>JAIUSX010000214.1:0-734799 GCA_026573805.1 Hesperophylax magnus | reverse complement strand
TGAACTCCTTAGGTTGATCGACTTTCATGTACCTAGTAGAACGGTTCGTCAGAAGGTACCTTACCATTGTAACATTGCAGGTACCTTAGCAGAAATAAATTCAGTAATGAACCGACTACACAGTGCAGGGAATAAATATTGCGTGAACACTAACGGTACTGAATGTCTATCAGCCTATAAACACATTATTATTAAATCTGTATGTCAAATATGAACTTGGCAAACATTAAACGGAGTATGTGCGAACTATTTCCACTACTCTACAAATTACGTTTAAATAAATAAATATTATAATACTTAGTTTAATATAACTTAATATTATGGTACTTTGTTTAATATTATAATACTTGACTGAATATTGTAATACTTAATTTAATATTATAATACTTGGTTTAATATTGTGGTACTTGACTTAATATTGTGATACTTGGTTTAATATTATAATACTTAACTAAATGTTTTTCTATTAGACTTTTTGTCGTTTCTTATCCTAATCTTGCGTAATAGAGATTATTAATTAGAGTTACATAGTTTATAGGCTAATGTGAACAACAATTTCATCCTTTTTTATTCAATTGTTTCGGAGGATATTGGCAGATCATATATTTTTATTTCATTTACTTAAATTTCATGTTACCTACGTTTCGTAAACTCTTGTTTCATGTTACCTATATTTTGTTAACCTATGCATTGTTCAATCTTATATTTTATGTAATCTGTATATTCTTATATATTATGTAAACTCTTTATTGTTATTGTATTTAAAAAACATAATAGCATTGTATGTAAAAGCCCTATGGGCGTTTAAATAAAATAAATAAATAAATCTCATCGGTTGAAGACACGGTTTGGACCCGGCGCCTAAATCTACAGTCTTGTGCGGACTCCCGTCCAGTACAACCGTACTATTGGGAATGAATACATGTAAATTTAAAAAAAATCTTTGATATTAGATCTGTCTTGTTTGATGTTCCAAGACTTGGCATCTGATTTATATTTAAAGTTATTTGAGTTCTGTCCAATGTCCAGTGGAAGAGCTTTGTTGCAAAGAATAAAATATATAAATAAAAAATAATCATTGATTTTTGCATTTCAGTGTGCAAGCGAAAAAAACTTGGTGATGTCTTGCTTACAAGGAAACAGTTCTAATGTTGTGCAATTTGTTGAAGAAACGTCACTTAAAAGTAAAAGTGCAATAGCTAGATTAACTTCGGGATAGATATGTGATGGTCATTGAAGTGACAAAATAACTGAATAAATGGAACACAGGTGTTGTTCAGTTAATACAATACATTACTTACAGAATAGCGAAGCAAGAACGGTATTATGCAACAACGTAAGACGTATTCCGTTAACAAGCGTACTTAAACAGAGTTAGTAACTTCCAGCATTCAATTGTGTCAGGATAATTTGATAATATTATGGATAACTTTTTTGCCAAATAAATGGCTTATCAGTATAACCGTATTAAGGGTTTTCATTTTGATGGTTCCTTGAGAGATGGCCTGAACTCGCGATCACTGAGATTGTAATAAATAAGCCTAGATTAGTATACATCATATACATATTAAACAACATGTAAAAGTTAATAATGTATTGAGCGAACCAAGACATCCCGAATTTGTAATCCCTAGATTTAAATGAAATGCTATCGATTCTGAAAACAAGAAAAATAATAACTTTCGCCGACAACACAGTCTAGATCACACAAAAAAAACTTAGGAAGAAGCATATCGAAATGAGTGTGTAAAAATAAACAGGTTAAAACAATGGTTGGCTGACAATTACCTCTCTTTAACTAGGACAAAACTTACTACATAACATTTTCATCGAGGGACAAAACCTTTCAACAATAAATTTGAAAATTAGTGTTCATAACTCATGTAAAAATTGTTCACAAAAAAGAATTTCATTGAATACTTGTAGCAGTTCACTTTTGTCCCGCCACTAATTATCAAACTTCTTACAAGACCACTATGTAGTCTTTGGGAGAGGTGCACAATGGGCCGTTCTAGAAGGAAGTTCGAGTCATGATTATTGAGAACGAGCATAAATCAACTATCTATAGATTGATAACTCCGCCCTCTTTCCATACGTTTGCTTTCGTCAAGTTTTAACCATAGATCTGGCAAATTTGAATAGACCACGCATCGCCGACGTCACACCACACCATCGACAAAGGATAAAGGAAATATAAAAAAAGGCGCAACCATAGACAATTTAATTCTGCTTCGGAACCTACCTAAAACCCAATTCATTAGCCTAAAACATAAGTAAAATGTCACCCAAGACCACAAGGTCCCATCTGACAAAGCCCTGTCCTAAGAAAGAAATGACCTTTAAAGTAACTTCCTTTAGAGCTCATTTTCTCAGGACAGCGTTTTATCAGGAGGAAGCTGAAAAGCAAACTCATAATTACATGTACAATAACTTTATTTTTTAAATATAAACATGAAATACAATAATATAAGCACAAAACACATTTAGAAGGTGAAATTACTGTATCAATATAAAACTAGCTGTTGGAAATGATAGTTATTTTCTTTCAACATCCAACGGCAATTGAAAAAAATATTGTCAATAAGGCAGTCAACGATTCAACCTACTGTTTTAGCGTCTAATTACATTATTATTATTTTTGTTTCCCTCCTACTTATCTTATTACTTAAATATTTATACCTTTCATATATAAATAGTAAGTATATAATACTTTTTAGTTTTAAACACTTTATATGCCTTTTAGATATTTTTAACTTAGGAATAATACACAACATAAAGAATGTAACAGTGTAAACAGAAAAGTAAATTTAACAATAGGTTATTGTTTTAACAATACATATTGGCACCTGATAAATAAATAGGGTATAATAATAACAAATAAAAACACCAAATACAAGAGTAAAATTTAAAGAAGGTGTTAAGAGAATATTCATTATGATGTCAAGTATGTAATAAAAAAAGAAGAACTATATATAAACTAGACATATAAAATAAACTAATTCGACTATATTTTTATTAACACTAATCGGTGACTGAAAATGGGATGAAGACTAATACAGCCAAACTGAATAATGTAAACTCCGCATCAGAGAATATTAGGCTTAACATTACAAACGATAACAATATTTGACTTGTATATTTATTTTTTCGTTATTATTCTACTACTCATATAGAGATGTCAATAGAAAATGAATTGGCAAGGATACACCACAACCTTACAATGGACCTGATTTAATGAGGAGCATGGCAGTACTACGATATTTAAAAGACGCTTATAGGAACAAATTGTGGTCCTAATTGGTTTTAACTTATTAAAATAAATTAGTTATGACAACCATTTCTTCCTATATTTAGCATAGTTTAAATGTCGCAGTACTGCCATTTTTTTCATGGCGTCAGGTCCATTGTATGGTAGTGTATCCTTGCCAATTAATTTTCTATTGACATCGGTACACCCATGCATTGATTATAAATGGTACAGAAATTTTGATAATGAATTGAATAAATTTTTTTTATGTTCGTTACAATTAAGCCAATCAAAACATATATATTTGGCAATGGTTTCTTCAATAACGGGCACAAGATATAAATTTTCGCAATAATAATTCAGTACATACTCGACGACATAATGAATTTCAAGAGCGTTGATAGCAAATTTCTTAGTGCGATCATATGGGTCACCTATGCAAGATATTTTACATCTATGTTCTGCCATCCCCTGTGCAGCAAGAGCAACGCTGCTGGTTGCAGAGAAGACATCACTGGGTCCTGCACTCATTTCTGGAAAAAAAATATCATAGTTCTTGAAGAAATTGAAGTAAAGATTGACATATTAGACGAACAAAACTAACAATGCTATTCCCTTTTAAGTAATATAAAACAGATACAAAACGTAGTTCGAAAATATTTTCCACCGAATCTGTATTTTTACAGTTCTGCTAAGAGCCAATACATTGCAAAATGAGAGGTTAAGATTAACCAAAATAAAGTATTTGTCTGTATCTAATGTCTCCCAAAATTGCCTGAGGGATTAGTTATGGATGAAACGCTTAAAACGAGAATAAAAATAGATTCGAACCTGTATTTTTGTCACCATGCGTCTGAATTTCTTTTGGTAAATCAACATATTTTTGAATACCAGGAAGATTGAGGGTAGGCAGTGCATCTTTCTTTAAAGCTCCAGTGCGATTGCGTTTGCTGCTGATATTGAAATGACAACCACAAACTGTTGCATATGATGCTAAGATTGGACAATTTACGTAGTCAAATCTTCCCAATCTCCAACACCATTCTCGAAATCGACTTTCAGATGTTATGGCTGGAAACTTGTGTCGAATAGAGTCTCTGTCCAAACATCCTTTTACACAACAACAACAACAAGTTTTAATGACTTTATCGGTAGGCATTTTCACACATAAATCAAATGTTTCACACAACCAGATATTTAAAAATGTTTGACAATGATGACAAACAACGGCGTCTGTCAAACTTTGCTTAGGAAGTGAAATGGCGGGAAGCATGAGTCGGCCACCTAGCGGCGAGAACACGCATTACACCGTTTGCGAACTCTCTCTTTCTGGCGCACGAGTCTTATGGTAAAGTGAGCGAGAAACAAAAAAAAAGCATCGCCTACGTCAAAAACATAGATTTTTACCATGTCTATAATTTGTGTTGACGTTTTTAAGCGGAGTTATACCCCTCTGAACGCCATTACGAGAGTGGTATATTTATGGCCAGTACCAAACGGGCAGTCAGCCGGTGAGGTCGCGTCTACAGAGAAGATACGAGCTCCAGTTGACAGATCTCCGGGTGACGCAATCAGCTAGATAAATTAATTCGCTGGTCATCGGGTTGATCTTCTTCAAAATTTTGCAACGCTTTCCTAAGAGTTGCATTCTCGTTTAACAGGTCAGATATTTAATGTCTTTACACAATGTCACTTTAATAACTTTTGCTACCAATATAAATTCCATCCGTGCGAACAATACTTCGTATTGTCGCTCACCCCCTGAGTTTAATCTAAGTTTGTTGTAAGAGCGATCTCTAGCTCTATGCGATATTGAATTAAATGTAATATTGAAATTATTTTCTCTTTTATTTCATTATCGTTGCAATCCCGATGTTGGTTATCCATACATGTTACAACTGCTGGTTGAGATTGTACATGTGGATTTGAATGACGCAGGCGATATTATTATTATCTAATAAAACCTGTTACATACTTAGGCACACTAACAGATCAACACATTGACTGGACAGAACATAATGGT
Source organism: Hesperophylax magnus (assembly GCA_026573805.1). Taxonomy (NCBI): domain Eukaryota; kingdom Metazoa; phylum Arthropoda; class Insecta; order Trichoptera; family Limnephilidae; genus Hesperophylax; species Hesperophylax magnus. Next base: position 729,529 of record JAIUSX010000214.1, on the reverse strand, counting down.
CAAACTATTAAAATAATACGTTAACTTTACATTTTCCTCAAACTGAGAAAAAGTCTTCAAAAACCAATGCTGCAAAAGATTTACTATGTACTAGCCCAAATAATTCTCCAATACAGTTGTGGGAGAGAGGTGGGGGAGGGGGACATGGGATAAGTGAAGTTATGGGAACATACTTAGAATTGGACTGACAGTTAACTGTCAGCCCAATTCTAATATTGTCGTTACATTTATTTAAAATGTTTAGTAACTGTTCAATTTTGTCAAAGATAAGTTTTAATAATCTGGATACAGTCGCCATCTATGTATTGTTTGAATAGTTAATTATTAGAAATGGTGTGAATCTGTGCTAACATTTGTAGAGCTCTAATATGTCGATAAACAGTTGCCTTCTTTTTCATTGTGTATATCAACAACTGTCAATGGATTAGTATTTTTTATCTATAAAGGGCCTGTTCCCAGTCTAAAAGTGTTCTTTCCTTCAGAAATTTATTACAGTAAACAGTGTTTATCTGAACAAGGGTCGGGGCCCGTTATCAATAAATTGTTATTGTCAACGTAAATATTATAAAAAACATGTTTTGAGATACAAAATAAAAAAATTAAAATACGACAAAAGTGTTTCCAGTAAGGTCCAAAACCAGAAAAATATACAGCAACAAAGTGTTTGCTTGATTGAAACTTTTTTTTTTATATATATTTTTTTTTATATAAGTTAATTTGTATAGTAGTGTTCCAAAAAATATTTCATGTTAAGAACTAAAAACACTCCCTTAACAAATACGAGTTATTCTCAATTACGGAGGTATTAATTAACAGTTAGAAACATATATTTTATTTCTGTAGGTAAAGATGAGAATTTTCAGTTGTCCCTTTGAAGAACATGAATAGTTGCAGGGGGCACAAAAAAAGGCCTTTCTCCACTGTGGATCAGCAAGTGGCGTTTTAGAATTGCCTTTGTTGAACATGAATAGTTACAGTCGGGACATGAAAACGGTTTTTCTCCACTATGAGTCAGCAAGTGACGTGTTAGATTTCCCCTTGTTAAACATGAATAATTGCATTGGGTACAAAAAAACGGCTTTTCTCCACTGTGGGTAAGCAAGTGACGTTTTAGAATTCCCTTTGTTGAACATGAATAGATACAGTCAGGACATGAAAAAGGTTTGTCTACACTATGGGTCAGCAAGTGACGTCGTAGATTTTCCTTTGTAAAACATGAATAGTTGCAGTCGGGGCATGTAAACGGAGTTTCTCCGCCGTGGGTCAACAAATGGCTTCTTAGATGTCCCTTTGTTAAACATGAATAGTTACAGTCGGGGCATGAAAACGGTCTATCTCCACCGTGAGTAAACATGTGCATTTTTAAATATCCCTTTCTAGCACAACGATAGTTGCAGTCGGGACATGAAAAAGGTTTTTCTCCACTGTGTGTAAACATGTGAATTTTTAAATGCCCCTTATTATAACATCGATAGTTGCAGTCGGGACATGAAAAAGGTTTATCTCCACTGTGGGTAAACATGTGCTTTTTTAGTAAACCCATCGTCATACACGAATATTTGCAATCGGGACATGAAAAAAGTTTTTCGACACTGTGTGTGAGCATGTGCCTTTTTAGTAAATCCTTTCTCAAACCCAAATAGTTGCAGTCGGGACATGAAGAAGGTTTTTCGCCACTGTGGGTAAGCACGTGCTTTTTTAGTAAATCCTTTGTCACACCAGAATAGTTGCAGTCGGCACATGAAAAAGGTTTTTCTCCACTGTGGGTCAGCAAGTGACGTCTTAAATCTCCTTTTGTTGAACATGAATATATGCAGTCATGACATGAAAAAGGTTTTTCGCCACTGTGGGTAATCATATGCTTCTTTAGTAAATCCTTTCTCACACACGAATAGTTGCAGTTGGAACATGAAAAAGGTTTTTCTCCACTGTGTGAGAGCATGTGTCTCTTTAGATTCCCCTTTATAGAACAAATATAGTTGCAGTCGGGACATGAAAAAGGTTTTTCTCCATTGTGTGTAAGCATGTGAATTTTTAGACCCGACTTTGTAGAACAAAGATAGTTGCAGTCGGGACATGGAAAAGGTTTTTCTCCACTGTGGGTAAACATGTGCATTTTTAGATGCCACTTGTTATAAAATCGATGGTTGCAGTCGGGACACGAAAAAGGTTTTTCTCCACTGTGGGTAAACATGTGATTTTTTAGATTCCCTTTTGTGGCAAAAAGATGGTTGCAGTCAGGACATGAAAAAGGTTTTTCTCCACTGTGGGTAAACATATGTTTTTTTAATATATCCTTTCTCACACACGAATAGTTGCAGTCGGGACATGAAAAAAGTTTTTCTGCAATGGGAACAAAAACTCTTTTATCCTCAGGATGCGTCTTCAAGTTTGACAAGTCTGAAAAAGATTATGAATACAGCTCTTGAGTTCGGTAAATTCATAAAAAAACGCGTAAATTACGAGAGCACGAATTTTTAACTTAAACAAAACAAAATCGCTTATACCTGCTGTGTGGGAAAATCTTTCGGAGCGCTCTAAGCAATCCTTTTTAACATCCGGGAGGTCTACGTCAATATCTGAGTAATGAATTCCCCTTCCAAACTTCTCTCGTTGTCCAGGTTCTATCTTTATGGTAATAGTCTCCACATTAATGCTACCTGGAGAAATAAAACAACAAAACGTACGTAGACAAGCAAATACGAATAACCTATTACATTAAAAACTACGACCTTCCTTCTCCGAGAGGAGTTATAAGAAAATTTATTGTTTTAGTAAAAAAATTATATTTACGATTGAAGAAATCATTGATACCTAAATCTTGTAAAAGCGAATGGGATGAGGCACCACGAAGTAAACATAAAGTTATTTGCCTGCACTCCTGTAGAATGGATATTTTTTGCTTTATTATATTGTCAGTGAAATAATGTGTTTGTGCATGAAGTACACATATTTTAATGGACGATCATACATAACCTATATGTATTAACTTTACTAAAATGTATTAACTTTAGAAATCGAGATTTTGTCAGCATTATAAGTTTGCTTAGTTTGACAGTTTACTGTGAAGATGCATTTTAACGGAAATACCAGTAGGTATAACTAATGAAATTCACGATAGGACTCCATAAAGAGTGATACAATTTCTGTCTGCGAATCATTCAGAAACGGGAAAGAATTCCTCAAAATATATTTCGTTTATCATTCTATTATTTATGTATATATTATTCTTATTTCCGTAATTAATCTTACTGGTTGACGGAGTACTCTCCGCATACTGCGAAAATTCCTTTTTTACATCCGGGAGGTAGATATCTAGATGAGAATAAGATATTTCACCTCCCCCCCGCTCTTCCTGGGACCCTGGCTCCACCTTGATGGAAACACTCTCTGGGTTCGGAAGATCCATGGCTTTCTTGTACTTGGTCCCAGCTTAAAATAAATCATACCTGAAACAGTATATTAAGAAAACTACATAAAAGTAATCACTTTCAGTTGGAACGACATATTCAAAACCTCGGTGATGAACTCGAACACTTACAATAATCATCATAGACGATTATTTGACCTTTGCATCGAAGATGTCAAATATCAAGACCGAGAGTAAATATACAAAAGTTTTGTCAGTCATACGACTAAGTTAAAATGTTATTGCATAAAGCAAACAATGCTTGCAAGTGTCGCGTTGACAGTTTTTTTTTATAACGCTTATTATGCGAGTCATTCAATTACATGAAAAGAAACATAAACAAAAGCATTATATATTATGAATTTTCTTGTCATGGTGATTTAAATACAAACTAGAATTATGTTTACAATAAATAATCGTGCGGGAAAAACATATGCATAATAAAAATAGAATCAATATTTATAATATCTCACGGCCGCCTTCACCAATAAAACAACAGACCAGAGACCGGGTAGTTCCTATAGATGACTAAATCTAATGTTGACGGCACAAATGCCAAGCTCGACTGGCAGTAAATATACTTATCGGGATTAATAAAATCTAATTAAATGAGTTATTATCGTGACAGTACAGGTTCAGTACAAGTTTAGAACTGTCAAATTTAGTATGGTGTACTTTTGAGGGAGTCGAACCAGTTGCTCTAAGGTCATCTGAGAGAAAGACAGCCTCAGTAACACTCTCGATCCCCATTCAGCACAGGAAGGATGCTTTAAAAGGTTTTATCCGCGTTTTGTGACCAGATATGGTATACATAACTAAATGTACAACATTGGTTTCTATTTCAAGATGTAGAGAGTAAAATAGACTATATTGACAATAAGCAAACGCGAGAAAAAATATTTGATGTTATACTTAATGGAATTGACTAATAGGAAAAAGTAAAAGTGTACTCTTTAGTGTCAACAGAAAAACTTACTAATCCTTCGGTTGGCATTTGTGACGTTTGTAAAATTACAATGAAAGAACACATGTACCGTGAAAACTTTTTTGGTTTTGGGTAACTAAGTATATTATATCGCGAATATTGCCAAATGTGACATATTCGTAAAATGAACATGCAACAATTAAGGGGCTTAGGTTTTACTTGGTCAATATAACATTAACCTACTTACGTACAAGGCGACAATTCAAACTTTTAGAAGAAACGTCACTAGAAAAGTAGAAATGCAAGAATGGAATAACTTTGGGATATAAAAGTGATGGTCACTGAAGTAATACAAAACTGTATAAATGGAACACAAATATCATGCAGTTAATACAATATTTCTTCAGATAAGCGGAGTAACAATGGTATTTTTCGGAGTAACAAGATGCAAGACGCGAATCATAGATATACTTGTAAATACACCACTCACTAGATCGATATCTTCGTAATTTTTGTAGTGAGCAAATTCAGCAAATTGGTCCTAAATTTAACCATAGATATGCAAATATTTAAGACGAGGATAGAGGAAACTAAAAAAAGGCCCAGCAATAGGCATTGTAATTCGCCTTACCCCATTCACTAGCCTAAAATATTATTTTAATAATAAAAAATTTTGAAACGTCGAATTATTCCCTCACAACAACAAAGATCCATCTGACAAGTGCTGTCCCGCGAAAATGAGGTTAAAATGTCTCTCTTTAAGGCGATGCCATAAATAGTAATGCAAAATCATGTGTTTTTGGTTTGAAAATTTGGTAGCCTAGAAATGTTTCAGATGCTTTAATTAAATACTGCGAGTAGAATACATCTTGGCCTTTGAAATAATCGACAATTTTTTAGATAAGTCTTTTTATAAGCCCAGAAAAAAATAATGTAAAGTCCTATAAAAACTGCTTTAAAGTTCAAAATCTCCTACTTACAAACCCATTTTCGGTTATGATTTTATTGTATAATGTGGCAAATTAATTTATTTATAAAATGATAAAAAAAAAATTAAATATTTATGCCTGAACATCCACAAAATAAAATAAAAGGCACATTTTGGCCGCGTTTTTTTCTTGCATATATCAAAACAGGCCGATGCTGATGCCGGGAATCAAAACTTATCGCCATCTACGTAAGGTTTGTTATTGATAGCGGCTCAATTTAAAATAATACACGACGTAGTGCATCGCCTTAAAAGTCATTTTCTCAGGACTGCCTATGTCAGGTGAAATCTTGTTGTTCTGAGATAAACAATAAATCTATCGAAAAAATAAACTAAACGACATGAAATTTGAAATCCTCCAAATAAAGGCAAACATTTATAAGATTATCAAATATAAAAAGTGAATTTGTGCTTTTTACGACAGTTTCGATTTTTGACGTTTCTCTGCTTTTAACAGAAAAACGAAAAACACAGTAGATTTTTGTATTTCGTTATAATACGAGTTACGTTTATATAAAAATAAATATAAATACATAACGAATATAAATATAAATACAAAAAAAAAATAATACAGCACAAAAAAAACTGTATAATTATATAAAACAGTAATCCCAAAAGTTGGAGAATTACTGGATGTTAAAAGTCAGCGCGATCTCGGCTGCCGTTAAAATAAAACTCCGGTAGTATGCGCCCACCAGTTATTACCTATTGCAGGTTCGTAATGCACGGCTTAGTGTAGGTACCTCGTCTTCGTTGGCTAGTATTTGGATTAGGGAAATACTCTTCTTATGCGGGAGAGTAAGAAAGAAATAGTACAGAGACTTTTGGTTCTAAATTCAGTATTATATCCTTTCTCGCTTACTCAGTACTCACCCACATAAGAAGAGTGTAAGCGAGATGCCTATAGATATCCCCCGCCCACAATATGTACACGCAAGACTCGCAAGACGCGCAAGACTCGCAAGAAGTGCAAGACTCGCAAGACGTGGAGTACTTAAGAACAAATACTAAGTACGAAAGTCTCTTTGATTTATCTGTTCCAAACATCTGTTCTAGTATATACTCTTCACCTCTAATGGAATGCCTCTGCCGCCCGTCATCTCTCTTTACTCGTGCGTTGTGCGTAATATTTTTTTACCAAATTAATAAAACTTACAACGAGGAAGTTTTACCCCTGTAAATAAATAAGCATTTTTAAATATATAACATGGTTTCGTTTTATTTCTTATTTAAATAAAGTTGTAACATTGAGAACAATAGGCTTATAAAATATTATTATTATTAAAACATTAACATTTTTATAAAGCATGATTTGGTTATTAGGCCAGTGCAATTAGCGATTCGCGATCGAAGTAATTCCGGTAGTCCCAATTTTTTTATATGTTATATAAACTGATCCCCTGATGTAAAATCTGAGTTTCCGACCTTGGCGAACCTGTGCTCGCGCCGCCATTTTGAAAAAACTGGCCGAAATCGGGTCAAAATCTAGTTTTTCCCAAATACCTCATTTCCAATGCAAATTTCGGCTAAAGTAAATTTACAAGTATAATAGAACATAAAATAACCTACAACTTTTGTAAAAACAAATTTCTTCTATCTCTAATAGGTACCGAGGTAGAAAGTCGTAAAGGTGCGTATATTTTTGAAAAAACATGTTTTTTGCGCGACTAGGTTTGGTTTTTTATAAATACCTCGTTTCCAGTGGAATTTCATGAAAATTTTATTGATAATAATTTTGTAGAAAATAAAATTTCGTTAAAGAAATAGGTATATAATTTATATTTTTTATCTCTATTACGTATCCAAACTCTAATCCACCAAAACCAGGCCAAAAATTGAAACAGAGAGTGGAAGATACTACCAGTATCGCCCTGGTGTAAGACCACCATTCAGAATTGAAACGTTGCTCCAAATGGCTTTAGCCGTGTTTAGTGACTAGATCTGAATAGCCAGGTACTTAAATAATTCATTGTACATAAATGTATGTTTGCTGTAGTATTTTTTTTGATAGTAGTGAAGGATAATATATTAATATAATAAATTTAAAAAAAGAAAGGAAGTTATGGAAAACTAAGGATATTTGTGAGATTAATTAAGTGACAGTAGTTTTTTTTTTTTTTCAGAATATTTTTAAAGTGTCTCTTGACAGAGAGCAGTATTCGGGTTTTATCATTAATGCTTCTGATTTCTTCTGGTAGACGATTGAAAAAAGTTCTTCCCTGGTAAGTATACTTATATAACTTATCCAATTCAACATCCCTTCCCGTAGACTCCGAAATAATGAATTGCTGTTCGTCAATCAACATTCTACCAATTATGGATACCATTCTCCTTTGTCCAGAATGTCGAGACTTGTCAACTCACTGTCAAGTCAAAACATTGAATTTTGTGGTATATGCCTAAATGACTTTCGACAGTCAATACGCAATGTCTAATTTCTAATGCCCTTTGAACCATCTTCATGCTTTGACTTATTATTATCTCCCATTCTTACTTTTTTATTATTATTGTCATTATTATTGTCTTCGCTCCTCATTTATATATGCTCTCCTTTCACTGTCATCTCTGTTTATAAAACTTATTCGTGTAATTAATATGTTGTTAATGGACTATTTGTCCGTAAATAAATAAAAAAAAAATAAAAAAAAATAATGATGTTGTGCAAAAGACGTATTTAGTTTTGGGCATAGAAAAACATGTCTAAGTCGCGTTCTGTTTTCATTTAAAAATTGATATTTATCTTTTTCTTTTATAATTTGGATTAATGAGTTTTTAATATATAGGTCTTTAAATGTAGGTACTTGAAATTCTTCAAACAGGCGTTCTGTTGGGTAGTCAAAGGATTTTTTTAATATAATTTTAATAATTGTTCTTTGTATAATTTCAATTGGAAGAAGGTTACATTTATACGCGGATCCCCAACTAATAATAGCGTATTGTAAAGTGGATTGAACTAAGGCATAGTAAATTAAATATAGATTTTTTATCGACAGAAAGTTTCTAATTCTTAAAAATATATATATTAATTTTCTAATTTTGTTTACTACTTGACATATTTGTTCCTTCCATTTCAGATTTTTATCAATAATTACTCCTAGATATTTAATTTTATTTGTTGTTTTTAGTACTGTACAGTTTGATTTGCAATAGTTTTGGCTGTGAATTTTAGTATTATTATGTATGACAATGTTAAAATTTTTAGGAGTATCATTTGTACTAATCTTATAACTTTTACAAACTTCTTGTCTGCCTCCATGGATAAACGTGTGCAAGTTGATACAATCTATACCGACTATAGCAAGGCTTTTGACAAGATCAACCACAACATTCTGCTTAGAAAACTTGCTAATCATGGTATTCATGGAGATCTCCTTCGTTGGTTATCCTCATACGTAACAAACAGGTCCCAGGCTGTGACAGTGGGTGGATTTTCCTCGGTCTGGAAAATCATTATTTCCGGTGTGCCTCAGTGGGAATTTTGGGTCCTTTTCTTTTCTCTATCTATATTAATGATATTACGACATGTTTTCACAACGCTCAAATTTTACTATTTGCAGACGATATGAAGATATACCTTCCTATAAGCTCCCCGGACCGTTCTGCGCGTTTACAAGCAGATCTTGATCGACTGACGGATTACTGTCTCAGAAATAAGCTTTTTATCAATATTTCTAAATGTTGCAAAGTCACATTCACACGAAACCGTGTGAAAATACTGCATGATTACACCATTTCTGGATCGATTTTAACAAATAAAGACTATGTGCGTGATCTCGGGGTTTTCTTGGACTCTAAACTTACCTTTGATAAACACGTTGATAACATTGTCACCAAAGCATCAAAAAGTCTAGGTTTTGTACTGAGAACATGTAAATTTTTCAAAAATACTAAGACATATCTGACTCTCTACAATTCACATGTTCGTCCTCACCTGGAGTACTGTTCACCGGTTTGGAACCCGCGCTATATTGTTTATGTTAACAGGTTAGAAAGAGTTCAGGAACGATTTCTCAAATTCCTCAATTTTAAATCATTTAACATATACAACTCTAACGACGAAATCGAGAAACATTTTAGAATCACGAAACTACTCAACAGGAGGATTGTCGCTGATCAGATGCTCTTGTATAAAATTATTAACTCTAAAGTTGACTGTCCGGAGTTGCTGAACAAAATAAATTTCCATGCGCCAATTCGATACAGCAGACAAAATACCCTTTTCTACATTGATAGATGCAATACCAATTCCAACCAAAATGAATTTATGCAAAGGACATGTAACTACTATAATAATAAATTTGCAAATATAGACACTCGTGCTGACATATTCACTGCTAGTTACTATCACTACAGAATTTCATTGTATCACACCCTAACTCATATTAAACACTGTTAAAATAATTGTACCTAATATTTTAATATTAGGTACTTGCGTGGCAACTTTTCCTCATCCCTCTCCTCCCCTTTCCCGTTCCAACCCAAGTCTATTTAAGTATAGTTAAAATCACTTTTATATATTGCTGTTTATGGTAGGCATATTATAGGTTTTTCGTTTACAAGTTAGTTTTATGTTTCTATATATATCTTTAAACATTAATAATTGGTCTTTTTTTTTGTTATTCTCTTATGTATATTATATTACTAAGACTGTTTATGTTCCTAAAATAAATAAATATATAAAATTCACCCCTCAGATAGCATAAGCAATAGATTCAAAACTAATGGCTTAATAGCCATTCCTATGCTTAGAAGAGACCACTGATCAGCACCACTATTCGTATTTAGGTGTGAGATGGTATAATATATTATTGTCCAAAAATAAAATTAGTGTAACCGAAACTGGGAATTATGAACAATTCGAAAAGTTAATTAAGTCCCTAAAATTGGATAGTGATATATTGTACTGCTTATTTTCTTACACTTACTCAATCTGTAAAAAAAATATGTTTTTTAATTGTCTTTAAAAAAATATTTCTCTAATTTGTGTACCTGTTATATTGTACCCTTAATTTTGTTACGCTCACTTAATCTGTAATAAGATATATTATTTTAATTATCTTTAAAAACGCACTTTTATAATGTGTGTACCTATGTTAATATTATGTTTGTATTTAAATCATAAGTTTTTGATTATAGTTTAAAAAATCATTAGAACTAAAGGTAAATACTCCTCCCATAAACACGAGCTCCTGAAGCTCAACTTATGGAGTAGTAGAATAATAACGAAAAAATTATATATAAGTCTGCATATTGTTATCATTTAAAATGTTAAATAATTTACAAGTAATAAATAAAAATAAATAAAAAAAAGTAAAAAACAATAAGTTCTGAAGTTTGTACTCTATTTTGCCATTATGATTTACTGAATGTAAATATTTCATTTTTACATCGTTGAGCAGCGTCGTTTTCGCTTTGGTGATACTGCTGCACCTACATATCTATCTGGTATATCTGGTATTAATCGTGGTGTCTACTTATCTGTATCTAGAAATGATAATCCAAGGGATAATCGATCGCATATCATAAACGAAATTTTAACTTCAGTATTTTCTTTAACCTTATCGTTTTGTTGATAATCACGAATAAAAAAAGATAATTCTCAAAGATAATTTATTATACACTAAAAACATTGAAATAAATAAAGCAATTTTGTTACGTTTAAAATACCGTTTTTTTAAACCTTTATCAAAGGTAAACACATATCTAATAAATTTATCATGTATAATAATAGTTCCCAGTAGTACAATGACGTTTTGATAAAAAACGGTGCTATGTAATTAAATTTACCAATAGTGAAAACGTACATAAAATATGAATATTAATTTTTACTCACACAGACTGAAATTAGATGGAATCGTATTATAATTAATACGCCTGTATTTTCTTTTAATTTTTGTCATGACCGGTTAATGTCATAAAAATAATTTATACGAAATTCAGAATGCTATTAGAAAATATTATGAAACACAAAAAACCTGGTTGATGACTTTTCCCATGGAACGTTTACAATCCCATGACGTTTACCTTTCCTTAAAATATATTTTTTTTAAAGTCATTTTTCCGTTTTTTATGCATCGATAAATTATTAAAATATTTTTAATCGTTTTTATCCTAACGTCATTTTATGTATAATGGGTCAGTAATTAACCAAATTTCATCCAAAATTTCTTTGGGTTTTTACTCCATATAATGTCAGGAGTCACTGGTTGAATAATAATAATATTGGACAATTTTCATAGCGCCGCTTTTGATTATTACCGCCGAGTTATCACCTCAGGGGCGCTTTACAGTTGATGCAGGTATCAAAAAAATTATAAATATTACCAAAATAAAGTGAAGTTAAGTAAAGTAAAATGAAGAACAGGAATTATATAAGTGTTTAACTATTAATGTCACTTTTAGTAAAAACTTAATATAATTCTGAAAAACTATTATATAATGTCACTTAAAACTATACATGTTTACCTATTAATGTCACATTTAGTAAAAACTCAATATAAGTATACTAAATTAAAAAAAAAAAAAAAGTAAAAATTAAATTACATCAGGCATTTCACAAACATTTTGTTCCTTAGAACAGGCAATCTGCCTAGCTAGGAACTAAATTCGACCTAACAAAACGTAATAACACTTGTACCTACTCATTTTAATATATGCTCTCATTATGCTATATTATTACTGTTATGTCTGCTTAAAATGTATCTAATGTAATGTAAAATAAAAAACTAAAAAATTATAAAATAAACCAATCACTATTGTTCTTGTTTTAGCAGGTAGGATTGCAACACGCTGTCCTAGTTCTTGTATGTTCAATAGACTTTTTTGCAAATCTGAGTTATGAATGCCAATATGTGCATTAGCCTATTGCGCATTAATGAAGCTCAAAAAAACAAATTTTTGGTTTTTAACTTACATTTTCAGCATTTTTTGAGTAGAAATATCCACTCGCGGAACAATGTTTTAGTTCTTATTTGTTCAAACTCCCGGATATTGAACATTCAAACACTCAACGTTATGAATATAATATATTTTTTAAAGTTCATAGATATTTGTTCAACATCCCGCAAAACGTTGAGGTCTTGAATGTTCAATATCCACTTTCAACCAATCAGGAGACGGCTTGTTAAGATGAGCGGCCATGTTGATTTTTAGTTGTTTTCTAACAACTAAATTGTTCCACTAAAAATACGTTTAATTGGGAATATATACTGTTATTGAACTGAAAAATGACTTCACCGACTCCAGAATCAATAAACCTTAGACCAGTAGCTCAAATAGAAAGGTGAGTCTTAAAATTAGGTTATTTTTAGGCTTTTTCACAATATTTTACATGTACTTCTTGAATTTGCTAGGCAAATATACAGGACGCTCCATTTATTATTTATTTATTCAATTATTTATTTACACCCTTAGATCTTTTACCTAAAATGAGCCTAAACAAATTATATTTGTGCATTAAAACTAATTTTTATTAAAGAAAAATTAGTTTTAATGCAATTAATTAGTTTTTTTTTCTTACTTACATGATTCCATATAATTGAGCTAGGATTCACTCACCAAACACAAGAGCCTCGTCTCTTTATGGTGAGGAAAAGCTATTATTATTTACCTTTGTAACGCTGTATAATATGTATAAATTGTATATAATTATTGTAAAAAACATACATATATTAAATAAATAAAAAAAAAAATAAAAAAAAAAAAATACAACAAAAGAGTCAGGACATGGAAATGTGCAAGAAGTCGACTGTCCTCATAGTCTGATTGAAAGACATCTACGACACATATTTAGTCCGTTATCACTGCTGAGATCGCTGATGAAAACGAAATCCAAATCTTTCAATTTTGAACTCATCAATTAAAAGTTTCCGATTTTTTGTTTTTTAGTCACATAAAAACAGTAAATAAATTCTTATGTAGGAACTACAATAAAATCAACTAGGCACACGACTCACAATAATACATGTATTGTTATACTAGCGCAGACTCATAACCCAAATCACGGGATATTCTAATTTAAGGATTTTAAGAGCTGAATATATTAAAAAAATAATATTTTATTCACGATAATCAACATAAATAATAAGCTCAAAGACCTTTCGAAAGAAAAAAAAATCTTTCTAAAGTAAATATACTTAATAAACAAGGTAACGAAACAATAAAAAACAAACCAACACATATTTCAAATAAAGAGTTATTAACTTATTTATTTGATTTAAAACTAATCAGTTCCAATTTTCAACTGAAAATTGAACTTAAATAATTTTCACAATCACTTGAGATTTTTTTTGATGGAATACCGCACACAGTCTCAACTGCTCCCAACCATCTGGAGCCAGTGAGACTATGGAATCCCCAATTGGGGTATATTCGTATATTGTGAGGCTGAAGGTAGTGTGGAGGGGAAGGAGATGTAGAGGAGAAAGAGAGCAAGGAGGAGGAAGGAGAAGAGAGAAGGTAAGTAAGTACCTACTTAGATCTGGTCACCAAACACGGCTCAAGCCATTTCAATTTTGATGGTGGTCTTTACACCATATCTTCCTCTCTGGAACATGTCGCAAATAAACTATATGTAATTTTAAATGAATAATTTGTGAAATAACATAAATGAATCAAATAAAATTTACTTACGCACGCCCGGGTTTTAACCCGCGACCTCCAGATCTCTAGTCAAGAGTACCCCTAGACCACGGAGGACGTAATACGTACGATGTAAGAATATTTCACATCACGCATGCACCGACAACCGATAGTAGTATATTAGCGGTAGGTACCTTTGTACTTTTACGTTGTTTTCAAACTTACATAATATTTGGATGATTTATATAGAGCAGTTTTTGTGAAAAATCACCTCAAGGACGCTGTTTGTATATTTTAAAGTAATACTAAAGTCAACCACTAACTAAGATAAAAGTAAAGTGTTTGAAATCTGAAAATCACCCTGTACATACAATTTACCACTAAATGGCTAATTGAACAAAAAATACCTCAAACTTATGGGAGCCGAATTGTTCAATCTCCAGACGATATGTTCAATATCCAAAATAATCATTCATCATTTTCAAGCCATGTTCAACGTCCACCTTTAAAGTCATAATATGGGCATATTATAGCTTCAATCTTCGAAAAATTATCTTCAATCATTTCCTGTTACAAATATGTATATAACGAAATTACCAAAATCGAGAATTTTTCAGAATTTGCCAGTAAAAACAAAAAAAAAACCTCTCCTGTAAAATTTGCTAAATGGTCTATTGAACATACAAGCACTAAGTCAGCGAACAATCGTCATCATCTATACAACTAGATTTTACTAAATCATAAGTAAGTCATGCATGCAATTAATTTGCACATAATTATAATCTTAGTTATCGGGTAAATATAATATCCGATAACCAAGAAATCTATATAAATACAAGTGCAAGTGTTCGTTTGTTCAAAATCGTATCCTTCCGAAAGTTCTTCACCGATTGCTTTAAACTTTGCATTCGAATATGCGTCTGTGTGTTTATATACCTAAAATATACAGACTTCACCTGTGACAGGTAAAAAAAAGTTTAAAAAAAAAATTAAAGTACTTATTTTTTTAGTTTTTTTTTAACAAAATTGTATTTCATAATGTTTTCCTTGCTGGGATATCCCGTGCAGGAGAAGACAATTTACATGTTAAATTTTTTTTTTTTTTTAATTTTAACATAATATAATCTAGTTGTCTATCTCACTTCAATCATTCAATTTTTGGTTGCATTATTCTATCAATTTCGTGTCTCCCTGTGTCCCAGGTACTTTGAGTAGTATTTTCAAGATGGCCTTTTGCGTTATAATTTGGGACTTGCGTTATAAGTGGCGTTATTTGCACTTCCCCATAAAATTATTCAATATTCCAATAAATATTGACAAATGGCTAAGTAGATTTTAATGAGTTCTCTTTTGTCAAGAACATTTTTGATTGTTTCAAAAAAGTGTTTAAGTTTTTTTATATTTGTTAACTTTGGTGTGCCACAGGGCAGTGTACTCGGTCCCACACTTTTTCTCATTTATATCAATGACTTATGTAAACTATCTATTATTGATGGCAATATAATCACTTTCGCCGATGACACTGCCCTAGTACTAAAAAGTAAGACATGGGAAGAAACATTTCATAGAGCGGATCTAACATTGCAAATTATTAAACAGTGGTTGGATGATAATCTACTCACCTTAAACATAACTAAAACGAAATATATAACGTTTAGTCTTAATATTCCGAGTCAGCCTTCAATCAATCATACACTAAAAATACATTCTTGTAGAGATAACTCTAGTTGTCTGTGCAATCCACTAGAACGAGTAGATTCCATTAAATATTTGGGTGTAATAATTGACAATAAACTACGATGGGAAGATCACGTAATAAATGTTACAAACCGTATACGGAAACTGGCATATATCTTATAATAAATAAATAAATATTCTAAATAAAAATACACTAAAAACGGTATACTTTTCTTTATGCCAATCAATTATATCTTACGGTATAGTAGTCTGGGGAGGATGCTCTAACACGATATTAGATCCATTAATTAAAGCTCAAAAATTGATAATGCGGACTATTTACAAAGTACACTATATTCACCCCACGAAGGACTTATTTAACGACTTCAAAGTACTCAACATAAAATCCTTATACGTCAAAAACATATCCTCCTACTATAAATTCAAACATATAAAAAAAAATATTTATGAATCGACCCATAATACAAGATATTCCAACAAATCCAATTATACTATTCCCCCAATAAAAACCTCAATGGCACAAAGACAATTTAACTTTCTTGCTCCAAAAATATTCAATAATTTAACGTTAGAAATAAAATCAATAGCCAAATACGACAGTTTCAGGAAAGCGCTCGGGGATTTTTTGATATGTGATTGTTATAGTGTTAGTAGCCTATTCCAAGTACTCAGATAGAGGTGTATATATTGTTTATATGCGTGAGGATGCGTCATATGGGTGTATGTATACATGTGTTGTTATATGTATATAGGTATGTCTGCTGCTATATACACATGTGTGCTTGCATGCACACATATTAAAAATTATATATATAATTATGTACATTTTTACCATCTAATGCTAATTTACTTTTTTCTCCTTTCTAATTTCTATCTTCTACTTTTTATTACAATTTTTCCAAAATTTTAGCTTCATCTATAGTTACTAATTTCATATGTTTACACTAGATTTCATATTTCATACAAAGTAATTACACTCAATTGGTCACCATGAAACAGGCAGCCGCCTAGTATGGTGATTCATTATATCTACTTTATGTAAATTTCAAAATAATGTAACATGTATTAAATAAATAAAAAATAAATAGAGTTTATATATTCTATCTATTTAATATTTTTATCGATTTCTATGCCTAGATACCGGTGACCGGATAACTCATCAAAATGACAATTCAACACACCTTTAAAAAGTACTATAAAGTTATGAAAAGTGATTAAACAAAAAACTATGAAATAGGTTACATATAACTTAGTTTTTTAAGTTCTTAACTATTTAACTTAGTTTTTGTTTAATCACTTTTCATAACTTTTTATAGGTGTGTTGAATTCTTATTTTGAGGAGTTATGAAATGTGAGGAAACATAAAACTAGGAAATAGGTCACTGATAACTTAGTTTTTTGAGTTCTTAACTCTTAACTTAGTTTTTGTTTCATCACTTTTTGTAACTTTTTATAGGTGTGTTGAATTCTTATTTTGAGGAGTTATGAAATGTGAATAAAAAAACTAGTAAAGTGTGTGTGGGATGTTTTAATGAGTTCTGTATTTGTATGTTTGAATTTATTAATTATTTTGTATAAAAAGAGACTCGTATATTCATATAATTTTCTTAATGTTGAAAGTTTTGTTTCCATGTATAATTTTTTGGTAGATGTTCTAGGATTGAAGTGATATACTAACGAATTGTTTTCTGTTGCTGAGATATGATTTGAATAGATTAAGAGCAGGACCAACTACGCCAATTTTATCGAGTTTCTTCTGATGTATGTCATGGCTTGCTGTATCGAAGGTTTTTTGAAGGTCTATTAGTATAGATAATTTCCACCATCAATGCTGCTGCTAAGTTTAATGATTAAGTGATTTATTGCCGCAAATGTTTTCGATTTTTTCCTAAAGCCATATTGTTTTTTTTTTATATAAGAACAATTTTTTTATAGAAAGTGGTTAAATCTTCCGTAAATTACACTTAAACCCATTTTTATCTTATCTTAAATTTGATGATAAGATATAAATGGGTATGTGGTTTGAAGTATTTGTTTTGGACCAACCTTTGTGAATTGGTGTTACCTTAGCTATTTCAAAACTATCTGGAAAAGTTTCTTTGGAGAGACTTAGAACTGTCTTAAATTTGAGTGTTTCATAACCAGCACTTGCATTTAGTTATAAGGATTTTATTATTTTACTTATTTCTAATTCTGTGGTAGGTTGAAGATACAATACTAGCATGCAGTAATGTTATTTCATTGGCTAGATTGTAATTTTGTTTTTTATATTATCAGTAGATTTATAAATGAATACATGTATTAATTAAAGCGCTAAGTGCCAAAAACTAGAACTGCTTGCTGTAACAAAATACTGATTTGTCTAATAAAATTATATGTGGCATACCCTTTGTAAAAATGTTACTTAGTAGTATAGAACAATCTCGACGGCTTCCATAATTTAAAAGCATAAATTAATTTTGCATTTCTACAAAATAAAAGTTTAAAACGGACAACGACGGTCACGGTGAAGCTCCACAATAAGAATTTTATTTAATGCTCTAAGTGCCAACTCAGGGGCTCTGTCAGATCTAAGTGCACAACCTTCACATGGGGAATAGGGATGTGCATATAAAAAAAGCAAATCACTTATTTGTTTAATTTAATAAAAAAATTATTCTGATGTACAAGTACATATTTATTTAAATGATTCAAACATAATAAAAAGTGTCGGTGTGTGAAAATTTAACATAGGAATATAACTTTTCATAAAACCTATAAACATATTTTAAAAGGAATACAGTGTTTCAAAAGTAGGTACCGCTCTACCAAACAAAATGCAAATTATAATAAACAGTTTAAGAAAATAATACAATACCTACCTACCAAAATGTATGGAAAAAGCATAGATAATTTTGTATTTGACATTTGGTTGACACTCTTCACCGATGGCGACATCTACAATTAGCTTTGCGTGGCCAACCCCATTATGTATTGTGAAAGCATACATTTTGATTAATAAAAGTTCGGAAGTCATATCATTAAATGCATGTTTTTATTAATATTATTGTTATCAACATCACGAAAGACCAATATATCATTGGAAACGGCTTTATGAAACATAACGACACTAAAAAACTTAATTATTATTTTCCATGAAATAAGTAGGTATTATAAATTAAAAGTTACGAGTACATAAGAAAAACAGTGGAATTAAAAGAATGGTAAATATTCGGAATCGCTGGACACGGATTATACTAAATATTTTTTAATAAAACCTTCTGATTTACCTTAATTGCAATAAAAGGAATCTGACTGCATTTGTGATATTTTTAATTTAAGCATTTTAATTTTTAATTACGTAAATCGAAAATTCACTTTCGTTGTATGGGATGACAGCTGGAATGATTTCTGTTGATGACATTTTCTCTTGTTGGTATTCCTGATACGAGTGGCTACAATTTGAATCATTTCTGAATGCAAATTCTAGTTAGGTACTGTTTTGGCCAAACTCGAAAAAAAAAAAAAAATTTTGTTACTTAAAAAACTTAAATTATTTATATTTATGTATTATTACAATTATTATTTTATTTAACCTAAACTATAGTAACCTAACCTATAATAATCAAACCTAAACTAACCTAATCTAAATCCTAAACTAACCTATATCCTAACCTAACCTATAATAATCCAACCTAACCTAACCTAACCTATATCCTAACCTAACCCAACACACCTAACTTAACCTAACCTAACCGATAATAATCCAACCTAACCTAACCTATAATAATCCAACCTAACCTAACCTATATCCTAATAATAATCCAACCTAACCTATAATAATCAAACCTAACCTACAATAATCCAACCTAACCTAACCTAAGCTATAATAATCCAACCTAACCTAACCTAACCTATAATAATCCAACCTAACCTAATCTAACCTTATCCTAATAATAATCCAACCTAACCTATAATAATCGAACCTAACCTATAATAATCGAACCTAACCTATAATAATCGAACCTAACCTAACCTAACCTAACCTATAATAATTGAACCTAACCTAACCTAACCTAACCTATAATAATCCAACCTAACCTAACCTATATCCTAATAATAATCGCACCTAACCTATAATAATCCAACCTAACCTAACCTAACCTATAAAAATCCAACCTAACCTAACCTAACCTATATCCTAATAATAATCCAACCTAACCTATAATAATCGAACCTAACCTATAATGATAAAACCTTCTGATTTACCTTAATTACTATAAAAGGAATCTGACTGCATTTGTGATATTTTTAATTTTAGCATTTTAAATTTTAATAACGTAAATCGAAAATTCACTTTCGTTGTATGGGATGACAGCTGGAATGATTTCTGTTGATGACATTTTCTCTTGTTGGTATTCCTGATACGAGTGGCTACAATTTGAATCATTTCTGAATGCAAATTCTAGTTAGGTACTGTTTTGGCCAAACTCGAAAAAAAAAATAATTTGTTACTTAAATTATTTATATTTATGTATTATTATAATTATTATTTTATTTAACCTAAACTATAGTAACCTAACCTATAATAATCAAACCTAAACTAACCTAATCTAAATCCTAACCTAACCTTTATCCTAACCTAACCTATAATAATCCAACCTAACCTAACCTAACCTTTATCCTAACCTAACCCAACACACCTAACTTAACCGATAATAATCCAACCTAACCTAACCTTTAATAATCCAACCTAACCTAATCTAACCTTATCCTAATAATAATCCAACCTAATCTATAATAATCGAACCTAACCTATAATAATCCAACCTAACCTAACCTAACCTAAATCCTAATAATAAACCAACCTAACCTATAATAATCGAACCTAACCTATAATAATCCAACCTAACCTAACCTAACCTAAATCCTAATAATAAACCAACCTAACCTATAATAATCCAACCTAACCTAACCTAACCTATAATAATCCAACCTAACCTAACCTATAATAATCCAACCTAACCTAACCTATATTCTAATAATAATCCAACCCAACCTAACCTAACCTATATCCTAATAATAATCGAACCTAACCTATAATAATCCAACCTAACCTAACCTAACCTATAAAAATCCAACCTAACCTAACCTAACCTATATCCTAATAATAATCCAACCTAACCTATAATAATCGAACCTAACCTATAATAATCCAACCTAACCTATATCCTAATAATAATCCAACCTTACCTAACCTAACCTTTATCCTAATAATAATCCAACCTAACCTATAATAATCCAACCTAACCTAACCTATAATATCCAATATATCCTAACCTAACCTAAATCCTAATAATAAACCAACCTAACCTATAATAATCCAACCTAACCTAACCTATAATATCCAATATATCCTAACCTAACTGTAATGTTCTTGTGTTTTAAATAAAAGGTTCTTTTATACGAAGTTAAGTTTATTAATTATTCAGTTGTTTATAAAGTACAGTGCAGTCTAACTGCAAGGAAGGAATCTAGCAGAATGCCGTCGCGCTCCCCGCTGCCCGCGCTCTTCGAGCAGAGTCGGAAACGTTCGACAAACCTCGGCTATCTTCGGCCGTGCACTAACACCTATATGATACACTACACTAACCTAAATCCTAATAATAAACCAACCTAACCTATAATAATCCAACCTAACCTAACCTATAATATCCAATATATCCTAACCTAACTGTAATGTTCTTGTGTTTTAAATAAAAGGTTCTTTTATACGAAGTTAAGTTTATTAATTATTCAGTTGTTTATAAAGTACAGTGCAGTCTAACTGCAAGGAAGGAATCTAGCAGAATGCCGTCGCGCTCCCCGCTGCCCGCGCTCTTCGAGCAGAGTCGGAAACGTTCGACAAACCTCGGCTATCTTCGGCCGTGCACTAACACCTATATGATACACTACACTAACCTAAATCCTAATAATAAACCAACCTAACCTATAATAATCCAACCTAACCTAACCTAACCTAAATCCTAATAATAAACCAACCTAACCTATAATAATCGAACCTAACCTATAATAATCCAACCTAACCTAACCTAACCTAAATCCTAATAATAATCGAACCTAACCTATAATAATCCAACCCAACCTAACCTAACCTATAAAAATCCAACCTAACCTAACCTAACCTATATCCTAATAATAATCCAACCTAACCTATAATAATCCAACCTAACCTATATCCTAATAATAATCCAACCTTACCTAACCTTACCTTTATCCTAATAATAATCGAACCTAACCTATAATAATCCAACCTAACCTAACCTAACCTAAATCCTAATAATAAACCAACCTAACCTAAAATAATCGAACCTAACCTATAATAATCCAACCTAACCTAACCTAACCTAAATCCTAATAATAATCGAACCTAACCTATAATAATCCAACCCAACCTAACCTAACCTATAAAAATCCAACCTAACCTAACCTAACCTATATCCTAATAATAATCCAACCTAACCTATAATAATCCAACCTAACCTATACCCTAATAATAATCCAACCTTACCTAACCTTACCTTTATCCTAATAATAATCCAACCTAACCTATAATAATCCAACCTAACCTAACCTATAATATCCAATATATCCTAACCTAACTGTAATGTTCTTGTGTTTTAAATAAAAGGTTCTTTTATACGAAGTTAAGTTTATTAATTATTCAGTTGTTTATAAAGTACAGTGCAGTCTAACTGCAAGGAAGGAATCTAGCAGAATGCCGTCGCGCTCCCCGCTGCCCGCGCTCTTCGAGCAGAGTCGGAAACGTTCGACAAACCTCGGCTATCTTCGGCCGTGCACTAACACCTATATGATACACTACACTAACCTAAATCCTAATAATAAACCAACCTAACCTATAATAATCCAACCTAACCTAACCTAACCTAAATCCTAATAATAAACCAACCTAACCTATAATAATCGAACCTAACCTATAATAATCCAACCTAACCTAACCTAACCTAAATCCTAATAATAATCGAACCTAACCTATAATAATCCAACCCAACCTAACCTAACCTATAAAAATCCAACCTAACCTAACCTAACCTATATCCTAATAATAATCCAACCTAACCTATAATAATCCAACCTAACCTATATCCTAATAATAATCCAACCTTACCTAACCTTACCTTTATCCTAATAATAAACCAACCTAACCTATAATAATCCAACCTAACCTAACCTAACCTAAATCCTAATAATAAACCAACCTAACCTATAATAATCGAACCTAACCTATAATAATCCAACCTAACCTAACCTAACCTAAATCCTAATAATAATCGAACCTAACCTATAATAATCCAACCCAACCTAACCTAACCTATAAAAATCCAACCTAACCTAACCTAACCTATATCCTAATAATAATCCAACCTAACCTATAATAATCCAACCTAACCTATATCCTAATAATAATCCAACCTTACCTAACCTAACCTTTATCCTAATAATAAACCAACCTAACCTATAATAATCCAACCTAACCTTACCTATAATATCCAATATATCCTAACCTAACCTAAATCCTAATAATAAACCAACCTAACCTATAATAATCCAACCTAACCTAACCTATAATATCCAATATATCCTAACCTAACTGTAATGTTCTTGTGTTTTAAATAAAAGGTTCTTTTATACGAAGTTAAGTTTATTAATTATTCAGTTGTTTATAAAGTACAGTGCAGTCTAACTGCAAGGAAGGAATCTAGCAGAATGCCGTCGCGCTCCCCGCTGCCCGCGCTCTTCGAGCAGAGTCGGAAACGTTCGACAAACCTCGGCTATCTTCGGCCGTGCACTAACACCTATATGATACACTACACCCTTCCCTCTCTAACTGCAGCGCTACGACTACTATATATAACAGAGATAAAAGGTCCCTAGTTACCGCTTTATGTGGTAACCCTACGGCTAAAACCTTATCATTGTCAACAATATACTTGAAAAAACATATAAAATATACCACACACATAACTAAATATTTTAAACTAAATATTTCACACAATTAATAATAAGTACATAATTTATAACTCTTCAATAATGTTGACTTGAGAAGTAGCCTGCTCTTCTGGGGTATTTTGTCTGGGCCGAAGTCGATTCGCCCACGGACTCCTTTGTGTTGGTATTGGAGCTGCCCCTGACGGTCCTGGCTCGGCACCTTCCACATCTGCCAACCTGAAATCAGGAGAATACCCCTTAAAACCACGTAGTAAAACCGAGGTCTCCAACTCCCGAGGGTCGTTCCAACTGATCTCAGACGCGGACTGCGACCCGTTGAACTCCTCACCCCAGCTTACTGACAGCTCCCTGATTTGATCCAAGTGTCTCTTCCACGTCACATTCGAATCTCCCACTCTTACAATGAAAACCTTTTTTCCCAGAGACTTACAAATCACAGCTTTTGTCCATAATATTTTATTATTTTGGCGATAATCTCGCACAAGGCATTTTTGACCTATCCTAAATTTGCGAGCCTTGGCTCCACCAAAACCTTTAATCTGTCTATTCTGACTTTTTGCAATATTATCGTTCGCACGCTTAACCATCTCTGAGTCTAGCTCTAGCTCTCCCACCTTGGGTAGAACTAACCCGTCAAACGAGGAACGAAGCCTCCTGCCTACTAACAAAACAGCGGGTTCAACACCCGTCGAACAGTGAGGCGAGTTTCTATAATCTAACGGAAAATTCAGTAGTTTTATTCTATAATCTTTGTGTAAGCTAGAACCAACCATCACCTTTTTAAGAAAACCTTTTACAGTTTTCACTGCGTTTTCTGCTAGTCCGTTACTTTGCGGGTGCCTTACCGGTGACGTCATAAATTTAATGTTATTTTCATTCAAGAATTCTTTAAACTCTTCACTCGTGAAAGCAGTACCATTGTCTGATACAATCAATTCAGGGTTACCAAAAATCGCAAAAATTTTTCTTAATTCTAAAATGGTGTGAGTACTATCTGCCTTTGTAACCTCGATGCAGTCTATCCATTTAGAAAATGAATCGCAAATTACTAAGAACATCTTGCCTGATAAAGGCCCACAGTAATCTATATGCAAACGACTCCACACTCTCCCTGAATTCGGCCAAACAATTAATTGACTCTTTGGTGGTGATTGCCTGTTAACAGCACAATCCTGGCATGATTGAACCGTCTTTTCTAGATCCTTGTTCAACGATGACCACCAGAAATACGCTCTCGCAACGCCTTTCATCTTGACTATACCTAAGTGCGACCTATGTAACAAGGTTAACGCATGATTTTGTAAAGAAACTGGAATAATTATCCTATGGTTCCAGAACAAACAATCATTTACAATAGAAAGTTCGTTTCTCTTAACCCAAAAATTCCATAAAATATTGTCACGTTTCATAGACTTAGGCCAGCCCTGCCTCAGATGAGGTACTACTTGCTGTAGAACTGTGTCTGAAACGGTCGCTGCTTTAACCGAACGCAAATCTAATTGTGTTCCTTCTTCTATAAAACTCACAAAATCTGCACTAAAATCATCATTGTGCTCCTCAATCGCATTTTCTAACGGCAAACGTGAAAGGAAATCCGCTTGATTATTACCCGATTTATCTTTTAACGCGAACGGTACCGGTCTCGCGTTATGAAACACTGGGTTTGAATCCCGATTGACTTTAAAACATACTTTATGTTTGTTAAATTTCCCTAATTTGTCTGACAAAACTTCTGGAAATTCCTTAAAAAGTTTCTCTTTTTTTTTCATTCACTGTAAAAACTGAATCACGATTAATCGGCGCAATTCCTAAGTCGAAAAGTTCCATGAAATCACGACCCACAATTAATTCTGAACCCTTAGCGACAACTATAAAATACATATTATTTTTAGTGTTGCTGTATGTTACCGAAAAAATTGATTTACCCACGATTTTTAATGGATATCCGTCGTAACCAGACATTGAACGCTTGTCAGTTGACAACTCTATATTTTTAAACGATTTTTTAAAAACAACCTCAGGAATCACCGATACACTCGAACCGCTATCTATCATAGCTGAACATGAAATCTCATTAATTTTAATCTCGACTTTATACGGACTAATAAATGCAATGTGCTCTTTATGAATTGCCTTTTTTACAAACAACGGAGACACTTTATTATTCCTGCACCTATTTTTAAGATGACCCACTTGTTTACAGATGAAGCATTTTGCGCTTTTAAACTTACAATCACTTAACGCGTGATTCGCTCCACAACAAGTGCATTTCTTAAAACCCGAGAATTTCCTCACACTAGGGCTTCCGGACCGTGAATCCGTTCTTGAAAACTCCGGTTTCCCTCTAGAACGCGACCTTTGATCCCCCCATGTGTTCGTCTTTTTCTTGATTGTACTCACAAAACTACCTACAGAACCCTCATCCTTACTTTTCACCCCTAGATGGTCCAACCCCGCAATACTAATTGCCAGTTCCTCCATCTTAACGAAAGACAGACTAGGTCCCTCCAGATAGATTTTCTCCTTTGCTCTCCCAGGGATCAACCCCAGAGTAAATACATCCGCTAAATTCGCTTCTAAACGCGTCCCAAATTCACAAAATGTGCTAAGACCGCGTAATCGCACCGCGAAGTCCTTAGCCGACTCCCCCGGCGATTGTTTAGCTGAAAAAAACAATTCTCGTTCCCTAAAAACCGACTTTGGCCTCGAACAATGTTTTTCTAATAATTCCAATAAATTATCGAATGACGTATCTGTGACCTTGGTAGGAAAACATAGATTGATCAGTAAAGTGAGCGTTTCAGCTTCGAGAGAGCTCAACAAATATGCTCTCTTTTGTCTTTTGAGATGCATCGAGTTTGACGGTTTTTGTGTCATCACGGATCAGCAGGAACTGCTCAATCCTCAGTCGGAAGATTCCCCAGTCATCACGTAAGTGGCTAAACCGCGGGATTCCACCTGACTCCATAGCTGCCAGATGCCTGGACCGACACCCGAACCAGCAATGACACAGCAAAAACACCAACACAACTCGACAACAATAACCTCCAAAAGAGAAGACTACTTAACTCAACCAGGGTCCACGGCGATGGGCTGCTTGGCTAGTTAATATTGCTGACTGCTTGGCTAGTTTAGTCTTCCTTCTGGTCGGATTGACCGTCTTCCTTCCTTCTAATCTTAATAAAATAGACCGGAAACTTCCTCCACCGGATGGCAAGTCTTCCTTCCTTCTAGATAATAAGATTCTCCGTAACTTCTTCACAACTGATGCTCCTTGCTCCGGATAGTCCTTGCACAGAAGCGACCTTCAGATGTTCGTGACAATAAAATCCGTCTGAGCAAATCTGTCGAGTAACCCGCACACCCAAGTAACTTGTGTGTGCTAAACGACTTTAATTAAACACTTCGCAACGTATAAATCACATCAGCTGCGCCAATTTGTAATGTTCTTGTGTTTTAAATGAAAGGTTCTTTTATACGAAGTTAAGTTTATTAATTATTCAGTTGTTTATAAAGTACAGTGCAGTCTAACTGCAAGGAAGGAATCTAGCAGAATGCCGTAGCGCTCCCCGCTGCCCGCGCTCTTCGAGCAGAGTCGGAAACGTTCGACAAACCTCGGCTATCTTCGGCCGTGCACTAACACCTATATGATACACTACACTAACCTAAATCCTAATAATAAACCAACCTAACCTATAATAATCCATCCTAACCTATAATAACCTCACCTTTTTTATTTTTTCTATTTTATAATAACTTTTAAATATCTTTATTTTATTTTTCGACTTTGGCTAAAATAGTACCTACCTAGTATTTGCACATGGTAAAAAATCTAGTCACTCGTATTAGGAATACCAACAAAAGAAAATGTTATCAACAGAAACCATTCCAGCCATTCCAGCTGTCATCCCATACAACGAAAGTGAATTTTCGATTTACGTAATTAAAAATTAAAATGCTAAAATTAAAAATATCACAAATGCAGTCAGATTCCTTTTATAGTATTTAAGGTAAATCAGAAGGTTTTATTAAAAAATATTTAGTATAATCCGTGTCCAGCGATCCCGAATAATACCAAAAGAATTATCTGTTTACAAAATGATTGGATTCGAAATTAATATTTACAATATTAATGAATAATATTATTACGACAGGCATGCACATCACTATCGCGTCAGTACCAAAACTAACAAAATGTACAGAAAAATAATATTATACACATACCTCAGAATTTGGTGGTTTTTTGGCAAGAATGACTTTATTATTTAGTGTGGAATACTCTTGGCCACTGGTTTTTAGTTTTTTTTTCGCATTTTGCACACTTCCTTTACCTTTTTGATGGCGTTTTACAAGCAAGCTCGCGACTGTCAACACACCATCGCCGGCCATTTTATATGGAAATATAAAATGGCTGGCGATGGTGTGTTGACAGTCGCGAGCTTGCTTGTAAAATGTCAATGAACACTGTTGTGGCACTTAAACCATTTTAAAAGATAACATACCAATGGAGTTACAGCGATGCCAGACTTCATCAATTTATTGTATTTTTTTGAACTGCCTGAGGCACTTGGATCCTATTTAGGGTTATTGGCATCGGTACATAGAATACATTTCTGTAATAACATCGTTTTCGATTTATTGGGCACTTAGCGCCTTAAGTAATACACGTATTCAAATTATTATAATCTTGGTTATCAGATAAATATAATACCTGATAACCGAGGAAATCTATATAAATACAAACGTAAATGTTCGTTTATTCAAAATCGTATCTCTCCAAAAGTTCTTCACCGATTGCTTTGAAATTGTGACACAACGTTGCATTTATATGACTAAATTATACAGTCGTCACCAGTGACAGGTAAACACATGCTTTTTTTTAAATAATTTGTTTTTTACATATTTGTGTTTCATGTTGTTTTTCTCGCTGGGATTTGTCGTGCTGGGGAAGACAATTAACATTATTCAGTATTTTTTTTTATTTTATTAAATTTTATATATGATCAATAAATGCGTTTGCATACTGAAGATAGTAACCTTTTATTGTTTTTAATCATTGAAGATAGTAATCTTTATTTGTTTTTAATCATTGAAGACAGTTATCTTTCATTGTTTTTAATCATTGATGAAATTAATCTTTCAATATTTTAATCATTGAAGACAGTAATCTTTCATTGTTTTTAATCATTGATGATAGTAATCTTTTATTGTTTTTTAATCATTGATGAAGGTAATCTTTCATTGTTTTTAATCATTGATGATAGTAATCTTTCATTGTTTTTAATCATTGAAGATAAGTAATATTTCATTGTTTTTAATCATTGAAGATATTAATCTTCCATTGTTTTTAATCATTGAAGACAGTAATCTTTCATTGTTTTTAATCATCGAAGACAGTAATCTTTCATTGTTCTTAATCATTGAAGACAGTAATCTTTCATTGTTTTTAATCATTGAAGACAGTAATCTTCCATTGTTTTTAATCATTGAAGACAGTAATCTTTCATTGTTTTTAATCATTGAAGACAGTAATCTTCCATTGTTTTTAATCATTGATGATAGTAATATTCGGTTTATTTTATTATGTTAGAATTCTCACATTATCCCTTTTTATACTTATTTTAAATGCTAAAATAATCAATTTTTAATATATTTTTTTTCAGCATTTCAGAAAAATGTGTTTGATAAAAAATGTTGCACAATTTTAAGCGATTTTATTAATTCCGCCAGAAGGGTGTAACACTTTTAATATCTAGTCTTAATTCAATATAATAATGCCATGTATAACTAAAGAATTGAATAATTCGACTTAGAAAAATAATTATACTGTTTTTGATAAGTAGTACCTACTTTCTTAAATATAGGTATAATATACCTTAGTGAATATATTATCTGGTATCCACCCGGAAACAACGATTCAAAATGTTTTTGAAATTTTTATTACCAATTATTATAAGCACGCTGGGTGTCATTGGGGTCAGCTTCCCTTTAAATGGTTTACCAACGTCTGTGCCATCCATGGTTAAACCTCCAGAAACTAGCTCGGAGAAGTATGATGGATGCAATGGCAATACAGTCCCGATCGATTTTTATAAAAACATATCGATTTATGAATTGGAGTACAATGAACTTGAGTACAATATTTTTTGGACTGACTACGAGAGAGTTTATGAAAATGGACCATTCGTGAACTGGCGCATAGGAGATGAAAACATGGGAAAGGTAGAGAACTTTACATCAACGATATTCGAGGGTTGGAACACGAGCGCCATGGGCAGTGCACCGGGAGACTGCGCCACGGTGGACGTGCAGAACAAGGAGCTGAATCCCGTGAGGTGCGACCAGAAGTTCCCGAGGTTGTGCGTCCTGCCAACCGTACAAGGAGGCGATAGCAGACTGCACGAGTATTCTCCGGATCGAACCAAAGTGGAGATCAAATATGCACGCACAGAGTAAGTCATTATGAAACATTCTATTAGAATAGTGAACATTTGAAGGCGAATGTAGATGCATGAGTAGAAATCTAATACAAATCGCATTATTATAGTCCAAGCGGCATATTGGCATTATTTACAATTGCCATAAATTGGAATCAGCGAAAGTGTTAACAATCCGGTTAAAAATGTTCACAGACTGTAGTTACTGATAGTTAATGGTAAATATCCTTGAAATGGTAGAAATGCTAAACAATAAAAAAAATATATATATTGTAATAAGAGAAATTTTAAATATTTAAAGTGAAATAAGAAAAATAAAGAAAGAGAATAAAAAATTAAACTAATTCCAACATTTCTAATAACACTTCTTTTCTCCAAGGCATGTTAGTAGATGGCTTATTTGCCTTAACATATGCGAGAATGTTTATATAGACATAATGACATTCAATATCATTGTCAAATAAAAGGTAGCTTGTTTATTTGAATATTATTTAAATTTAAAGAAACGCACACATCATTAATAATAAGTTACATAACATTCTGTTTTACAAATTTAATTAAACAGAGTAGAGAAATATTCTCGGGTCTAAGTGGGGAGCTAGTCTATTTACTAATACTTATATAAAGGTGTTTGTAAAAAATAGGATTTCCTAAAATATTAAGACTTATGGACAGTAGAAGAATCAGTAAAAATACACGCAAAATAATAATAGGGTAGTGAAAGAATGTATCTAAAAATCATCGGTATAATATCGATCAGGTTTTGGATAAAAATATACAATTAGTATATTTTTGAATTTTGAATAGGTCTTCTCACTTTTTATTGCATCCGGTAAATCGTTAAATAGCTTTGTGCCTAGTTATTCGTAGTGGTGTTGCACAGCTGTCATGTTGCATCTGGGTACATACATATCCCCTGATGGTCTAAGTCTCACACTTCGCGTTATGGACAGTACAGATTATAATTATAATAACTTTATTAATAGTTTGTTGTTTTTGTTACTATCGGATACAAGTTAGTCTTACATATAAATGCTTCCCATGCAATTGTACCATACCGCAGCACCGTCTGTACCAGAGCAAAGTAAACCGTTTTGATATTTGAAAGGTATATGAATATATTAAACCAGTTTTTAAAAGTGTAAATTTCACCCTTCACAGCTACTGTCACATCTGTCCATGAAATTCCTTCGAAAATGCAACTGTGTCAAGCACAATGACACTTCCACTAAGAGGGACACTGAACAGATCATGAAAGTATATACGGAAAAGTATAGGCCCGATTACTGTACCTTGTGGAATTCCATAGTCAGAAGACATAGGTTCACTAAATTATTTCATAGTATAACCTATTGTTCCCTATTTTCTAAGAAACTCTGGGACCAAATTAAAACGTTTTTTTCCCGTCCAATTATCTCCAGTTTAGCAAGAAACCTTAAATGTGACACCGTCAAAAGCCTTTTTTTAAATCCTTAAATATTCCTAGGCACTTAAGACGTCTATCCAATTCTCCATAACTAGAGAAGTCAATGTTGCAATGGTATCATGAGTTCCCAGATTAGGTCTAAAACCATATTGAGCTTGTCACATGTATTCTGCCTAATTCAAAGGCAAAATATTAAATGAAAAAAATAACTTAAATGCAGTTTTTTTTCAAGTTAATCTTATAACCTAAAACATAAAACAGACATGAAATTCTAAATAACTTCAACCACATGGGTAACGTACTTGTTCACTTGTGAAGAATTATCACTTTGTAGGAACATTATTTCGGTCTTTACCAATTTACTTTCAATCGATTTATATTCTATTTTTGAAGTTATTCCTGAGATTTCGCACAGAATTTTCATTAATCTAAAAAATCTACAGTCGTGGGGAATCTAGGTCCCGAGGCGTTAACTGAACTAGGAGTTAGGATAAAACGTGAACCGGAAAAAAGAATAAAAATATTACCAAAAATGTGCATAGTGTGGAATCCTACTTCCCATCCAGTGACTCTAAGGTTAAATAATTCAAGTAAGACGGTATTATATATGACTATTTATATTACGTCTATTAGGAACATTATTGTGAATTGTTAATTTTTTCATCATAAGTATTTTAACCAAATTTAATTTGCTTTCTTTTGTTTTTAGCAACGATTTAATCATTTTCAATATCACCCAACCAATACCAATATTGGACGAAGTTTGGTGTTTCCACGAATCCCTAAACAAGACCGACAGAATAAGAATGGAAATTAAGACTTTGAATAATACCAAAGAGTTCGGTGTCACAGCAATAGAAAACGGAAACTATTGGTGTCTTTGTACAAACAAAATCGGTTATTATTCAATCGACTCAGAAAAGGTTGTATTTGTGAGAAATAAACATTTATATAAAAACACATCCGTGATAATGATAAGAGGTGTTGAACTCTTAAGGTATTTGCTGGATATTCAATCTCAACATTCAGATGATTTGAAACGAAAACTTTGTCCTAACGGCAAATGCCCAAAAGATCTCTACACAAGTATTATGCTAACCAATAGTGAAATTTTGGATAATGTTCCGATATCGGAGAAAATGGACTATGGTGACAATATATTGTTGCATGTCACTGAGGGGGATCACATTTTGTTAAATTACATTCTAAAGGAGGATGTTATATTCACAAGGAAACTGCTATTCTGTGAGGATATTCAATTTGTCCCGGAGACTAAAATAGGTAATATATTTTTCTTTAAATTTGTGTATTTTTAATAGATTATCACAATATATAATTGCAATATTTAATCTTTTAAGGTCACCCGTGCGATTTGTAGTCCGATAGTATATTAATTACGTTAAAGTTAAGTGAAATTTTGTCGGTTACTAAAGTAATTTATTTTATCTCCTTCTTTACCCAACGTTTCGGATAGCATTAAAGTGACAATCATCAGAGTAGATGATGGATATTGTAATGCTGTCCGAAACGTTACCTAAAGAAGGAGGTAGTCCAACTTTGTATTACAGGTAAGACAGCAATACTGTGATTATAAGTGTTAATAAATCTTTGTCATGAAATCTTAATTTTAATTCTATATTATTTAGATTTTTTTAAATATTTATACTGAGTAATCAGTAGGATTTATAGGTCCAATTAGAAGTTCTACCGAGCCGAACCCTATGATATGAATATATCTGGAGTCAGTGAATTATTTTCCCATTTGATCTCTGGTGATTTTACGTGTTTTTCTTGTATTGCTTTGTATTTATTATGCTTATAAAATGCACTTGCATAAAGTGGATTGACTAGATGATCATTTGTGGAAAAGTGTGTGGAAGGGTTTACTTTTTCCTGTGGGGGAGATTTAACCCGGACATATAGTCGAAAAAGAAATAATAATTACATAATATTTATAAAGATAACGTTGGGTAATTCTTAAATTGAGATATAATATTGATAAAAATTACTGAAAATAATTAGGTCTCCATAGCTCAAGAGGATGTCTAATTTTTTAATGTGTTATATAACTACATTGAAATTAGTTTTTCGATATCTATTGGCGAAGTTACGAGCTTTCAGGGTGAAAATTTGTTGAGTATGTGCAATTGTGTCTAGTGACGTCAAACGCAGAACAATTCATAATTCGATTGGCAGTGCTGCAGTAAAGCCGTGAATGTACCGTGATGTCACCTGCTTTTCGGCCGGCCGAAATATAAACGTTGTGACAACTTATATATTCAGCATTTTCCAAAACTTCTATTAGTTACGATCATTTGATAACGATAAAAACATGGGTTACCAGGTAGAGTATTGTCCCGGTAAGACTGAGGGTGTTTAGTTCCCAGTTGCTACCGTTACCTTTTCAATTTCTGGTTCTTTTCGGTTTCATATTTTTTCTGAGATTAGTTAATATTATCAGTGTATAAAATATATTAATAGTTCTTTTGCTAATTGTTTTGTTAGTTCTGCACAATATGTCAGTCAAAAATGTAATGATTTTAATGTAATTCACAGGTCACGATGTCATAGTGAGAACAGACCTCTGCCGAGAGTACAGATGTGTAGGCGACTATAGATTCGGGGCTGTTTGGAAAATCTCTCACATAAACTACTGTGAACCAAACATCACGAACTTAGTAAGTATTTTTTAAAACTTCATAGATTTAAATTTCCGGTTCATGAACGTTTTATGAAATGGTTACACTTTTAATGCAAGTATTGGTAATAAACAATGGTTGCATACAATAAAAATTACTTATATTGGAAGACATGGCACGATCAAGTAAATCAAGTGAATTGAGTCTGGCCATGTCTAGAGTCAGAATAATAAAAGAGTATGTACGATACGAAGTATGAATGTAAATGAGGAAGAGTGTGCCAACCGTAGATGTGCTTTATTTCATATAAATCCATTTCAAATGGAAATGCAAAATGCAAAATGGGTAATTTCCATTTTGCATTAAATGCTTTTCTCAATGCATTTTCCATTTTAAATGCTTTTTTGCAACATTCTTCCTACTGTCTCCACTCATCTGTTTTTAATAAGCCCCAAATATCAGTCGGTCCTCAACCTCGCTATGAGAGATAATTTACATTTGTCAAGTTGCTCCCTGGTAGGAGCCCTGGCAATTGAGTTATAGCATTACAAAAAATACTGATTCAAATACTGAACATGGGGCCATGACGCTGTAATATTAAATGATAGATAGCAGTTTCTATCTTTTTACGTTGGCAACATTAGTCCCGCGCAAATTTTTTGTGGTTTCATAATCTGTAGTTGTGGTGTTTTTGGATTTACCATCATGTAATATGTTTGTTCTACATTGATGTCCATTACAAAATTGTTTAAAAATTCTATAATTATTTTGATTGTTTGACCTGAGAAACCATTTTGCATTTTCAATGCATTTTGAAAATAGGTATTTTGCATTTTGCATTTGAAATGCTTTTCTAAAAACCATTTTGCATTTTTAAATGGAAAAGTTTTGACCAATTTCCATTTTGCACATCTCTGGTGTCAAGACCAAGTTATTTGGCAGTCCGTCTTCTCTGAAACGGCGTGATGGTTAGTTAGTTAGTAAGTTACATTACAATGGTTTACAAATTAAAAAAAAGAGACGTAACTTAAAATTAACAATAACAGTATTTTGCAATGATTTTTTTAGGTGTGTTTAAACATCGAATTAGTTATAGGATATGTTAAGGATGTCTGTATCATTTTCACATTCGTTTGAATAATAAATACATAATCTATGTAAGTGTGGAATTGGTTAATTTGCTTCATAATTTGTTTGTGTACGGTGAGATTGAAATAGGAAGTTATGCCTAGAGAGGCGAGTTGGTACTTTTAGACTCGACTCAGAAGTCCTCAACAGTCGGACTCCGAATTTACAATTTAAACAATTATAATAATACATAATCGGCTCCCTGCTATTTTTAACATCTGATCTAGCAAAAACTCGATCGATAAACTCGTTGTCCATTAAAATGCATTCTATCAATTGTTGGTGACACGCATTTCTCTGAAATTGGAAACATCATAAGAATTCACTGAATTTAGTATACGTAATAATTCTCGGCATTCGGCATATATTTTAATTCAGCTTTTTAAAAACATTTTAAAAGTTTACATCAGTTCAGAGCCAGTCCCTGGGGAGGAAGGTTCAATCCTCACTAATACCAATAAAAAAATCGTTTTTAAATTTATCTATTTAAAAAAAATGATTTTATTACTATAAAACAGTTAGCCGGTGTTCTACCACGAGCAAAAAATAACTCGCAAAAGCCCATAATATTCATTCATAATTGTTACATAATTTTATGATTTTAGATTCTGACGGCCAAAAGTATTATCTTGATTTAGTTATCAGGGCAGATGTGTAGATTGTGGTGAAGTGTATGTTTTTGCGTGTAAAAAGTTACGTAAAAAGAAATCATGATAATTATTTTGGCGTGAATAATATTCCTCAATAATAATAACGAAATAAAAAAAATAGGACGCATTAATAAAATAACTGTAATTTTGACTGCAAAATATACTAAGAAAAATATTAACTCTTTTTTTTCATGTTATGTAAAACAATAATAAATGTATGACGGATAATTTATTAATGAGGGTAAATTAGTTGGAACGTCAATGTTATACATTATCTTCTCTTAAACTAGATTTGATGAGTAGTTTTTTTCTACAGGATCCAGCTGAGCAGATCCAATATGTGATGCAGACTATGGATGCTATGATGGATCTTCCTGTTAGTACAACTAGTCTCAAGAATGCTACAACCATGGTGGACGGTCTTCTAAAATTAGGAGAAAATTATACAATTCCTTCGGAAATCCCAAAAACTTTGGAAGCCTTAGTTAGTAAAGTGATTCTGCCAATGAATCAGAGTCAAATAATAGCAATCCAGAAACCAGAAGTGAATATTGCCATTGCCATTGCCGAACAAAAATCTATTGTTGGAATAAAAATTTCTTCTGATCCGAATGAAAACTTGGGCTCCTCATTTGAATTCTTGACTTCAGGTTTGTACGATTTTTGTTGTTGTTGTAATTAATGCATTTTTTCTGTTCACACGTTAATACCCTTTATAAAATTTATAAAGGGTATTAATAATAACTCATTTAGCAAATACATATTATGATAAATGTCAGTTTTTCGAAAGGGTTATGTAATCATTTTGATCTATGAAATTGGATCTGAACCTTATTACTTGGCAATTAAAGTTTATTATAACCTTCCACGTAATAAAATACACGATCTAATTAAATTAAATAATCCATTGTATTAAAATTTCATCTAAAAGCTTATCACTTTGTGATGGCATTATTTATTTTATTAAAGCACAAATAACTTTGTTGACATCGCTTTATTATACACAACCTCTACATATTTTGGGAAAGAAGTTCACCTCTTAGGAGGGGTAAGAGTGGGCGAAGTTTATCAGAATTAGGAATTACAATATCGTTAGACGGGAAAGGCTAGTTAAGAGGGAAAATATTTAAAGAGAGGTTTTATTAATTTTATTTGTTTATTAATTAAATCTTCTTTTTAATTAACATGTTTTATAATTTCGTGTGCAGTATTTTAAGACCTGAGTTTTTATCAAAAGTGTAAACTTTATTCAAAAGATAATCTGCAAACTCAGATTCACTATATCCATTTTAGAGCTCGTTCTTTAGTTCTGACTTCAAAGTTTCTATTGGTTGTACTTTATGTAAAAGAAATTGCAATCATTGCAATTGATTTTATAAACTCATGATTTTTCTGTGATTATCGCTATCTTTATCATTAAAAATAAATTTCTTCATTTTGTAATTAGTATAAAACGCCGGTTAAATAGTTAGAATTTTTAGATATAAGAAAACAAGTTAATTTAAATTCAAATTTAATTAAAATTCAAAAAAAAATTTATAAACCCTCTTTTTAAATATTTTCCCAATTAACTGGTCTTTCCCGTATAACGATTTTGTAATTCCTAATTCTGATAAACCCCATCCACTTTTACCCCTCCCCCCTCCTTCCACTTCTTCTTTCCAATTGTAATCAATATTTAATGGGTGACTTCAGTGTATAGGTACTTAATCCTGATGAGGTGAACTTCGTTCACGAAACATGTAAGAGATGTATATAATAAAGTGATGTAAACAAAGTTATTTGTTCTTTAATAAAATAAATAATGCAGAAGAAATTAGAAGAAATTTTCTTCGGAAAATTAAATTTAAATAATCATTCAAGAAAATGCTTTTGAAATAACAGTTCCTACCCCTTAAATTTTGAAGACATAAATTAAACAGTAACATTATTTAAGCTTTGTGAATCTTTTTTATTCTTCTTTCTCATTTCCCCTGTCTCTTTTTTGGGTATATTTATTCTTTTAATGTCCATTTTGATGGTAGAATGTAAACCAAACGTAATTTCTAGTATCTTTGAAAAAGTGGTGGTAAATTGTGTCAAATGCGGCTCTCATATCTGGATAAGAAATGAGTGCTAACTTACCTGCCTGTAACAGGGGTTTTATCTGAAGTAATCCAGTTTCAGTTGAATGGAACTTCCTGTATGCCGATTGATGATCGGTAAACAATTAACTGAAGTTCAAGTGTGAGGTTATTTGAGAAGAAGCAATTTTTATAGTATTTTTTCTAAAAAAGGTTAATTTGATGTAGGTTTATAATAACCCAAAATTTTGGCATCAAGGCCTTTTTATTATTGGGGTAACAACTGCAAGGGAAAAGATTTTTTATTATTGGGGTAACAACTGCAAGGGAAGTCACTAAGGGACTTATTAAACCAGTATTATTCTTTATAGTATTTAGGCATAACCCATGAAAAGCAGCAAGGCTTTTACCTTCTTTAACATCTGTCGGTAGTTCATTAAAAATCTCAAATCTTTTAAAATAGAAATTGTTTTATGTGCCCGACAAATTTGTTTTTGGAAATCTAAAATCTCCATAGTTTCTCTAGGGGTAGCCATGTATTGCGAAATTAAAATTTACAATCTTATTGGCGGATGGGCAAAAGATGTAAAACCACGTATCGATTATATTAAAAATGAGTTTTTGTTTTCAGATTTACCTACGGATTATTCTGAAGAGGTTATTATTTTGGTTAATATTTCTTCAATTCTAAGCAACCAACCTTCTGGCGGTGTGAAGCTCTCTTTTATAGTTTATCGGAACGACAAAGCATTTTCAAACACGAAACAACAAGTTGGGGACGATATGAAAAGAGTTAACGGGAAAATCATCAGCATACAAATAGGAAATATTTCTAATCTTGGTAAAAATGAATATGTAGATTTACATTTCAAGGCTAACGTGAGTAAGACAGGAAGGGAACGTGAAAAGAAGGAGTGCGTTTTCTGGGATTTTGGTTTGGGACCCACAGGCCAATGGTCTACTGAAGGCTGCGAGTTTCTGGGAGAAACCAATGTCGAAGGCTGGGAAACCTGCAGATGTTATCATCTCACGCATTTCGCTCAGCTTTTAAGCATTCACGGTGCCCACAACCGAGATAACCTTAAACATCTCGTGAGTAATTTTCACTATCGAGTGTTGACATATATTTCCTTTTTTGGTTGCATTTTATCCATCTTAAGTCTGTTTACTGTTGTCCTCACAGGAATTCTATTGAAGACCTGGAGAAATGGCCTGGTTCACAAGCTAAGGATGAATTTAGTCGCCTCAATTGGAATCATGATGTTCAATTTCTTGTTTATTTCCACACTAGACTTAAATGACAAAAACTCATGCACAAACACATGCTTTGTCTCCGGAATTATTTTACATTACTCGGTTCTTTCAACCTTTTCTTGGATGTTTATGATAGCCTTTTTTTACTATACAAAGATTGTGAAATCCATGAAATATTCTGAAAACTCCATACTGTACCTTGCTTTAGCTTTTGGGTGGCTGTTTCCCTTGATACCGATGATTCCTCTTCTAGCTTTTGATTCTGACAGCTACACAGACAATTTAAGTAATTACTTTTGCTATCCGAGTGGATACGGTTTTTGGCTAGCAGTTGTTTTACCTATCTTCATATATATTATTTTTAATACTGTATTTTTGTTAAGCATTCTTTATTCTATTTATCACACCTCGCGCGACGTACATGCGAGTATTTCAAGAGAGAGAAAAATCGTTCGGGACGTCAGAAAGTTCACTTTCCTTTTCTATCAATTTGGACTGATATGGATTTTCGGGCTATTTTCAAATTACTTATTCATGGCCTATCTTTTTTGCATAAATTTTTCACTTCAAGGCTTGATTCTGAGTTACATTTTTGTTTTGGGGGATAGAAATACTAGGAAGCTGTGGCTTTCCAAATTAAATTCGTATCCCGGTGAGGAAGCATCTTGCGTGAAATCGGAAATATCTAGACCTAGTAGTAACATTGAGAAAGAAAACAAATCCCTTATCC
The DNA here is from genome assembly GCA_026573805.1 of Hesperophylax magnus. Classification (NCBI taxonomy): domain Eukaryota; kingdom Metazoa; phylum Arthropoda; class Insecta; order Trichoptera; family Limnephilidae; genus Hesperophylax; species Hesperophylax magnus. The sequence goes on along the minus strand of JAIUSX010000214.1, from coordinate 689,592 downwards.
TAATTTGAAAACTCAGGGAAAACGTTTAATTCTTCCAGGATTCCGGTTTGTAATGCAAGAATATGTTCTTGTTACGAGTGTTCCTAAGAAGCATATTTAAAATTATTAAATGACATGTCGTGAACCAAATCGAATACAGGCTTTAACCAAAAATTAATCACTAAAACATTTTTTTGTATTTTGAATACTGTCACCATAGCCTCAGGTACTGCTGGTTCAGAAGATTAATCATAAGTGCGGTCACGGCAAGAGTCCAGCACTTTTCGGTTATACCTATGATCTTGAACAGAGAGGTTTCTAGGGATATAAATAAAGATAAATACAGGAAACTATAAATGAGGACTGTACATGATTAGCACTAATAAACGTTTAAAAAAAGCGAAGAAAGCATTCCATAATGGAGTGCTCATATCAACTAATAAATAGCAAGGGACAGGCATACAAACAATACAAACACCATAACAATACACGAATGTATTAACTCCAATATCTGCAATTGACCTACTATAGAAAAAAAAGACGAAATAAAATATCTAGGAATCATAATAGAATAAAGAATAAAGACTTATATTAAAATTAAAAGAAAATGGCATTGACCACTTAGCCCTTAAATGGATAGAAAGCTACTTAACAGAGAGACCTCAAATTGTAAAATTAAACCAAACTTTTAGTACACCACTAACAAGTACATTTGGCATTCCTCAAGGCACGGTCCTCGGACCATTACTATTTTTAATGTATGTAAATGACATTTTCCAACTGAAAATCAAAGGTGAATTAATCTCTTATGCTGATGATACTGTTTTATTAATAAAAGGTCAAACATGGGAACTAGTTAACAAACTTGCAAATGAATGTATTAATATCTTAAAATCACGGTTTGATAATAACCTACTCACACTTAATGCTAAAAAAACAACATATGTATTATTTTCACTACAAAAAATACCTAAACACAAAGTAAATATCATAATCCATGATGAAAATTGTGACAATGTCAACTGTAAACTACTTAATCCTATTTGTACTGTAATTAACTCTTCTTCTGAAATTAAATATGTTGGTGTGATCATCGATGAAAATCTGAAATGGAAAAGCCATATTATAGAGTTAGTAAAGAGAATTAGGAAATGTATATATATATTTGTTAGGTTAAGAAATATTTTAAATGTGAAAATACTAAAAAATGTATATTATGCTCTTGTCCACTCCCTGCTTATTTACGGAATCATAGGTTGGGGAGGATCTTATAAAAACAACCTAAACTCAGTAAAAGTCTCGCAAAAAATTATTATAAAGGTAATACTTAAAAAAACTCTACTTTCCCAACAAAATTGCTTTTTAAATTGTTTCCAACACCAAATATTCATGATATATTTAAGCAAACTTCCATTATAAAAATGTGTAAAGAAAAAAATAACACAGAATATCAAGAATTTTACAAACTCATGAGAAATGGAAATCAATTTATTACGCCAATCTTCAAAACAACTCAAATGCAAAACCATTATATTTACCAAGCCATAAAAAACTACAATAATGTCCCTTCCGAATTGCGCTGTATTACGAACCAACAAGAACAAATAAATAAAATCAAACTTTTTTTCCAAAAAAACTTATATTAAAAAAATATATATATCAAACTTTTAAAATCAAACTTTTTCCAAAAAAACTTATATTAAAAAAAAAAATATATATATATATATATATATTTTTTTTATATTTTATATTTTACACATAACATAATATTATAACATTGAATCTAAGTAAGAATCGTGGCTCCCTTATCAGGCACAAGAGCTCCTCTTTTCTGATAAGGTATACATGACCAATTATGAACCTTAATATTATTTTCTGCAAAATATGTATTAATGTAACTTATATGATATATATTAAAATAATAAAAAAAAATAAAAAATAATTGACCATAACCTCAAATGAACACGTCATATCAAACAATTTACAAATAAACTCCTCAAAACAATACATATTTTAGTAAACTTTAAACATATACAAATTAAAACGAATGAAAACAATATGTTTTGTCCTTTTTTGTTATTCAATTGAATTTTTCATTCATTCAGTTGGGGAGGAGCAACAAATTCAGCCGTCAGTCATATGGAAATCGCACAGAAAACCATCATTAAGGTTATATTTTTATATTCTGCACATTTGTTGTACTAGATATATGACAATTATACATTGAAAAACACTACAGAACCACATCTTCGACCAAAAACAAGTTCGACCAATAACAATCACAAACTATCAATAATAGACAAGTTAGATAAGCGTACAAAAAAAATGTGGTTATCGTGGTGTATTAATTAAAAGATCTCTCACTCAGTATAGTGTTTATTGATAGATTGTCAGCTGTTTTTTACAATCACAATATTTCACGTTTGTTACGTACAAAGGAATGCGCGCGAAACTAAATCGTAGTAAATCGTAGGTAGGTGCAGCCTAGCCGTAGTGTACAACGATAGTAATTACTGAACACTGATAATATGCTCGCTGCGTCGGGCCTATTTATACTAGACGGCCGACGCTAGCAGTGGGTAGATGGATGGCAACTAAATCGAAGACACTCGCTCGATCTGGATCATTCGCGAACTTTCGACGGCTTGGCAATTATGCCTAGGCCGTAGGCTCGAACCTTCTGGCGAGTTCTCGTAGTATTCGAGACGGACTGCAGTGTTATTGTCATCAATAGGCAGGTCGGTACTTGTAGTACGTAGGTAGCTCTTGTTTACGAGGCGAACTGGAATGCAGGTACATGATTCGGGAGTAGGTCGAGCGGGTTATTATTAATTATTTAATCTGAATTATTCTCGACGCCACAGACACCCCCTTCCCAGCAGCTTTGCTGAGGGCTGCGATAGAAGAAATAGCTCGGAAACAAACGTCTTTTAAATTGTGACACTTCAAAAAAAAAAAAATTTTGTAAAACTCATGTACACAACACGGGCTGATGATACATTCAAATAACAATGGTGGCACTATTATCCGCGCTTGTGCGGAGATGGACGGATGCATGATGCTCCGTGGTGCCTTAACTGATCACTACAGCACTCCTCGTCATCAAAAAGCGTAGGATAGCGTTTTGGGTTGAACATGCCTTTAGGCGTTAAAGTAGTCCGGGAAACGAACACGCCTACCGGAATGTGTGGTCGTATGAGTGCGATCCGGGTTGGTAGCGGGCAAAGGAAGGGTTGAACTTATTCCTTGCGTAGTTTCCTTCGTTTCCTGGGCAATGTACGCAGGTTTGAGGCGGTCTATAGTCACCGTTACCTCTTTGCCTCTGTTTAAAATGGTGAACGTTCTTTCGTTCCGGCGTACCACTTTTTGAGGGCCAGTGTAGGGTTGCTGAAGCGGGCTTTTTACGGTGTCGTCCCTTAGAAACACATGGGTAGCTGCGGGAAGGTCTTTAAAAATGAAGCATTTTCTTCCGCCATGTCGGGAACCTTCAACCGGTCTTAGGGTGTTAAAATATTGCCTCAGCTCTTTGAGGAAATCGCTGGTGCTGACGTCGTTTGCTGGCCGAGCAACGAGGAATTCTCCAGGTAGGCGGAGTGGCTCTCCGTACACCAGTTCGGCCGAAGTGGCAGCGAGGTCATCCCTCCAAGCTGCCCTGATTCCCATTAAAACTGTGGGAAGCGCCTCAGTCCAGCGGTCATTTTGATGGCATTTAATCGCTGCCTTAAGCTGGCGGTGTAGCCTCTCAACCATGCCGTTAGCCGCAGGGTGGTAAGCCGTGGTACGTATTTGAGTCGTACCTGCCAGGCAGTTTAACTCCCTGAACAGCCTTGACTCAAACTGTCTTCCTTGATCAGTTGTGATTCGGAGCGGAGTACCGAACCTGGTAATCCACCCCTGGTAGAAAGCGCGCGCTACAGTCGCTGCTTCCTGGTCGGGAAAATCGGGAAAGCCTCTGGCCATCTTGTAAACCTGTCTACGCAGGTGAGGCAGTATCGGCATCCTTCAGATGAGGGCATGATGATGATATCAATGTGCACATGCTCGAATCTGGCCGATGGTCTGGGAAAAGTTCCTAAGGGTGCTGACACGTGACGTGACACCTTACTGCGTTGGCACTGTAGGCAGTTGCGTGCGAATTTACTCGCGTCCGCCTTAATGGCCGGCCAGACATAACGTTCAGTTATGAGCTTAACCGTTGTCTTGACGCCTGGGTGAGCCAGCTGATGGACTGCATTTAATGCTGCAAGCCGAAACTTTTTGGTGACGAAAGGTCTCGCTGTATTTGTAGACATATTGCAGTACAAGTCCGTGTTGATGCCGGGAATGCGCACTTTCTTAAGTTGTAGGCTAGAACTTCCCTTTAAGCATTGCTCTAGTTCCGTGTCGTTCACCTGATCAGCTGCCAGTGCTGCATAGTCCAGGGGAGCGTCGACTGACTCGATAGTGGGGCTTCACACTTTGGGTGAGCTAGTAAGGTCGCCTGAGCAAGGGCTTCCTTGCACTTGTCAAAGGCTTCCAAAGTCGCTGCTGTCCAGGAAATGGGCTGCTTGCCTTTCTGTTTTCCAGTGAGGAAATCATTGAGCGGTGCTTGCGTCTCTGCTGCATTGGGGAGAAACCTCCTATAAAAGTTGAGAGCTCCCAGAAAGCGTCGTAAATCCTTCACCGTTTCAGGCCGACTGTAATTTTTTATTGCGTCGACTTTCTCTGGCAGGGGTGTAGTGCCTTCACCAGACACCAGGTACCCCAAGAACTTTACTTCAGGCAATCCAAAATGGCATTTGCTGGCGTTGACGACCACCCCGTATTCCTGCAGGCGCTGGAACAAGGTCTTGAGGTGGTTCATGTGTTCCTCCTCTGATGATGAGGCAATGAGGATGTCGTCAATGTATGCGTAACAAAAGTCCAATCCTCTGGTGACCTCATCGATAAAACGTTGAAATGTCTGGGCTGCATTGCGGAGGCCGAAGGACATCACTGGAAACTCGAAGAGTCCGAACGGCGTGGATATTGCCGTCTTCGGGATGTCTTCAGGAGCTACTGGAATCTGGTTGTAAGCTCGTACCAGGTCTATTGTGGAGAATATCTTGGTATCCCTCAGCGACTGGGCGAAATCTTGGATGTGTCGGACTGGGTACCGGTCAGGTATAGTTCTGGCGTTCAATCCGCGGTAATCACCGCATGGTCGCCATTGGTCGTCCTTCTTAGGGACCATGTGAAGTGGGGATACCCAACAGCTCTCAGAAGGCCGGGCAATTCCTAATCGGACCATGGTCTCAAACTCCTTCTTGGCCCGTTTGAGCTTGTCAGGGGCGAGGCGGCGAGGACGTTCTGCGACTGGAGGACCTGGAGTAGTCCTAATGTGGTGAAGGGTAGTATGGCGAACTTCCTTCATGGCGCCGTCAGGGCGCGTAAGGTCCGGATACTGTTGTAAAAGTTTGTGGTAGGGGGATGTCCCTGTGACAGTCTTAATGGAAGCGGTCATGTTGTTACTGCGCCTGCCTGTAGTTGTCAGGTTCGTCACCTGATCCAGCAATCGCCTGTTGTGGACATCAACTAGGAGCTCGAATCGTGCTAGAAAATCCGCTCCTATGATGGGCCTGGAGACGTCAGCAATGACGAAACTCCAAGTAAAATCACGACGTAGGCCTAGGTCCAGGTTGAGCGTCAGGCTTCCATACGTCGCGATGGTGCTTCCATTTGCGGCCGCCAATTCGTAGGACTGCTTGGCCGGACGGCCTTGGACTAGGCGTCGTGGGTAAACGCAGAGATCCGCGCCGGTGTCCACGAGAAACTGGATGCGAGTTGCCCGGTCAGTTACGAAGAGGCGACTTAATTGTGTCGGGCTGCTGGTGCTGGTCGCCATCAGTGTGAGCCCATGGCGTTTCCCTCGAAATTGCAGGGTTTGATGCAGGAGCGCGCCTTGGTACCGAACTTCCAGTGGTACCAGCATTTTCCTTCTATATGACGACCCCTGGAACGACTGCGCGAACGATGTTGCCGCCAACGAGGACTGGTACTCCTGGATGGGCGTTCCTGAGAGCGCAGCGTCGAAATTTCCCGTCGTAGGGTGGCTATTTCGTCATGGAGCGGCAGCATCATCTTCTGCATCCTATCTATCAGGCAGTCTTCGTCAGGAGCCCGGGGAGAGATTTCACTGACCCCTGGCCTGCCAGCATAGTCGTCTATGGCGTCCGCGAGATCCGCCATCTTGTCCAGCGGGGTGCCTTGTTGTGTCAAGGTGTCAAAACGTTTGGTTTGACACCTTGAATTATTCTCGACGCCACAAAAACATAAAAACTCCGACAAACACAAGCTTTGGACAAAGACACAAAAATACCAGGCAATAAAAGGATTCAACAATCTTTTGCTCGATATAAAAAGTGAGAAAAACAAAAAAATACCATATAATATCATACACAAAATTTAAATATGGATTTGAACAAAAGAGGTAATATTACAAAAAAATTACAACGTAAAAGAATCAAACACATATACGTAATACACAATACCATTTCAATACACACATCATAATATACGAGTACAACCATACTTCATAAGTTCTTGACTTTTTTTTCTTTGCAACCTTAAGTATTGTATTTTATTTTATTTTAATTTATTATTTCATATTACCTTTTTTTAAATATGATTAAATTAGATATGTGCGCATCAGCAGAATACTGCCTGATCTTTCAATAATAACTTTAATTACAATAATTACTCTTAATAACGCTGTTAAAGTTAGGAGTTTCGAAAAGAGTGCAAGAGCGTTGTGATTAAGAAAGGGAATGTTTGGTGGTTTGGTAAGAAGAGTGGATGAACAAATAAAGGAAAATAAAGAAAATATTGATTAATGGTAGAAGACGCCCGAGGAAGACTTGGCACAGTCAATTTAATCAAATATAATTGCTTGACATACATATAGTTCCTAAGGCTAATTATGAAGCTAAATAAGGTATGTGTTTTATAAATTACGTATTTTATGTAGCTTTAAGGGAGCAAAAATAATGCATTTTACAAAACTAGTACAGAAATAAGATAAAAAATTTGAATGATTAATAAGCTAAAATTGTATTCCTACCTACTCTTGTGTTAATTGTAACTATATCTAAAAAAGTAGTAATCAAAGTAAGAATGTTCTTTATTGTAGAAATATACCAAGTCATAGTAAATGTATTTAAAGGGTAGAGAAAATTATAGTTGGTTAAAGTATTGAAATATTCATCCTTTTTTTTATTGTGTACTGTGTATGCACTTATCGAATACATTTGAAGTGAGATAATTATTTTTACATGCTAAATACTTATGTTAACCTTTTTTAAATAAAAACTAATTGAAATATATAACTAATTGTTTATTATTTATATCTGTTTGCACAATTTCCGATAAAATTGTCCCCTTCATACAATAATAATAGAGTATGAGAGTTCTTGTTAATTTCAATGGCCCTTTGCTCAAATTTTGCATTTGTATGGCGATTTCATAGTTGGTTTCTCACTCTTCTTTCTGAATTACAATGAATGTATTAATTTCAACGTGTTTGTTTTCTGTCCTATGTTTATTCAAGTATTTTTATAAATTTATCTTTGTTATGATATATCTAAATGTAACTGTCCTAAATCAGGAATATCTTCATAGTTGGACGGTCAAAGCACAACCATGGAATCGTTACCAGGTAATGTTAGGGAATGGAAATTTCCAATTATTACGAAGCCTGTCTATGCTGAAAACACGGCTCCTTTCTTGAGATATTTTATTTTTAACCCATGGGCCTCCGAATTGTTAAGCTAAAAAATTGTCCTTCACATCCGAATTAATTTTGTACCTCTGCAGTTCGCTGCCTTAGTTCTTGTATGTTCAATAGACCATTTAGCAAATTTTACAGGAGACGTTTTTTTTGTTTTTACAGGCAAATTCTAAGAAATTCTCGAATTTGGTCATTTCGTTTAATACATATTTGTAACAGGAAATGATTGAAGATCAATTTTCGAAGATTGAAGTTATAATATGCCCATATTATGACTTTAAAGGTGGACATTGAAAATGGCTTGAAAATGATGAATGATTATTTTGGATATTGAACATGTCGTCTGGAGATTGAACAATTCGGCTCCCATTAGTTTGAGGTATTTTTTGTTCAATTAGCCAATTAGTGGTAAATTGGTAAGTTTTTAGATTAGTGGTAAATTGTATATACAGGGTGATTTTCAGATTTCAAATACTTTACTTTTATCTTAGTTAGTAGTTGACTTAAAGTATTACTTTAAAATATACAGAGACCTTTAGTTGATTTTTCACAAAAACTGCTCTATATAAATCATCCAATATTTTGGAAGTTTGAAAACAATGCACAAGTACAAAGGTACCTACCGCTAATATACTACTATCGGTTGTCAGTGCATGCGTGATGTGAAATATTCTAACATCGTACGTATTACGGCCTCCGTGGTCTAGGGGTACTCTTGACTAGAAATCCGGAGGTCGCGGGTTCAAATCCCGGCGCGCGCAAGTAAATTTTAATTGATTCATTTATGTTATTTTCACAAATTATTCATTTAAAATAACAAATAGTCTATTTGCGGCATGTTCCAGAGAGGAAGATATGGTGTAAAGACCACCATAAGAATTGAAATGGCTTTAGCCGTGTTTGGTGATCAGATCTGAATAGATACTCACATACCATCTCTCTTCTCCTTCATCCTCCTTCCTCTCTTTATCCTCTCCATCTCCTTCTCCGCCACACTACCTTCAGCCTCACAATATACTAATATACGTCATTATAGGCTGGGGTGGTAAATATAAAAATCAAACACAAACAATTTACATATAATTCAACTGGAACTACCTATACACGATATCGGATGCAAATGACGCAGTCAAGTACTTAAACAATGTTTTATTCAGTGTTTTTGAAATTTGTATCCCTACTAGAAAATATGTATGTAAAAATGTTAATTATCCAGCGTGGTTCTCTAAAACAATTATAGATAAATTAAAAAGCAAAGAATCGCATCGAAGAAGGTACAAACTGCGTGGGGATCACTCAGATTACTTGTTATTTTCTGCGATGCGATCCGAGCTTAAAAAAGATATTGCAATTGCAAAACGCCAATATTTAGAAAAAGTTCAGTTTGGGATCAAAGATGATGTCAAATATTTTTGGGATCTTATTAAATCTCAAAAGGCAAATCCTCATACCCAAATAAACTTAAGCGACGGAACGGCGACTATTTCCGATCCCGAAATAGTTAGCCAAAAATTTGCTGACTATTTCAAATCAGTGTACAGCCAGACAGCCCCTCTACTAAATCTAGACTTTACTCGAACAGAGGAGCCCTGGAATATCGGAAAAATCAGTCTTGGGCTAACCTGTGCAGAGGAAGTAGATGCCTGTACTCGGACTTTAAAGCTCGATAAGGCGGCAGGCCCAGACGGAATACCCCCTAATACAATTGCTTATATGTCAAAAATCATAAGTCATCCACTGAGTTATATATATAATCTAAGCATTTCTACTGGTTGTTTCCCCCATTCCTGGAAACTCACGCGTGTGAGCCCAATTTTCAAAGTTGGAGACAAGGCTGATATTAAGAATTACAGACCTGTTGCCATTCTGTCAACTATACCCAAAATATTTGAAATGATTATTTATAAGAAATTATATCACCAAATTATGCCGTTTCTAGGAGAAAATCAACACGGTTTCATGCCAAGAAAATCTACGGTATCAAATTTGTTAACATTTTCGCGATTGGTGGCCGTCGGACTGGACTCGAGACACCAAACCGATGTAGTGTATACGGATTTTGCCAAGGCTTTTGATCGAGTTGATCATGATATTTTATTACTTAAAATGTTTAAACTTGGCTTCGATCAACTGACACTTATCTTCTTCGCGTCATATCTAAAATCCAGAAGACAATATGTATCAATAAATGGACAGGAATCTAAACGATTCCCCGCTTTGTCAGGTATTCCCCAAGGGTCAAACCTTGGTCCTCTGTTGTTCCTAATACTTATAGACGACATCCAGGTCTGTGTAAAATATAGCAGATGTCTTTTATTTGCGGATGATCTCAAACTTTTGATGGAAATATTATTTTACGAAGACTGCTTAAAAATGCAATCTGACCTTGATGCTATAGCAGAATGGTCAGATAAAAACAAATTAGAATTTAATATAAAAAAATGCGTAACAATGACATATACCCGCTCTCAGAAGCCCGTAGTCTTTGATTACACCATTAAAGAGAAAAAATTATGCCGAGTCAATAGCTATAAAGATCTCGGTATCGTCTTTGATCCCAAACTAACATTCTCGGACCACATATCACGACTTACTACAGCATGCTACAAACTCCTGGGGTTTATCACCAGAACATGTAAACAATTTCACGACCCAGATGCAATGATAGCCATGTTTGATGGCGTCATACGAAGTAAGCTGGAGTATGCTAGTGGTGTGTGGACTCCGCACCAAACTAAGTATATTAATATGCTGGAACAAATCCAGAAAAAATTCCTCAGGTATGTCTATATGCGGATGCGTGGAACTTATCCAAGGTTCATGCACCATGTGGACTTACTTGAGGCAACAAATAGATTTAGCTTGGAAACTAGACGTCATGCAAATCTTGCAATACTTAGTTTTAACATAATCCATAACTATATTGATAGCCCGTTCCTCTTGGAATGCTATGGTTTATACGTGCCCGAAAACTTCAGCCGTAGTCGTCGACACGACTTATTCAAAATACCATACGGCAGAACAGATATTCTAGCACAACATAGCATGACAAGAGGAATGGTGCTATTGAATGAAATCTCAGAAGCACTAGATATATATAATTCTTCTTTAAATAGCCTAAAGTTTTTTTTGTATAATAATTATCTTCATAGGTGTTAAGATTGTCAAATTGAGAATTGTACAGTAATTGGATAATCTATCTGTTGTGCAATAATAAAAAAAAAAAAAAAAAAAAAAAATATATATATATATATATATATATATATATATATATATATCACAAAAATAAAAAAATATATTAAAAAAACCCTATTCATATTCGTCCGAACTTTTATTCAAACAATTTAAGCTCAGAAAATTAAGTGCATTATACTTCTACCATGCAATATTACAAATTTATAAAAACAATATTCAAAATAAAATTTAACCCTTTAAAAATAACAGAAATCTTAGACAAACGTCCATACTTCCTACTCCTAAATGTAAAAAAACAATAGGACAGTTCAACCATGAATATCTCGGAGTTAAATTTTTTAACTCATTACCAGAAAAAATTAGAAACATGAATGCAAATATAAACGAATTCAAAAGCCACCTTAAAAAGTATTCCGAACAGTTGAACTGAATCATATCAAATATAAACCAATATAACGACACCCCCATACACACAAGCCCTGCTTATTTATGGGGGTACATCAAATACCTATATAATGTAATTAATAACTGTACTATATTCAATATTGTGTAATGTAATTCATGTATCTTTTTTTACTAATAAAAATCAAAAAAAAAAAATACCCCAATTAGGGATTCCATACTCTCACTGGCTCCAGATGATTGGGAGCAGTTGAGACTGTGTGCGGTATTCCATAAAAAAAATCCCGAGTGATGAGTAAAATTATTAAAATTCAATTTTCAGTTGAAAATTTGTTTTTTTTTTTATTGTTTTTTACCTACATTTGATAAATGTAATTATTAAAGTTTACTTACTTTAGAAAAAAAAAAAATTCTTTCGGAAGGTCTTATTTGCCGTGAGCATATATTTATGTTGATTATCGTGAATAAAATATTATTTTTTTAAATACTTTCAGCTCTTAAAATCCTAAAATTATAATATCCCCCGATTTGGGTTATGGGTGTGCGCTATTTAACATTACATTTATTGTTGTTAGTGGCGGGCCTAGTTGGTTTTATTGTATTTCCAACATTAGAATATTTTTATTGTTTTTATGTGACTAAAAAAAACAAAAAGTCAGAAACTTTTAATTGAATGAATTCAAAATTGAAATATTTGGACTTCGTTTTCATCAGCGATCTCAGCAGTGATAACGGACTAAATATGTGTCGTAGATGTCTTTCAATCAGACTATGAGGATAGTCGACTTTTTGCACATTTCAATTTCCTGGCTCTTTTGTTGTATTTCTTGAATAAAAATCAGTTTTAATGCACTAATATAATGTATTAATACTCATTTTAGATAAAAGTCTTCAGTTTGTAAATAAATAATCAAATAAATAAATAATAAATGAAGCATCCTGTATATTTGCCTAGCAAATTCAAGAAGTACATGTAAAATATGGTGAAAAAGCCTAAAAATGACATAATTTTAAGACTTACCTTTCTATTTGAGCTACTGTTCTAAGGTTTATTGATTCTGGAGTCGGTGAAGTCATTTTTCAGTTCAATAACAGTATATATTCGCAATTAAACGTATTTTTAGTGGAACAATTTCGTTGTTAGAAAACAACTAAAAATCAACATGGCCGCACATTTTAACTAGCCGGCTCCTGATTGGTTGACAGCGGAGATTGAACATTCAAGACCTCAACCTTCTGCGGGATGTTGAACAAATATCTATGAACTTTCCTAAAAATATTATATTCATAACTTTGAGTGTTTGAATGTTCAATATCCAGGAGATTGAACAAATAAGAACTGAAACATTATTCCGTGAGTGGATATTGGCACTCGAAAAATGATTAAAATGTCACTTAAAAACCAAAAAATATGTTATTTTTAACTTCATTAATGCGCAATAGGCTAATGAACATATTGGCATTCATAATTCAGTTTTGCAAAAAAGGGTCTATTGAACATACAAGAACTAGGACAGCGAGTTGTATAACGCTCGTAATATAACTTTTAAACTAAACATGTAAACGTAAACGTACTTTTGCATTGAATCAAGATTTGTAAAAAATATAAGAAGTGTTTAAAAAAATAAAATTATATGATTACACGAGGATATAAAAATAACGTTATAGTAAAAACATTTTTTAAATTTTTTTTATAATTGGATTAAAAAAAGTTGTACATTAATCATACTTATTACCATAATATATATTTTTTACGTAAACATGTACTTAAAACTAAAAATGAAATTTAGTATGATAGTCCTCAAAGCATTCAGGGACGTGGAGGGCCTCTTTGCATGATTTGCATATTTCCAGCGAAATCCTGACCTCTTAGACCAATATAGCTTTAGGGAGAACTTTTGACATGAAGCCATCAGCAGGCACAGGGCGAAGTAGGACTGCAGCTCATCGGAAGTCACCTCCGTCCATCCTGGCTCTGGCTTGACCGCAATCCTTTGTGATGCATATATGTAAACAATAAAAATATTAACACGAAAAACGTATCCTTTTTGGTTTTTGTCATTTGAATTGTAAAATCAATCTTCTGCTAAAAATGTACACATTTATTATATGAAAATTGCTGCTCAAAATGCCGCCGTGAAGAATTGCAAGTGCGCCGGCAACTTCGTCTTGTCCTCTTTCAAATCCTGCAACGTACTTCTTTGTACTTCTGGGTTGCCGGTAAACGGAATCCGGCTGATATTTGAAGACGAGTTTCACGTCCATTTATCAGGATTGGTAGTTTTGCTGGAGGTATGGAAGCCGACGGGCCTACTTCACTTGTCGAAACGTCCAAAACTTCCACTGTATCCTCAGTGGATTCTTCGTCCTCAGACTACGGATCTGGGGAATCTATGTGGTCACTGAGGTTATCGTCGTTAGATTCAGCCAATAAACTCTAAATTTGGGCTGATGTTAGCCGCCCACCACGCATTTTACGAACAAGCTTGTCAATTTTAATTTTAAATATCCACATACAAATAATAATGCCCACGCACAGGCCTCGCCTTTGTGGGATTTTTTTTGTTACTCTCTTTTACTTTTTGTTATTATGTATGTACCTGTATATATATGTATCAAAAAAAAATTTCAATAAAAAAAAAAAATAAAAAAAAAAAAAATTTCCGAACCACCCGCCATTTTGAAAAAATTCAACGACGAAGAAATCTAACCAAATTTCAATCGCAAATTTCAGGAATAAACTTTATCAATGGAGTCCTGCCAATACTACGAACCGAATGGTTAATTATCTACAGAGCGATTGGCATTTAAAATTTTAAACAAAAATATCACTCATGTATCCCTTTTTCGTTTTTAAGCCGACATAGATCAGACCCGCCGAGACGGCTCGTTTGATTTTAAGACACATTGCTGTACACACGCCGGGACGGTGCCGTTTGAGGCCAATGGTTTAAAGAAATAATCTCACAGTTTTAGAGCAACCAGCTTTCCAATGCCTTGATTCGAAAAAAAACGATAGCCCGTTTTATACGATTTCAGAAATTTGGTTTTAAAGTGGATATATCAGTAAAAGTTAATTCTAAAAACTGAATGTAGTATTTAAGAATTGGCATTTGTACAGCGGCAGAAAATATTTTTCGAAACTTCACATTCACATCATAAAAAATCGTTTTTGTTGGAAAAATATCAAACATGACCTAAAATATACTTTTCAAAAGATTGAAGATTGGATTATTGTGGTACTCTTTTAGATTTCAGAACGGTAGAACGTCCCATAATGTTATGTACCTGGACTGATGCAGGCCAATCCATTTTATTTTAAGAACATGACCACTAATACTTCATTGTTACTTCATTGTTATAGTAAATGGCGCTTAAAGTGAAATGACACAACTACTCTATATAAATGATATGTTATTATTATTATTATTACATATCTTTGTACTGAGAATAAGACACCGAAAGTTTGCAAGTAAACAATTTAATTTAAAGCAAGTTTACAAATTTAAATAAAAATAATAATAATTTTGAGTAAAAAACGTATGGTAACACAATATACGAAAATAATATATTGTATATAATATATTAATGTAATAATAAATATACGGGGACGATGCAACATGGGCTTGTCCGCCCTCAGTAGAAAGAATCTAACGTCCAAATTGCAGCATGTGTGACTTTGGAGACTTAAATTAATATGTTTGTTATTTATTTCCCATTTTTGAAAAACAATATTATTCAACCGATAAATGCTATATACACGTAAAATAAGTTATTAAAATATTTGAAATTAAATATTACTTAATACTTAATAAATCACGTAATTTTAGATGCCGAAAACACTAGCACAGGTCCAATAGGCATGCCGTCTGGTCTGATAATGATTATTTGAAAGGGACTTGTGTGAATCCGAATGTTAGAGAGAGTGCGCTAATATTTAAATAAACAAACGTAAGCGAAAAAACTCCCAAAAAATGTTGTATTTAAAGATACTCTGTGAATTTTTTCATGCCTATAACATATTAAATAAAAGAACAAAACTTGTTTTTAATAATTTTCAGAGCTAACTTTGCGATTTTTTTCTATCGAGGGAATTTTATAATTCACGTTTCGGCAAAAAAATTGTTCAAATATTATCTTAAAAAAATAAAGAATACAATTTTGTGAAAGTTAAAAACTAAAAGAGTTAGCGAGAAACTTCGTTATAAATCGGTGGAAATTGGGTATGCGGGGTCTTAAAAGGAAGACAAACATTGCCGGGTTACGAATAACCTAACAAAATCCTACTTTTTACTACCACCATGGTAAGCGGAAAATATTTCTTTTGTTGTGATGGAGGACTTAGCCACCCAATGAATTGAACACACTGCGCCCGGGAGGGACCCAAACGCGATGTCAACTCGACCACCGACCAGTCTTGAATTCACCGACATTAAATTTCGACTTTAAGTCGATCAACTCATCCTCAAGCCGCGTCTCCGGTGATCTTTTCTGCGACATTACCTTAAACATTCGAAAAGGGGACGTTCCCATCCACATTTGTTTTCGAAAATGCAATGTTCGTGTTTTCCGTGGCCGATGGAAAACATTCTCCGCGCATTCGCAACTGGAAGGCAGAGGAGGGGATTATTTCATTTCGTTATGTCAAGGAGCATAAATCGTACGAGTTTTGGAGGTTATTTGTACTGAGCGAGCATAATCTTTATCAGTTATGAGTTCAAGAAATCGTAAATAAATAATGTCGTATGTATGATTGTTCCTATCATTAATTCATCTTTAAATAAAGTCTAATTAAGAGGGCTCATCAAATCTCAAAACATATGTCATTGTTAACGTCCGATCCGACTTATAATGATCGATTAGAATGCACAATATGCATTTAATTATTTCTTACTTTGTATTCAGTTAATTATAATCTTCGTTATCATGTAAATATTAAAACTGATAACCAAAGCAATCTATATAAATACAAATGTAAATGTTCGGTTATTCAAAATCTTATCTCTCCGAATTTTTTTCACCGATTGCTTTGAAATTGTGACAGAACGTTGCGTTCTAATACGCGTGGGTTTTTATTTACCTAAATTATATTGACGTCACCTGCGACAGGTAAAAACATAATTGTATTTCATAATGTTTTCCCCACTGGGATGGGAAGTCATTTTATATTTTCCGTATTTTTATCTTATGTAATCTATTTATCTGTCTCATTTCAATCACTCTGTGTTTGGTTGCAATTTTCTATCAATTTCCTGTATCCCTGTGTCCCAGATCTTTTTTTATGAGCGCTTTGAATATATTACAGAGTGGTAATTTGTTGTAAAGTTTTACGCCGTAGTAAATGAAATTTCTTTGTCCAAAAGCTGTCTTCGTTTTTGTTTTTTGGATTTAAGGATCTAGTGATTTTGTTAAGTATCTTCGTTAGCAGATCAAATGTAATTTTTAGTATAAATAAGTATGGTTTTAGTATAGAGTTGTTTGAGTGACATTATATTAAGATTATTAAAAATATGGTCATAGAACTTTCTGATATGTACTTTGAGTAGTATTTTCAAGATGTTTTTTTTCGTTATAATTGGGAGATTTGAAGTGGCGTTATTTGCACTTCCACATACAATTATTCCATATTCTAATACAGATTGACAAATGGCCATGTAGATATTTAATTCTCTTTTGTCAAGAACATTTTTGATTAAAAGGATGTAAGTTTTTTTTAAATTTGTTAGTTATACAGTTCATATGTTTTATTCCCATTCAGGGTAAGTGTGTTTAAAAATAGCCATTTCTTGATATTGTATGAAACAGCTACAGAAGTCTGATTGGTCCGTAGTTAATAATATTCCTTAGATTACCTGATCTATGCACTTGTAATACTGTGCCTAATTTAAGTAATGATGGAAACAAGCTTTCACTAATTGATCTATTTATTAGAAAGTGAATGAGATTTTTTTTTTTTATTATTTTAATTTACATCATATGGGTTACATTAATACATACACATTTTGCAAAATATAATATTAAGGTTCATAATTGGTCATGTATACTTTATCAGAAAAGAGGAGCTCTTGTGCCTGATAAGGGAGCCACGATTCTTACTTAGATTCAATGTTATAATATTATGTTTTGTGTAAAATATATAATAATAATATATATATATATTTTTTTATTTTTTTTTTAATATAAGTTTTTTTGGAAAAAAAGTTTGATTTTATTTATTTGTTCTTGTTGGTTCGTAATACAGCGCAATTCGGAAGGGAGATTATTGTAGTTTTTTATGGCTTGGTAAATATAACGGTTTTGCATTTGAGTTGTTTTAAAGATTGGCGTAATAAATTGATTTCCATTTCTCATGAGTTTGTAAAATTCTTGATATTCTGTGTTATTTTTTTCCTTACACCTTTTTATAATGGAAGTTTGCTTAAATATATCATCAATATTTGGTACTGGAAACAATTTAAAAAGCAATTTTGTTGGGAAAGTAGAGTTTTTTTAAAGTATTACTTTTATAATAATTTTTTGCGAGACTTTTACTGAGTTTATGTTGTTTTTATAAGATCCTCCCCAACCTATGATTCCGTAAATAAGCAGGGAGTGGACAAGAGCATAATATACATTTTTTAGTATTTTCAAATTTAAAATATTTCTTAACCTAACAAATATATATATACATTTCCTTATTCTCTTTACTAACTCCCTAATATGGCTTTTCCATTTCAGATTTTCATCGATGATTACACCAAGATATTTAATTTCAGAAGAAGAGTTGATTACAGTACAAATAGGATTAAGTAGTTAACAGTTGACATTGTCACAATTTTCATCATGGATTATGATATTTACTTTGTGTTTAGGTATTTTTTTGTAGTGAAAATAATACATATGTTGTTTTTTTAGCAGTAAGTGTGAGTAGGTTATTATCAAACCATGATTTTAAGATATTAATACATTCATTTGCAAGTTTGTTAACTAGTTCCCATGTTTGACCTTTTATTAATAAAACAGTATCATCAGCATAAGAGATTAATTCACCTTTGATTTTCTGTTGGAAAATGTCATTTACATACATTAAAAATAGTAATGGTCCGAGGACCGTGCCTTGAGGAATGCCAAATGTACTTGTTAGTGGTGTACTAAAAGTTTGGTTTAATTTTACAATTTGAGGTCTCTCTGTTAAGTAGCTTTCTTTCCATTTAAGGGCTAAGTGGTCAATGCCATTTTCTTTTACTTTTAATATAAGTCTTTCATGGGAAATGCTGTCAAAAGCTTTCTTTAAGTCAATAAAAATTCCTAAACATTTATTTGATTTGTCCAGGGTACTCTGAATACAAGATGAAATTTTTGCAATGGCATCTTGGGTACTTTTTCCCTCTGTGAAACCGAATTGATTTTCATTTATAATCGATTTTTTTTTTAAGAATGCAGTTAGTCTTTTTTTAGCAATTTTTTCAAAAATTTTCGATATATTAGATAAGAGTGAAATGGGTCTATAATAAGAAATGTCCTCCGGGCTACCGGACTTAAATATTGGAGAGATTATGGTTTTCTTATACGTGCTCGGGAAAACTCCTGTCTTAAAGCTATTGTTTATAATATGAGAGATTGGTGTAGAAACATAATTTTTAATGATTTTTAGTGTTTTTACGGTGAGACCGTCAAATCCCGGAGCAGAACCACCTCGCATTTTTGATATAATTTGTACAATTTCAGACGGATTGGTTGGTTCGAAGAGTTCAAGTTTAGTTTCTATATTCGGAATATTTTCAATATACATTTTATTTATTTTTTTCATGGTAATTTTTTCTGCTAGACTCTTTCCGATATTTGCAAAGAAATCATTAAAAGCAATGAGTTCATCTTGTAGATATTTTATTGTTTTCATTGAGATTCGATATGAGTTTAAAATTAGATAAGATATGATTTAATTCAATTTTGGAAGTTAGTCTTAAGGAAAATATGTTTCTTGGAGATGTGGTGTGTATGGTGGTATTTTGGTTTAAAAAAAGGAGGTAGGAGGTAGGCTGTGTATAGAGACATGATATAATTTTTCATTTCTATTATTTCGATTTGTGTACCTTGAATGTGTTTTGTGTAAATTAGTTCTTTAATTATTTGCCATATACGTTTTGTGTAAATGAGTCGTCAATTTTTGTTTTATAATAATTTTGCTTGGAGCTATTTGTTAATTTAGAGTATTTATTCCTGTTTCTTTATTAAAAAAAATATTTAGGATAGATTAAATTGAATGTTTTTTAGTTTTTGGTGAAGAACATATTTCTTTCTTGTAATCTAGGTCTGATCCACGATTTTAGAATTTTGTTTGTTTGTGCAATTTTAAGTTTTTTATCGTTGAGCTCATTTTTATCTTATTTTGTAAATGCTCAACAAAGAGTTTTCAAGCATCTTCCAGGTTTTAAGTAATGTACGTTGTTTTCCAAGTCTCATTTTTCAACGATATTTTCAATTTATCATAGTCAATGTTTGTTTAAGTTTGAAATGTATTTTCTATAATGGGAAACATAATTTGTGATTGTACATTTAGAATCAGGGTGAAGTGATAGTTGATTAGTGCGTAGTTTTTGTTAGATCTAATCATGATGTGGTCTATGCAAGTCGGAGTGGGTGTTAATTTTTTAGTATTGCATTCTACTCTAGTTGGTTTTTTAAGGGCCGGTTTTATAAACGAAGTACCAAATTTCCGTTACGTAACGACACGATTTTCGTTAACGGACCGCTATCCATTCGTTATCTTATTTTGCGTTATATAAACAAATTTGCATTACTAGCGGTCAACGGTTACGTTTGGTCCGAAAGTTTTTTTACTGGCAATGTTTTTGGTAAATAATTGTCTCTGATATTGTTTTCATCTATGGGTTTTAGATTTAGCTGTCAAAATTAATTCTTTTTTTAAATGCCTGCGAGTGCTTGCTGATACGATTTTCAACGTATTTCTAAAACATACTTAAAAAATATGTAAGTTTATATTTAATAATCATATAAATCATTATTAATCATATAAATTATCAGTGGATTGGTCACGATTATTATGTATTTTATTTTATCATACGCGTTGTGTCTACACATAACCTAAGTTATTTTGATGAGGTTTTAATGTAATTATTGTAATTTTTCAGATACTAAAATGAACAAATGAATTAAAAGCAAGAATTTCTCCCCAAAGGAATTATATGGATTAATATCTCTAGTTGAGAAAATGCCAGGTCTGACTTTAAAAAAAATGGACGCAATAACAAATGTTTCGAAGGAAGCAACTTGGAGCCAAGTGGCGGAGAAGTTTAATTCGGAAAACGGGGGCATCCACAGGGATGTCTCCCAATAAAATTAAAATGGGACAACCTAAAGAAGGCGGCCAAAAACGGGCAACTTTAATAAATTCCAATAACAGGTGTGTATGTTATTTTTATATGATTTTCTTTGAATAATGTATTCAGTTTCAGTGCCGATAAACGGACTGTTTATTTTATTTTGTGTTATGTGCTCACCCACCTAAGTACGTGGTATAGATGCAGTAGAGGTAAGATAATTAAAATAATCCGGTCTATGCATAAAAACACGTGGACGTCTGCGTATTCCCGCAGCTTCGTCTTCACTGCTGCTGCTATTAGATGACGACGATGGCGTGTCATCTTCAAGCATTGCCAAACGCCCATCCTCACTTTCACTGCTCGATGATGAATCCATATCACAAATGCAAATAATATAATACGGTATCTTAATTAAAATAGTGTACGGTTCCAAATAAGTGATCGTCGGGCAACAACCAAATGCAACTAACTTACTGACAGCTGTCAAAAAACATTTGAGCGCCAACAAAACGGATCGTTAACCATTTAACTGGCCAAAATCACTCGGTTAAGCATTAACCGAAACTTGGCCTACGGATAACCTGACGAACGTTTATAAAACGGAAAAATCAGGCGGTTAACCAAATATTTGTTACGGTAAACCAAAAACGGTATCAAGCGTAACGAACGGACGTTTATAAAACCGGCCCTAACTGATGCAAGTATCCCGTGAGAGAGGAGATGTTCAAGCTGTGAAACTTTCAATAACATAATCAATTATTCTTTGGCAATGTGTTTTATAAAGGTAGAAGGGTACTTACAGAGGTGGAGGAACATTCACTTTTTGGGATGCTAATTCCACTGTAGTTTTGGTTTAGCAAAACTTTATTTATTGCGATGCGTTAAGATAATTTTTATTGCTATGCGATGCGTTATGGGTAATAATGTTCACTTCACGTCACGGCTGTTGGTTTTTGACTGAATCCCGGACACAGAGGAGAGGTATGAAGGAGAGAAAAACGGGGTTCAGGAACAAAATTCATTGCCATAAACAATTCTCTAAGAAACGACAATTAGCCATTATTTGGCGTAAACAATACACAGTAATTTTTTTAAAAGGAAACTACTAAAAAATATTTTTTTTTAATGGAAATGTATGAACGCGTAAAGGAAACAACTTGTAACTTGTAACTAGTTCCGATATATAGCATTATAGCTAAGATTATCTGTGACAGTTTTCCTTGATAACTTTTTCTTGATAAATTATTTACAAAATAAATAAAAATAATTTTTTTGCTTGAATTTGAAGTTTCTACACTTCCGTTTGTCAAGCGATTTTAATGCCTATTACCTACAATATAAGGTATACCAAGAATATACATATTTTTGGCTTGTAGCTTCCTCTTAAGTTCTAGTTGTAGAGCCTATGCCGGTATCACAGAATTGATTGCAAAAATCTTATTACTGCAAGGAATGTTATTACTGAATAGTTAAAACTGTTTCAACTTTAAATATTGTCGATGACAATTGTTGTAACATGAAAAATATAACGAAACTCTAAATGAACTTGAACCTATCAATATAATTAACTAGCAACACAATGACTTGAATATGGCATCCTATAAAATCGATCCATTCAATGATGATCTTAAATCATACAATTCTAAACATCAACAATTCAAATTTTTATTTATACGTTGTCCAATTTTCTTATTACTTTATTGTTTACAAACAATTGAAGTGCTGTAGATTTGTTTGTATAATTTATATCTTCAAACAATGATGATGATAATAAATGTTGTGACAGGATTTATAATCAATGTAATAATCATAGTTGACAGGGATCCAACCAAAGATGACATTCATAAATTTGAATGAATTAGATCGCGAAAACGAATATATATATTTTCGGAGGTCTTAACGAAAACAATGCAAGACATAATTACAGCAACTTAACTTAAAAAAACCGTTGGTCTAATTTTATGGGAGGGGGGACATGTTATAATCCCAGCTCTTTGCTGCGTACTAAAACTATGAAACTTTCCACGATTCCGGGAGACTAGAAAAGTATTTTTAAACAGGAATAAGCTGTTCCTACATGTTCACTCTTCATTACTACGAAGTACACTTTACAGTCTATATGTTGTTCTTCCGTTCATTATTGACATTGTCTTTACCTACTATCTTTAATTGAAAGTTATTGCATAAAAAAAGAGTTATTAAAATGGAATATGAAAGTTACAATTTTCTTCCGAACTTCCAACATTATCAAGACTCAAGATCTATAATCAGCACAAGCACCATGATTAAGAGAATGAGTAACCAAAACTGAACCACGTGGAGATAACGTTATCATAACCTGGTGATGGTTTTGATTGATAAGTGGTGGTTTTTCGGGAACTTTATTTTCACTCAATAATTACTATCATCAACGATAGATAGGAGATTTCCATTTCCAGCGCAAAGCAACCATTGGCCCGCGGGCATAAATCCGATCCACCATTTATTTTGATTACATATAATATTTACAATGGAAATAAATCATGAAAAATAATAATTAGGAGTTTTATTTAAGAACTAATTTAAAATTATAATAATAAATGTTTTATTATCTTCGTTTTATTGCAACAAATAGAGATTATGTTATCCTTACCGGGATATCCCGTGCCAAAGATTTTGTTTACATTTTACAAATATTTAGTAGTGAAAATAATATGAAGTATTAATAAATACATTAAGTTTTGTTTTTTTTCCGAAATAATTATAAATACAGGGTGTCCGGGGGTAAAGAGCACAAACTTCAGGAGGTGATTTTCTACATGATGGAAGAAGTAAACGGACACCCTGTTAATTTACTATATATTAGCCTGGTTTGAAAGCTATCTCACTGGAAGACAAAAAATTGTTAGAATAAAATCCTCCCTGTCAGAAAAAATTAATGCAACAAGTGGAGTACCACAGGGTTCACACCTTGGTCCAATATTATTTATCTTGTTTATAAATGATATTACAAAAAATTTTCATGATGTATCTATCTTACTTTTTGCTGATGACCTCAACATTTATAGAACTATTCGAAATATTTACCATTGCAACATTCTTTCAGACAATATCAAATAACAAATTATTAATTTGGTGTAATGAAAATAGACTTTACTTAAATATCTCGAAATGCTAGAATTGATAAGCTACCGGATTCCACAACATAATACTAGAAGTCAGGATTTATTTCTGTGCAGAAATTCTGGAACTAACTACCATATGAATTCCCCTTTGCCCAAAATATTAATGGAGAGAAACAATTATACCAAGTCAGTGGAAATCTTTAATTTATTTTTAAACAAATATAAAATGTTGTTAATGAAGCAATTCAGTTATGCACGTTAAATAACTAATGAAACAAATAATGTATGTTTCTTAATATTCTAATTTTTATGCCCGGAAAAAGGGCGTTAATCAATAAATAAATAATTAATATGGGTATTTTTAGTGCAGTTGAGTGGATTCGGTTTCAGTCTGTATTTGCTGTCAGTAAATATTTTTTTTTTTATTTTCGATCTCTCTATTTTAATATCGAGCTTTTTACTTATTTATTTATTTGTATCATTAACGTCTTTCGGCTTTAACATAACATAAAATATGGTTTTATACATAGACTATTCGTATTAATAATTAGAATCGCGTAATTAATAAAGAGTTATTTGAGATTCAGATGATATTTTAACTTATTAATCTCCCCTCCAAACCCCCCTCCATCAAAATCTAAGTGCTGCCTGCGAGTTATACTAAAATCATCCAAAACCCCCAGAAAAGGTTCCCGACTCCATCCCTGACTTTATCTTGCCTAAATTTTAAGGCAGCCGATTATTTGTCGTTTAATTTATTGCTACCGAGTCAATTGACTTAAGACTTTGAAAGAAAGTGCACTGTTTTATAGATATATTTATTAACTTATTAGTTAAGTATATAATTTAAAGTTCTCAGTGCAACGTGCTTTATACAGGTGAGTTGAATCACAATATATATTAGTTTCAAAATCCCCATAGTTCAGCAAACACGATATTTTTGATCCTTAAACAAAAATTGTTAAAATTATATTTGTTTGTGTCTTATGCATTCCTTTATCTGTCGAGTAGGAATATGCATATTCTTATTTTTTTTACTACATTGAATGCATATACGAATTGTTGTGATGACTACTTAAAGGGTGTTTTTGCGGTGAACCCCACTAAAACTTTGAGAAATTTTTTTTAATATAATAATATCAGCACATTATAAAAAGCGCGCCAGCGACCGAAAAATACTATTGAAATGGAAACTGATATTGTGAGACGTACGGAGAAATTGTGAAAGGCTCAGCTCAAAATCAAAACGTCATACAAAAAGATCATTGACTAATAGAGATATAATTAAACTGGCTATTTCTATGACGTTTCTAGAACGTGTAACTAGTTCCGATATATCATTGACTAATAGATAATTAAACTGGCTATTTCTGTGACGTGTCTAGAACGTGTAACTAGTTCCGATATATCATTGACTAATAGATAATTAAACTGGCTATTTCTGTGACGTGTCTAGAACGTGTAACTAGTTCCGATATATCATTGAATAATAGATAATTAAACTGGCTATTTCTGTGACGTGTCTAGAACGTGTAACTAGTTCCGATATATCATTGACTAATAGATAATTAAACTGGCTATTTCTGTGACGTGTCTAGAACGTGTAACTAGTTCCGATATATCATTGACTAATAGATAATTAAACTGGCTATTTCTGTGACGTGTCTAGAACGTGTAACTAGTTCCGATATATCATTGACTAATAGATAATTAAACTGGCTATTTCTGTGACGTGTCTAGAACGTGTAACTAGTTCCGATATATCATTGACTAATAGATAATTAAACTGGCTATTTCTGTGACGTTTCTAGAACGTGTAACTAGTTCCGATATATCATTGACTAATAGATAATTAAACTGGCTATTTCTGTGACGTGTCTAGAACGTGTAACTAGTTCCGATATATCATTGACTAATAGATAATTAAACTGGCTATTTCTGTGACGTGTCTAGAACGTGTAACTAGTTCCGATATATAATTGACTAATAGATAATTAAACTGGCTTTTTCTGTGACGTGTCTAGAACGGGTA
Source organism: Hesperophylax magnus (assembly GCA_026573805.1). Lineage (NCBI taxonomy): Eukaryota > Metazoa > Arthropoda > Insecta > Trichoptera > Limnephilidae > Hesperophylax > Hesperophylax magnus. The sequence continues at coordinate 663,813 of JAIUSX010000214.1, read as the reverse complement.
ACTAGTTCCAATATATCATTGACTAATAGATAATTAAACTGGCTATTTCTGTGACGTGTCTAGAACGTGTAACTAGTTCCGATATATCATTGACTAATAGATAATTAAACTGGCTATTTCTGTGACGTGTCTAGAACGTGTAACTAGTTCCGATATATCATTGACTAATAGATAATTAAACTGGCTATTTCTGTGACGTGTCTAGAACGTGTAACTAGTTCCGATATATCATTGACTAATAGATAATTAAACTGGCTATTTCTGTGACGTGTCTAGAACGTGTAACTAGTTCCGATATATCATTGACTAATAGATAATTAAACTGGCTATTTCTGTGACGTGTCTAGAACGTGTAACTAGTTCCGATATATCATTGACTAATAGATAATTAAACTGGCTATTTCTGTGACGTTTCTAGAACGTGTAACTAGTTCCGATATATCATTGACTAATAGATAATTAAACTGGCTATTTCTGTGACGTGTCTAGAACGTGTAACTAGTTCCGATATATCATTGACTAATAGATAATTAAACTGGCTATTTCTGTGACGTGTCTAGAACGTGTAACTAGTTCCGATATATCATTGACTAATAGATAATTAAACTGGCTATTTCTGTGACGTGTCTAGAACGGGTAACTAGTTCCAATATATCATTGACTAATAGATAATTAAACTGGCTATTTCTGTGACGTGTCTAGAACGTGTAACTAGTTCCGATATATCATTGACTAATAGATAATTAAACTGGCTATTTCTGTGACGTGTCTAGAACGTGTAACTAGTTCCGATATATCATTGACTAATAGATAATTAAACTGGCTATTTCTGTGACGTGTCTAGAACGTGTAACTAGTTCCAATAAATCATTGACTAATAGATAATTAAACCGGCTATTTCTTTGACGTGTCTAGAACGTGTAACTAGTTCCTATAAATCATTGACTAATAGATAATTAAACTGTCTATTTCTCAGGAATATCTCAGGAATAAATATTTTGCAATGCGCATTTATACATAGTAATGTCAATGTATGTAATAATTGTTTTTTTTTTCAAATTAATATATGCGATTTAAAGATGAAGCCGATACTATAATTTGAACCATTTGATAAATACCTACGACAAGGAGAAAAACATTATTATTTTTTTGACACATTTGATAATCTCACATTTTTACGATGAGTTTTCTTTGGTAAAACCTTATCAGTATAATTTATTATACGATACAATTATATAATATTACACTATCGATCCTTATCTCGTTTCTCCAAGATGAAACAAAAGCAATTAATTTTAACGTATTTCGGTCTTATCAGGCATTAACCCTTCAGTATTTTTAATATGTTCTCATATAAGTCCCAAGCGACATTGAAATTGTCATCAATTTTAGGAATATTTCAGAGGTATTATAAATTTAATATAGAGTTCTTATTTTTAAAGTTGTCATAAAAAATCACCATTTTAAAAACTAGATAAAACTATCTATCAGATATTTACTAGATATTATACAGATACTAGAAACATCGAAATGTTTTTGAAAAAACTTACCGATACATTTTGACTCTAAAAAACTAACTAACTAACCATCACGCCGTTTCCCCGCAGGGGTAGGCACAGAGGACGGACCGCCAAACAACTCGGTCTTGGCAAACACTCCTTGCCTCATTCATATTCATACATCGTCTCATACATACTCTTATATTGTTCTGACTCTTGACATGGCCCGACTCAAGTATCAAATTCACTTGGTCGTACCATGTCTTCCTCGGGCGTCCCCGACTTCTGCTACCATTCACATTTGCATCGTATATTCTCCTTACACTCCTTTCTTCGCTCATTCGCTCTACATGCCCAAACCATCTAAGCGTCCCTTTCTTGATCTTACTCATTACGCTTACATCAGCCTTGCACTCTTTGCGGATCTCAATCTTGCAATCTTTGATTGCTAATAGTATAGATTCTATACTATTAGCAATCAGCACCGCATCATCAGCATACAAGAGACAACATACTTTCAAATTACTCAAATTCGCGCCCAATCCCACCTCTTTCATTTCTTGCATACAATTATCCATGTATAGATTGAATAACCATGGTGACATTACGCAGCCTTGTTTAACACCTTTTGTGATATCAAACCACCCCGTAAAATCACCGTTCACCCTAACACATGCAACGCTTCCCTCATACAGAGACGCAATTGCCTGAGTCAGATTCGTATTCACTCCATACTTGGACAACACCTTCCATAGCTTTTTCCTGTCGACTCGGTCGTATGCTTTTTGTAGATCTACAAAAGCACAGAAAAGTTTCTGGTTTTTTGCCAAAAACTTCTCGGTGAGTATACGCAATGAGAAGATCTGGTCCATGCACCCCCTTCCACTCATAAAAGCACCTAGCACATCCCATATTTTATCCTTTGTTTCCTTTCTTACCCTTTCAATCAAAATTCTACCAAACAGCTTGCCAACTGAACTTAGCAGGCTAATAGCCCTATGATTCCCACATTCCATACGTGACCCTTTACCTTTGTATAATTTTATTTTATTTTTTATTTTATACATTTTAGGAAAAGTTGACAGCAAATCTTTAATTATACAATGATACAATAATAATATAGTTAATTATGCCAATTATGAACTTTCCACTGACGAATAGTTAATGGTAAGGTGTACAATATCATAGAGATGTTCTCTTAAATTAATTTCTTCTTTAGTTTGAAAATATTAAAATAAAGGAGGGTGAGGGGGGAGGAGGAGGAAATATAGGATAAGGATTAAGGACGGGAATATATAGGAATTGAACTTCTAGTTTGAGTTTTGTTGATTATTCAGTTTTTGTTTTATGTCGCGTAAAGTAAAGTTAAAAATGTCAATATGGTAATAATTTAAGTTAAATGAATGTGTGGATCTGTAGATAAATGAGTTTTGTTTGGAATTGGTCTTACAATCAGGGAGATTAAAAGTAAGCGACTGTCTGCTGTTGCGATTGGGAACATTGAATAATAGGCGTTGAAGAAGATCAGGACTATCGATTAAATTGTGTGTAATTTTAAATAACATTACCAAATCTGCTATATTTCTTCGGAAAGTTAACGTCTGTATATTGAAGAACTTTGCAGAGTCTTCATTACTAATATGAGATCGAAAAGAGCGGAAATTAAGGTACCTTAAAAATCTATTTTGAACACTTTCAATTCTATTTAATCTATTTCAATTAATAATGGCATGATCACTGCCCTTCTCCAATCTAAAGGCGTGCAAGCCTCCTTTAAACATTCGTTAAAAAGATTGCACAACCATGTGAGAATTATACGGCTACTTCCTTTAAAATATTCAGCAGCAATATTGTCGAAACCGACAGCCTTACCATTCTTCATACACTTAATTGATCTTTCTATCTCATCCATGCTAATTTCGGTAACATTCACTCCATCATCATTCATATCTGATTCGCCGCTGGAATCACTGTCACTCACTTTGCTTTCGAAGACTTCCTCGAAATATTTCATCCATCTCTCTTTTATTTTTTCCTCATTCGTCAACATTTTTCCATCTTTCAATTTTATCACTTTCATGCTTCCGTTTTCTGGGCCACTCCGGGACCTTTTGACTTCCTTCCAAAACAAATTAATATTTTCTTGGCAATGGTTTGTCATTTTCATTCCTTCTTCCTCTTTCAGGCGTTTCTTTCGTTCTTTCACTCCAACTCTTACCTTTTTCTTACATTCCTTGTATACTTCTTTCGCTCGATCCTTCTCTTCACCGGAAGCACTTCCAGTCGCAATCAGACATAACAATGCTTTCTTCTTCTCTGAGACCAGTGCTTTGATCTCATCATCCCACCATGCATCACCTTTCTTCCTACTTTGCGAACTTATTCCACAAACCTCCCTAGCAGATTCACAAAGACTCACTTTTATGTGGTTCCATGTTTCGTCTATGCTTAGGCCGTCCATTTTCTTCTCATTCAATCTCATCTCTGCACAATTCACATACTTACTTCTCACATTATCGTTTTGCAGTTATTCTATTTTGACTCTTGTTGGAGTTAGTACCGTTTTCACTTTAGAGCGCCAACCGCGAAAGAGGTTTACTCTCGATACCACCAAAAAGTGGTCAGTTTCAACCTCAGCCCCTCTGAAAACTCTCCTGTCCTCGGTAACGGCTCTCAACCAAGAGTCAATTACTACAAAATCGATAATTGACCTCTCATTTCCTCTTTCCAACGTATATTGGTGGATACCTTTATGATCGAAGAAAGTATTGGACACGAACAGGTTCCACTCTAAGCATACTTCAAGTATTCTGTTCCCGTTGTCATTCGTTCTTTTATCCCCAAACATACCTAAGGCGGATTCAAATCCGTCACGTCTAATTCCTACCCGCCCATTCAAATCGCCTGCCATTATAATCCTTTCATTAATATTTTTTAGTCTCATTACATCATTCACACCAGTCCAAAAATCATCTTTCTCTTCGTCACTCTCAGAATTGACAGGGGCATAACAAACAACAAGAAACACCCTTGTCAACCCGATTTTGAACCTGATCCACATTATTCTCGGAATTACACATTCATACTGCAACATACATTCAATCATTCTGGGAGACAGTAGTGCTGCAACACCCTGACACGCCCTCTCCGTATCTGGTCTCTCAGACCAAATGACGAGCCTATAATTATGCTGCATTGTACCGCTCCCTTTTTTCATACTCTCTGTTACACAAAGTATGTCCATACATTTGCTAACCATTGTGTCACACAATTCATTCATCTTTCTTTCCATACCTCCTCTAATATTCCACGTACCAATTCGACATTGTTCGAGTTCCTTCCTCCTCTTTGCGCCACCGAAGGGTTGGCGATGTGATGGATAGCGAGCCTCATCGACACCTGTGTCGGCCATTCCCTTCTACGAACTCCTTATCTAGTCTAACATACTGATACTTGGTATAAATCACTAACATACAAATTAATACAATATTTAACTTAATCCTAACGCTATCAAAACTGTTCCAGATGTCCAAATGAAAAAACTTAATTCTAAAACAAAAAGTATCGTATCACTATAACAATAAACTTTTCACTGCATAATTGTTTGTAATAGTTCATATTGGCAGAAGACAAAATACGCGGCTTTATTTCGATTTCGTCCTTCCTCGGGCGTAGGGGCACGGAGGCGGTGCAGTGGGGGTGTAGAAATTGCCAGATGATTGTCTTGTACGGGTCATCTTATAAGGGCGATGGTCGTGGGCGATTCAGTGACCGAACCACGGACAGGTCATATGGCCGACAGACGTCTATAACGGCACCGGTGAAGGTAACGGCGAGCATGGTGGCGGCAGCGGGGGTTGAAATATCGGTATGCGACGGCATGAGGTCTCCACATCTGGTAAAAATTATCAAATTGCTGAACTCGGGCTCACTGTCACTGCATTTTTTTGCGGCAGCGGGGGTTGACGTATCGGTGCGGGGTGACGAGAGACACGGGTAGGTTGCTGCAACCGCCGATGAGATGTCCACATCTGGTAAAAATTCCGGACTCGGGCTCACTAACATTGAATTACACTATCCCTTGGGATAAACAATCTTACTTCTTATTCTTAAAACTCGTCATTCTTCCACACCTGACACCGTAAAAATATTATAATTGCACTAACGTAACTGACAGACAATAAAGAACATTTACGTGTACTTTTAACGGCGGAATATAATAAATATCCCTATAAATTAGGGGAGGATAGCGAGACCGACGAAAAACACGTCAGGCCTGTCCCGAGAGCCCGACTCCCTTTTTTCCCAATAATTGCATATTTAGAAAAAAATATCTTTTGGTTTACAAAATTAAGAATACAACTATCACTTTACTTTTTATGCATTTCATATTAAATAAATAAAAAGTTTATGGAAATTATTTCCCAACAGGGAAATCGAAAGGCTCGTCCGTCCGATCGGAATACTCAAAATATTTTTTATTATCATTATCATATAAATTTTTTGTAAATTTGGCAATCTAACTTACTAAAACCACTTCGGAATAATAATAGGGAAAACGAAAATAATAAATTTAAGTAATCTCGTACAATGATGTAATTGTTCCTTGTCAGATAAAGGATTGTTGCATCGGGATCCTAGACTACTACGATATACTACAGCTGCAATTACAATAATTTAACTTTATCTTTACTTTCTGAACAAAAAACTGGTTTTAATTAAAGAGTAAATCCTTGTGCAAGTCCCCAACTTTAATTAAAACTACACCCAGAACACGATAATGGTACGAATCCACAACTGTAATTTGATTTGTAAGCGAGTCCAGTTTAATTAGCATTACACTCATCATTTCTTATTATTAGTAAAATAATAAGTAATTAAAAATAAATTTAAAGGATATTGAATCGCCTATATATTTGTGTCGAAACTTATTTTTATGATGTAGGTGCGTACGTAGGTAAATACATGTCAGTTATGGTTTATCTTCATTTGGGTTTTGTAATAAATAATGTCTCAAAATAATCTCTTCGTCAAAAAAGTATTTAATGCTCTTTTTGTAACCTGAAGTGCTCGCTCAAACCCCCCACTTCTGTTCAGAAACGAATCAATAGAACGATTTATCTAACTATTAAAATTATTTTTTTTACAGGTACAACAAAGACATCAATTTGCTGTAAAATCTGGTCCCAGGGTGGAGATTCCCCCCTTCTGCTGAAGTAGAACATTATGTTACGGACGCCATCATCTGGTTTTGGTCTGTCAATCCATTTTAGATCGACTGACGGGATTAAAAACGCTCACAACAAGCCGCTGTAATAAGGTAAGTGGCAATGATTTTATGTATGTTTTCACCATCCCCAATTCTCAAGGCTAAACGCAACGTTATTTGTTTGCGAGCGGACATACCCAATATGAATGTGAATGAATAGTTTTGTATGTATAAAAACTATATTCTTTCAAGAAAGGCATATAAATACAATATCGTATCGATGACAAAACAATTTGTGCGTATTAATACTAAACAAATAATTCTTATCAATATTTTAAATCATATCTTCCAAAAAGCGTATTTTCATCAAATTATTAAATTAACGGCATCTTTAAATCTAGATTATAATGTACGTTACGTTTACCTTTAACATCTATCGTGATTTTGTTTCGTATTTGATTTTTCTAATAATTCTTTCTATCTATTGTTTTCTGAACATTTTGACTGCAATGACTTACAAATGTTTATCTATTTCTTCTTTTCAATGTCAATTATTACTTAATTGAATAATAACGTAAATAATTAGAATCGTGGCTCCCTTATCAGGCACAAGAAATCCTCTTTTCTGATAAGGTATAAATAACCAATGATGATCCAAAATGTAATATTGTTTAATATTTATACATCAAAATTCCTATATTACAATAAAAAATAACATTTTTATTTCGCAGTTTAGCATTACTTTACTTCAAGTGCACTTTACTTAAATGGAATTAACTTTAAAATAATGATTTTGTAATTGCATTCTATGGCTGCGCGGCCTTTCCATACAAAATTTAAATTTGATTTTAGGCAACAATACCTAACAAAACTACACACTATTTTTTCAATCAAAACGTGTAGCAAATATCTAATACTTAATTTATGAATATTTCAAATCATAAAATATAATTCAATTTTTCATCATTTCAGTGGCAACTTTGGCAATTATTTGTGAGTTAATGGTAATTACGTAAAAAAATAATTTTGTTCTGTATACTTAAAATTACTTCTAAGAAATATTTTCATGGGCATAAATACAAATTACAAAAGACCGAATAATGTTGAAATAAATAAAAAAATGATCGTAAATAAACTAAAATTCTACCCAAAAAAGCAATTTTATTAAGATGTTTTATTTTTATTTGTGATAAAACAGGAGGTGGGATATAGTTATTTTATTACCAATTACAGTCAACTCACAAAAATTTGCCAAAGATGCCTCTAAAATCATCCAAATTTTATTATTTATTATCCTCAATTTTATAATTAAAAACACAAACAATTAAAGTAGCACATATCCGTACTATATGAATGCTATTCCATTTAATAATTTTTTATTTGGTGAAGGATTTTGACCTCAAATCCAAATTCAAGTTTAGTATTAAGGGCCGCGCTGCCATTCCGTTCTAGCAGCCCATTCTACGGCCATGTTCTTAACAAGTGCTCCTGCAAGGCTCCTTACCACAAGACAAAATAGCAACACGAAGCTGTCTGAGCTGATTACAATAAATTGAAACAAGTTGAAATTTAAGAAATTAAATAACGCCTACAAATGAAAAAATTTATAATAACTTTTTTAAACGAAACCGTAGAAAGAGATTTAACCAGTGTTATCGCTTATCTGTTAAAGTTGATTGAATTTCGAACTTTAAACTAAACTATAAATGTAAAAATATATATTCTTGGATTTAAACCACTTTATTGAGTTATATAGGTCAACTGGTTGTTATGAAGCAGAGTTAAAATTGTTATTTACTCACAGTGGTAGAATAAACAATACCCTTTGTACTCTGTATTTTTGTGTAATAAATGTTTTTTGAATTTTGATCCACCGCAGTAAAATCTGCATCAGTTACGTATTTGTTAGTTATTTCCTAATTAATTAATTAATTAATCAGTGAGATGACTAGGGCAACACTGGGGGGACGAGGACGGGAGAGGGGCCGTCTCAGGGGCGAGACACCTATCGGAGATAGCACAGTCAACTAGATTAAGAATTAGTTATACCAACGTCTTGATACGGGCGGCATCACGGTGTTAAAGTTCTCTTATCTCTAATATGAGATGTGGTTATTCAATTCAGATTAAATACTCAAAACATGTCGGTTATTGTGACATAAATGTAATGGAGTTTTGAACGCACAAGATAGGGATTGAAAAGTGACCGTTATGGAGCTAATCGGTAGTGTATCTGCATCGATCAGATAACGTCGCTCAATATATTCATTGGTGAAAAGTAAATTAAGATTTCTTTGTCATCCGACCACTATGAAGCCACGCGCTTCCACTTAATCGGATAGCCGCAAGAATTATCTGCTTCTCCAGAACCCCTCATCCCACTGATGGAAGGGTGGATATCCAGCAAAGGCGAAAACCGGTCTCTGGTGGTTTTCTCCGTTACAATCTTGACGGCATACGTAATTAGTGATTTATAGAAAAGATTAGATTCACAAGACGGTCCATGGGTAAGTCATCTTATAACCCATTGTATTCTATTATCTACTGTTACTTTTCTACATTTGGTAATAATATATGTTCTATCTAGATTCAATATGAATACATTGTTTTTCTTTGCATCCTTAGAAGTACGAATTCGCATGACTACGCCCACGCTCTGAGAACACTGTTTCATGTACTACCTTTCAAGGACATAATCTGGCAAGAGATTGCAGATTGTGGAAAAGCTAGATATACCCTGAGAAATCTACTCTTTACAATAAACCCAATCTACATTTCCACACAAATACGATTCAATATGAATCACCACATATCATGGTTTCGGTTACACACAACCTTTTTCAGGACAATAGAAATATTAAGTAAATTAAATACAGAGGGGCTTTATATAGACATTTTTTATTTGTTGCGAGTCGGTGAAGTTTTTTGAGAGAATTTTATCAATTACTTATATCAGAGACGTAACCGTTGTTGATATCTATTTGTTGTTTTACAAGGAGTTCATCAGAAAAAATATTATCAGATAACGGGATGGTGACTAGTCGGTAAATCATGCCGTGGAAGAAGAATGTTTGATGTATAACGAACTATGGTGTCAGTAAACGTGGGTTTTCTGTAAAATTTATTTTAAGTTAATTTTAATGTTAAAAATTTATAAAGAAAGATCTAGAATGTTTAAGCTGGAATTTATGTATATCTCTAGTGGGAGCTGGATTTGTGTATGAAAAGAAATTGAGGTTGAGTGCAATCGAAATCTGTCGACCTATAAAACTAAACAAAGTGGTTTAAAACAAAGTTAAAATAAAAATCATTAACATAATTTCAAGCCACAAAATGTTGGTTTTCTTCGATAGTCAAATATAATTCTTATATCTGGTCCCCTCACTTTAAAATCCACACCGATTTAGCCCGGATTTATGCCCAGCGGGGGTGTATCTCCTAAACTCAAACCACTGCACTAGGTCTGAAGTATGTCGGCTTAAAAATTAAAAAACGGACGTATAGGTTGACAGTTAAGTTTCACATTTTAAATGCCAATCGCTTTGCAGATAATGAAGCATTCATTTCGTAATATTGGCAATAAATGGGCCTTTAAATAAAATAAAATACGTGGGTTAGTTTTTCAAAGTTAAAATTAAATTTTGTTAGCGATCGGTGTGATCGTAAATTTTCAAAATGACGAGAGGTTCTGTTGTTATTAACCTTGCTCGAAAAATGCGAGGATGCCTTGAGGACTATTTTACTGAATTAAGTTGTTCGTATTAAGACAGACCAATGTTCAACCTTTTTATACTAACTAAAAAAGAATAAGAAAAAAAATATTTAAATAATTTTTATATCCACTTTTACTCAAATTATTTTATTTATTATTTAAATAAAAATATGTTTTTTACTTACAAACTTGATTCAATACAAAGTAAGTTTAAATGAAATATAACACTAAAACGTAAGGTTTAAAATTAATATTAAATTTAGTACACCACTGCAGTTTGAAAAAATTTTGGTACAAATTTAATTCGAAGGTGAGGGCAAATTTTTTAGATCAACAATTCGGTTGCCAATTGGTAGAACATGTCAGTTAGAACCTTGTCGAATTGAGTCAACGTTATGTAAATTCTGATACTTTTGTGTAGTAATCGGAAGTGAATTTCAGAATTTTTACTTGCAAACCTTTTAACAACAAAAATTTCAGTTAGCTGTTGGGACAAATCGTGACGACAGCGCAATATCCCAGGCTGGAGATTCCCCCTTCTGCTGCAGTGGAACAGTTTGTTACAACAAGCCGCTGCAATGGGGTAAGTGATAATTATTTTCTGTATGTTTTCACCATCCCCAATTTCTAAACTTTATCGCAAATTCGTATAATATTTGATTATTTGTGCATATTTTTTATCTATTGCTCTCTGAAAATTCTAAATCTACAATAAATACTTCCGGACACCCTACACAAGACAGAAAGAAAAAATCAGGTTAAAAAAATAATAACCAATCACACAAATCATATTCCACTTATTGACGCTAGCACTCGAGTGGTTATTTAGGTATTTGTTTACCAATCACACAACTCATATTCCACTTAATGACGCGAGTACTCGAGTGGTTATTTAGGTATTTGTCTACCAATCACACAACTCATAGTCCACTTAATAACGCGAGTACTCGAGTGGTTATTTAGGTATTTGTCTTCCAATCACACAACTCATAGTCCACTTAATGACGCGAGTACTCGAGTGGTTATTTAGGTATTTGTCTACCAATCACACAACTCATATTCCACTTAATGACGCGAGTACTCGAGTGGTTATTTAGGTATTTGTCTACCAATCACACAACTCATAGTCCACTTAATGATGCGAGTACTCGAGTGGTTATTTAGGTATTTGTCTACCAATCACACAACTCATAGTCCACTTAATGACGCGAGTACTCGAGTGGTTATTTAGGTATTTGTCTACCAATCACACAACTCATAGTCCACTTAATGATGCGAGTACTCGAGTGGTTATTTAGGTATTTGTCTACCAATCACACAACTCATAGTCCACTTAATGACGCGAGTACTCGAGTGGTTATTTAGGTATTTGTCTACCAATCACACAACTCATAGTCCACTTAATGACGCGAGTACTCGAGTGGTTATTTAGGTATTTGTCTACCAATCACACAACTCATATTCCACTTAATGACGCGAGTACTCGAGTGGTTATTTAGGTATTTGTCTACCAATCACACAACTCATAGTCCACTTAATGACGCGAGTACTCGAGTAGTTATTTAGGTATTTGTCTACCAATCACACAACTCATATTCCACTTAATGACGCGAGTACTCGAGTGGTTATTTAGGTATTTCTCTACCAATCACACAACTCATAGTCCACTTAATGACGCGAGTACTCGAGTGGTTATTTAGGTATTTGTCTACCAATCACACAACTCATAGTCCACTTAATGACGCGAGTACTCGAGTGGTTATTAACATATTTGTCTACCAATCACACAACTCATATTCCATCAATCACCCAACTGATATTCCACTTATTGACGCGAGAAGTGGTTATTTAGATATTTGTCTACCCCCCAAGAAGACACCCAGCCAATGACAGCAGAAAAAGTTAGCTCATCAAATATGCTGCTCACCACTTAGCCAATGATGGCGTTTAGCTTACAACTCGCACTATTTGCATTTTATTAATAATAAATAGTTGATGTTTATTAGTTACTTTATTTATCGCAATTTCAGCAACACCTCATACGTTTCTTGTTATTTTGATACAAATACCTGTTGGCAGGCAATCTTGGCAATTGGTATATTCCAAGGGTACCCAACTTGAATGCAATGACACGATCGATTTGGGACAGTGACATTATAAACATAGATTTGGGCATTGTTTTTAATAGCATCACTGCTGTGGAATATAACCGTTACACAATGTTATATTTTAAGGTAACTCAAAACAGGATATTTTAGTACAAAGGCCTGTTGGCAGGCAATCTGGGAAAAAAGTATATTGTAGCAAATCCGTTTTGTCTCCAGTAACTAACTCCAGAATATTTAAATAAGTTGCAGTTTTACACTTTACCTCTTCAGTCGTGTGCTTTCTATACTCTGCCATCTCACTAACTGGGGTCGCTTGGGTTGGGACCAGGGGATGAAATCAATTATAATTTTCTATTTAAATGTGTATATCGACTAAAATAAGGTTTGGCCAAGTGTTAGTACAAAATCGTAATTGCACTTAGGTCTACTTATATCTAAAGCTTAACTAGTTGTCAAATAGTTCGGGGTTGCTTTTCCACTGTTCACATGGTCATTATTAATTAAATGCACCTATTGTTCAACGTAACTACCTTATTGTCACTGCGTGGTCCTTAGTAAGGCCGAGGCATGTAACATTTACAAAAAGTTATGTGCTTTTACGGGATGTTTTTTTTTCTGTTACTTAACTCTTGACATGCCAAGATGCCAAACAAAACGTCTGTAACCAAGTGCCCCCATGCACTTTTCTGTCTTATGGGCTTTTAAACCATAGAAATCTCAATTATTCAGTCAATTATTAATGGTAGCTTATAAATTTGCGCAGAAATGCGTAAAATACTAAAATGATATGTCAAATATTAAAGCTAATATAAGGAGGATAATAATTTTGGGTACTATCTACTCCCCCACATGGCTGCAGGATATTCAAACATATTTTAATAAACTTAAAAATATTTTTTGGTTTTATTTATTCATAAATATATGATATTTGACATAGACATTTACAGATAATATATATATATTTATATATATACATATTTTTACATACATATTTATTTAAATATATTTATGAATATAAATAATAAATCACCAAAATAATAGGAAAATTAATCAAGGATATATTTTTTTATTTCTTTATTTCTTTTTATTTAGGAAGCAAACAGTCGTACAGTAAAAAATTATAACAATAAACATTCATATGTTCTAGACAATCTAGACCATTTAAGTTCCATTAAATTAAATGTAGATTTAGTATTTTTTACCTACACAACATATTAAATGGCAAAAAATAAACATAATAAAGAAATACATAAAATTAAAAACAAAAAGAAAAAATACAACTTTTCGCATAGCTATACTATTCACTACGGGTGATAAAAATGTACTTTTCACAACAAAAAAATCGAATAAAATAAAAGTATTTTAATTTATTAATTTATTAAGCTGAATTTTATATGATATTAAGTTATGGTTGAAAATGTCTACATCTCGTAAGGCATTGTGAGTTTCACAGATACGTACTATTACAGAGTTTTGCGCGTATTTGGATTTACAATGTGGTATTCTAAATAAATCGTTCGATCTGGTGTTTTGTTTGGGGCAACGAAATGCAATCCTTTCTAACAGATATGATGAATCAACTAGGCAGTTCACGATTTTGTGCAAGAATAATGCATCAGAGATTTTTCTACGTTTATATAAAGTGACAGGGACTAATCGATGGTCACTAAAACGATACGATAGGTGTTTCATAAATTTGTTCTGAATATTTTCAATGCGATCAATATATGTTTGATATTGAGGATTCCAAATTACTGAGGCGAATTCTAGTTGTGACCGTACATATGACATATTTATTTATTTATTTATTTAATTTTTAAAAAAACATGACATAATACATTGTTACAGCGATTCTTGGCTGTCCAACTAGGATATCACCCGTTTTAGGACAGACAGAAATAGGTAGATCCATCAAAAGCGACTCTTGTTTAGTCCAATGTATTAACTTTACTTAGTTCTTCTTAGTCACATGCAGCTGAATCAAAGTTATAATTTAATTAATATAATATATAAATATAAGAGTTAGTGAGTTCTGAATGATGTGTAGGAATTTTTTGTGATGTTTGTGTCAATGATTGATGTATGAAACACGTATTATTGTACGTTCTGAAAGTTATTTGTATGGTGAGAATCTTGAATGCTAAAAATATACTAAAAACAATAAAATGGCCTATATCATGGTAAGAACTTATGATGGAGAGAGGTTGATGCTGAAAATAAGTTACAATGAAAAAATGAAGAAAAAGAAAATTTATAAGATCAATTACATAATGAATATATAGAGATATGATTTTGATCTTGTGTGGGTATTTGGAGTGAGGTTTTCTTTCTAATCTATGAAAATTTATATAAGTATATTGTTACCCATTGACAAATGACTTATGATAAAGACAGTTGCTATTGCAAAATGAAAGTAAAATACATAAAAGTGAGTATAAGATATTATTTTTTTATCAGATATGTATGGCTTTACTGAGAGTATGGGATTAAATATAATTTCATACCATAATAATAATAATAAAAAATGAGAAAACATTTTTTTGACGATGTAGTATCCTGTCGAAAAAATTGTTACGACTAGTGAAAAAGCCCGGAAATGAAATTACTATTACAAAATTTTCCCTATTAAAGTAAATTAAAACCAAAAAAATTAAAAGACGATGTAGTGACATATTGAAGATAGTGGCGTGACTCGTGAAAAAGCCAAGAAAGGAAATTATGATTACAAAATTAAAATTTCTGAAAATTAAATGAATTAACATCCAGTGCTTACATAATTTATCAAGAGAACATATAATAACACTAAAAAACAATGTGCATATGATTTTGCAGTATGTATGTTTACAAGATTTAAATTCTATTAAAATAGGAATGACGTAATAACTTTTCACTGTAATATAAGAGCTGAGTGGATAACTAAACTTGCAATGAGAACATTTAAAAATACCTTCTTTAGTAGCTTTAATAATGGAGAGAACAAATTAAAATATAAAACAGAATTAGGGTGTGTGCTACCGTAAAAGGCTTTGTAATTCGAATAATGAAACCCAATTGCTTATAACCTTTTTTTAGAATATTTTCAATATGATCCCTAAATAACATTCTAGAATCTAGTATTACTCCAAGATCTCTTATTGTTTCTACTCGTTGTAGAGGTACATGGTTTAGTTTGAAGGTATAATAAATTGGATGTTTTTTTCGTGTAAAAGTAATAACATTACATTTATCTATGTTTAGATATAGTTGATTGTTTTTGCAATATTCCTCAATTTTGCCAAGGTCTTCTTGTAATTGGTCGCAATCATCTATGGAGCTAATACATTTATATAATTTCATGTCATCAGCGTAAAATAGGAAACAAGAATTACTAATAACACGATTCATGTCGTTTATGTATAAAATAAACAAGAGAGGCCCTAGATGGGAGCCTTGCGGTACCCCTGAGGGAATAATTATAATTTGTGACATGTAACCTTTTAAAGCAACAGCTTGACTTCTATTTTTGACATATGAAGAGAACCGTCTCAGAAGATTTCCACATATACCAATCTTCGAGAGCTTGTTTAACAGTATGTCGTGATTAACTTTGTCAAAAGCCTTAGAAAAATCTGTGTAGATGGAATCTACCTGTTTCCCATTATCCATAGAGTTAAGAACAAAATCAGTAAGCTGTCCTAGGTTCGAATCAACAGATCTGCCTTGAAAAAAACCATGTTGATGCGGGCTAATAATAGTATTTTTGCATGAGTCAAAAAGTTGGTTATACACGATTTTTCCAAGATTTTACTTAAGATACATAGTTTAGAGATAGGTCTATAATTTTCAATGTTGTGTTTGTCCCCTTTTTTAAAAACATGTGAAACAAAAGCTTGTTTCCAAATGGTAGGAAATACACCTTCTTTAAAAGATTTTTGGAACAGTAGTGTTACAGGAGTAACTAGTGTTTCAGCACAATTAACAATAAAAAATGGGTGTAACTTATCACAACCGGCACTCTTTTTAGTGTCCACATTTTTGAGATGTTTTAACACTAATGGTGCAGTTATATCAATTGAATGAAAATTAATTGAATTTATGGTAACATCATTACTTGTATCAACAATATTTGTGGAAGTATTATTAGTAGTTTTATCGGGGATAAAGACAGATTGGAAGTGATCGTTAAAAAGATTGCAAATTCGTTGACCATCACTTGAGGAAATGTTTTTGTGATACACGTTATTAGGTACTTCAGAAGATGACTGTTTTGATTTCACGAAAGTCCAAAAATATTTCACATCTTTCCTTATATTTAACTCGGCTTTCTTTATATAATTAGTATAACACTCTTTTTCTGTTCTTTTTGGCGAGTCCTGAGTAATGAGAAGGTATGATAATCTGAGGGGTGTGAATAATTTTTAAACTTTCGGTGATACTTTAGCTTTTCTTTGATGATTTTGATTAGGTAGGGAGTGTACCACGGGGGATATTTGGGAGACAGATAAATGGTTTTTGATGGTACGTAGTGATCAATAGCTACATTAATAATTTCGTAGAATTTATCAGTTGCTTCTTCCATACCCCTTGAACTAAAAATATTCGACCAGTCAAATTGCTCCAAAAACTCGTTAATCTTGACGTAGTCAGCTGAATTAAATAATAAGACTTGTCGTGGTTGATGTATTAAATAAGGTTCGTTTTTTAGTCTTATTTCTATTTTGAAAGATTTGTGATGCAAAGTCTTCAGTTAAAAGGGGTGGAATGCAAGGTTGTAATGAGCAGTTCATGTTGCTAATGGCTAGGTCAAGAACACGTTGATTTACATTTAAGATGTTATTATATTGAAAAAAGTCACAAAGAGATAAAAAGTCTATAACAGTGAAACTGGCTTCGTCAACAGGTATTTGTGGTATCATCTGTCTTTCAGAATTTAGATTCCAGATAAGTCTAGAAATGTTATAATCACCTACCAGAAGAAAGTCATCATCAGGATAGTTCAATCGGAGCTGACTAGCGGACTCAAAGTGAGCTTTAAGATTTCTAATATGATTTGTACCATGGGGATGGTAAGAGCAGCAAATGGTAATATTTTTATTAGAGGTAGTTGAAGTAATAGTTACCCATATATTTTCAGCCTCTAGTGTGGACCAGCTAGTTTGATGAGTAACATTATATTTGGACTGGACAGCAATAAGAACACCCCCTCCCAATGTTTGACCTGTGAGATTATAGTTTCTGTCACGTCTAAAAACATTATATCTGTCGTCAAAAATCTCCGGATCACAAATATTATCGAGAAGCCAAGTTTCTGAAATACAGATAATATCAAAGTCATTGTTTAGAACAGCCCTTAGAAAATCATGCGTCTTTGTGCGCAAACCTCGTACGTTTTGATAATATATAGTTAAGGAAGCCATATTGTATTACACAGATAAAATATCAGAAAAATACATTTTCCATAATAAAAATAATAATAATGGTATGATGAAGTAAGTATGTGAATTCGATTCATATAGATAAAAAGTGTTCGATGCAGATCAATACCTCACGAGATGTATAGCATGCCATAATCTGATTGAAAGTAGTTTTTTTACTGACAGTTAGTATATAAAAAATGAAGTATAGTTTAAGTTTAAGTTCTGTGTGCGACTTAATAATATTAAATGCGAAACTAAATGAAAATAAAAAAAAAAAAACTTTGTTTAGATAATGTAAGTGAAATAAAATTAAAATGCGAAACTAAGTGAAAAGAAAAAAGATTTTGTTTGAATAATATAAGTGAAATTATTACAGTATTTATAGAG
Organism: Hesperophylax magnus; assembly: GCA_026573805.1. NCBI lineage: Eukaryota > Metazoa > Arthropoda > Insecta > Trichoptera > Limnephilidae > Hesperophylax > Hesperophylax magnus. The sequence continues at coordinate 645,502 of JAIUSX010000214.1, read as the reverse complement.
AGTCATGCTATTTTGCTTATATCTGCTTCAGAGGAAATTCGAATGACAGGAGAGCTGTCACTTTTTCTCATAAATATATTGCAATTTTTTGTCCACAGATATTGATATTGTTTTTCAGCTTTAATTTCCCTGGCTTTCTTCATCAGTAGCTTGTTAGAAGGCGTGAGGTGGTCGTTGAGGAATATGCGCATGGCTGCTCCTGGAAGACCAATATCTGCTGAAGTCAGGGTCCGGTGGCGTCGAGCAGCTGTCAGCAAAGCATCCTAATAATCTCGCCGAATGAGACGTAGAATAATGTTGGACGAAGATGTAGGTGTGGGTGTGACTTTGGGAGTTGCCGTTGACCTAGGCCATTGGCGAACTCTATGGATGAAATCAACGTCTTCTCTTTTTATGGGGAATCCTACTTTTTGGGATATATTGCCAATAATGTCGTTAAGATTCTCTTCTTCTGAGGTCGGGACTCCACTGATTTCAATGTTACAGGATCTGTCCCATTGAACCCTTAGATTGTTTTTGAATTCTAACATCTTTACACGTTCATTCAAGGTTATTATTTCATAATCAAGGGTTTTGACTTTAGCTTCATAATCGTCAATTTTAGTACAACAGAAGTCAATCGATGTTTTGAGGTCGGTTAATTCGTTTTTGAATTGTTCTTTAATTGATTTAGTAAAGAGTTCACTCATTTCTTGAAATTTCTTATCTATATATTTGATTAATTTGTTTGAAGAAACATCATCTTCGTCTGTGTCACTCGATGTCACTGTTTTTTTCTGCATTTTTCGCTGTTTACTCATATTGTACTTGGTTAATTTGCGAATTTAGAGGCGCGATGACAAGTTGAAATCGTTGGTTTATGCTATGTACAAGAGAAGGGTATAAATAAAATAGGTTTAAATATTGGTCAGAAAATAATGACTAGGGATTTTTAACAAATACTTTGTTAAATTTTTTGTATTAAAATTAATAATTCGAATATGATTTGGTAAAGACACCTGCATAAAGTGAAAGAATTGCATGATTATTGGCATGAGAGAAATGGCCCGGGTTTCAACGCGCTGCGTAACCGAAGTATTTCAAATACAATTTCTCCGTGTTTCAGGTCAAAGCCGTGGAATGGGAGGTTACGATCGAGATGAGGGACTCTCTGCAGATCCGGAGGAAGGGAGAAGAGAGAGGAGAAACGGAACAAGGAAACATCCATGAAACGCGAACGCGATCAACGGGACTCGTTGTGTATAATATTGTGATTTGAATTATATTGTGTATGTTATATTAAATATGGTTTGTGTAGATAGATTTAGGTACCTCTAATTTAAGTAGAGGAGGATGTAGGATAATCATAATGGTAACTCTCGCAATACTGATAGGTAATACAGTATATATTGTAGTAACTTAGTAGGTAGTTCAGCTCTAATAATTTGGTTTTTATTATAATTCTCAAATAATAAGTACAACAAAAAAATTCTACAAACTAATAATGTAATTCGAAAAGAAAATATGCAGTTGAATCACCAAAGTGTAAATAAACTTTAAAAGCAATGTAGGTTAAATTTATATCAAAAATTTACCAGACCATTTATAATACATCAAAATATTCGAAGTATCTTCCGAAACTAAAATGAATTAATGTTTAAAATCAATAATTTAAAACTTCAACCGGACTGCATAGTGCTGCCATCCATAATAGTCTAGGATCCCAAAACAACAAACCCTATATACGTCATCGAATACAGAGGTGAAAATACTTTGTAGTGAGAAGTGAGAATAGACATTTAGTAAGCCTTAAAAGGATGGTCTGCCGGTGCGCCTCTTGGATGGTTCCGCGGAGTCATGGAAATAGAGAACGGACTTTTTCGTAACAATTACGTCGTAAGATACATGAACGGGAATGATCTCTTATGATAAGGGTCGATTAGTAGATTAGGGGCCCCTCACCGTGCCTATATTATTAGATACATATATTTTAATGGTCCTCGTAAGATTGCCTAGCAATCTACGTCGGTACTACGATATTCTCACTGGCTCCAAACGGTTGATAGCATTTGGGCCTCTAGTGCCGTTTCACATTTAAAAAAGTGCTGTATCTTTGGTATTTTGTGTATTTGTAGCTTCTCTTTGAATCTGCCATATTTTTTGTGGATCATTGTTTATTCTTTTGATTGTGTCTCTATAGTAGATTTCTTTTGCCTTTCTTATGACATCACCGTACGTATTCCCATATCTTTTATACCTAGATGTTTAATGATATTAATGGATTTTCTTTTAATTTCTTGTCTAGAGGATTTCTAGGAATGCAGTTGATGATTTAATAAATTATTCATGATTTTAGTGGTTTTCAAAAAAATTATCACAATTATGGTAGGTATTATTAATTAATTTGCTTTTTAAAAAGTCAACAAAATATCTAGATCCTTCACCTGAGTTTTTTTATATGGAAAAGCTCTCTCCAGCATTTATTTTTAATAATGTTTTTTAAATTATCAAAATAAATATTATTTGATGAGATTGCCTGATCTCTTCTATTTTTTTATGGTGTCGGGTTGCAATATGAGCATTCATGTGTATTGATCCGTAATTGTTGATTTATAAGCAATGCTTTTGTTTTGTTTATTAGTATTGAATATAATGTGATCAATGCATGATTTGACTCTTTAACTACTCGTGAGTGTGTTTATAATTAAATCACCCGAAAAATATCAAGTTTTTAATATTGGAAAGATTAGAGATTATGGTGGAGAGTGATGTGGCACATGTCATGCACTGGCGTACCAGTCTGCGGATCTCTTTGTTCATTCCTGTCCAGAAAAGTGTACTGATATTGCTTTTGTTGTTTCTGCTGCTCTCGGGTGTTTCGCGGTGTCGGAGTTGTGGTATTCTTCCATAACTTTTGGAAGTGTATTTCGAGGAACAAACAGGCGGTCCACCTTTCCTTCGTCTCTTTTTGAGAGTATTTTTGGTGTATCATTTGCATTAGTCCCAGGTTTCTAGATAGCGCGTCGGCGAGCTCGTTTGTTTTTCGACAGCGCTCAACTGTAAAGTCGTAGTCTTGCAGGAGTAGGGTTCATCTTGTGAGTTAGGCTCTTTCGTTCTTTGCTTCGTTTAACCATGTTAGAGCTCGGTTGTCAGTGATGAGCTTTAAGTACCTCCCTTCTATGTAAGGCTGGTATTTCTTAATAGCCCATATTGCTGCCAATACTTCCTGTTCGTTGCTGTGGTACCTCTCTTTGGCTGGTCAGAATATGGTGCTTGAGTATGATATCACATCTCGTGAACCATCTTCTTTTTTATGGACTGCTGCGACTCCTACTTTACTTGCATCCATTTGTAGCATGAATTCCCTACTAAAATTGGGTCCCTCGAGTTTCAGTGGCCCGGCTATTGCATTTTTTATTTGCTGCATGACTTCTTTGGCTTCTCCGGTCAGATTTGTTGGGCGCTGACATCTCGGTAAATTTTGGTATGTATTCCCTCAATCAGTTGCACGCTTCCAGAAAACTGGGGAGCTCTTTCCTTGTTTGAAGTGATGGTGTGTTTTTGATGGCTTCTTCGTGTGGCCTCTGGAGAGTGTTACCAGTGAAACTGACTTTGTGTCCCAAATATGTTATTTTGTTTGTGGCGATGTTACATTTTTCTGAAGAGCATTTTAACCCGAATTCTGGTAATCGTTCTAAGATAAGTAGAAGGTAGCGTAGGTGTTCCTATGTGTTTTCGGAATATACGACGATGTCATCCAGGTAGACCATCGAAAATTGTCTTAGGAATCCGACTCATAATTGCTGGCTCGTAGTTCTTTAGAAGGTCTTGGGTGCTCCCTTTAATCCGAATTGCATAACTCGGAACTGGTAATTGCCCCCCATCTGGTGTGGTAACTGCTGTTTTCTCACTATCTTCTGGTGCCATAGGCACTTGCCAGTATCTGCTTTTAAGATCCAGTACTATGAATACCTTGGTTGTTCTCAGGTTTTTAAGTGTTTCGTGGATTATTGGCAGCGGGGAGGGTTTGGTTATTGTTGCTTGATTCAATCGTCTGTTAGTCTATGCAGAACCGTCTCCCTTTTTTCCCCTTTTGGCCACCATTACTACTGGGAAACTGTATGGGGATCTGCTGACTTCTACTACTCTGTCCGCTAGCATCGTTTCCAGTTGTTTGTATAAATCCTTTTCTTCTCGTCCGAAAGGCGATGTGGTAAAACGCAAATTGTTCTGTCGGTGTTCAAGTGTATTCTGTGCGTTGTTACTTTCGCTGTCCCTATCGAGGGGGAAAATACCTCGCTATATTCAAGCATAAGGTCCACATGTTCTTTCTTTCCTGTTCTGGGACTTGATCTAATAGTGGCCCATGGACATCGTCACCCTTTTGGTCTTGGAGAACAGGCACGAAGTGGGTGGATGTCCTGTGTGAGCTTCTGAAGTTTAAGCAGTTTCGCAAGAAGTCTACTGATGCTTCTTCTTGGGACAGCCAATCGTTTCCTAGGATGATATCCTCTCTTAGGTTCTCCCCCACGAGGAAGTTCCATTCATGTGTTGTATTGTGGATGCCAATTTTTTTGCGATATCGTGCCTTTTATTTACATCACATCCTTTGTGTTCGCCAACTTGAGGCATGAAATAGAGGTGGTTGTAATTTGGCACTTTGTGCGATCCCCGTTTTTATTATGAAAGGTTTTTCCTTTAATACTTATTCTCACCCTTGGTAGGAAGGAACCTGCTGTCGCCGTGTGGCACTCTGCAGTTTGATTATGTTTCTTCCTTCTTTGCCCGGGTTGCCGTATTAGTATTGAGCTCCCGGGCGGTACCGGTTTTCCGGGTATCTGACTCTCTTATTTCGGTTTGCTGGGGATCGCTCGGAGTCAGAGGCTGCCGGTAGGGCGATCGGCTATTTGGCAAACGGCGAGGTGATGCAGGCCGTGGGGGTGAACGGTTATACGGTGAACGATGTTAATTTTAAATGCGCTGAAGAAAACAAAGAGGTGGAGAGTGTTGTTGCGCTGACCAGCGAGGGGATGAATCGCATCTTGTTTGGCGTTGACTTTGGATATGCTTTTGGAGTTTTCATACCTCATGTCCTGGTTCATCGACTCCTCCATAGTGATGGTGTATACGTGTATGTATGCATGAACAAAGACGTATAACTCTCATTTTTTGTTGGATGGAGTCGTGCCAACATTCTCTGTTTATTTGCGATGAATTCTGCCAAAAAGTCTGTGTTTTCCTGTATTTTGCGATAAATCTGGTTTTGAAGCCTGAGTTCCACTTCTGATCCCTCTTTAAAAATCTTTTAAAGTTCGTTCATTCTGGCTGTTTATAGGTGTTTGCCCAGTTCCTCGCTTTGTCACGGAGCTGGGCCTTTGCCACCCTCGTTTTGTTTTTTTCGTATGTGTTTGCCAGTATGAAATACTCCTCGCATCGTTCGTGGAAATTCTCCCAGTTGCCCAGAAAATATTGCTTCCAGGCGAGGCTCCCTTTCAAACACAACGTTTGCAAGTTGTTTTTCTAATCCTGTTAATAATCCAGTGCTGAAGCTTTCCGGCATTTGGTTCATCTAGGGAATGTCTGTCATCTGTATTGTTTCCTCCGTTGTTTGTGTTGATCCGTTTGGTATCTTCCTACGCAATGGTAGCGTTGTCCGCTGCTGTGCCGTCGTAGCGTGCGAACCAATCCATTCCAGCCCTGCGTCGGAGGTCTGGTTGGCGTGTGTTAATAAAATGCAGCCAAATAAGGAAATATATGCCAACACTTGATAGTGAAACTTACTCACTAGATGTTTAAGGTTATCTTTGTGGTGGGCACCATGAATGGTTATAAGCTGATGCTGCCGTATAGAAACGGGTTTTAATGGTGCCACTTTACATTTACTAGCCAAGAAGGTTGAATTCGTGCCGTACTGGGAGTTTTCAGTTAAATATGCAATAGCGCAACACGCTGTCTCTGTCGAGTCTCAAAACAGGTGGAGTTCGAAATTGCCGTTTTTTGAGGAATCTTTGTGATATAAAAACGCCACTCTGGAGAAGTGATTGCCATTCCGACCATTTATTCACATGCTCGGGTTTTATTGGTTCATATCAACCTATATTTGATCCCTACACTGCTTGTAGGGATCAAATAGAAGTATTTTTGAGCGTATTTTTAAGCATGATACGAAACCAATAGGATCAAAGATCTTCATCACAATACTAAGTAATTGTCTTTTCGTGGGGTGTGGGATCATCTCGGCTGCCACTGTCCCCCGGAAACTGTAGAGAAAGTGATCACCCATGGGGTCGCATACGAGGACTAGTATGCGGTAATTTTCGTGTTTCCCGCTTCTAATAGGTATTGCCGATTTCGCCCGTTTTTTTAAAGGTACTTCTGAAAAAGCGGCAGGGTCATTTGAATCGCAATTAATAAGCAGGAAATCCCCATTTGCGAGGATTGTGCTCACCTACCGTAATTTCTTGGTGGCTTGTCACCTGCGTCCAGATAATCATCCATATATATTTTTTTCCGAATGGCTGTTGCCGCGGCGATGTATTGCACTTTGTTTTGCTCAGCTACTCGATGTTGCCCGAACATCATCTAGGTGAGCATGTAAGAATACTGGTCCTCACTTTTTATTTTTATTTATTAGAACATTTCTGCAATATCCACCGCGTACGCGATTTCCTTTGTGGAAGCGCAAAATGTTACCAAATAGCGAGGAGAGCAAACCGGTCCTGTCAACAGTTGATCATTTAGTGATACACTTGTATCTACACAGCAGCTTGCTGCCTCGAAAACCACTTTTAGCTCTCCCGGCTTATTGGGATTTACTAAAACGAAATGCGGTAGGTACCATTTTCGAAGGCTAGGAATGGCCGCCTCTTGTGTATTCAACTTGCGCGCGTATACAAGTTCAATTAGAACATTTATTTTCACCTTATACGCTGCTGCTAATGTATCATTCTTTGCTAGCTTTCTCTCCAACAAGTATGATCGATTTAGCGCGCACTCTTTGTTGTCAGGCAGGCGCGTATTGTCTTCTTTCCACAGTAGGACCGTTTGCCACGGGTTGGTGTCATATTCAGTAGTTTATGATGGGGAAGTCGACATAAACACATTCCACATCAGACACGATATTTGCACATTCTCGTATGGTGTCTTACGTCTAGGCATTTATGGCAAAGTGGGGCACTTTTAACTTTTTCCCATCGTCCGGGAACATTTTCCCCAAAAACAAGAGGCACTCTCGAATTTTGTGCGAACTTGAACACTGTGCACACTTTTTGCCCTCCGTATCACTTCGAGAATTTCGCGCATATATTGTTCCCGTCGTGTTCGCATTGTTTACTAAGCCCGAACGCGGAAGGTTTTGTTAGCCGCTTTAGAAATGCGGCTGACTCTTGAATTGTCGCACTTACCACTTGACCGGCTATTTTGTCTCTGTATTAGTGGGGCCACCACATTTTGAACTGTACCCGAGAACTCAATAAGTTGTCCATTATTTCCGGTACTTGTGTCTGGTCCAATAGGAGTGGACTTACTGCTTCACGAGCCTTACCTTTCAAGGTTCTCTGAAGTCACATTAGGTTTTCCGATTGCGTCATCCCACGTTGATTGAAATAATTGAACGCGCCATGCTGGCCATTCCATGGCGTCTCCATAGTATGATGGGAGTTCCTTAGCTCTTGATTGTTATCCGATAAGGGACGCTGTACGGTTTTCTTCTTTAGGCTGCTGTCGCGGAGTACTGCCGTATTGTAAGGAGCGGAAAGCCTCCGTTATGAATGCCGCAAACTGTGAGAATGGGTTTGCTGGCGCCGTCTGTTCTGCTCTACTATTGACCCAATCGTGGGTGTGTCGCGCCGTGTCATCCTCCGTGGGATGGACCAGGAATGTCGTGTATGTGTCCTTTGCAGACGGTGTCTGGCCGAACTGCATATCTGATGAGACCGGCTGGTATTCCAGGTTGTAGGAAGCTGCGGGAATCTGTGGGGCCCCTTGAGCTGAAGTTTATTTTGGCTGTTGTCTGAATGTTGCGGCCTCATACTAGTATAGGGGTTGTTTGGTGTTGTGTTGTGTTATCGTGGTGTTGGATGCTAAAGACCGGTACCATGGAGCCTTGTAAGGCGCTGTGCATGGCACCTTGTTGATGTATGGTTGCCTGCTCCGTGGGTGTGTCAGGTTTCCCTAAACGCGCTTGTTTTTTCATAGAAGCACATTCAGGGCCTCTTTAATTTACTGTTGCGTCACCTTTCTGCTCTGAATTCTCGCTGAAGTTGTTTGAGTAAATCTGCATTCAATGCCTCGCTGTCTGATGAAGAGTCATGGCTGGGTCATCATCATCTGTGCCCGAGAATGGTCCGATATTGCCATTCCGGTGACCTGGGTCTAGGCGGACCTCACCGCAGCGGCCGCATTAGCAGGCGGCGGTATTGTAGGGGGACCGGCAGGGTGTTGGGTACTGCCAGCGGCTTGTGACTCATGCTGTCCGGCTCCAATAATAATTGTCAATAAACTCCGGTGGGAAAATCATGTAATCAATATTTCAAACGTATATCTTTAGATCATTACGAAACATTCTAAATAAAAACACACTAAAGACGGTATATATTTTTCCTTATGTCAATCAATTATATCTTACGGTATAGTAGCCTGGAGAGGATGCTCTAAAACTATATTAGATGCATTAATTAAAGCTCAAAAATTGATTATGCGGCAAATCTACAAAGAACACAATTCTCACCCCATGAAGGACTTCAAAGTACTCAATATAAAATAACTATAGATCAAACACTTATCCTCCTACTACAAATTCAAACATATAAAAAAATATATTTTTGAATCAACCTATCACACAAGATATTCCAACCAATCCAACTATACTATTCCAGCAACAAGAACCTCAATGGCATCGTCACAATTAAATTTTCTTGCTCGAAAATCTTTAACAATTTACCAATAGAAAAAAAGTCAATTGGCAAATACGACAGTTTCAGGAAGGCGCTTGGGGACTTTTTGATGAGTGAGTGTGATAGTGTGGGTAACCTGCTTCTTGTACTCAAATAGAGGTGTATATATTGTTTACATGTGTGAGGAAGAAGATACATGTATGTAAAGTATATGCATGTGTTTTTATGTATGTATATGTATATGCAGATGGATGTATATATATGTATGTGCGCATGTATGTATGTATATATGTGCATGTGTATGCGTATGGAGGTATGTGCATATTTGTAATACTTTATATATTTGTGTTTATTTTAAAGAAAACTTTGGCAATTTTGTGAGTTATTGAAAATTTTAACTAAATAAATTTATTTTTTATTTTTATAATTCTACTAAAATATGTTTACACTAGACTTAAATTCAAACTAACTATCCTCCATTGGTCATCATGAAACAGGTAGGAGCCTTCTATGGTGCTTTAATGTATTTTCTCTAAATAAATGTATTAATTTATATAGCATGTACTTATAAATAAATAAATTCACATATATGCTGAAAACATGGCTCATAAGTAGAAATACTTAATACTAATCATCACTAGCAATGAATAGTTTTTGTTTATTAGCATTTAGATTTAATGTTATTTTATAGTGTGTCAATAATCATCTGAATATCTTATATTATGAATATTTATAATTAGAAATAATATTTTTGTTGTTTGTTTTTGGGGTGTTATGCCGTGTTGCGCTAACTCCTTCTTTAGCCGACGTTTCGGACAGCGTTGCAGTGTCCATCATCAGGGCAGATCCGGTAGATCCGAAGATGTGTGAATCCGAAACGTCGGCTAAAGAAGGAGTTAGCGCAACACGGCATAACACCCCAAAAACAAACCACAAAAATGCTTTTGGCCGTGAGAATCTAAAAACTTACCAGAAATAATATTATATATTTACATTATAATTGAACTTGTACATCCTATTGACAAACTGCTTCATTGTAGTTTTACTGGGAAAATGCTTTAAAGAACAATAACTGTGGGTAGATTACTGATTTAAAATGCAACTCTTACGAATACTTTTATAAAATAATATATCTTTATAAAATTATATTTAGAAATTGTTTTAAAAACGTTTAAAACAGTAAGCAAAAAATCAACAAACGAACCTCAGTTGTTAGAAGTTATCGTTACGGAACAACTCTGTATAAGAAAATTGTATTAAACTTTTTCTAAAAACAAATTGATTTATTCGAGACACAAACAGGATATTTATAAAAACATTAATTATGGATTACAAAATAAAGAAAATACAATTATAAATATCCCTAGACTAATGTGTCTGCAGCAATCACATTTGCACATTCACATAAGCAAACATGTAAAACAATTACAGTATTTATATGCAAAACTTAAAACTTAATTACAAAGATTGAAGCACATAATAAGGAGAAAAATTTAAAGAGTACATATTAAAAAAATTCTAAACCACTAAACAATTTTTCTTATTTTTTTTTTCTTTTTATTATTATTATTTTTTTTTTTATCTAAGTACAGAAATCGTGGAGATATTTCTTGAAACAAGTTATATTATTTGAAAAAATATCTACGACAGTGTGTGTTTTAGCAAGATCATTGTATGATCGAGACATTCTAGACATAGGATTAAAATATCCGGTGTTATTGGCAAAGATTTCGGTCCAAAATATGTTCATATTTCTGGTATATTTGGGCCTGGCGTAAAAATTGATTTGATTGACTAAGTTACTATTTACACGATTATTCACAATTTTGTAAAGCATTAAGAGGTCATTTATATTTCGTCTTTTAACTAAACTCTCTAGTTTGAAATATGTAAGTCTTTGTTCATACCCATTTAGAAGATGGTAGACACCTGATCGATAGGACAAAATCCGTGTAAATTTTCTTTGGACAGATTCAAGTCTGGATACCTGTGTAATGTAATGTGGATTCCAGACTGTTGACCCGTACTCAAGAACACTACGGATTAACGAATTGAATAGAATTATTAGGCTATTAGAGTTCTTGAACAGTTTAGTTGATCTTACAATAAAACCTAGTACTTTATTTGATTCATTTACAATGTATTCTATGTGTTGGTTGAACGTTAGTTTGTTGTCGAATATAATTCCTAAATCTTTGATCGATTCAACTGTTTCCAGATTGTGACCACATATGCTATATGAGTATAGAGTTTTGTTGGTGTTCTTGGTGAAATTTATAACTTTACACTTAGCTATATTCAATTCCATTTCATTGTCAATACACCAGGCAGATAATGTGTTAAGGTCTTGTTGTAAGAGTTCACAATCTTCCATAGATTTAATTGCTTTATATATCTTGAGGTCGTCAGCGTATAGAGAAAAATTACAGTGGAGTTTACATGTAAGGTCGTTAATGAAGATTAAGAAAAGCAAGGGTCCAAGGTGTGATCCTTGTGGAACGCCCGACGTGACTAATATTGGGGAAGAGTTAAAACCGTTAACAGTAACTAATTGACTTCTATTTGATAAATATGATTCTAACCAACGAAGCAGATTTCCGTGTATGCCGATTTTATCCAGTTTATTCATTAAGATAGGGTGACTAACTTTGTCGAAAGCCTTACTGAAATCGGTGTATACGGCATCTACTTGTGTTTTTTTATTCATTGATTTACACAGAAAGTCCATATACTCGATTAAATTAGTGTTTGTGGATCGTTTAGCTACAAAGCCATGTTGGAAAGGGCTAAGTATGTGTGTTACATGATTAAATATGTCTTTATATACAATGGACTCAAATATTTTGCCAAAACAAGATAAAAGGCTGATAGGACGGTAGTTCTTTACATCGTTTTTACTGCCAGACTTATGGATCGGAATGACGTGGGCAACTTTCCACAGATCTGGAAATACCCCTTCGTTCAGACTTTTGACGAATAATTTGTGTAAAGGTGCTGCAAGTTGATCTGCACAATTTCGAATGAATAGTGGAGGAATACCATCTGGACCGGAACCCTTATTGATATCGAGAGTGTTCAACTTCACCTTGACCTCGTCTAAGGTTATTTTGATATGAGATAGTGGATAATTATAGAGTGGGAAAGAAAGTTTAGAGTCACTTTTAGAATTAGATGGTGAGCTAAATACAGAAGAAAAGTAAGTAGAAAAGAGTTCGCATGTTTCTTTGCCATTTGTTGCTGATTTGTCGTGGAGATGCATGATTTTTGGGAGAGAATTAGAAACTCTTTTCGATTTAATGAGGGTTGACAGATTTTTGATACTGTTAGGGAGAGAATTTTCTATTGAATCTACATAGGCTTTAAGGCAGGAACGTATGGATAATTTTACTCTAGCCTTCAAGATGGAAAAACTGTCATAGTCACATTGATTTTTGTATTTTTTCCATTTTTTTCTAAACTTTTCTTTTTCTCTGAGTTGGTGGATCAAAGCACTGCTGAACCAAATTGGAAACCTTTTGTTGCTGTTTCTTAAGCGCGGAGTGTGTTTTTCAATTGATAGCCATAATAGGTTATAAAAATGTAGTAGGGAGTCATTACAATTCAGAGTATTAAGATCGTTCCATTTATTTAGTGATAGCATTTCATTGCATTTAGCGTAGTCCGTTTTTTTGAAGTTATATTTGATGTGATCTGGGCAGTGGCGGATTAACCCTAAGGCAAAGTAGGCACGTGCCTAGGGGCGCCAGTTACAAAGGGGCGCCGGCGGGCGCCCCCTAGAATTAAAAAATATATATATATAAACTTAATTTTGTAAGTAAGTATGCACCTGCTTACACAATATAAAATATTATTTACTTCTGTAGAGATGCAGAGCTTCCAAAGCATACTCGCCTTCTTGATTATTCCTCCATGCCTCCATCGCATGATTTTTTAATAGAAGACCGCTCGCTCGTGGATTCGTTCGCGGGCGTTGCTAGATTGCAGGGCAAAGGGCGCAGCGGGGGCAGGGGCTAAGCGGCCGGCACCGGACTTCCGAACGGATGACGGGGTGACAGTCACACTCATCACTTTCAGCTTGGATGTCGCCGGTTACGCGCGCTTCTATTGATTACGTACTCGCAGCGGTATTTGTGTGAATTAATTAGTACATTGCGTTTTAGTTCATTACCCAAATAATGAGTGAATTGAAGAAGAAACCTAGTGGTGCAGCTTATAAAAGGAAGGCTAAGGAAAAAGAAGAAAAAAATCAAAATTTTATAAAGCATACGAAACATATTGAGACATTTTTTTCTAAATTAAAAAGTGATGATTCGGAATTTTCTAACGCAATTCACAGTGCGTCTTCTACCGAGTCTATTCAATGTGAAATTCCTACTACTTCTAAACAACACGATTTGTCCATGCTGCCTACTCCGTCAGCCGTAGAAGTTGTGAGGCAGTCGCAAAATAGACTGTTTATCGTGGGATGTGACCCAGTCAAGTGGGATATCAATAACGAAACACAAGAATACATTACAATTAATGGATTTAATCAAAATCAAAATGCAGATTTTTCATTGAGTAAGAGAATATATGAAGATAAAATCTCACGTTTTTTAACAAAAACAATGTTTGAAAGAAAGTTGTTAAATAGAGAAAAACTTCCAAGGAAATGGCTTATTTACTCTCCAAGCACAGGTAAAGTTTATTGTGGACCTTGTTTATTATTCGGTGGTGGAACTAGTTTTGGAAAACAAGATGTTGGTTTTAATGATTGGAAGAACGCATCGAATAGATTAGAAAGCCACGAAAACTCATGTGAACATAAAACATGTATGTTGAGCTTGCAACGTAGATCTAACATTGACGGTCGTGTCGATCATGAGCTCGCCGCTCAATTTCTAGAAGAGATGACTTATTGGCGTGAAGTTTTAAAACGAGTGGTTGCCACTGTAAAATCTTTAGCATCGCGTGGTTTACCTTTTAGAGGACATGACGAAAAACTTGGCTCTCTTCATAACGGAAATTACTTAATGACGCTGGAACTCATAGCGGAGTTTGATCCGTTTTTAAGTAAACATATTGCTCAATATGGCGGCAAGGGAAAGGGATATACCAATTACTTAAGTTCTACAACGTGTGACGAATTTATTGAATTGATGGCAAACAAAATATTAACACAAATAAAACATGAAATCAAGATATCAAAATATTATTCAATAATGGTGGATTCAACACCAGATATTTCCCACATTGACCAATTAACTTTCGTGATCCGATACATTCAAACCGACGGTACGCCCGTTGAACGTTTTCTTAAGTTTATCGCAAATGTCGGTCACAAATCACAAAACATAGCAAATGCTATTATTAAAACATTGGACATGATTGAAATTAATATATTAGACTGTAGAGGCCAGTCGTATGATAATGCCGCAAATATGTCAGGCATTTACAATGGATTACAGGCCAAAATAAAAGAACTATGTCCCCTAGCAGAATATATACCCTGCTCTGCACATTCGCTTAACCTAGTGGGTGAATGTGCCGCTGAATGCGCTCAAGAAGCTTGTTGGTTCTTTGGTCTCCTTCAAGAAATCTACACATTTTTTACAGCTTCAACTCAAACGCTGGTCAGCTCGAGCAGATGCTTGCAAAAGTTTGAAAGAGTCATTTCCAGAAATTTGCAATGCTTTAATTGCTATCGAGAGCAATACAGAGCAAAAACGTTCTGTTGTATGTGAAGCTAAAGGCATAAGATTGAAATTAGAACGACTAGAAACTGCTTTCATGATCGTGTTTTGGGGTTTTATTTTAGTTCACATGAATAAAACCAATAAAAAATTACAGTCCGTTGATATTGATATTTGTACAGTTATTCAAATGTATGACAGTCTGATTCTAATAATTTCTTCAGAAAGGGAAAATTTTAATAAATATGAAGAGCAAGCCTTAGAATTCGCATTAGTCAGAGAATATGAAAAGGACATCAAGAGGATACGGAAGAGAAAACTCACAGCAGATGAATCTGCCGAAGATATTACTTTTTCATTATCTGGTCGGGAAACATTTAGAGTGACAGTATATTTAGTAATTATAGACAGACTTGTCGTTGAACTTCAAAAGAGACGAGAAGCGTACAGCAATTTTTATACCAAATTTTCGTTGCAATTTGGTCAATTTGAACACCGAAGAAGTTCAAAATAGTGCTAGTATGTTAGTAACAATATATTCTAGTGATTTAGAAAAGTGCTTTGTTGATGAATGTATCCATCTACGTTCTTATTTAAGAACGATAGCTCGAGATGGAGATCTGCCCCGAACAACCAAAGCGATTTTACAGGTTCTAAGAAAAAAAAGAACTTGAAACAATTTATCCAAACATTGACATAGCCTTAAGAATGTGCGTATCGACGGCAGTCAGCAATTGCAGTGGCGAGCGGAGTTTTTCCTGTCTAAAGAGAGTGAAAAATTATCTTCGCTCAACCATGACAGACAGGAGATTAAATTCGTTAGCCATACTTAACATTGAATCCAAATTACTGCTCTCTTTAAACTATGACGATGTTATTGACAACTTCGCAAAACAAAAATGTAGACGCAGAGATGTTTAATTTTTTTTGTGATTAGTATATACCAATTTTTAAATTTAATTAACAATCAAATTAACAATCTTCTACCATAATATGTCATGGAGAACAGTTATAATTTGTTAATAACAGTTATTAGCTTTATTATTCTCCTTTTTTTCTTCCTCATCTTTCTCTGTACACTCACTATATTTTATATTTCATGTTTTTATATTCGTGTTTTATATTCATGTTTTATATTTCTTTTTGATTATTATTATTTCTGTTTTTTCTCACTACTAGCATCTTCGCCTAGTAACAACTGAACCTTGTTTACGCATGCTGTGAACATTTTTAATTGGAGTGTTAATATCTGTGCACATTCCCACGCAACAATATTAATGTAATAATTTAATAAGTTAATACTCTGTAAGTGTTTCAAACAATAAATAAATAAATCATTGATCCATTGGTTAACACTTGATGTTTTTCCTGAAAACTTTTCGAGTAAAAATCTTTCTGCTGTTTTTCCTAGATTTTTATTTTCACTACCCTTACTATTATTATTTTCAGAAAGTCTTGTATCATGTTTAATTTCGTCCAGGTATTGTTCACCAAATTGTAAATTCCCACCTTCATCTAAGTAAATTTTCCTCAAATTTAGTTAAATTAAAACTTAAAGTTAAAACTCAAAAGTTAAGGTAATTCCTATATTTTTTTTACATTAACCCAACACAAGAGGCTCTGAGGAAAATAATTTCCCTCAGGGCCTCTGTCATTTTTGAAGATGCTGTGTGGAGGGTCTTTTTGAGGAGAGGAAGGAGTGAACGTGGGTCTTGAAGAGACCCATGTTGTAGGAAGGAGGAAACACAGAGCCCGGCAAATCGGTCCACAGCCGAGCTGTTGAACACAATAACGAGTCGTAGAAGCAACCCGTTTGACATTTGTCACATGACAAATTTCAACCGTGTACATATGTTGGGCGCGCGTTTGGTGTGTTTCCCGACTATGCACCGGTGCCGAGGGGATCAATGATGCTAGTTCCTTGGAGCATCTTCCATTGAAATACCGGTTAATAAATATTTTCCGTGTTTGATGTTTTTTCTTTAGAGAATTCTGAATTTTAGTAAAAACGTCCGTAGTTGTTATGGCGGTGTGTTTTCTTGCAAGTTTCAAATCATCAGGAATATCAAATAAATGTTCATCGGGTGACTCGATTGAAGTTATGCAGTTCACACCGGTTTTTCCACCCAATGCTGCTGACACTGTAAATGTGAATCGTAACTTTTCCATTTTTCTTCACTAAAAATATCGTTTTATAAGACAAATAAAACAATGCGTTGCTCTGAAGTACAAAGAAACGACATTTAAAATTTATTTGTCGTCCTTTTTTATATTAAAAAATTACATTATTTTTATTAGTCACTCAGTCAGCCACATAGCGAGTACACAATGCTGTTCATAAATAAATGCTGTTTAAGTGTAACCAAGACAACACATAAGTGACATTTGAAAAGTGCATAAAATAAAATTCGTAATTTAAACACAAAGGGATCCTAGGCATTTCTAGGTAGGTACTTATTAATGAGTACTTATTCCTTTATATAAATAATTGATCATTTAAATTTTTTATGTTTTATTAATTATCCCTATTAATATTATAACTGCGAAAGTGTATATGTGTGTGTTTGTATAGGTATATGTTACTTCTTCATGCAAAAAAACTACTGAACCGATTGTGATGAAACTTGGTATGTAAAAAAAAGATAGCTGGCAGTGTTGCCAACGAGGGCGATATATCGCCATTTAGGCTACTCAGAACGAGAATCGGCGCTGAAAAAATCTAAAAGGCGACTGGTCGTAAAAACATCAATTTTAAACAATTCTCTAGCCACCCCCCCCCCCCATGAATTTTTATTTTCACGTAAAACCCACCTAACTACAAATTCGGCTACTTTAGGTACTTGTTAAAATTTATAATATGTGGTCGCTAGAGGGGCGCCGATGAGGTGCTTGCCTAGGGCGCTCTCAACAGTTAATCCGCCTCTGGATCTGGGTTGGTGGGTAGGGGTCTGTATTTAGACATTAGAAACTGGATGGTTGGAAAACACTAAATCTAAAATTCGATCTATATTATTAGAGACGTGATTGAACTGATTAAGTCCAGTCAAATTTTGAAAGTCTATTAGGGATATTGATTTTTGGCTATTATATATGACTGGTCTGGTGTGAATTTCATTGACATTTAGTGGGCATTGAATAGATGGTACATTAAAATCGCCCATTATTATTGTTACATCCTCTGATGATAAATTATTATATGTTGTTTGACACTTTTCGAAAAAATCTGTGAGATTTTCGATTGGTATATCAGGAGGCAAATACGCCAAACATAAGTTGATGGTTTGCCTAGATGTTTCATGCAATTTAAATTTAATCCATAAATCTTCTGTAAATTTTGAGTTGTGTGTTGGGACTGTGATAGATGTCATTTTTTTTTTATGGCTATTAGAACTCCACCACCTGATTTTTTAAAAGAACTCGATGTGTCCCTATCTCGTCTGTAAATATTATATCGATCATCTACTATTTCATGGTCATAGATTGAGGAGTCTAACCATGTTTCTGTAAGACAAATTAAATCATAATTGCAACTGAGCACTTCGCAGTGCAAATCATTTAGTTTGCTTTTCAAACCACGAACATTTTGATAGTAAAATGTTATTGCCGTTTTGCTAGAATGCATTTTGAAAGTATATATTAAGCATTATTAAATATGTCTTTTTGTAAAATTGATGTGAAAATAATTTATGTGTTATTAAGTAATTATGCTTTGAAAAGGGGCAATTTTGAACATGAGAATTTTTTGTTTGTTTGTGGTAAGTGATTTTGTCTATGGTATCAGATATTGAGAGAACTAGGTTAAGAAGTTCATTAATGATTAGGTTAATTGATTGTAAACATAACATTTGTGTCGTAATTACACAATTACTTGCAATGGTGTGTAATAGTTTTTTGTACTTAGCAGGTTGTAATAATTCATGAGAGTAGTGACAGATCGTGTGAATCGTGTTTTTTAGTGACTCTGTACAGTAATTAAATAATCTTAGATTTATATATTTCCTAAAGGGCCGGTTGATCTGGTAGAGTGTGCATCTTGTGTTGACTTCAATGTTGATAGCCTGTTGACATCCTCTTGGTCAGCAATTAGGATTATGGGGGTTGAATCGCTTATACGAGTAAATATTTTGCAGTTTCTTACCCAACAATAGCAAATTTTACCGGCTATTTTTATGTCGCGACATTGTTTCAGCAGATGTTGGTTTTTTGGGGTTAGATGGTCGTTGATGTATATTTTACCGGCACCAGGGAGCTGTAATTCAGAAGCGAGCATCCCTTTCCTCTTCCTTATTGCAGCTATAAGTTCATCCTTGAGGTACCTGCGTGTTAATTTGACGACAATGTTCCTTGGTTTACCATTATTTGCATCATGATTTTTTCTGGGAGCAATTCTGCTGGCGAAATCCATTTCTTGTCGGGTGATATTGCAACCAGCGGTAGCACTAATTGTGGAGAGAATGTCGTACACATTTTCGTTTTTGGTTTCGGGGATCCCACTTATAATGACGTTATTTGAACGATTAAATTCAGTTTCAGTGCCGGCAACCCGGGCGTTGGTCGTTGCTTTCAATTGGTCGTTGCTTTCAATTTGTTTTTCCAAATGGAACACTTTCTTTTTAAGCTCGTTAATTTCCTCCTTGAATTCATTTTTTATGACTTCGACTATAGTGTTTTTAAATTCCTTAAAGGTTTTCTCTAGGAAATGAATTTTGAAGTCTTCAAACTTGTTGTCCAGTAATTGCAGAAGTTCCGGATTGCTGGCAGGATTAGAGTTTGATCGCGTTGTCATTATTATATAATGTAATAATTTTTTTTAAATTATAACTTATTAAAATGATCGCAATATATTATTTTATTAAAAAAAATATTGGAAGAGCAAAGTTTGACAGCAGTTGCAAGCAATGTTATTGTTGTATGTCTTGTCTATTATTTTACATTTGCATACTTAATTTATTTCAGAATGCGTCCATTTGAAGATTTCCCTTAGACCCATGTTGTAGAAGGGAGGAAGCCGAGCTGGTTCTCAGTTCTTGCACAAATGCAACTGTCAACATCATTGATAAAACTTCTCGCGCTTGATGTAATGGTCCCAACCTTATTTTTTATTCTGTGCTCCTAACAAATAACAACATCTCTTCATAATAATACACAAGCGAAAAGCGTTATTACCAGATTGTCACTTTTGTATCACTCAGTTTCATTCCTCATGTTGACTGAATACGACAACTGTTTTAATTTAGTACACATGATCCCAAAAGTTATTATTCTAGAACTCTAGATGAAGATACTTTCGAAAGCAAAAAAGGCTAACATTATTGTATGATTTAAAATCAATCGATGTGTCGCTAACCCTATTTCAAAGACAATTGTCATTTGAAGAGATGGTTCAATATGTTAATTTAAAACATAATGGGAAATAGGGAAACGGAGTAAGTTGTAAACATTACAAATAAAATTTGTTTATATACGTGTAAAATATTAAATCAAAATAGAGTTCTACAAATGTATCTTGATAACAATATATAAGTACAAGATGAATCAAATAAAATCATTTTTTACAATGATATAACTATTTGTTTATAATGCCTCCGCCGTCACCATTTCCCCACAGGAGTAGGCAGAGAAGAGTTAAACATTACACAACACTGTCATTGTCACTGATCATGCCTTTTTTTTATAAAATGAAATAAAACAATAACTTTGTTCAAGATCTTGATATATTTTTTTACATGTTGACAAACTGATTGCAATTTATATACTAGAGGGAGAAAAAATATAAAATAGCATAAAAGATATATAAGATAGAAATAAACGCATTGAACACGTAAAATATAACAATGGATAAAAATTATTACAATTTTGTAAATTTACAGATTATTATCATTGACCCCGGTAAAAATATACATACATATACCCATTATAGTACGTGCTTCTCTGAAGAAAACTACAGATTAATTTAGCATCAAGCATTATAATAATAATAATAACAAAAAAGGAAAACACTTTGTTTAAAGTCACTTTATTGAAATTTTTTAAAGTCTACCGGTTTCGGTACCTCCGTACCGTCATCGGGACTGTTATAAAAATACTGGATGATGGTACGGAGGTACCGAAACCGATAGACTTTAAAAAATTTCAATAAAGTGACTTTAAACAAAGTGTTTTCCTTTTTTATTATTTAAAATATCAAGTCACAATGTGTTTGCTTCTTTTGAAAAATTAATAATAATAACATTTATTTCAGCTTAATAATCAAATATATTAACAAAAGAGCCGTGTTTTCAGCATAGATAGGCATCGTACTAATTGGAAATTCACATTCCTTACATTACCTGGTAACAATTCCATGGTAGTGCTTTAACCGTCCAACTAGGAAGATTTTCCTGTTTTAGGACAGTTACATTTAGATATATTATAGCAAAGATAAATTAAAAAAAAAAATGTGATAAAAAATACGACAGTTTGAAATCGTAATATTCTGTATAATACAGAACGAAGACATAACAATAAGCCAACAACAAAATAGCCGCTATAACCATCGGAACGTCCTGTGAGAAGGAAACCAGAATTTAAAAAAAGGTTTGATTCATTCGAACGCCTGGCAAATGTGAAACATCGATTGTGATTTTTATATATATTTTAATAATTATTTTGTTTTTTTTTTTTAAAACACAACAAAAAATATACTACACATTAAAAATTCATTATCATTTGGCAATTTTAGTGAAAACAGAATATACCGCACAGTGTCTTGGCGGCCGGGCGGAAAGAGCTGACGAGTGACGAAGGTGGCAGAACAAATAGTCATTCCATACGAGATCGTCGTCCAGTTTTGCTACGCTAAAGTTAGTTTTACCCCCCTATGAGCGCAAAAAGATGTTTCACATAAAAAAGAATGTTATTGTAGCTGATCAAAATAGATTCGTATCTGTATCATCAAAGCGTACATGAAAAATCACAACAGTAGAGAAGTTTCACCATCATTAGATCCTCGGATGTAGGATGGTTCATCCTCCCTCAAAAGAACGTTAATTTATTTAAGGGTACCAATCTTGAATAATGAGTAAAGCCATAGCAGTCAAGATGAAGAACGGCTGTGGTAATGCTAAATGGCTGCGCTCGTGGTTAAGTGATCAGAATACTTTTCCGTATCACGAAGTTTTACGAATTATTAATTAATATTTTCTCATCACGTTCGTTTCAAAAGAAATTTTCTTTAAAATCAATATTTGAATAAGATATAAATTTTTGAAATGTTCCATCATATAAGTATGAACTTTTTATGTTTGTCGTTGTAATACCACGTTTAAGTTTACCATGATAATAATTAAAGAAAAATGATACCACGTTTAAGTTTACCATGATAATAATTAAAGAAAAATGATACCACGTTTAAGTTTACCATGATAATAATTAAAGAAAAATGATACCACGTTTAAGTTTACCATGATAATAAACAACGAAAAATGATTACTTGGTGAACTTTCTATACTTTTGATCAAACAGTGTCCGTTTGGACAAGATTTGATTTAGCACGTGACCTGCCTAAACGTCACCGACCGCTATCATCCAGCCAATGATGTACCTCGAACGAACACAAAAGTATTAGTAAAGGATCTCGTAATGGTAAATTACTCCACTAAGAAATTGATCATGTTAGGCTTTTGTGACAAGTATATACGATACAAAAAGCAGTCAACCCCTAAGACTTGTTTAATCCCAAAAGTTTTGACACCTTTTGCATTAGGAAAACACTTGACTGAAAAGCGTTCCCAAAGCAAAAAACACAGTCAAACAAAACAACTTTAGAGTACGTGAATCGCAGGCAGCAGTTTGAAGATAATTCGACATGGTTGCTAAGAAACACACATTAGACAGACCAATTAATTCAAATCTCAGTTCTATCAGGTGCTGGACCGTCTGTGGGAGGATGGATATAGTACAATAAGACATCCTGGTGATAACAATCAAACAATAACATGTCAATGACAGTTGTCGAGTTTTTTTTTGCTCTTAATAATTAATGTTTTTTTAACAAGTATTGAGCTAAAATATATCAAAATCTATAAAACCAAATAAATAAAAATATATATAAACAAATAAATAGTGTTTGTTCCTTTGCAGAACTTTAACTGATTTTAAGTCCATAGATTGTATGAGAACCCTCTATATTTCATTAGTTAGAAGTCAATTGGAGTATAATTCACATATTTGGTCTCCTTTATATAAAGTTCACTCCAATAATATAGAAAGAGTTAAGCACAAATTTCTTAAGTACGTAAATTTTAAGCTCAGAATTCCTATTGATTACATTTATTATGTCAGTTTGATGAATCAATTGCATCTAATAACACTGTCTGACAGGAGAATTATTTCAGACCTGGTTGTGTTACACAGAGTCATTAACAACTTATTTGATAGTCCTGCCACCCTTGCCACTATTAAACTCCATGTGCCGACTAGGAATACAAGACAAAATATAACATTCTTCTGCAATACATACACGACCAACTATCAGACACACTCACTGACCAATAGGATGCATGATCTGGGCAACAAGTATGGGGGTGCTATTGATTTATTTATTGACTCCATTTATAGAACTAAGCATAATCTATACCAACACTTTGTCGAATCCTACAAATTAGAGTAGCGTTGGAAAATTAGTTTTAATGATTTGTCTTATATGTAGTGTTGTTGTAATTTCGTTTTTACTTTTTGTTACTCTTAAGTTTTACTAATATTGCTTCATATTTAGTTTTTCTTTTAATTATTTCTTAATATTATCTCATACTCGTAATCACAATTTTAAAATAGTGTATTTTGTACCTTCTTTACAATGGATTACATCGATTTACTCTCAGTATCTCCTGTATAATACAGATATTCTACTATGTACACTGCATCATGTATGACTAATATGTAAAAGCCTGTTTAGGCGTATATATCCCGTAAGTGTCAAAGGCCCTATTTTTAAAACGGTTAGTAATTTCCGATTAAAACAATATGACATGCTTTTGTTTTTTTATGACTAATAATTTATTTATTATGATTCCTTACAACACGAATAGATATTTTTTACGCGCGAGACGCCATTTTGTTTTTCATTATTCACGTCGAAAGTGTCATAGTGGTCCTTGTAGCAATGTCGCGGAGAAAAAAGTAAGTAAATGTAATTTATTTCCATAGTTTTGCTGCAAATTCGACATTATGTCATTGTATAATATGTATACTATAAAATAATAATATAAATAGTTTAATTAGGCTATATTCCGATATAAATCTAGACAGTTTTGTTGTGCGCCCCATTTTAGGGGCGGTGAGCGCGGCAGTGTACACATTTTTGAAGTCTTTCTTTCGATATAAACTTTCGATATACCACAGTTGTACATAAAGATTATCAAATATTGTTAAAAATAATATCATAACAGCATACTATAATTGACCCTAAATTGTTTTTTTCAGCTTGACGGTGGCCGATATATGCGATATAATGGAGCAGGATGACGCCATCATAGAAGGGACGATATAAACTTGTCCGCCGAGTAACCATTTGCTCAGTGATGAGGACAGTGATGAAGAAGACGCCCTTGTAGGTGATTTGAATCGGTTGTCTGGCAATCAACTTAGAGCGGAAGCATGACTGGAAATAACCAGGAAAAGCGGAGGTGGCTTGCAGTCTGAAATAATAGAACAGGCTGTTATTAGTGACGAGAGTGACAGCGATGGCGATATACCTCTGTCGGAGATGGCATCGACATCAAACAATAGTCTGCCACCGAGAAGTAGAAATATAAGAGTGGAAAGACATTGGAAAAAACAGGACCTACCAGAGTACAGTAGACAAGAATGGACACAACCAAATTTCTTGAAAACTAACAAATCACCTGTGGAGTGGTTTGAATTGTTTTATGATGAAGAAGACATAAATATGTTTGTTGAGAACTCAAAAAAATATGCAGTCTTTGTTGGCAACAATAATTTTGATGTGACAAAAGAGGAACTGCGCCTGGTTATAGGCATATTTTTGTTGAGCGGTTATTGTGTTTATGCCAGAAATATAATGTATTGGGATACTGGATAAGATACTTAGAAAAGAGAATAGTACTCGTAGATTACATTCTTGGGAAAGACGTAAAATATTTTGTTTACAATCTCTTTAACCAATGTGACGTTAACAATAGGTTAGTGGAGTACCACCAACCTATTGTTAATATACAGGGTGTCCGGAAACTCGTAGTACAAGCGGGAAACTGGTGAATCTACATCACATTTGGAGTCGATTTTGTAGTATATTTTTTTTTTGATTTGAGCTTTCGTTATCGAGTAAATCGAGTTAGAAGTTGATTTTTTTTTTTTTTTAATCAAATTCTTATAAATTATTACTGAAAATCAAAGTACCCAACTAATTAAAACTATTTGAAAGTTAAACAAATGAAGAAACTCGGATTTGAAGCATTATTTTGAAATTAACCTTCATTTTATCCGGTGTAATCATAAAATATTTCTGCTCTGCAGGGTTAAAACATCTGTTGTTCAACCCTAAACACCAGAAAAAACTTTAACCCTAAAATAGCCGAAAAATTTTTTTTTTTGGTTTTTTTTTTTTTTTTGTGAAAATGCTCAAATCAAAAAACTTTATGTTTATTTGGGTTCCCCATGTGGTGTAGATTCTCCAGTTTCCCGCTTGTACTACGAGTTTCCGGACACCGTGTATAGATATATACATATAGTAATATGTGGTAAGTGGAGGTCCAAAAGACTATTTAATAAGTTTTCCACCCCTCCCACGGATCGAAACCCTCCCCCCATGCGAATTTCTTTATCAAAATTAAACACCAGCATGATAATATTTAATTGTTAATTGTTCAATTTAATTAATTGTTGTATGGTTAGTTATATTTTCACAAATAAATATAGAATTTAATATAAAGGTACCTTCAAGCCTCTCCGACACTGACGTCTGTCATCATTTCTGAAAACCACAATTTATTTAAATGCACGCACGTAACTCAGTCAATTATATATCTTCATAAATATATGTATATTACAAGACCCACTTCACTTCTTCTTAACAAGAACCCTATTATTTTGAGTGAAGGGGACAATTTTATAGGAAATTGTGCAAACAGTTATAAAGAATAAACAATTAGTTTTATATTATAATAAGTTTTATTTTAATAAAGGTTAACATATATGTAAAAATAATTAAAACATCACTACAAATATTAATTACCATCATCATCATCACTTTTGGCTCTACAACCCCTGGTGGGTCTTGGCCTCATCAAGAATCTTCCTCCACTCATCTCGGTCCCGCGCCAGCTCTCTCCAGTTAAAATATTAACTATACAATAAATAAATTATATTTATTATATTAAATGATATAATAAATATACAATTATCGAAGGAAGCAAACACTTTGTGGCTTGACATTATTACACAAATGGAAGAATATCTTTGTTTTAAACCACTTTATTAAATTTATATACGTCGACCGGTTTCGGTTGAACTCAACCTTTATCAGGACAGTACAAATATAAACTAAAATATAATACAGAGGAAGATTATTAAGTAAACAATAAAGAAAGAGAAAGTATATAAATGTGAGGGAGAGAGCATCAGGTCAGCAGAGTAGGTAGTGGGGTCGGGGAGGGGTGGGAATTACCCAGGGAGAAAGGAAACATCATTAAAATAGGGCTTTTAGTTAGTTCTATCTGTTTGTTTAAAATTGGGCAATTATTTTTATTTTTATTTGCTTTTGAGATTTCCAATGATTCTAAATTATTGAGACGTATTCCCATTGTATTTTTATGTCTATTAAATGTATGATTAGTATTAATTAGGTCTTCGGCAAATTCTGAAAAACCGGTATTTGTTAAACACCTGACATGTTCTTTTACTCGAATATTTACATTGCGCGCGGTTTTACCAATATATATTGCCGGGCAATCGTTGCAATTAAGTTTGTAGATCCCGGGAGGGCGATTCTCGTTCTACTTTACGACACTAAAATCGTCCTTACATTCAAATTAACGATTTTTCTCGGTTTATTCGTATGAAGCGATTCCGGTTCTCTCGATGACAGATGGAATCCTTAGATTTTCGATTGCGCGCCAAAACTTTTAGCCTTACGCGAAGGGTACCCCTAGACCTGTCTTTCGGCGGCCGAACGCTAGCGTTCGCGGAGAATTTGCTTCATTTAATTGTGACGTTTTGACAATTAGCAATATTTGCGTAGTTTTAACAAGAGAAAACTTAATATTATCGTAAGTATTGACTGTAAACATGATAAGTGACTTGTTTGTGGCACAATAATGCTATTATATGAATTGAATAAGGTAATTGCGATGTTTGTAAAGTACGTAACATGTCGAAAGCCAGATAAGTGATTTAATTTACAATAAACTACACATACCATTGAGGATTTCTACATAAATAATAATAAGTTTCAGATAAAATGGCTGCAGAATGGCTGGCGCTCGAAATTGTGGATTTTGAAGTTAACCACAACGAAATAAGAATCCCTTTCATTCTTAAATCAACTTGGGTGACAGTTAGCGCCATTCGGCAGCGTTAGTTTGACAGCAAACGTCACTTTAGAAGTGGTGAATCTGTAACAAAATCATTACTATCCAGCGAGGTAAGTACCTTTTCACAAAACGTAAATCTTCGATAAATGGCTTATTTATTAGGGTGTGTCAATTATTTCAACTTTTGAATTCAGAAACGCCTGATGTCTCAAAAGTTGCGTCTTACAAAGAAAATGAGAACTACATTTAAAATTATTTAAAAAAAAATGGTTATTAGCTCGCTAAAATGCATTGAAAAACAGAAAAAAAACCTTAAACATGTATTTTTAAATAATGGTAATTAATATTTTCTTCACAATAATTTAACCTTTTAACGTTTGTTTATTATTGAAAACTGCGTATAGTTGACAAAAATTAAATAAAAAAATCTATAATAATAATAATAATAAAGAATTTATTATTATTATTATTATTATTAATGCAAGTAAATCTACAAGAATACCGAAATTAACAAAAATTGATAAAAATCCACTAAAACGTTTTCCATTGCTATTTAGTTTGCTTTAATTTTCAATTATTGGACTTATCAACGTAGTTAAAGATTATTGATTATGAGGAATATCTTTCAACACTACGCAAAAACTTCATAAGAAATATACAAGGGCGCAAAGGATTGTAAATCCGAATAAGTCACGACCTTTAGAAAAACCATCTACTCTTCTTCCGCTTCTTTCCAGCAGTTTTTCAGATTCTGATGAGGAACCAGCGCTAAGTGATGATCATCAATCTGCTGTGGCTCATGATACATTATCTCCTCGAAATATACAATATTCGAAGATGAAGAATCCCTTGACGAAGTTATTTCAAATTATATTATAATTATTTCACAGAGCAGCAGCTGCCATTGCTTCTGCGGTTTTAAAAGATGTAAATGAAGCTGGTCCATCTTTCGTTATAGATCATAGTAGATTACGAAGAACTAGAAAGCAAACTAGAGATATGTTATTAAATAGCAGTAAATTGACAAACATCGAAGGTTTATTTTTCGATGGGCGCAAGGACAAAACAATGTTTATTATCAAGAAAGGAAGAAATTTTATCGACGAATAAAAGTTGAAGAACACATAACGCTTGTGCAGGAGCCAGGATCAGTGTATCTCGGACACGCTACACCATCATCTGGTACTGCTAAAGACAGCGAAAATGCCATATGTTCTCTTTTGGAAGAGGAAAATCGTCAAATGAAGAAAATTGTTGCAGTTCGTTGTGACGGAACAAATACAAACACTGGCCGGAAAAATGGAATCATTTCAAGAATGGAACAGAGACTTGGAAAGCCATTGCAATAGCTTATCTGCCAGCTGCACGCCAATGAACTACCATTGCGACATCTGCTATCTTCATTAGATGGACCGACTAGCGGACCTGTAGCTTTCTAGGGACCAATCGGAAGAAACTTAAAAAATTGTGAGAACGTTAAAATTATTCGGTTTGTTCCCATTCAATCATTTATACCGGAAAATATATCAGAAAAATTAAGCACGGACCAAAATTATTTCTATAATATGTGTCTGGCTGTCGAAAGGTATGATAAGTGTAGATTTGGCAAGGAAACAACCAGGGAAAATGTCTCATGCCAGGTGGCTAACAACTGCAAACAGAATATTACGGCTATATGTTGCAACGGAAAACCCAACAGAAAATTTGCAGATATTGGCCACCTTTATTGTGAGAGTATATGCTTTAACATGGTTTACCATAAAGTGCAATAGTTCTTGTATAGATGGAGCCCGAAATCTATGGAAAATGGTTAGCATTTCCAGATATCTTTCAGGAGAATTGAAAGCTATTGTCGACCCCGTGATTCAGAGGAACGCATATTATGCACACCCGGAAAACATTATTCTATCAATCTTAACCGATGACAATAAATGTATAAGGGAGCTAGGATGTAGATGGATCATTAAATATAGGCCCTTCAAACTTCAAGAGTGAGAGAGTTCATAATTCCAAAAAATAATTTCAACTGCAATAGCTACATAGAATTAATTGACTGGCAGGCCACGGATTTAATTCTGACAGAACCTCCACTCCTGAGCAACGTAAAAACGGACAAATTACTTAAATTGTGTGATGAAGGAAATGTAAAAAGGTTCGATTTTCCTAAATTTCCTTGCCACACACAATCAGTGGAAAGGTGTGTGAAGTTGACCACAGAGGCGTCTTCTTCTGTTGCTGGTTACAATGCTAGAAAAGGTTATATTTACGCCAAGCAACTTTCAAGAAACATAATGCTAAATTTTAATTCTAAGCAAGATTTTATGTAATTACTGTTTTAACAATATGTTATCATTCAATTTTGAGCATCCATTATTTTTTATTCGTTGTATTTTGGTCAAAAATTTTGTTGTACGTTATTGTTTAGTATCTTGAATTTAACCATAAAAAGTGTTATTTTTCCCTTTTATATTTTTAACAAACACATCATTTATGTTTAAAAAAATATTTATTTTTCGTTCTTTGTACTGCAGTAATGGAAATAAAATGAAGTGTGCTACAAAATATAAAATATGGACCCATTGTTTTATTTTTTTCCCAAATCACGAAATCAAATTTTTTTCAAAACTTCCGGCCATTTTAGCGAGCTAATAGTGAACACCAATTTCATTTATTTTTACGTTTTCGAATAGCTACAGATCATACGCAACTTTTGAGACCCCAGGCGTTTAAAAATAAGGCAATTTTTTTTCTCTCTATGGAGAGCGACACACGCTAGTAATCAGACGGGATTGGGTCTTTGAAACATTAAATTCGACGAGATTATTTTTACCCCAGGAGGAAATACTCTCGAGATAATCGTCCATTCTCTGCTTCAAAGCCCTCTGAGCCGTTGGAGTTTGTATGCCCTTTGGGGGCTTGTCAAACAAAAAGCTATCATGAACTGTACTGTCATCCGCGTAACAATGAATCGGTGCACATGTCAAAAGGTCATTGATGTGCAACAAAAACAAAGTGAGAGACAGAACCGATCCCTGTGGGACGCCAACATTTATAAAGTGTGAGGAAGAGGTGAAACCGTCAGCAACCGCCTGAATTGACCTATCCCTTAAAAAGTCAGCAATCCACGTACACAGGGTTGCGGGAAGTCCTTAAGAAGGCAATTTGTAAACAAGTCCTCGGTGCCAAACCCGGTCAAAGGCCTTGGATATGTCTAGTGCGACCGTTTGGGTCTCACCGTGACGTTCCAGGCACCGCCCCCAAACATGCGTCACATACGCGAGAAGATCACCGCACGAGCGGTTCCGCCGGAATCCGTATTGACGGTCGTTGATAATTTTGTTCTTCCCGAGGTATGTGAGCAGTTTGTCGTTGATCACACGTTCCATCACTTTGGACAGAACTGATGTGATCGCTATGGGGCGGTAGTTGGCCGGGTTGGAGCGGTCAGTTTTCTTGGGAATAGGGTGAATGACCGCTTTTTTCCAACCAGAGGGCACAGTGCCACACTTCAGGGACATTTTGAAGAGCTTTGTCAAAACTGGAACTATTTCCGCAGCACACTTCTGCAATACCAGGGCAGGTATTCCATCAGGTCCACTAGCTTTGTTAACATCGAGAAAGACAGCGTTTGGTGTGTTTCCTGAATATGCACCGGTGCCGAAAGGATCAATGACGCTGTACCTCAGAGCATCTTCCGTTGTAATACCGGTAGATCAAGGACATTATACCTACCTGACTCAAGTGCACTAACGATTGAAATCCGTTTGATTATTGGACTCTATTGAACGGACACTGCACAGAGTCAAGGGTTTGGTTTGTTTGAAGAAAGGCATACAAATACAATTGTGTATCAATCCAACATTGTATTTACATGCCTTTATTGAAATAATACACATGTTAATGTTACATATGTTTGGGCGCAAACAAATAATTCCTCTTAATATATTAAAGCATAACTTGCAAAGAGTGTATTTTCATAAAATATTTAAATTGACGCCATAATATTTAATTTGATTTAAACGCACATTAAAAATGTGTATATTCTTGGTATACCTTATATTGTAGGTAATACGCATTAAAATCGCTTGACAAACGCAGTCTAAAAACGTACGATTTCAAGAAAAAAATTGTTTTTTATTTATTTTCTAAATAATTTTATAAGAAAGCAAAAAAGTTAATCAAGTCAACTTGTCACAGATAATTTTAGCTATAATACTGTATTTTTTAAAAGTTGTTTCCTTTATGCGTTCATACATTTCTATTGATATAATAATTTTTTTAGTATTTCACATTTATATTTTTTATTGAGTAATCTATTTTTTTTATTTGTATTCTACTCAAGTGAAACGATAGGAAAACCTTCAATTTATCTAAAACATATTTTATGGTATTCAAAATGTACACCAATTCGTAATAAATATTAATCAAAATATTGATTTACCACTAAGCTTCGCCTTAAGACCTTCTCTGGCAGATTTGTACATTAAGTACTCGAGGCTTCAGTCAGTATTTACAGCTCGAGCTTGACATGGCATATTTTACACCAAATTTGTTCTTTTCATTTTTAATATTTTTCAACTGAATGTGAACAATTTGAAAATCTTTAATTTGACAGAAGTAGAAGAGGATATAATAATGGACACCGCTTACCATCGCAATGGAACCGTTTGGATGAGCACCAGCAATGGCATATACAAGTTTATTCAAGTTGATGAATACATGACCTTCTATTCTATTAACGACAACGTATCGGTAAGACAAAATCATTTATTTATTTGTAAACACAAATACTGTCATATAAGATAACAGTATGGAAAATCTACAGTCTCTCACTCTAGGGTGAACGATGTATGTACGAGTATAAAGAATGAGTTAATGGTAAAAGTAAGTAAGTCTAAAGTTATGGTGATTACGAAAATAGTGTGCAATATAGTTGTGAATGAGGAATACTTGGAGCAGGTGGATGAGTTTGTGTATTTAGGAAGTATGTTCTAGAGAGATGGGAAGGCAGACAGATATATTGACAGAAGAGTAAATGCAGGTAACTCCAAGAGGATAGAATGTGGATGGCGGAAACAACAATTTGTCCGAATAAGCGAAGCTAGCAGTCCACAATGGAGTGCTGATACCTACCCAAATGTAGGAAACTGAATGCTGTCTAAATGGAATCCCTAAGGAGTATGTGTGTAAAACCATGCATGATCGTCTGAGAAATGCGAAGATTCACAAAGAACGCTAGGCTGATGTGAGTGTAATGAGAAAGATTAAGAAAGGGAAGCCATCTCTCAGGATCTCCAGATCTCTTGTGGTCCTGTTGGCTGAAGTGAGTTACCTAAGGATATTATCCCACCATGTAACTTCCCGTCAAGTCGTTCATAATGCCTGGAACCCGTTTTTAAACGTTGTTTTGAATAATTTTATGAGAATTGTGAATAAGTTAGCAAGACATCTTTCTCCGTGTTGTCAGTTGATCTGGTGTGTTTTCTTCTTCCAGTCGAGAGTCATCAAGCAGCTCACCATTTTGAATGATACCCTCAACATAGTTCTGGAGAATAACAGAGTCAAACAGATCATCGACGGAAAGTTTTTGATAGACTGTCCTCTGAAGTTTCTAACTGGTTACCACATTGCTGTGGACGCCAACTGCCGCGTGTACTATGTGAAGACATACTATCATATCAAGAACAGCCATTCCTACAGTATTAACGGTTTTTTGGTAAGTTACAATGATTATTAGCGGGAAAAATGTTGAAAAAAATCAGGATATTTAGATGCATCAAAACTTCTTTCTTTTTTTTAAATTTGAAACAAAATATATATTTTTACTTTATTTTTTAATGTTTTAATGGTTTTCTTGCAAGGAAAAATAATTTCTGTTTTCTGAGTTTTTACGAAACAAGTAAAAGGAGAGAGATACTCAAAGACAGTGTGAGGAAACTAATACAAATCTTTAGATGTGTAAGACATACGAATACTATATAAATATTTACTCAGAATGACATACTTTGTTTTCTGCCCATCAATACGGTATGGCATTATACGATGTGGTGGAACTTAAATAGCACAAACGATAATATTAAAAACAATCCTATTGAAACCGTAAACATATTCATTAGAAGTTCCGTTTAAAGAATTTAATGTCAAAAAACTAAATGCAATATACTTCTTGCATGCAACATTACAAATTAACAAAGATAATTATACATAAAACTCCACCATTTAAAAATAACAGAAAACTCAGGCAAACACCAATTCACCCAATTCCAAAATTTAAATAAATACAATGGGGCAATTGAACTATAAATATATGGGAGTAAAGTTTTTAATACATTACCAAAAATTATAAGAAATATTAATAACAGTAAAGATTTTAAATTATATCTCAACATAATAACACAACCCCCTCTACACACAAGCCTAACTTTACATGGTGGTACATCTTACATATAACATCATGTGAAATGATTTATTTATTTATATAGAGTGGAGACATTTACATGTAGTTCCCGTGAGCACTGAGGCCATAGGTCCATTGTGCTATCTCCCATTTTACCTAATTCCTAACAGTAATCCGGTCCCTTTAATAAAGTTCACCAGGGTTGTCATTGGATATATGGCTATGTTTTCTGGTTTCACAATGTGTCTTCCCAGGTCTCATCTCTCCTCTCCATTCCCCTTTGTTTCCGCAAAGGTCCCACAAGGGAAGAGTTCACGGAGGGAACCTCCGCATGAACCTGAGGATTTTTTTCTGGATTTCCAGAAAATTTTTCCAGTTCCAGCACATTTAGTTTGGTGCCAAAAACCATCAACAAACCACTAGCATTCTAGCTTACTTATATCAATTGGTAGGCGATGTTTGGCCGTAGTGTTGAGGTATGTTAAGAATACTTTGTCTAATGTTGAACTAGGGCAATGCAAGGCATGCTAACACATATCTAAGATTTAACGAGATTTTTCTTGGGCCGCTATGGCTTATACGTGCCAGAAAACTTCGGCCGTAGTCGTCGCCATGACTTGTTCGAGATACCACATGGCAGAACAGATGTTCTAGCACAAGGAATGGTGCTGTTAAATGAAATTTCTGAAACAGTGGATGTACGAGTATAATTCCTTTTTAAAAAGCCTCAAGAAATATGTATGTATTTATTTCCCAAAAAGCCGCCAGTTGAACCTGACATCATCTGTTAATTACAAACCCATATCTCTTGCCACAATAATTGCAAGAATCTTCGAAAAGGTCATCTTAAATTTAACGGGAGAGAGGACAAGCTCAATACAGAGGACTCTCAAGTGGGCTTCAAAGCTGGATGCTCTACTGATAGGCCATATATAGCATGAAACAAACAATCGAATACTATAAAGCCAGAAAAGCAACGGTGTATGCATACTTCCTAGACTTAAGCAAAGCCTTTGACAGGGTTTGTCATAATGCGTTGTGGAAAAAACTGACCGAACGACTAGTTCCACCACAAATTATTAATATACTGAGAACATGGTACAACCAACAGGAAAACTTTGTCAGATGGAATGAAAGCCTATCAGAAGCAGCCAAATTAAAGTGCGGCGTTAGACAAGGAGGCTCAATGTCCCCAGTGCTTTTCAACGTGTATATGGATGGACTTAGTAAAACACTAAATACGACAAGAATCAGATGCCATATTGCCGGGGTATGTATGAACAATATTAGCTATGCAGACGACATAGTGATACTAGCTCCATCGATAAGAGCGATGAGAAAACTTCTGGCAATATGCGAAGCTTACGTTGATAGTCATGGGCTGATGTACAATGCTAAAAAGTCATCCCTGCTGATATTTAAAGCAAATAATGGTCCCACTGTCATTCCACCCATACTTCTCGGCGGGGCCAACCTGAAAATTTGCAGCGAAATCAAATATTTGGGACATGTCATCACCGATGACCTAAATGATAAAAAAGACATAGAACGTCTAAGAAGAGTACCTACTGAGTGTGCGAGCTAACATGCTTGCCAGAAGATTCAACAAATGCAGTCCTCCGGTGAAGAAGCAACTTTTCCAAACGTATTGTATGAGCTTCTACACTAGCGAGCTATGGACATACACACAAGGCGTCATGAACACACTCCGAGTACAGTACAACCACACATACAGAGCCCTCCCGTGGCGATGCAGCGCCTCACAGATGTTCACCGAAGGAAGGGTGCATGGGTTCGATGCTTTGATGCGCCACAGAAGAGCCGGGATAAGTCAGCGCTACCAGAGATCGGACAACACTCTTGTCCAGGCTGTTGCCCAG
The DNA here is from genome assembly GCA_026573805.1 of Hesperophylax magnus. Classification (NCBI taxonomy): domain Eukaryota; kingdom Metazoa; phylum Arthropoda; class Insecta; order Trichoptera; family Limnephilidae; genus Hesperophylax; species Hesperophylax magnus. The sequence continues at coordinate 610,150 of JAIUSX010000214.1, read as the reverse complement.
AGGCAGGGAGCGCCTCTACACCAGAGATGGAGAATTTCACTCAAGCCACCATAAAGTCCTAATATGCTCATCAATATATTCATTTTTTATTTATTATTTTTATTTCTTTCTTCATTCATTTTCTTTTTATATGTACACTTTTATGGCAGGCAGAGCATTGCACACACCGCTCTGTCCAGCTGAAATAAATTATTATTAAAAGATAACCTCGTTGTATTGAATTTATGTTTTCAGACAAGCAGGGCCAAACCATCGTACGTCATCGACTATAGCAACAATAAGGTTTTTCTCAGTTACCCAGAGGGCTTTTTATTCCATAGTCCAGAAGACGTCCGTAACGCTTCGGAAAGAACTGTCACTTATTCCAACATCCGTGACATGGCAATCGACCATCACAGCAACATCTTTATACTAACATCAAGCGATTTGTTTGTATTCTTCCCGGTGCAAAACGCTTCCTGCAACTTCTCGGATCCAACTGGCAACAGCTTCGCCCTGTTTCCATCACCAGAAAAGTTGGAAGAGTACACACAACGCTCGCGAGATATCATCAGTGAGGATTTTTGTATTGAACGAAGAGTTACCAAAAAAACTAATATCACGTTAGTTGTTACGTTGGTTGTTTTTTTGGTCATTGGATTGTTGACGCTAGTGCTGGCTGCCGCTTATAAAATGATTGCTTCGCGCTCTGGCAGCCAACTGAACACACCAGGAATTAAAGAACTTGCTAATTATGAAATGAATAGTATTTATGAAAGTAACGGTGTTTCTGAATTCCATGAATATGAGACCATCGTTTATGACACTCATTATGAAGTAGTCGATGATGATTGAGAAAACATCGAAATTTGAGTTTCTTTTTGGACCCATTGTCCATATAAATATACAATCTTCGTTACTTCATGTAAAAGTACAATATTCATATTACTTCATGTGAATCCACAATCTTGGTTACTTCGTGTGAATGTACAATCTTTATATAAGTTCTCGTGAATGCACAATCCTAATTACTTTATATGAGTGTACAATTTTTATTACTTCATGTGAATCTACTTTTCATCGTCATTTTTTGTAATTATTATTTTTACTACAACATTCCCAGTTTGGACATCTTTGAATTTTGTCTTTTTTATGTTACACCTCACAAGAGAGTCCTAATAATAATTTATACTAATTCGTCGTAGACCAATAATTATCACAAGCAAGGGTGTGAGCGTGTGCGGCCGCGTATTTATTACAATTTGTCCGCACACATGTTTACATCTTCCGCAGATTCCGGTTTCTAAAATATTCATTTATTCTTATTTAAAAGAAAAATTAGTTTGTTTTATTTTGTGGTACATTTCTCGATTAATCAATTTTATCAACCCTCTCGAGCGATTGGTTGTATTTTTTTTTTATCTTACCATATTATTTCATGACATAAACGGCTTAAAGTCAATTAATCCAAGCAGATTTCGACATTTATCCCATATTTTTAGGTTCTGTAAATTTGGCGTAGTATTTTTATTTTTGTTGGTTTAAATGTGAAACCGTACAAGACTCTTATCTGTTTCCAACCGTCTGGAGCCAGTGATACAATGGCATGCATACTTGGGGTATGTTGGGAGGATGAACGTTCTGGGAAGGGGAAGGAGATGGGGGAGAGGAAGGTGGGAAGTACCTGGCTATTCAGATCTGGTCACCTAACACGGCCAAAGCCATTTCAACCAACGTTTTAATTCTGAATGGCGGTCTTACACCAGGGCGATACTGCAAGTATCTTCCACTCTGGATCGTGCCCCAAATACGCTTTATATTTTTTAAAAGAATAATTTGTGTAATAACACAAACCACATGTCCACTATAATGAGCAACAGTGGGAAATTAAAAAATTAGGATATTGTGTTCATTATAGTGGCATTTTTTGGGAAATTATGCCGTGTTCCGCTACGTCCTTCTTTAGCTAATGTTCGGACAGCATATAGTGTCCATAGTCATCATCCAGAAGTATAAATATCAGTCCTGATGATGATATAAAAGATTTTTTTTATTAAATAACCTCTTGTTTATAATATTGGTTTATTTTAAGATTAATTTACACATCTAAACCGATGATGGACACTGTAATGCTGTGCGAAGCGTTGTCTAAAGAAGGAAGTAGCGCAACATGGCATACCTAATACCATTATAATGCTGTTGGCCATGAAAATCTGAAATCAAACCTCTTGTTCATGTTATTTTATGTCTTTTTGAATAATAAATTTCTATTTTATTCGATTTTTAAAATATATTTTTTTAAATAATTTTCCCAGGAAATGTACATATCCTTTTATTTCAGTTTCAAACCATGATTTTCATCACGATTCCAAACTTTCAGCCCGTTTGCTACCACAGGGCCTGAAAAAATAGCTTTTAAAGTTCGAACACATGTTTGAAATTAGTTCTTAAAAAATGATGATTTTTCAAAAATTCAACTTTATGCAAATTTCAAGACAAATTTCGTTTTCGACTTTGATTTTGTTCTTGAATCCAATATTTCAGCCCGTTTGCTACCATAGGAATGAAATAATGGCTTTTAAAGTTCAAACCCAAGTCTGAAGTTAGTTCCCATTAAAATGATATTTTTCAAAAATTCAACTTTATTCAGATTTTGTGACTGATTTCGTTTTCGACCTTGATTTTATTCTTGATTCCAAGATTTCAGCCCGTTTTCTACCATAATCCTGAAAAAATGGCTTTTAATGTTCGATCCCAAGTCTGAAATTAGTGCCCACAGAAATGGTTATTTTTCCGAAAATTCAACTTTATGCAGATTTTGAGACTGATTTCGTTTCGGACCATGATCCTCATCACGATTCCAAACATTCAGCCCGTTTGCCACCACAGGGCCTGAAAAAATGGCTTTTAAAGTTCGAACACATGTTTGAAATTAGTTCCCATAAAAATGATGGTTTTTCAAAAATTCAACTTTATGCAAATTTCAAGACTAATTTCGTTTTCGACTTTGATTTTGTTCTTGAATCCAATATTTCAGCCCGTTTGCTAACATAGGAATGAAAAATGGCTTTTAAAGTTCAATCCCAAGTCTGAAGTTAGTTATCATAAAAATGTTATATTTCAAAAATTCAACTTTGTTTAGATTTTGTGACTGATTTCATTTTCGACCTTGATTTTATTCTTGATTCCAAGATTTCAGCCAATTTTTTTCAATCATAGCCTGAAAAAATAGCTTTAAATGTTCGAACCCAAGTCTGAAATTAGTGCCCACAGGAATGGTGATTTTTCAAAAAATTCAACTTTATGCAGATTTTGAGACTGATTTCGTTTCGGACCATGATTTTCATAACGATTCCAAACTTTCAGCCCGTTTAGTAACATAGGGCCTGAAAAAATGGCTTTTAAAGTACGAACCCAAGTATGAAATCAGTTCCCAGAAAATGATATTTTTCAAAAATTCAACTTTAAGCAGATTTTGTAACTGATTTCATTTTGGACCGTGATTTTATTCTTGATTCCAATATTTCAGCCTGTTTTCTACCATAGAGCCTTAAAAAATTGCTTTTAAAGTTCGAACCCAAGTCTGAAATCAGTTCCAATAAAAATGATATTTTTCAAAAATTCAACTTTAAGCAGATTTTAAAACCTATTTCGTTTTCGACCATAATTTTATCCTTGATTCCAAGATATCAGCCCGATCGGAATACATAGGGCCTGAAAAAAGGCTTTACAAAGTCGAACCCAAGTCTAAAATTAGTGCAAATAGAAATGATAATTTTTCAAATTTTCACCTTTATTCAGATTTTATTAATGATTTCGTGTCGGACCATGATTTTCATCACGATTCCAATATTTCAGCCCGTTTTCTACCACAGGGCCTGAAAAATTGCTTTTAAAGTTCGAACCCAAGTCTGAAATTAGTGCCCACAGGAATGGTGATTTTTTCAAAAATTTATGCAAATTTTGAGACTGATTTCGTTTTGGACCGTGATTTTATTCTTGATTCCAATATTTCAGCCCGTTTGCTACCATAGAGCCTAAAAAAATGGCTTTTCAAAGTCGAACCCAAGTCTGAAATTAGTGCAAATGGAAATGATAATTTTTCAAATTTTTACCTTTATTCAGATTTTATGAATGATTTCGTGTCGGACCATGATTTTCATCACGATTCCAATATTTCAGCCCATTTTCTACAACAGGGCCTGAAAAATTGCTTTTAAAGTTCGAACCCAAGTCAGAAATTAGTGCCCACAGGAATGGTGATTTTTTCATAAATTCAACTTTATGCAAATTTTGAGACTGATTTCGTTTTGGACCGTGATTTTATTCTTGATTCCAACATTTCAGCCTGTTTGCTACCATAGGGCCTGAAAAAATGGCTTTTAAAGTTCGAACCCATGTCTGAAATTAGTGCCCACAGGAATGGTGATCTTTCCAAAAATTCAACTTTATGCAGATTTTGAGACTGATTTCGTGTCAGACCATGATTTTCATCACGATTCCAATATTTCAGCCCTTTTGCTACCATAGACGCTTTTTATTCCAGAAAAAAAAAATTAAAATAACATTTTTCACTTAGTTAACTAGAATTTTAATTCAGTACGACGTTATTAACTTTCAATGTGTGTTATCGTATTGTCTTACTTTTAAATGTGTGTTATCTGTGTGCTATATTGTCTTGTACTTTTGAATGTACGTTATCGTATTGTCATTCAACAAAGTGTTAGTGAACTTGGGACGCTTTAGTGAGTTCTATGATTGTATATGAGTCTGTTATTTATTTTATGTAACGAGAGACTTATATTGTATTATAATTGTATATTGAGATAGAACCTGCAGACAAGCAGCCATGTGGCAGCTTCGCGGGACTAAAAAAAAAAAAAGTACTCTCTTAAATTTTTCGATGGAAAAAAAAACCAAAGTCTTGTAATAGCGCCAATAAATATGTTGATTTTTCAAATTTTCACCTTTATCCAGAATTTCGGGACTGATTTCTTTTTGGACTATGATTCTCATCACGATTCCAAAATTTTAGCAAGTTTGTTACAATAAAGGCCGAAAAAATAGCTTTTTAAGTTTGAACCCAAGTCTTATAATATCGCCCATAAAAACTATAATTTTTCAAAAATTCAACTTTATGCAGATTTTATGACTGATTTCATTTTGGACCATGATTCTCATGATGATTCCAAAATTTTAGCAAGTTTGGTACAATAAAGGCCGAAAAAATGGCTTTTTAATTTTGAACACAAGTCTGAAATTAGTGCCCATAGGAATGACGATTTTTCCAAAAATTCAACTTTATGAAGATTTTGTGACTCGAAAAACTAAGGAAACACGATTTAATTGTTCTTGTTGATGTTTATTTATGATGAAACCCAAAGATCATGAACAAAAAAACACAAACACGTAGGAAGAATCAAATAGCAACATAGATCCAGTAGATGTATTTGATGATTTAAATTTTTTTATTTATTTTTTTTTTTTTCTTTAATATTTTGTATATTTTTTACAATAAATATACAATTTATACATATTATACAGTGTTATAAAGGTAAATAATGATAGCTTTTCCTCACCATAAAGAGACGAGGCTCTTGTGTTTGGTGAGTGAATCCTAGCTCAATTATACGGAATCATGTAAGTAAGTAAATAATATATTTGCAAAACCAAAGGGATAAGTAAGAAATAGGCAAGATTTATCAATAATACAGTTTCAAGATTTGAAGGAAATAATAATAAAAGTAAGATATGGACTTTTATAGTAGTTTTAGGTAATTTTTTAATTTTATTTTAAATTCCTGAATATCTTCAATATTTTTTAGATATAATGGAAGGATGTTAAAATATGTTATACATAGATAGAGATAGGTATTTTGTGTGTGCTTTGTATTGAGTTTTGGGATTTCGATAGTTTTTTGATATCTTGCTGATGAATTGAATTGTAAGTTAGGTAAGTTTTTAGATTCTCACGGCCAAAAGCATTTTTGTTGTTTGTTTTTGGGGTGTTATGCCGTGTTGCGCTAACTCCTTCTATAGCCGACGTTACGCTAACGCCCAGGCCACAAACAAATAAGCACAAACTCGACAACCAAAAAAAAATTTACACATCTTCGGATCTACCAGATCTGCCCTGATGATGGACACTGCAACGCTGTCCGAAACGTCAGCTATAGAAGGAGTTAGCGCAACACGGCATAACACCCCAAAAACAAACAACAAAAAAGAATTGTAAGTTATTTAACTGTATTTCTTTATAAATTTGTAGAATTGAATATTTTTTATATATATTGTCTATTGTGGGTACATTGAATATTGAAAAGAGAATCTTAGTAGAAAATTGGATGGTTTTTTCAATATTACTTTAATTATCAATCTTTGAACTATTTTAAGTGGATTTAATATATTGTTATAACTTCTTCCCCAGCAAATAATACCATATTGTAATATAGATTGTACAATTGCATAGTACACTCTTTTTAGGTTTTCTAGTCTAAGAATATTTCTAAGTCTTATAAATATATAAATACATTTTCTAATTCTTTTGACAAGTTCACAAATTTGTTTTTTCCATTTAAAATGTTGATCTATATATATATACCAAGATATTTAATTTCAGAAGTTAGACTTAAGTGTAGAACATTCTTGATTGCAATTAGTTCTGTTACATTTAAGTTGATGTATTATAATTTTTAATTCTGGTATTAATTTAAATTTGTTGATAGAGAATGGGATACATTTTGTTTTTTCATTATTTAATGAGAGGAGGTTTTTATCGAACTAATTTTTCAGTATATTAATATCAGAATTTGCTAAGTTATTAACATTATTCCAATCAGTACCTTCAATTATGTGATATTCTCGTATTTTTGCTATTCTTTTTATTTGTTTAAAACAATATAGAATTTTCTTCTCTCTTGGCTGTGACCGATATTTAAATTTTTCTCTAAGGTTTTGCATATGTGATCGCAGGGATGGAAAATTCCTCCCCTACAACACATAAGCCTCCATGAAAATTGTACCCTTAATTTCTTTGATAACTACAGAAAGCTACTTAAAGCTCTCTTGTACCATATATCTTTATAGACATATGTACTTAACTAATTAATACGTTCTTAATTAGACTCTAATAATATAGATCGAATTTTAGATTTAGTGTTTTCCAACCATCACCTGGAAATTCAAATTGCTTCACATGTGCTATCTAAAGTTGACTCCTATCATCCTCCCATTGAGTTCAATTTTCTAATGTCTAAATACAGACCCTTACCCACCAACCCAGATTACATCAAATATAACTTCAAAAAAACGGACTACACTAAATGCAATGAAATGCTATCACTAAATAACTGGAACGATCTTAATACTCTGAATTGTAATGATTCCCTACTACATTTTTACAACTTATTATGGCTATCAATTGAAAAACACACTCCGCGCTTAAGAAACAGCAACAAAAGGTTTCCAATTTGGTTCAGCAGTGCTTTGATCCACCAACTTAGAGAAAAAGAAAAGATTAGAAAGAAGTGGAAAAAATACAAAAATCAATGTGACTATGACAGTTTTTCCATCTTGAGGGCTAGAGTAAAATTATCCATACGTACCTGCCTTAAAGCCTATGTAGATTCAATAGAAAATTCTCTCCCTAACAGTATCAAAAATCTGTCAACCCTAATTAAATCGAAAAGAGTTTCTAATTCTCTCCCAAAAATCATGCATCTCCACGAAAATTCAGCAACAAATGGCAAAGAAACATGCGAACTCTTTTCTGCTTACTTCTCTTCTGTATTTAGCTCATCATCTAATTCTAAAAGTGACTCTAAACTTTCTTTCCCATTCAATAATTATCCACTATCTCATATCAAAATAACCCTAGACGAGGTCAAGGTGAAGTTGAACACTCTCGATATCAATAAGGGTTCCGGTCCAGATGGTGTATTCCTCCACTATTCATTCGAAATTGTGCAGATCAACTTGCAGCACCTTTACACAAATTATTCGTCAAAAGTCTGAACGAAGGGGTATTTTCAGATCTGTGGAAAGTTGCCCACGTCATTCCGATCCATAAGTCTGGCAGTAAAAACGATGTAAAGAACTACCGTCCTATCAGCCTTTTATCTTGTTTTGGCAAAATATTTGAGTCCATTGTATATAAAGACATATTTAATCACGTAACACACATACTTAGCCCTTTCCAACATGGCTTTGTAGCTAAACGATCCACAAACACTAATTTAATCGAGTATATGGACTTTCTGTGTAAATCAATGAATAAAAAAACACAAGCAGATGCCGTATACACCGATTTCAGTAAGGCTTTCGACAAAGTTAGTCACCCTATCTGTTGGCACCTAGCATCGTGCTACCTACCTTTATATCCTTTCCAAAATTATTGTGGCCTATCTACCCCTCCTCTCCTCTCCTATGCTGACGTTAGTTGAGTTAAAATATTCGTCCTGTCAACATCGTTTGATTACGGAGCCCCCTTTATCGACCGTGTCGAAAATTCAAAGCCATCGTGAGCTCGCGCATCGCGAAATTTGTGATTTGTTGTGAACCAGCGCAAAGAAGGATTGAAAACCGTGGAAGAATAGAAAAGGGTAAGTCGGCATTCCGAACCTTTCCATTTCCTATTATTCCGCGTTGCGACGGTGCTATATCCGTCCCCAACATTGGTCATTCGAGCCTGATAATTTATATTAATTGAAAAAATTGTGGTTAATTTAATTATTTCAAGGTTAAATTGTTCATAAAAGTTGATCTTTGTGTAAAATTCGCGTCAGCCGTGCTGTTAGCGAAAATTGCCTGTAGGTAGTAAAAAATACTTAACTGGTGACAAATTTGTTAATATTTAAAATAAATTGTTGTATTCACTCGGCATTTTTGTGCAGATTAATTTCTCAATACAATGGCTGAGAAAAAAGTACTTTTGTTGCAATCCCGACGTGAGCGAATAGTATCTCGTATTCGTATCACGCAAGAGCTCATAGCGAGCATTTATGATGATAGTAAGAAAAAAGATACGTTTCTTGCTAGATGTGAAAAGTTAAAAGATTGGTTACAAGAATTTGAATCAGTTCAAAACGAGATTGAGGAACAATTACTGTCATTAGACAAGATTACAGAAATGTCGGAACTAGGAAACATTGCGAATAATGTTGATTCAATGTATTTCGAGATCATGCAAATGAAAAGCGTTATCACTAGTAATAATGAAAATTCAATTCCTAAAACGGCAAGTAATTCGGTGATTCGTGCACCAGTGATAAAGCTGCCCACTTTTGATAGTAACATTAAAAGTTGGTGCTCATTTCATTCATTATTTATTAGTCATTTGTAATCTTAAATGTACAAATTACTAAAATAAAATCAATAAATAAAAAAAAAAAATAAAAAAAAAAAAAATATTTAAAAGTCTTATACATGACAGCAATGCATATACTAATGTAGAAAAATACCATTATCTTTTATCGGTAATTACAGGGCCGGCACTGGCACTTATACAATCATTGCCTCTTATCGAAGAGAATTATGACATTGCCTGGAATATTCTGGTAAATCAATACCAAAATTCTAGAATTCTTTTCACGCATTATGTTGATGAAATTCTTAATTTCAAAATATTACAAAACGAGTCTGCGTCAGGTATAGCGCGGTTACTCAGTACGTTTCAAGAGAATTGCGATTAATATAGAAAATATCTTTGATAAATTTGTTGGTCATATTATGATACGATCGATGGATCTGACTACTAAACGTCAATTTGAATCCAAATTGCCCGGTGAAGAGATTCCAGGGTTGGATTCAATTTTCGAGTTTCTGAGAAATCAAACGCGTATTTTAGAAATGTTATCTCCACATACTACAAAAGAGAAAAAAAGGTTCGTTTAAAACGTTGTTGTCTGCCAATAAGAATTATAATAACCTTTATTGTCCATTATGTAAAGGTGCACATTTTCTTTACAAATGTGCATCTTTTACATCTTTAAGTCCCCATCAAAGGAGGGACAAAATTAAAACTTTAAACCGTTGTTTCAATTGTTTGAAACAACACCATGTAAAAGATTGTGTATCAAAATTTACATGCCAGGTTTGTAATAAAAAACACCATTCAATGTTGCACATTGCCGCCGAACCATCGGGCGAAAATGAACTTAATAATTCAAGTGCAGCCCTGGCCGCAACTACGATTCCGAGCGTTTCTACCGTTTTGTTGGGAACTGTACAACTTGAGGTCCGAAATCAATATAATGATTTTATACCTATCCGCGCCGTCGTGGATTGTGGGAGCCAAGTCTCTCTGATTACGGAAAGATGTACTCAGCTCTTGGGTTTGTCAATTAAAAAACATCGTATTTCACTGAACGGTTTAGGAAATTCTAGTATAAATTCTTGTCATGGAAAAACAAAATGTTTTATAAAACCTCGAAATAAAAAAGGGCCTATTCTTCAATGTCAAACTGTCGTGATTACAGAAATCACTTCTTACCATCCGTCATATGATTTACCATCGAGTGGAACGTCACAATTTAAAAATTTAAAATTAGCTGATGAATCATATTACATGTCGGGCAAAATAGACCTTTTGTTAGGAGCTGACGTATACTTGGATATATTTAATAGTGGCCATGAAATAATTCACGGCTCTCCATGTGCTGTAAACAGTGTATTCGGTTACATTATAATGGGGAAGATGGAAAATTCGTCATTTCAAACGCCTTCGTCTTTATTTGTTGAAACAAATTCGTTAAGCAATACTCTTAGAAAATTTTGGGAAATTGAAGAAACACCTTCAATTGTGACGAGTAATCCGGACGACGAATTAGCCGAAACAATCTACGCTTCGAATCATTATCGAGAATGTGATGGTAGATATGTTGTACCATTATTAACAAAATCTGAAATTATGCCTTCTCAAAATTCCTTAAAACTTGCGGAATCGCGATTGAACAAACTAGAAATTCGTTTTAAAAGGGATCCCATGTTAGCAATTAATTACGGAAATTTTATACAAGAATATGAGGGTCTGGGACACATGACACGGGTACCTCGGAATTTAGATGCATTCTATTTACCTCATCATTGTGTTTTGAATCCTGACAGTAAAACTACAAAACTACGTGTGGTTTTTGATGGGTCGGCAAAAACCCAACCAAATAATTTATCTCTAAATGACTTATTATTGAACGGTCCAAAATTGCAAACTGAAATTCCACGTATGATTTTAAATTTTCGTTTTCATAATTATGTATTTACAGCTGATATTTGTAAGATGTATAGGCAAATAATTATTATTCCATCTCAGCGTAAATTCCAAAATATTTTGTGGAGAGAATCTCAGAGTGAACCGGTTATTGATTTCGAGTTACAAACTGTAACGTACGGGTTGTCTAGTTCACCATTCTTGGCCATTCGTACCCTTCGCCAGCTAGCACAAGATGAAGGATCAAAGTATCCTGATGCTGCCAAGGTTCTATGCGATGATTTTTATGTATATGATTTGGTAACAGGGACAGAAACGATTAGCACAGCCCTCAGACTAAAACAAGATATCATTGGATTGTTAAATCTTGGGAAATTAGAACTTAGTAAATGGCAATCTAATACACCTTCACTTTTGGATCAGGTTTCGCAAGAGCACCAGCAAGATGGTCATTCTTTTGATAACGCCGGAACTGATCAAATTGTTAAAATATTAGGCATTCAGTGGAGTCCAACGACTGATAATTTTACCTACAAGGTCGATCTACCTTTAAATGAGATATGCACAAAAAGAACAATTTTATCAACGGTAGCTCGTTTATTCGACCCACTTGGGATCATCACCCCAGTGACATTTTTCGTAAAATGTCTATTACAGGAACTATGGAAGTTAAGTGTCGATTGGGACGATCGTGATGTTCCACCACATATTCATAATACGTGGAGTAAATTTGTAAGTCAACTTTCATTACTTCGAACATTGAATATTCCTAGATATTACAACACGGTGATGACAAGTCGTCTTTTCCTCGTAGGGTTCTGTGACGCTTCACAATTGGGTTATTCAGCAGTAGTATATTTATTAGAGCGGAGTAGCAATACCACTCACATCTTAATGGGAAAATCGAAGGTCGCTCCTTTGAAAACCCTGTCAATTCCACGACTAGAATTATGTGGGGCCGTTCTTCTCACGAAACTTGTAAAGTATATTGTGTCATCTGTAAAGTTTGCCGAACAAATAGAAAACGTTTTTCTATTTACAGATTCGACTATTGTACTAGCGTGTTTTTTTGTCACTAATAGGGTTGTACAAATACTGGAAAATACACCAAATGCTGTTTGGAAGCATGTTGTCTCGGAGGAAAATTGTGCCGATTCTGGTTCAAGAGGGCTTTTCCCAGCAGACATTATATCACACCCTTTGTGGTTTACGGGACCAAAATGGCTTCACCAACCAATAGCACTCTGGCCTTGTTCAGCTGTGTACAATCAATCTGACGGAGAAATACCAGAACTCAAAACATGCAACCTTAAAACGTTTGTATCATCTCAAATAGTACCTAATTCGATTATTAGTAAATATTCTTCATTTTATAAATTGCAACGCGTCGTCGCTTGGATAATGCGTTTCGTAAATAATTGTCAGAAACGTCCTGGTAGTGGAAATTCCAACTCGACTTATCTAAGTTCTCGCGAATTAAATGATTCGCTTATGAAAATCGTACGCATTGAACAGGAAACGTATTTTTCTGTTGATATACGTAATATGCGAAATGGCAGTCCATGTTCAACGCAAATTCAAAACTTGAAACCGTTTCTTGATAGCCACGGTATTATCAGGGTGGGCGGTCGACTCAAGTATTCAAATTTGTCATATGAAAGTAAATTTCCGGTCTTACTTCCGAAAATCTGTTATTTAGCTTATTTAATTATAGATTATTATCATAACTTATATCTTCATGTTGGGCCACGAAGCCTTCAATTCACTATTCAGCGTAAATTTTGGATAGTGGCTGCACGGAATAAAATTCGCTCACAACTGTCGAAATGCATTGTCTGCTATAAAATGAAATCTTCGGTGCTACCTCCCCTAATGGGTGATTTACCTCCCTCTCGAGTGCAACAAAGCCGTGCTTTTTCTCGAGTTGGTGTAGATTTCGGAGGACCTTTCACTTTGAAAGATCACAAACGTAGGGGAGCAAAAACGTCAAAGGGTTATTTATGTCTATTTGTATGTATGGCGACGAAAGCAGTTCATTTAGAGATCGTGTCTGATTTATCTTCTGAAGCATTTATTGCAGCCCTTAGCCGGTTTACAGATCGTCGAGGGTTATGTTCTGAAATCATAAGCGATAACGGAACCAATTTCGTTGGTGCAAATCGGTACCTACTCGGTATAAATAAATTCTTGGCATCACAGCGTGATGTTATATCTAATCATCTAATTCAGAGCGGCATTATTTGGTCTTTTAACCCTCCAGCAAGTCCTCATTTCGGAGGCTTATTTGAGGCAGGGATAAAATCTGTAAAATACCATTAAAAACGGGTGATAGGTGAGACCGTTCTAACTTATGAAGAATTTGCGACAGTTCTCACTAGAATTGAGGCCATCCTCAACTCCCGCCCTTTGTCTTCAATGAGCTCAGACCCCGAGGATGTGAATGGACTCACCCCGGGCCACTTTTTAATCGGTGGATTCCTACTAGGTTTGCCTGAATATGACTTTCTTGACACCACGTCTAATCGTTTAAGTAGGTGGCAACATCTCCAAAAGATGTCGCAACATTTCTGGAAACGTCGGCATTTAGAATATTTAAATACGCTTCAACAACGATCAAAGTGGTGCAAAATTAATCCAAACATTAAATTAGGTCAATTAGTGTTAATGAAGGACGATCGTCTTCCACCGATGAAGTGGGTATTAGGACGAATTATCCACGTTCATCCCGGTAAGTATGGAATAGTTAGGGTAGCTACTGTTAAAACTCAATCTGGTTCCTTGGTTCGACCAGTGATAAAGCTTAGCCCGTTACCGGAAGAATAAAATTATTATTAGTGATAATTCTTAAGATATACATCTAAAAGAGAATACGTTTTCATTTTCCAGTTTTGTTGTGTTTTATTTTTATTTTATTTACCATTGGGATGTATATATATTTTTTTGTTGTTGTTTAGATGTCTATACTCTAATTCTCGTTTTGTTTCTTACTCAGATTCTAGACCAAAGGAGTTATTAGCAATTTTAAATATTTTTCAAAACCAAAATTTTTGTTGTGGTCTAGGAACCATTCTTCGAAAAGTTATACTTAATTTAGTAAAAGTTTTTTATTGTTTTCTGCGAGGCATTACGGATACAACTTGAATGAACAATTTACCTATGTATATATTTAAATTTACCTTTTATTAAATTTTGTATCATAATTATTAATTTGTTCAAATTAGGTGGGCGGAAATGTTGGCACCTAGCATCGTGCTACCTACCTTTATATCCTTTCTAAAATTATTGTGGCCTATCTACCCCTCCTCTCCTCTCCTATGCCGACGTTAGTTGAGTTAAAATATTCGTCCTGTCAACATCGTTTGATTACGGAGCCCCCTTTATCGACCGTGTCGAAAATTCAAAGCCATCGTGAGCTCGCGCATCGCGAAATTTGTGATTTGTTGTGAACCAGCGCAAAGAAGGATTGAAAACCGTGGAAGAATAGAAAAGGGTAAGTCGGCATTCCGAACCTTTCCATTTCCTATTATTCCGCGTTGCGACGGTGCTATATCCGTCCCCAACACTATCTTAATGAATAAACTGGATAAAATCGGCATACACGGAAATCTGCTTCGTTGGTTAGAATCATATTTATCAAATAGAAGTCAATTAGTTACTGTTAACGGTTTTAACTCTTCCCCAATATTAGTTACGTCGGGCGTTCCACAAGGATCACACCTTGGACCCTTGCTTTTCTTAATCTTCATCAACGACCTTACATGTAAACTCCACTGTAATTTTTCTCTATACGCTGACGACCTCAAGATATATAAAGCAATTAAATCTATGGAAGATTGTGAACTCTTACAACAAGACCTTAACACATTATCTGCCTGGTGTATTGACAATGAAATGGAATTGAATATAGCTAAGTGCAAAGTTATAAATTTCACCAAGAACACCAACAAAACACTATACTCATATAGCATATGTGGTCACAACCTGGAAACAGTTGAATCGATCAAAGATTTAGGAATTATATTCGAAAACAAACTAACGTTCAACCAACACATAGAATACATTGTAAATAAATCAAATAAAGTACTAGGTTTTATTGTAAGATCAACTAAACTGTTCAAGAACTCTAATAGCCTAATAATTCTATTAAATTCGTTAATCCGTAGTGTTCTTGAGTACGGGTCAACAGTCTGGAATCCACATTCACGACACAGATATCCCGACTTGAATCTGTCCATAGAAAATTTACACGGATTTTGTCTTATCGATCAGGTGTCTACCATCTTCTAAATGGGTATGAACAAAGACTTACATATTTCAAATTAGAGAGTTTAGTTAAAAGACGAAATATAAATGACCTCTTAATGCTTTACAAAATTGTGAATAATCGTGTTAATGGTAACTTAGTCAATCAAATCACTTTTTACGCCAGGCCCAAATATACTAGAAATATGAACATATTTTGGACCGAAATTTTTGCCAATAACACTGGATATTTTAATCCTATGTCTAAAATGTCTCGATCATACAATGATCTTGCTAAAATACACACTGTCATAGATATTTTTGCAAATAATATAACGTGTTTCAAGAAATATCTCCACGATTTCTGTACTTAAAAAAAAAAGAAAAATAAAAAACTTGTTTAGTGGTTTAGAATTTTTTTTAATATGTACTCTTTAAAATTTTCTACTTATTATGTGCTTCAATCTTTGTAATTAAGTTTTATGTTTTGTATAATAAATACTGTTATTGTTTTACATGTATGCTTATGTGAATGTGCAAATGTGATTGCTGCAGACACATTAGTCTAGGGATATTTATAATTGTACTTTTTTTATTTTGTAAACCATAATTAATGTTTTTATAAATATCCTGTTTGTGTCTCGAATAAATAAATAAATAAAAAAATAATGCATGGGTCCAGTTCATTGAAAAAAAATTATTTAAAAATAATTTAAGAACTGTTACTGGATATATTTACATATTATATTAAAGACAGGTATTTTTATTGTACATTAATGTTGGAAAATTTATAATTTACATTTACGTGCAAGTTTGGTGCTCATTCAAAAACGAAAAAATCCTTAAGGTGGCCACAACCTGCCCACTGACCCTAAATCCTAGGCGCCATCGGTTAGTCTCCAAGGAGTCTAGTCCATCTACAGGAAACACTGGTTTATGTTCCTGCTGTTTCCCTCTAGTTCCTGGTGCTGGTGACAAGGGCTGTCCTGACAGGTGTTCTGGCCAGCAAAGCCGTCCCAGGTTTAAGCATATAGTATACATCCTTGGCGCCATCGGTTAGTCTCCAAGGAGTCTAGTCCATCTACAGGAATCACTGGTGTTCTGTTCCTGCTGTTTCCCTCTAGTTTCTGGTGCTGGTGCCAAGGGCTTTCCTGACAGGTGTTCTGGCCAGCGAAGCCGTCCCAGGTTTAAGCATATAGCTCTTCATACAGCAGGTTTAGTTCAAGGAAGGAAGATAGCCGACATTCATTATTGGCGTGCGTCATATAATAAATAAGTCTGACCATTCTTTGCTTTCACTCTTTTTACACGCTTTTACACTCCTCTCTTCGTTCATCCGCTCTACTTCGTTCATCCGCTTCACACATACTCATTTAGTCTTTATTGTAGTTTCCTAGAATTTTAACATTAATTCGGCCAAAAGGAGGCCTTGAGAGAAGTAGGTACTTTCCCTCAGTGCCTATGTCATCTTTGGGGATGCTGTATGAGAGGTATTTTGAGGATAGGAAGGAGTGAATATGGGTCTTGAAGAGACTCGAGTCTCAAGAACGAGTCGTAAAAACAACCCATTCTCATGTAGCAAATGTTGGATGCGCCTTTGACATGTGACTGCACCGCTGCCGAAGAGATCAATGATCGTCCATTCTCTGCTTCAAAGCACTCCGAGCTGTTGGAGATGGCGTATCCTTTGGGGGCTTCTCAAACACAAAGCCATTATGGACTGTACAGCCTTATCTCTAGTAAACAAGTGTCCCTTTCTTATTATTATTCATAACGCTTACGTAAATAACGTAAATTTACAAATCCTTAATTTTTCTATTTTTTAACCTTTTTTCTTAATTATAATTTTGTAAAAACGGAATTATTTGTTTTATAAACTGCACTAAACAAAATAAGTATACCCACGAACTGGCGATGCCTATGTGGGATTTTTTTTGGTATATATGCATACTATTCTATTATATTTTTTATTTAATTGTATCATTTTATTTTTTTATCTTAAAGCTACCTTTTTTATTTTTATAGTACCTTCTTTACCTGCGAATGAAATGCTTTTTGTAATACTATAATAATTTTAATAATGTAATACTTGTTTTTGTAATTATATTTTTATGCATGTAACAAAGGAAAATTATTGATAAAAAAAAATAAAAAAAAAATTGAAATAACTTCTGGCGCAAGGACATTTATATCTCTTCAGTGGAGTTACTACAAACAAACCGAGGAAACATCTCCAACACTGAATGTTTCCTACTCGTTCTAACAAAAAATAAAGTTGAAAATAGATTTGCTACGCGTCTCCCAAATTAACCTTTCTCAAAAGCACACAAGTAGACATTTGAGCTGTTGCTGTCACCTCTAGTAGAAGTACTCGGTCCCTAGCGTGAACATTCAACATCGGCTTTTATCCACAATATCGGTAATACAGAATACACCAACACTAAATCAAATAAAAGGTTTCAGTCTGGATCAACACAAATGCACAAGCTTTTTCAAAAAATTTAATTACATAAAAGTCAAAAACTTTCCAATACATAATAAATATATATAACACTAAACAAACCTCTTAGTGAGGTGTTAACAAAACACTAAAACATATTCATGATTCATTTGCACGCAGTATCTACCCATCACCCCCACCTTACTTAATGCGGTATTGTTGTCTAGAAAGTTATAGAATAGAGGGAAGTATGAGTACTGACAAGTAGTGAGAAGGCAACAAGTAACAAGAACTGAAGGACAGAATGCCAAACTGACAATTTCTAACAGAGAGGAACAAGTTGTTCTTGGCCCTGGGTTGGCTGATTAGCTGCTAACTATCAATTACTTCATTTTAATCTCACCCAATGGTACATCCATTTTACACGCACAAATATAAATCGGCAACTACGATTTCTCAATAACCAGTTGGCCGATTGACCTCAGATTTGTTTTATAACTTCAGCAACTGATTTTTTTTAAGTAGCAGAATAAGGTCGATAACATTTTAATTTTACTTTTTATTACTAAGAAGTAAAAAAAATTTAAGTGCACCTTTTTTGTACTTAAGTTTAGTATAAGAAACAATATTACAAAAATATTTTTTTCTTCTGTAAAACGTGTTTACAATTTAAAAAATACAACTGATTTTGATATTATTAAATCATAAAAATCTCCTTTTTATAGAAATAATATAGGTATGTACCTATATTCCACAATAAGTCATGTTTAAGTACCTTTAACTAATAATCCCAAGTATGCCTACCCACTGGCCTTGCCTGTGTTGGATTTTTGTAATACATGTTGTCCGGAAACTCATAGAACAAAGGGGAAACTGATGAACCTATCACAAAAGTATTTTTTTTATTATGTGAGTTTTTAATTTCGAGTAAATCGAGTCAGAAGTTGGAATTCATATTTTTTTTTAATTGGTAGTATTTTAAAATGTGTCGAAGTCTACAAAAGGTTTTAATAGAAAAAAATGTAACAAAATAATTGAAATGCTCTGATCGAACAAAACCAACCTTTGTATTATTACTATTATTATTACCTCTGAGTAATTTTTCGGTTTTCTATGTGACGTAATGCGCCAGTTTGCCGCTTGTACTACAAGTTTCCAGACACCATGTATACACGGGGGGGGGGATTAGGGCAACTGCCCTCCTTAACTTATTCTATTGATACCATTATATGCAGAATGAAAAAAAAAAAATAGTTATACAAAAAATAAATTACAAATTGCTTAAAACACGGTCCTAAACAACAACACCGCTTTCGGGCCACACAATACCCTCTATCCAAGGGACGAAGGTAGATATCCGCGTATTGGTCACTATGCAGGATGAAGGGTTTTGCCAGGATATCAACCCCACCAGCAGGTGAGTACAGGCCACCCTGGGGCTGTTGGTTATAGTCAGCGGGCTGCCGCTGTTCCAGGCCTGAGAACAAATAAAGTGATAAGGTGAACACACTTCAAATGGCAGATTATTAATTCATTTTAATTAATTAATCGCTTCTTTAAAACCGGTAGGTAGTCAGTGTTTACATTCATGGTCAATGGAAATGGTTTGGTTAACCTAACCCAACCTATTAATTTTTTTTTTGTTTTTCTCTAATTAAATCAAAATTTCTTCTGAAAACTTAAGATTTGTAAGTAGGTGCTTATATACCTACCTGCTTAATCATATAATAAGTTACCCAAATGATAATCCACGGTAAGAATTAATTAAGAAAGTCGTTTCTCCTTAATAGTAGACACATTCCGAGAGAAGAGAGCAATCAGAAGAAGAATAAGGACGGGTTGTTTCGCGGAATAATAACAATTCATCAAATTTCAAAGTAGATTTTCATATTCTGTGTAGGTTCTATTCAAGTTCTATTATTATATTATTACTGGCCTTCATTATTACAGGGCTTCACAAAGCTGAAATACTAACAGATTTTGAATAGAACCTTCACAGAACTTGAAAATCAACTTTGAAATTTGATGAATTGTTCAAATTCTGTGAAACAACCCGTTCTTAGAGATTGAATGTTACATTACATAATATAAACATTATTATGAAATAATAACTAATTTTTATATGCAAAATGATTATGTGTTATGTTAATTAAATTGAAAAAAAATGGTAGACCTGTCATGGGGCAGGCAGCGGGACTACTCTTTTGTTATTTAAAAAAATCATGGTATATCAATATTTTATTATCAATATTAAATAATAAAAAAAACATCCTTGTTATAATGAGCTTAGTGTACAATGCATCCCAACGTTACATACCTGACATCCTCCAGCTGTGTTGACTGGGCGGCTGCAAAACTCCAGGTCATGTTTTACGCCGGCAGGGTGTAGATACTTGCTAGCGGGGAATGTTCTAGAGCACTCCTCCTGAGATACTCTCTGCACTGTCGTCTGAAATGTTGAAAAACGTACCAACTCATTGTTTATCCAATGAGAACAATCCGTATAGTATTACAATGTGAAGTGAGGTTATGAACAAATGTGTTTTTTTAATGAAAATACTGCACAAGTCTCTCAACTACTCCCAACCGTCTAGAACCAGTGGGACTATGACATCCCCAATTGAGGAAGTGGGGAGGCGAAGGAGATGAAGAAGAGTAAGGTGAAGAAGTACCTGACTAATTAGATTTGGTCACCAAACACGACTAAAGCCATTTCAAGATACATTCGATCCGAATGAAGATCTTTCACCAGGGGGATACTGAGAGTATCTTCCACTCTGGAACGTGCCACAAATATATATGTTCATTACTTTTAATAAATTACTAATTTATCGTGAAATTACACGCGAGGATTTGAAGCAGCTACTTCTAAGTGTGTGCTTTAATCAACATTTCATTTGTCCTCTTCAGAGTGGTAGAAATACCATAAACATGTGGAGATCGGGAAAGAATTCAATAATGTAAGCTTTGTGGAAAAGTTTTATAAAGGGACCCTAAGATGGGTGTGACATGTAGAGCGAATGTACGGAGAAAGGAGTGGATGGTAGAAGAAGTCTGGGACTCCCAAGGTAGACATGGCAAGTACTTGGGTCATCTCAAGATTCAGATTAACAGAACCTATGTATGAATGTGCATGAAGCGAGGAGTGTGTTTTAAAACAGAGTTGTGTGGTGGTCCATCCTCTCTGCCTACCCCTGCGGGGAGACGGCGTGATGGTTAGATATCTATTTAAACAAATGTACATTTAGTACCAGCCACAGCTGTCCATAATATAGTTATCGCATCATGGGTCATTGTTCATTCTGAAGGCAGAGAAATGTGTTCTAACCTTGTGGGGAAGTGTGGCGTATGAGCCGCCACTACACCCAGTGTGGATGAAGCCACTGTCAGGAAGAGTTGTGCCGGTGTGGAGACAGACTGGGATTATACTGCTTGTGAATGTTACCCTGTAATTTATATTATTTATTTCTGTAAAACTGTCAAGTGGTAGTGCAATGCAATAATATTCCTTAACCCTTTAAGAGCGGTATGCCGATACTCCGGCATGACGCATGGCGCATGACGCATGACGCATGACACTCGTGAGACCCTATCACCTGTTATTTGACATTAGAAATAATGGTAATAAAGTAAAAATAAATTATAAAATTTCATAAAAATAATAAATATCGTGACATTACTTTTCAACAGATTATTGACTGTAACATTGTAATAATAATTACAAATAAGTTCTAATGTCGGTTGTGACTCTGTCCGTAACTCTGGTTCAATAAACTCCAAAACTTTGGTAGTGATTTATTTTTGGGGTGTTATGCCATATTGCGCTTCCTCCTTCATTATTGCCCACTTTGGACAGCATTACAGTAATTACAAATAAAAATGTAATTACACATTCGATTACACATCTGCCCTGATGATGGACACTATAATGCTGTCCGAAACGTTGGCTAAAGAAGGAGGTAGCGCAACATGGCATAATACCCCAAAAATAAATCACTTCAATAATTTTTGCCGTGAAAATTTCAAATCATATCCAGAACTTTGGTTTTGAATTTAAGTGTCATCATTTTCAACATTGGAACTGATTTGTCCAGAATTCAGACCATCTGTGATTTTTCAAGGGTCTGCGCTAGGTATATATCTATATAAGTCTAAACTGTTTAGTGTGGCGCACAGTTTACACCCGCGCTATGCAAGCGAGTTCCCTACAGATCATCAGACCATGTGAAGCAACAGTGGGCCTGTTCCGCTAGCAGGGCATGTAGCAAGAATGGAAGATAGGACAGGACATAGGAGTGTTTGTTGGTCGACCTACACTGAGGTGGCACTATACAGGTGGAACTATTCCTGCTAATAAGTTATAAGGAACTAACCTAGGAGATGGGGAAGAGGAAGGTGGGAAACTACCTGGCTGTTCAGATCTGGTCACCAAACACGGCTAAAGCCATCTCAAGCAACGTTTCAATTCTGAATAGTAGTCTTACACCAGGGCGATACTGAGAGTATATTCCACTATAGAAAGTACTGCAAATGTACTACATAATAAATTGTTAAAATAAGATTTACTATTTGAACCTCCGACCTCCGGATTGCTAGTCGAGAGCCTTACCACTCGACCACGGTGGCCGTCAGATTGGTAATGTTGATAAAATAATTTATGGACACACTTAAATGTGTATAAAATGGAATGAAGAAATGCGGCAGGTCTGAAGGTTCGGGAGATAGTTCAGTTGCTAGAGTAAACGATCCTTAAAAATGAATGAAAATGAGAAAATGGTCCTTAATTGAAATTCCAGTCGCACCCATTAATTTATTTATTTTGTGATTTTTACTAACATTATTCCAATGTTTTGTATAATAATTATGAAAAGCTTACTGTCTGTCAAGCTGCAGAAGGGCGATGTTGTAATACGTGAGTGAGTAAGTACTGTTGTATAGTGGGTGGGCGTGTGTTTTTATCACATTGTATACAGCGTCAGGGTTGTACTGAGGTGTAAAGTTCCCCCCCAATCCGACGAACTGTGAGCTGAAACAAAAGAAGTGCAGGTTATATTAACATTGCCATGTGCATCTT
Source organism: Hesperophylax magnus (assembly GCA_026573805.1). NCBI lineage: Eukaryota > Metazoa > Arthropoda > Insecta > Trichoptera > Limnephilidae > Hesperophylax > Hesperophylax magnus. The sequence goes on along the minus strand of JAIUSX010000214.1, from coordinate 587,212 downwards.
GTAGGTCTAATTGTCTAATGTCTAATACAATCACTACGTCATCTGAGATTCACCAAAGCGTCTTAAAATAAATTGCATTCATATAAGTCGGTACATACATACTCGTATTACAAAGCAGAATTTAGTGTAGCTATACACTATGGTGTATAATTTGTGAACATGGAGTAAAAAATAAAATAATTGCGTACCATACTAGCGACAATAAAGATGCTGTTTAAAAGCAACTTCTTAAAAACTAAATATATATTTGTCGATATCGGAATTGATTCTGTTCAACTACTGACTCATTTCGCTAACTTTACTCTTCGAACAGTTCGAGAGAGTTCTTAAGGCTCCGTAGTAAGCGTTCAAAAAGATGAAGAAGATTGTTTGAAGGAAGATATGAAACGACAATAATTTTGCGAAAATTGTTAAAATATTTAATGAAACACGATTCGTTTAGTAAGAATTCTTTCTAAAAATGCCTAAGTTGCATTTAAAGAAACACTGTGAATTTTTTAATACCTATGACATGTTAAATAACAGAACAAATTTGGTCTGTTATCTGTTCGAAGAACGAACAGGGGTTGGAATAGCCGCCCTTTACAGGGCTATTCCACACAGATAAAGTATAAATGAATTATATAGCTTGTGACAGGCGATGCGAGAACACAATGCATAACGTTAATTCACAATCAACTTACCGGGAGGAGATGGTGAAATCTGCATAGCGAGCATCATCTGTCAGCACTGGAACGTTTAGCGTGGTTGTTAGCACTCGTTATTTTAGATTAAATTGCGATAAAAAATACGTAAGATAATTATTTCGATAAGGAACCGGCAATGTTGTTATGACGGGACGAACGGTTTTTGTGCGACTGGTCGGCCCACGGCCTCCGTGATTCCAGCTGACATGTGCGAAATTTAAACTATACAGTTTAAATTCTGACGGTACGATTGGTTAGTGCACAGCCTGTCAAAAGCAATCAGCGTTACGGAACATTCCGCCCACCAAAATACAACAACGTGTATTTTAAAGAAAATTTAGAAACCAAACGGGCAATGCTGTGGAACGTTGCGTGAATGAAGAACAGTGAAAAGAAATAAGAAAAAAGAAAAAAATATATATTAATAATAATAATAAAAAAGATAAGAAAAGAAAATAATGCAAATAAGAATAACGAAAATCGATAAGAGAGAATGCGCCGCGGAAGCGAAGATGATTAGTCACATTGACTAGGCAATGGACATAATTTAGTTAATGGTCTCGTGAGAAGAGAACCATTCGATGTACGCTGTTGGACAAATAAAGATCGAACTCGTTCCTCAGAGTGAAGTTCAATTTCGTTGAAATTGCCATCGAACGACGGCCAAGAATCGGATGATTGGATCAGCCACGAAGGCCCCGCCCACCATAACGTGTGATCGATCCGATCGGCTGGGGATTGACCACAAGAAGCGACATCCGCTGGATTATCTCCAGATGACACGTGATGCCAGGAAGTCCCTTCGAGGGCATCTTGAATGTGACTGACACGGTTAGCCACGAAAGTCTTCCAGCGACACGAAAGAGAACGTAACCAGGCGAGCACGATGGTTGAATCCGACCACGCAAAGGTATTGGAGATCGGAAGCAATGGTACGTATAAATCTTTGACGAATTTTAATAGATCTGCTAGAAGAACTGCCGCACACAGTTCAAGGCGAGGCAATGAAATCTTTTTTGTGGGGGCGACTCGAGACTTGGCGCAAACCAAATATATTTGGACTTTATCGTCAACATCCATGATTCGCAAGTAAACTACCGCGCCATATCCAAGTTCCGAACTATCTGAGAAGCCATGAAGTTGACACGACTCCATGTGAGGGAATGACACCCATCGAGGGATTTTGAACGACTTCAAGAGCGGTAATTGTTTAGTATAACGATCCCATTGACGAACAATGTCAACAGGGGGGGTGTCATCCCACCCAACCTTTAGAACCCACAACTTTGGTACTAGGGATTTGGCGAAAAACGTCAAAGGGCATAGAAAACCGAGAGGGTCAAAAACCCGAGCGACTTCACTGAGGATAGTGCGTTTAGTAAACTCGCGATCGAGGCATAGGACTTCGAATGGAAATGTATCATGTCGTGGCTCCCACTTTAATCCCAATACCTTGGGAATGTGAGAGTTATCAACATCCATGGACACCAAGTCATTGAGGCAGTATTCCGGAGGCAGATCGGCGAGTAATTCTGGTTTGTTACTAGCCCACTTCCGCAATTCGAATTGACCTCGTTTGAACAGCTCGATAACTTCAGTTTTCGTTTGTTGAGCTTGTTCCAAGCTGTTACAACCGGTGACGATGTCATCTATGTAAATATCCGAAGTTAGCACACGACGCGCTAGCAGTAAATCATAACCTTCATATTTGGTCAACTGTTTGACAGTACGACAGGCTAAAAATGGGGCGGAGGAGACACCATAGGTTACAGTGTTTAGTTGGTACTCTTGGATGGGTTCCGACGAATGAAAACGCCAAAATATTCTTTGGAAAGCACGATCTGGTTCTTGAATCAATATTTGGCGATACATTTGTCGTACATCAGCAGTAAACACTACCGATGGTATACGGAATTTTAGCAAAAGCTCCAGCAGGTTCTTTTGAAGCTTTGGACCGATAAGCAAGGTATCATTTAACGAGGATCCGTTCACATCCGTCGCTGAGGCGTCAAAAACCACTCTTAAGTAAGTGCTAGCGCTGCCTGGACGAAGAATGCAATGATGAGGTGTGTGATACTTTCCCTTGTGCAAATCTTTTCCAGGAACACGAGTCATGTGACCACTGTGTAAATAATCAGTCATGAAAGCAGAATGTTGTTCACGTAGGGTTGGATTTGCTATGAATTTGCGCTCGAGTGAATGGAATCTGCGTAAAGCGATCTCACGCGACCCTGGAAAAGAGATATCCCTTCCCCTTTCTCGGAAAGGCAAGGATACGATGAATCTTCCCGAAGATCCGTCCCGTGAGTGGTCAGTGCAGTACATTTGTTCACAAAGTTGTTCCTCAGGAGTAAGGTGTGAAGACTGGGGAATGGTGTCTAACTCCCACAGTTGCTGGACCTCTTCGTGAAGCCGGTCCTCGTTAGTAACGATGAAAGATTTCGTTTCGTGAGCAGTGTCCGAACCAACTGAACCTAGAAGAAGCCAACTAAATGCAGAATTGAAAGCTGATGGCTGACGTGGACCACCATTCACATTACCAGGTCTCAGAAGAGAAGAGAAAACCTCAGCACCCAGAAGAAGATCAATCGGTCCCGGTTTGTGACAGTCAGGATCGGCAAGAGGCAAGTTTCTCAACTGATGCCACGATGACTTATCTAGACGAACAGTTGGCATGTTGCCGCAGATACTAGGCAGCGTAAGTGCCTTGATGTTGAAGAGAACCCGTCCCTTAACACCGATCTCTAATTGAATTACTCCCGACGTGGTTGCGGAAGATTGGCCTAAGCCGCTAACTCTCTGAGAACTGGCTTGACGAGGGATGCCTACGAGCTCCGCAGCACGATCGGTGATGAAGTGAGCTTGGCTGCCCGAATCGATCAATGCGCGAAAGGTTTGGAAACGGCCGGATGAATCGCGAATGCCAACATTGGCGGTTGACAATAGTACTATGGACTTGTCTCCTAAGTTGGTGAGGACCTGAATTTTAGAGTCGGAAGACGTCTCCTGGTCCGTAGACGTCGTGGAGTGTTGATGCTGATCTTCCAAAGAAGCGTTTTCGTCTCGATGAAGCAAAGTATGATGTTTTTGCTGACATTTTTGACATGTAAACAAAGATTTACAATCTTTAAGATAATGAGAAGAATGAAGACAATTGAAACACCAACGGTGTGATTGAACAAACTGTACGCGATCCTGAACTGACTTGAGTGCAAATACCTTGCACTTGGAAATGGAGTGGTCTTCCCCGCAACAGGAGCATTTCAGATAAGTGGTGGAGTTCGAGGACCTATTTGTTTTAGGCTGTCCTTTCTTAAGATCGCAAAGAAGCGCTGAAGTGAGTTTTTTGGCAGCCTGATTAAAGTTCCGTGCAAGAGGTTTGTCAATAGTACTGCTATCGCGAGTCGAAAAATGTAAGTCTCGTACAAGAGCTTCGCATTTGTTATAAAGAAACTCTTTGAGTTTCAAATATGAAGGCAGCTTGGTAGGAGACTGAAGTTGTTCGAATGCGCATCTTGTAGGTGAATCTAATTTCGACAGAATTAAATAACAAAGCACGAAGTCCCAATTATCTGTTGGGAGATCCAATTCTTTTAAAATTGTTAAATCCTCATTAAATACATCGAACACGCGACGGAATTCAAAAGGATCGTTGGGCGGAAAATTTAAATTTAGCATTTCCCGCCAACACGTAAATGCGAGTTCACGCGCGTTACGATAGCGCGCGATTAATCTTTGATATGCTTCAACGTAGTGAGCTCCTTGTACTGGAAATGTCCGAATTAACCCTAAAGCTTCTCCAGATAAACATGAGAACAAATACTGCATGCGTTCGATGTTGGATAAAGATTTGTTTTCATGAATCAGAGCGAAACATGTCGTAAAATTCGGGCCATTGCTTGACATTTCCAGAAAATATTGGAATGTTTATTTTTGGTAATTTAACGTTTGTGCACGCATTCGCGGTCTTACAATCGAGAGGCTGACTGGTTAACTCCTGGTAAATTTCGACAATTTGATAATACATCTCGTCAAAGGTTTCGCGAATTTTATCCTCATCAATTTCGTTTGTGTCATCTAAAGCTAATATTTCCGCGTGAGACGTTTCAAATTCAAGAAATATCTTTTCCAGAGTAGTATAATGCGCTAACAGTAAGTTGCACTTAGTTGCATCGTGCAAAGCGCTTTTTGCTATTTCATGTGTCTTGAGTAATCTATTATTCGCTAATGTCCGTTTCCGGCGCAATATTTGAATTGCTGGGGCCATGTTGAATAAACACGATTGGAAACGTACCCAAAAACGAAACGAAAATAAATAATAATAATATAATCTATTACAATTATATGCGCGGTAGGTCGTAAATACTCAAGAGCTAGGTACCTACCTAATTACTGTTCGAATTGATTATTATTCAAAATTTAAGAAACATTCCACAGCATTATCCGTTTTGGCATAGATAGATAATAATCTTAAAGTTCCCTGATTTCGGCACCAAAAATGTTCGAAGAACGAACAGGGGTTGGAATAGCCGCCCTTTACAGGGCTATTCCACACAGATAAAGTATAAATGAATTATATAGCTTGTGACAGGCGATGCGAGAACACAATGCATAACGTTAATTCACAATCAACTTACCGGGAGGAGATGGTGAAATCTGCATAGCGAGCATCATCTGTCAGCACTGGAACGTTTAGCGTGGTTGTTAGCACTCGTTATTTTAGATTAAATTGCGATAAAAAATACGTAAGATAATTATTTCGATAAGGAACCGGCAATGTTGTTATGACGGGACGAACGGTTTTTGTGCGACTGGTCGGCCCACGGCCTCCGTGATTCCAGCTGACATGTGCGAAATTTAAACTATACAGTTTAAATTCTGACGGTACGATTGGTTAGTGCACAGCCTGTCAAAAGCAATCAGCGTTACGGAACAGTTATCATTTTCGGAGCACACTTTGAGTTTTTTTCGATCGATGGAATTTCGTATAGTTACCGTTTCGACTCAAATGTATAAATATTATCTTCAAAAACAATATATATTTTTTAGGAACTCTAAATGTTAAAGTGTTCAAGAGAAATGTGTTATAAATTGGTGGAAATACGGAATGCGTGGCTTAAAACCAGTCGGGTCATGTGGTGCTATATCTGTCACCAAATGACAAATCCTCATGAAACTAACTTCTCATCTCCTTTTCTACTATGGTCAGACATATAATATAAACAGAATAATAAGAAGGAGTGATCACCTGGCGATCACGGGCGGCCGCGGGGAGGAAACCAGGTGGGTGGCGGAACTTTCATTTTTATATAAATCTACAGTTTTATTCCGAAATCGGCGATATTTTGCACACTTTAGCTTCAAAACAAGAGGAAGGCTACAGTCTACATAAGATTTCGAAAAACTATATGGAAAGCCGGGCAACGCCGGGTACATCAGCGAGTATATTTTTATAAAATGGTTGGTCTGTGGTTGTGTTATGATAGTTATTCAGCCAAGAATATTTAGTTTATTTCTGTTCGAAAGTGGTTTTATGTTTTTATCATCAAAACAAGTGAATTTGTAAAAGAGTTAATTTTTATAAATAACTAGCAGTACCCCGCCACGCGTTGCTGTGGTTCAGTCTGTCTGTGTAGATAGAGAAACATTGGCGCATGATGCGTTTACGTCCAACAGATGGCGTTGTTTTAAGAAAAAGCATGTTTTACCTGTCACAGGTGACATCTATATGCTATAGGAATATAAAAACGAATGCGTATTCGAATGCAAAGTTGTGTCAAAATAAAAAAGCAATCAGAAGAACTTTCGGAGATTTAAGATTTTGAACAAACTAACATTTTCGTTTTTATTTATATTAATAGATTTGCAGGGAAGAGATTTTAAAGTCTTGAATTAGTCTGATAGTGGGGTAATTAAAAATATTTTGTTGAATGTTTTTAATGTACCTCCCCCGAAATTGATTCAGGGAGAAATAAATGGTTCTACTCTAAAATAACATATGTTTCTTAGCCCGTTGTCCCACGGGTCGGTAAGGAATAGATATAAACCGAGTGCTATAAACCCCTGTGTCGTTTGATTACTGATCCGTGGGACGACGAGCTTATTATTTAAAAAAAACTATACTATCATTTTGTTATCCTTTGTACTGTTTGTAATTTCCACTTCATATTATACCAATGTATTTAACATTAGATTTAACGGTAAGCACAGAGCAGTCAGGCTTACATCATTCGAATGTATATTACAGTTAGGTATATGAGTGTATACCAGTGGCGGTCCGTGCCTTTTCAGTTAACTAGCTAGAGTGGTTGGTAAATGGATAAGGATTGACAAAAACGATATTTAAAAAATTAATTCAAAATCAGAAATATTAAAAAAAACGACATTATTAAACTAGGCCTCGGGAAAATAATTTCACTTAGGGCCTATGCCATCTTTGGGATAGCTGTGTAGTGGGACATTTTGAGGAAAGAAAGTATTTCTTGAAGAGGGTCTTGAAGAAACCCATATCTTAGGAGGGAACAAACACAGCCAAGCTGTAAAATTAAAAAACCAAAAAAAATTCTTTGAAACTACCTGTTCTCATGTGACAAATGTGATAACTGTGTAAAAATATTTGGCGGGTCTCACGGCTAAGCGCCGGTGCCAAAGGATCTATGATGCTCATTAACCGGAGCATCTTCCATTGAAATACCGGTACTTACTGAATTCAACGGAAACACTCCAATAACAATCTGTATCTCTTAAACTTACTGGAGGTCTAGCACGGTCAGTCGATAAAGCCATATTTCATATATGGTCAACAATTGGTAAGAAATGTTCCGACGGCAGATAATCATATTTTAGGCCTCCTTAGCATCAGATAAGCTTCGTTTAACTGTCAATATACACATCTTCTTTAATAATGTCGTTCGTTGTGCAAAATTACTGGCTTATTAACGAACAGAGTTGAACTAACGAAGCTCTTAGAATAGGAAAAGAAGTCGTATACGCGGTGAATTGAGGCGGGTATGGGTACCGCCGCCCCGAGAACTATTTATTACATAACCAACACCTCTGCCATATACCTATGACCACCCCAAGTGGTTCGCTTCGCTTGGTGACTTAGCATGGGTGCCCGGTTCATCAGGTTTATCGGGGGCTGGGCGGTAGATGAGTCTGCCCACCAACTGAATGGCAGGCCGGATCGGGAGAGACTGGTTGACGGAGACCTTTTGACCTCTCCAGCAGGACTCTCTCGGAGCATTGCCTCGCACCGCAGTGGGAGGGATGGATTCATAACTAACCCCCAGCTTCCTATTCACCCCTTGTACCTTTTTCCTTCCCAGAACATCCCATCCTTCCATTCCTAAAAAGACGCCCCACACAACATTTTTTTAAAATTTTTTATATTAACTCCACACAGGAGGCCCTGAAGAAAATAATTTCCCTCAGGGCCTATGTCATCTTTGGGGATGCTGTGTGGAGGGTCTTTTTGTGGAGAGGAAGGAGTGAACATGGGTCTTGAAGAGTCCCATGTTGTAGGAGGGAGGAAACACAGAGGCCGGCAGTTCGTTCCACAGCCGAGCTGTTGAACTTAAGAACGAATCGTAGAAGCGACCCGTTCTCATGTGACAAATGTCAACCGTGTACAAATGTTGGGCGCGCGTTTGGCGTGTATCCCGACTACGCACCGGTGCCGAAGGGATCAATGACGCTAGTTCCTCAGAGCATCTTCCATTGTAATACCGATAGAACAAGGACAGCATACCTACCTGACGCCTGTGCTCTAAAGATTGCAGTCCGTTTGTTAAGATTGGGGAATCTATCAAACGTACCGCCCGTTTTTGCACAGAGTCAAGGGTTTTTATCAGGTATTTAGGGGCTCCGGACCAGAGATGGCTGCCAAATTCGACAGTAGGGCGCACTTGCGATTTTTACAGGGTCAGCAGTTGTGTACTATTAAAGTATCTGCGGGCCCTGTACAGTACGCCCAGCTTCTGAGAGGTCAACTTTATTCTGGCTTCGATGGAGCCCCCGTACCTGAGCTGGTCACTTATAGTTATACCAAGCATATCAATGGAAGGCCTGTTCGGAAGATTGCTTCCGTTGAAGGAGACTAGATGTTGCGGCGTGAATGGACTGTAATTTGCGGTTTTTTGTGATATTGTTTGATTGACTTACCAATATCTCCAACTGTCGGCACCTTCCACTTTGCTCTGCTTTAATCACAGGTGGGGGTAATTGTTAGTATTGGAGGAGGTCAAGGAAAAGGAATAGTGATATTAGAATTGCGAAATGGTTCAATGCGTTATATATTGCTATTTTTATGCACTCTTCACGGCGTTCTTTGCGGTTTAACATTTGCCGTATACAGCGCGGCGCGGTGGGTTTAATAACTCAATATAGGTTATGCGGAAGCGGTTGCACTTGCGGGCGGCGCGATACTTTAACAACTGACTTGATGTAGGTAAACGCGCGGAACGCGGGCGGGAAACAACTCGAACCAAATACTATGCAACAATAACTGGCCCGAGCATGCCCCCCGCCTTGACCAATGGTCAAAGTAACTAATACAACAAAGAAAAAAAAATGAAAAACAAAAACACGTTATGAAAGGATTCAATAAACAATACTGAACCCGCGGTAGAACTAAATTCTAAATTAACTAAATCTAAGATAACGTTAAAGTTATTGTGTAGGCAGGGGACAGAGTTTAACGACTGCCCTGCGATATGTTCCGGAGTTAGTCTTAACGTCCGCAACGCGGATCACCCCATCTACGCCGGGGTGGACGTTTACCACTACGCCAATAGGCCATTGTAGTGGTGCGATATTGTCACTCTTAATTATTACCACGGTGCCTTTCGTTATTGGATTCGAATTTGTATTCCATTTCTGACGCGATTGCAGCGTGTTCAGATACTCCATTCGCCATCGATTCCAGAAAGTCTGGACGAGACGATCGACAAGATGTTTTCGTTGCAGCAAATTTACTGGCGCATCTGACAAATCAGCAGCGGGTAAAGATTGTAATGGAGTGAGCGTTAAAAAATGAGCGGGTGTTAAAGGCAATGGAGCCGAAACATCGGTAACGCTGAGCACTGATAATGGGCGTGAATTTAGAATAGCTTCAATCTGATGAAGAACCGTTTGCATCTCTTCGTATGTGAGAAGAGATGTACCCACAACTTTATTTAAGTAACATTTAATGCACTTAATGTTACTCTCCCAGATCCCACCGAAGTGGGGTGCTTGTGGAGGATTCATCTTCCACTCGATACGGTTTTCCAACAAATTTTCTGAGAATTTTTTCTTGTAGTCCGGTGACTCTAAAAGTTCGAATAAAGCCTTCAAATGCGATTTAGCTCCTACGAAATTTGTCCCATTATCAGAATACATTACATTTACAGGCCCTCGACGGGATAGAAAACGTTTGAACGCGTTGAGAAAGACTTCGGTCGAGAGGTCTGAAGCGAGTTCAATGTGAACCGCGCGGGTCACCAGACAGATAAATAAGCAAATGTATGCCTTTTGGCTTCTAACACCCCGACGTCTATGCGGGATTATTTGAAGCGGCCCAGCGTAGTCGACCCCCGTGTGCAGAAAGGCCTTAGCTTCGCGGACGCGGCAAGCGGGTAAATCTCCCATTATTGGGAATTGCGGTTTGGGATTGACTTTAAAGCATGTATTGCACTGATGCACGCGTTTCCGAATCAAATTGCGCGAAGAAAGTATCCAAAACCTTTGCCTCAACAGAGACATAAGTAAGGTGGGTCCCGTATGCAAGTTCTTAGTGTGGTAATAATCTACTATTAAATCAACTTTATGATCGTGAGCGGGTAATAAAATAGGATGACGACTATCAAATTCGAGTTCGGCGTTTCTCAATCTGCCTCCTACTCTTAGGAGACCGTCCTGAATAAATGGATTTAATTTAGCAAGAACTTGCCGTACTTTCTTGCCGTCGTTCACTGACTTCATATCATCGGAAAAATGTACTTGCTGAACTGCCCTTATAATAGCGGTTTCTGCAATGTCAATATGGCTTAACTCAAATTTACGCGGCAATTTCCTAATGAAGCGAAACACGTAAATGACAATTCGAATTAATTTCGACCACGAATGAATGCGAGAAGCCAATGTGCATAATAAAGGTGACACGATTGTCTTGAGGCGATTGTCGGTTTTAGGTTTCATTTCGGGTGGATCAGCTACACGAGAGCACAAGCCGAAAGTAGTTGGCTGTTCATACTGATTGGGTTTCAATTCCGGTAACTGTTCTGAATTTGCGTGCTTAAATGGTGAAATAGGCCACTCGAAATGCGGCTGGCAAAGCCATTTTGGACCATTCCACCAAATGTCATTTGCTATCAATTGCGATGGTAGCATACCTCTTGACAGGCAGTCGCTAGGGTTATCAGCACCTGCGACATGATAAAAATGACTACTGTTTAAATTTTCGTTTATTTTTGCTACACGATTGGCAACAAAGGTTTGCCAGCGGTGAGGTGATGAATGAATCCAACTTAAAGTTACAGTCGAATCAGAAAAGGCAAATGTTGAATGAATAGTAAACCTAGCGGAGTAATTATCAATTACCTTTTTTAACAGGTGCGATAACAATAATGCAGCGCATAATTCTAGGCGTGCTAAGGAAACGATTTTTAGCGGCGCTACCTTTGATTTTGCGCAAACTAATTGAACCTTAATTCGGTTATCAGGAGTGGTCACATGAGCGTATACCACTCCTCCATATGCTTTTTCGCTTGCATCCGCAAATCCAACAAGTATTAACGTGCATCCTTCCGTGACTCCTATATGACGTGGAATACGAATCGACGATATTGACGGCAATTCCGCGTTGAACTGCTGCCACTGTTGTGATATCCTTGCGGGTGGGATTTCGTCCCAATCGATTTTCAAATTCCACAGCTCCTATTAGAAGCTTGGCTTGTACAATTATAGGTGCTACCAGACCCATCACGTCAAAGAGTCTAGCGACAGATGATAAAATATTGCGTTTCGTACAAGTTCGATTGTCTGGAGTAACTTCAAATGCGAAAATGTCATCCGAAGGATGCCATCGTAGCCCAAGGATTTTTAGCGATGCATCACTATCGAAAGTTACACTTTGCGACAGGCGAAGTTCCAATGGAACGTTTTCTAAAACTGTGCTGGAATTGGATGCCCACTTAGCGAGTTGAAAACCTCCTGACTGGAAGAGCTCAATCAACTCTTCAGCCGCGCGGATAGCTTCTTGCTCATTTAAAGCAGAGCTAGCGATGTCGTCTACATAAACATCTCTATTAATAATATCCTTTGCAAGAGGGAAGCGAGCGCCTTCATCTAACATTAATTGTTTGATTGCTCGAAGGGCTAAGAACGGACTACATTTAAGACCGAATGTTACGCGATTGTATTGGTAAGCCTGAAGCGGCTTTTGCGGATCGAATCTATATAAAATTCGTTGATAACGACGATCTTCTTTGCGAACATTTATACATAAATACATTTGACGAACGTCTGCGGATATTGCGATAGGAAAAAGGCGTAAATTCAGAAGAATGCAAAATAAATCATTCTGTAGGCTTGGTCCCGTGTGTAAAATATCGTTCAAAGATAAACCAGTTTTTGTCTTTGCGCTTGCGTCCAGAACCACTCTCATCTTTGTTGTCATTTTATCTTCACGCCTAACTGCGTGATGCGGGATGTAGTATACGTTTTCTGACGGTAAGGCTTCCACCTGGGACAGATAACCTTTATGAATATGTTCTCTTATCACTTCATCATAAAGCGGTTTTAGTTCTGGCAGATGATTAAATTTTCTTTCTAGTGCATAAAACCGATTTTGCGCAGCTTGCAATGAATCACCTAAGTCACAAGGATTGCTTTTGAATGGCAAAGCCACTTCATAAGAACCGTCCTCGAGGCGAGTTGTGGTGCCTTTAAAAATGTCTTCAGCTTCTTTTTCTTCGAGGCTGTGAACTGGTTCCGAACCAATATCTTCGATTTCCCAGAATTTTTGCATTAAGTTCTCAATTTCGTGCGTAGCGCAGAAAGTGAATGCGGTGTTTGGTTGAGAATTTACTGGGGCGTCACCCATAAAAACATAACCTAATGTGGTTTGAATCGCGACTGGAAAACCGGGGGTGATTATCTTATTTGGTAGCAACAGTTGAGAGAACAGACTGACGCCAATTAGCAAATCGATTGGGCCTGGCATTGCCCAGGTGTCGTCTGCCAGCGGAACATTTATAAATTTATATGACGTCAAGTCCACCTTGCAAGTAGGTAAATGAGCGGTAATTTTTTCTAAAACTAGAGCGGTTATGGAGTATTTGAAGTAGGGATCAATCCTAGATTGAATTGTCAATGTGACACTTCCTCTTATTGATTGCGTTTTGCCACCTAAACCCTGGACTGCGAAGCGCGTTCCTGAACTGACTGCCAGGCCTAATTTTTCACAACATTGTGAAGTTATATAATGTTTTTGTGAGCCTGGGTCTAGAAGACAGCGGACGGTATTCTCTTCACCGTTTCGATCAACAGTGTGAACTTTGGCGGTAGCAAGAACTTCAGTGGTTGCCCCTTGTCGCGTGGTTGCTGACATAGTACATATCGGCGGTTCTGCATCGTTAGGTTGAGTTTCTCCATTGGATGTGGAGGCGTTTGCTTGACTGGGTTTATCAAAATGAAGAAAAGTATGGTGCTTGCCATGACACTTATGACAAGTGCCTTTTGATTTACATTTTGTAGATGTATGTTGCGGGCTCAAGCAATTAAAACACAAAGATTTTTCCTTTGCGAAGGAAAACCTTTCCTTTGGTGATAATTTTAAAAATTGTGTACAAGTGTACAGTTGCGTGTGGTTCTCATTTTGACAATAAAGGCATTTTGATTGCGTACTCGTGTAAGTATGATGTGTGCGGAGTTGAGCTGTGCGACAAGTTCCACCGGAACTGGTTGAATGTGTGTTGGCGGTGTTAGGTCCACGAGTTGTTGAAGTTCGTTGCAGAATTTTGACCTGATCTTGCACAAACGACACCAATTGCTTGCAGGTGGGAATCTCAATTTCTCGAACTGAGAGCTCAAATGCTTGTGCAGTTTGCGACTCTAACTTCTGCAAAGCGCATTGTAGTAATATAAAATCCGAAAGGTCTTCTATTCCCAATTGTTTTAGTGCGGCGATAGATGCTGAATATTTTTCTATAAAAATTGTCAGATTGTTTGCGTTGTGAGCTACGGTTTTTGAATGAAATATGTTATTCAGGTAATAAGTGGCAAGAGATCGCTTATCTTGATATTTATTGACTAGCGTATCCCAGATTATTTTATATGTGTCTCCAGTTGGCACTAAACCTGACGTAACATTTTTCGCGGTTCCAGTTAATTTTCCAATTAAATATTGTACGCGTTGCGAATCAGATAGTTGTGAATTTAAATGAACATTTGTTTTGAATGTTTCATAAAATAGGTGCCAATTTTCCATCCGTCCATCAAACGTAGGTAATTCTATAGCGGGTAACTTAATATAATTATTATTATTAGTCGTAGCAGCACACGCAGATGTAGATGTTTGCGGTTTTGTAGCTAAATTTGGTTTAAAATTATTTCGTGCGCGAATAATACGTGTGTATAATTCTTCAAACTGTTCCCAGCTTGAATAATCTGGTTCAGAATTCGGGTCTGACGTAAGAGTATTCTCGTTAATTTGATCAATAATTAATTCAAATTTATTTTTAATTTCTAAAATACTTTCAGATTCGGACATAAATGCTTCACCTGAGCGTGACGCGTCGAAATTGATTGGCAAATTATTTGCAAGCAAAACTAAATTTTGAACCCTTTTTAGAATAATATCTCTTTTCCCTTTTAGTAAAACTAATTGTCTTTTTAGTTTGTCTTCCATTTTTAGAATTATTTGCAAACTAAAAGTTTAATTATTTATAAGATAATGCGCAAGAAACACAAGTGTACTGGGCGACAATTTGTACTGACGAATTATAGTGGAGAAGTTATTTTCCAAATAATTAAATAGGTATATTGTGCCATAAACTCAAGCGATGTTTACGTACGTACTTAGGTTGGCATTAATACATAGACGAATATATTACGCTGGAATATCTTTGCGATTTGCACCGAATAAATTTGCTACAACAACATCGATAAATAATTTAATTACCCAAAATATCAAAGAGTACCTATACCTAGGCATGTAATTTCAAATAGCGGGCGAGTATTGCTAACTGAATTCTTACACAAAATGAATGCGATTTGCGATTGAATAGGAATAAATGGTTCTAGAATTACCAAAATGTAATTCTCAACTTAAATAATGCGGCTCGAATAGGACCAAATGTTGCGGCGTGAATGGACTGTAATTTGCGGTTTTTTGTGATATTGTTTGATTGACTTACCAATATCTCCAACTGTCGGCACCTTCCACTTTGCTCTGCTTTAAATGAGCAAGAAGCTATCCGCGCGGCTGAAGAGTTGATTGAGCTCTTCCAGTCAGGAGGTTTTCAACTCGCTAAGTGGGCATCCAATTCCAGCACAGTTTTAGAAAACGTTCCATTGGAACTTCGCCTGACGCAAAGTGTAACTTTCGATAGTGATGCATCGCTAAAAATCCTTGGGCTACGATGGCATCCTTCGGATGACATTTTCGCATTTGGATCCCTTTTAGACGTAATCAGACAGGATTGGGTCTTTGAAACATTAAATTCGACGAGATTATTTTTACCCCAGGAGGAAATACTCTCGAGATAACCGTCCATTCTCTGCTTCAAAGCCCTCCGAGCCGTTGGAGTTTGTGTGCCCTTTGGGGGCCTGTCAAACAAAAAGCTATCATGAACTGTACTGTCATCCGCGTAACAATGAATCGGTGCGCATGTCAAAAGGTCATTGATGTGCAACGAAAACAAAGTCGGAGACAGAACCAATCCCTGTGGGACGCCAGCATTTATGGAGTGTGAGGAAGAGGTGAAACCGTCAGCAACCGCCTGAATCGACCTATCCCTTAAAAAGTCAGCAATCCACGTACACAGGGATGCGGGAAGTCCGTAAGAAGGCAATTTGTTGACAAGTCCTCGGTGCCAGACCCGGTCAAAGGCCTTGTATATGTCTAGTGCGACCGTTTGGGTCTCACCGTGACGTTCCAGGCACCGCCCCCAAACATGCGTCACATACGCGAGAAGATCACCGCACGAGCGGTTCCGCCGGAATCCGTATTGACGGTCGTTGATAATTTTGTTCTTCTCGAGGTATGTGAGCAGTTTGTCGTTGATCACACGTTCCATCACTTTGGACAGAACTGATGTGATCGCTATGGGGAGGTAGTTGGCCGGGTTGGAGCGGTCACCTTTCTTGGGAACAGGGTGAATGACCGCTTTTTTCCAACCAGAGGGCACAGTGCCACACTTCAGGGACATTTTGAAGAGCTTTGTCAAAACTGGAACTATTTCCGAAGCACACCTCTGCAATACCAGGGCAGGTATTCCATCAGGTCCACTAGCTTTGTTAACATCGAGCCCCCGTATGACGTGGAGTACATCCCGATGCCGGATCCTCAGCTTTTTCATATAGAAGCCGCAGTGAGGAACCGACGGCGGAACAGCACCTCCGTCTTCGAGGGTCGAGTTTTCCGTAAACATTTTCCCTAATTGGTTAGTCTTTTCGGTGGCGGTATTTGCTAGTGAGCCGTCAGGTCTGGTAAGAGGTGGCAAACTGGGTTTGCAAAAATTCCAACCTATTGAGCCCGCAAGCGACCAGAATGCTCTGCTGCCATGCGGGCAGGCAGTCAGCTTTTTGCTGATCTGCAGGTCGTGTTCGAATTTTGACCTATTAATGATTCTCTTGCATTCCTTTGCCGATTTGTTGTATGCTGATCTGCTTTCGGGCGTTCGAGATGTGTTGTAGGCTCGGTAAGCCGCGTTTTTTCGTCGAACTGCTTCGGAGCATTGTTGACTGAACCACGGCTTTGAGCCCACACCAGTTTCTTTAGTAGTCAATTGTATGAAGCCATCCATCGCCGATTTGATGACTTAACCAATCTCCCGAGCACATCTTGAAGGGTCCGAAGTCTGAAAACAAACAGCTGACCACGGAAAAGCGTTGAAATGGGCCCGCATACCGAACCAATCTGCTGACCTATAGTGCCACACTTTTCTCCTCAGCCTCTCATTGGTTGGTCTGAGGTTAACGGGGATTGATGTCGTCACTAGGCAGTGGTCGGATGATCCAAGAGGCACTGTGACGTCAATCTTATAACCGTGTGGCACAGTAGTTAAGAATAGGTCAAACAGATTGGAGCGGTGAGTCTGGACATCAGGAACCCTTGTAGGCTCCTGAACCAGTTGCTCTAATCCGTAGCAAATGGCAAAGGATTCCGCCTGTCGGCCAGCCGAGTCCGTTGGGCCTGACAACTTCAACCATGGTTCGTTATGAACATTGAAGTCCCCCAGAACAATAAACTCGGCCGAAGGGTAGCGGGGCAAGAGATCATCAATAGTATCTCTCAATTGTTTGAAGAGTTCGGAAGTGTCTGATTCGCTATGGTTCGGTGAGCGGTATAAACATGCGTAGAAACTTGCCGTACTGGCAAGATTGATGCGCACCCACATTACGTCGAATCTGGATGTTTTCCAGACTCAATAGTCGTACACAGTTGACGTCAGCTCGACTATAGAGGCAGACTCCTCCTTTGAGTCGGAACTTGCTTGCAAGGGTAAAGCCTGGGCAGTCCAGATAGGAGGAGTCTGGCGGCTCGGCTATCTTAGTTTCGGATAGGAAAATAAGGTTGGGACGTTGGGACAAAAGATGGTGATGAACAGAGTTTAAATTTGTGTGCAGGCCGCGAATGTTGGCAAAATTTACCAACAGTTTTGGCCCGCACCGGGGACGCCTGCTACTGGCCGCTGTATTAATGTTAAATTTATTTTGTATGTTCATGATTTTAAGATTTTTTTTTTGTAAGGTTAATTAATTAATTAATTAATAAATTAAAAAATTAAGTCTGGAATGGAAAGGTATGAGTGGTGGGTAGGAATCTGGGGTTCAGTATGTCCAGGAGTGATGAGCGTTTGGTTCCAGCCCACTCACTGCGGTGCTAGGCGATAGGCTGGGAGAGTCCGGCTGGAGAGGGCATCCAATGCGCCCCAAACGCTGCTGCTGGGTCCCCTCCGGTCACGAACCGGCACAACAGCAGTGGCGGGGTTTTTTCACTCGCTGATGGGGCAGCCCACCCTTAGTCGTGAGCCTGAGGGTCGGGCCCCTGTACTATCGAGCGGCCCGGACAGCGGTAACCGGTTATAAAGGGTCTCCCTCAACCAGCATCTCCCAACCGGCCCGCCACGCAGAAGGTGGGCCGACGCACCCGCCACCAAGACCCGGGCAAACCTTAACCCATTAACCCGGCACCCCTGCTAAGTCACCAAACGTAGCGAACCACTTGGGGTGACCTGTGGCAGAGGTGTTGGTCATCCAATAAATGGTTCCCAGGGCGGCGGTACCCATTCCCGCCTAACAAATGCATCCCCAAAGAGGACGTACGCCTTGAGGGGAACTATTTTTCTCCGGGCCTCCTGTGTGAAGCTAATAGTAAGCATAATTTCTTCTGAAGTCATAAGATTTATTATTAGATATTTAATACGTGTTTACTTATAAAACAAATATACGGTTTTTGTACCGTTTTTTAAATTTCAAATAAGGACTTATACAAAAATGCCACTATCTCAATGACATTTCTGTTTCAGTACCTAGGTGCTATAATATTGAAAAAATGCAAATAAGGAAGTAATCACGACAATTTTACATAGAAAGTAATCTTTACTGAACAATTAAAACGGCCACCATTCTAAACCCAAAACTAAACATACAGACAGCTTAAATGAAAAAACGGTCGAGTTAAAACAGGACTTCGCAACGCTCAATTCATTCAATTATGTGAGGTAAATTCTTTAGTTCGCCGCTTATACCACGAGTTTCCAGACACCGTGTATACCACAAGTTTGTGAAATATCGATTAAAATGCGCTTAAATCTTTAAAGTGAGATTGTTCAAATATCAAATCATCGTTGCAGTAATTATTACAAGGAGTTGAATTTTTAAATAAAGAAACAATAAACTCACCTAAGCGCTGCAATGAATACAGCGCACAGCACCCACCTGTCACTCATTAATGTCACTGGAATCCCCGACCAGGTGATCGCTTCTCTCCGACCTAATCCAAAATATCCCTGGGAACACAACACAACTTCATATTAATCTCTAAGCAAGTTTTGTTTTAAATTCCTCGCAAAATGTTTGCTGATTTTCGTTTTTTCATTTGATTTGTTCATTTTTACGGCCAACCATCTGGAACCAGTGACACTATGGCATCACAACCAACCATCTTGAACCAGTGACACTATGGCATCCCAACCAACCAACTGGAACCAGTGACACTATGGCATCCCAACCAACCATCTGGAACCAGTGACACTATGGCATCCCAAATTACGGTATGTTGTGAGGCTGAAGGTAGTGGGAAGGGGAACGAGATGCGGAAGAGAAAATTACCTGCCTATCCAGATATAATCACGTATGACCGTGTTGAAAATAAGGAAATTGTCACCAAACACGACTAAAGCCAAAGATAGTGAGGCATAAAGCTGGCAGAAGAATGCTAAAATTGAACTGAATACTGTAGAAATGAGATTCCTGAGTTTACGTTTGCCAAAATGAAGTATGACCGTGTTACAAATGAGGAGATCGGGAAAGAATGCAAATAAGGCTTTGTTATAAACGTTCAAAAAGATAATGCAGATATTTTAGGGCTAAGCCTTTGATAGTATGTTTAATTATCGTGGATATTGCAAATTAAAACTAAAGTCAAGTTCGACTATTCCAACTTATAGCTGCAACACCTGCATAATTTAGCATTTTGCCGCAAATTTGTAAAAAAACTGTAGTGTTTTGTATATTTCCTGCTAAATGAGTACTTTTCAAGATCATTTCAAACGACACTCGCTTACAAAAATTTTAAAAAAGACAGAAGTCCACAATGGAGGGCTGATACCAACCCTGATGCGTAGCTGATAGCATTGAACTGGAGGAAGGATGAAAGTTGACTGAATGCTATACAAATGAGATCCCTCAGTCGTATGTGTCCGAAAACCATTCAAATATTGACATCGGGAAATAATGCAAGCGTTGTGGGAAAGTTTAAAAAGGGACGCTCAGAAAGTTTGTACGTTTGGAGCGGACGGATGGAGAAAGGAGTGACAGGAGAATGTAAGACGACTAAGTGAAAATGGTAGAAGAAGTCTGTGACGCCTGAGGAAGACACAGCACGACCGAGTGAATCAAACACTCGAATTGGGTCAACTCAGGATTTAGATTAACAGAAATTTATGTACCTATGTATGACACAATGTATAAATGTGAATGAAGCAAGGAATGTGTGTCAAGACAGAGCTGTGCCGAGGTCTATCCTCTCTGCCTACTCATGCAGGAAACTGCGTAGTGGTTAGTTAGTATTTAATAAATAAATTAATATTTTAGGTTTTAATCTGTCTATTTATATAAATACACACATGAAATTGTTGTTATAAACCGCAATTACATATATGTATAATATTTGACTTAATAACAATGTCTGCAACTTACAAAGTGTGGGGCCTCGGTGGTAGTTGCCATGGGAGTATGTGTGTGTTCCAAATGAGGTTCTGGTGAGAGTGGAGGGCACAGGTCTCCCCGAGACCAGCCGAAACTTGTTTGTTGGCACGGGAATATAACGTTTTCACCTAGTTCTAAGCAGTCTGCAAGAGAAACAAAAATAAATACAAACAAACGTTAGAAGTGCCGACAGTTTTTGGTGGGACTAAGTGGAAGATATTTGTGATAAAGCAGATGTGGAAAGCCAGGGAGTTCTCCTTTGCTCTGTTACCTCTGACTGGTCTTCCTTCTCCAAGAGCTGAGGAGACTTGCGCTAGTAGGGCAGTTCCTCTGCGAAGCGGACATGTTGCAGTGTTCACACCTCAGCTATTATATCAGATTATAGATCTTATCGGACTTAACAGACATTTTTTACAATATGTCTGGGCAGGGCCGGTCCAGTACAGGCGCAATTGTAGCAGCCCGCTCGGAGCGCCGACTTGCAAGAAGTCAAGGCGCTGATAATACCTGACACTGCAAACAAGCGCCACACACAAAAACACAGCGCCCTTGTGTCTAGGTAGGTTATTAGAAGAGTTTTTTTACCAATACAACAAAATCCCCAATTAAATTACTGAGATTGAAAAATGATTAATTTTAAAGAGAAATTAAGAAAGCGTGTCTAAATCAAATTTTTATGATTTGTTTTTGATTTAATATGTTTAAATTTTAAATATTTAAACATATATTATTTTAATTTTTATTTACACGTATTTCTAAAATTATTAGTACGCACAATGATGTAAGCTAAGTTAAGATTAATAAATACATACATTTTAATAGTATCTTCAAAAGCTAGTCGATGGTAAATTGTACGTTAAACACTTATTTTTATTTTCATCTTTATATCGATGAACTGAGTGCGATTCTGGACTTGCAATAGAAAATACAGACAGACATTAACTTTCACAGTTAATATTGTATTTTAAAGCAGTGTTATTGTTTGAAATCGATGAATGTACACTGTACACGACAACATGACACTTATTGCTAAAGCTTAGAGAAAACCGCTACTGTTAGCAAGATGGCCAGCGTGCTCAGTGGCCCCAAAGGCAGAGGTAGACATGGCCCTGGACTGAAGGAAGTGAGGAGAGGGGCGAGATGGAACATCAGCCCCACGAGCAAAGGAGGTGGCTCCTTGTGGAACTGATTCCTCATCGCTTTGGATTACTACGCCACTGGCTGATCTGATCGCCTTGAGATATACTAAGCCTGTATTTACCAATCTATCGATGTTATTTACGAAACACACATGATTATGTGTCTGTAAGTTTACAATGAAAATGTCAATGGCAATGTGACGCCACTCCGAGCCAACAAGACTGTCTGCTCATCCATCTCAATACATGGAATACACATATTATATGGCAGATCTTGTCCCTAGTTGAGAAGCCATTGAGTTCAAGCACACACAGACTAAAATCTTTAGTATGTACCACTCTCAAGTCTACGGCATATTCTTTTACATCAATTAAAATGTTAAATAACTTGCTCATGTCGTAATAGATCCCCCGACCATGTAGGACGTCATTACATGGCCGTTTCTGATACGTGGTTACTCGCTGTACAATCAACTGATCTTTTTGAAACTTATTTAATACTCACAATCAGCCGCCTTTGATCCGGTAAGCTGCTGCGAGATTAGTCGCTTGGACAAAGGCGGACAGGGCTTTGTGCAGCAAACAATGTCTTCCTCTGTACGATTGTCCGGGGAATTACATCTCTGAAATCCAACATACATAACATATAACTCGAAATAACAAATAATAGCAATGATTCAATGGGGTGAACTAGGCAAAAATTATCATTTCCCTGCTGGTGGACACTGCAAAGCTGTCTGAAACGTCGCGCAACACATTACCTCTAAAATTAATCACTATTTGGCAACAATTATTCTTTGGTTATATTTAACATATGCCTACTCTGATGTAAGATCCACCCAGAAAATGGTAGGAACTTTAAATCTGGCTTGCGGTCAGTTTCGTTGGCTTTATTAATCAACTTCTATCCTAACAAAACGTTTTACTTCATGGTGATTGAATTCTTCATTTTCTATTTTAGCCAATGTTTCAGATAATATTACGATGTAGATTGTGTATTAATAGAAGTTGGTGCCAGGGAACATGTTCCCTGTGCTCTTCCTATTTTAACGGTGAGAGAGCTGCCAATTGCTAATGTAGGACTTGAATACGTGGATTGCGGTGAAAAGTGTCTTTCTTTGTTTAGAAGTGATAGCGTGTTGCCCTCCTTCCGTATCTTTTATTCGGATTCAAATTTTGATCTGTGTTATACTTTCCTGTTCTCGTTTGTCAAGCAATCCGAGATATTTTTGACTTTTCTCGGATTTGGGAATCGATGAATTCTGCCCAATGACGTGACGGTTGTGGTTTCGAATGATTTTTGACAGAATCGATTCCTAGTTCGATGATATTTTAAAACGATTGTCTCGGACAGTGTGATGATTTTTGACATTATCGATTTATCCGTGATAATGTATCGAAATATTTCGATGGTCAAAAAGATCGAGTAAATCATCGATTGTGCCCATCGCTAATGTATTATGGCCCCGTATATCAGTCAGTCCCTGTCCCCGCTATAAGAGGTATTTACTTCCGACAAGTTGCTCCTTGGTAGGAGTCCTGGTAAGTGAAACCATTACTAAAAATACTGATATACGGGGCCTATATCACAGAATAAGTATCTGTGCGGAAAATGAGTGCAGAGGTAATATTGTTTTTTTTTGTAAAATACTTAGTAAAAAAACATGTTTTAATAAAAATCTATCGATTTAGAATAAAATGGATAAATTTCATTTAACAAACATTGTATTAAAGTTAACCTACGCTGGCGAGGAAAATGAATTTTTATAACTTGCTGACGGGAAGGTTTTATGATGTAATTCAGTTGTTTACCTCTGGTAGTATGGCTTTTCTGGCAGCAAGCATCGCCACCTGGCAGTTGGCGAATAGAGTGCATGCTCCCGGTATCCCCTTCACGGAGCAGGTCTTACCTACAAGCATTCAGCACACAAATACACCAGGGTACATAGAGAGAGACCATCGCCTACTATAAGCACGCAGCACATAGATACACCAGGGTACATAGGGAGATACCATCGCCTACTACAAGCACACAGCACACAGATACACCGGGGTACATAGAGAGAGACCATCGCCTACTACAAGCACACAGCACACAGATACATAGGGAGAGACCATCGCCTACTACAAAAACACAGCACACAGACACACCAGGGTACATAGAGAGAGACCATCGCCTACTACAAGCACACAGCACACAGGTGCATAGGGAGAGACCATCGCCTACTACAAGCACACAGCACACAGACACACCAGGGTACATAGAGAGAGACCATCGCCTACTACAAGCACACAGCACACATATACACCAGGGTACATAGGGAGAGACCATCGCCTACTACAAGCACACAGCACACAGATACACCAGGGTACATAGAGAGAGACCATCGCCTACTACAAGCACACAGCACACAGATACACCAGGGTTCATAGGGAGAGACCATCGCCTACTACAAGCACACAGCACACGGATACACCAGGGTACATATGGAAGGACCATCGTCTACTGGATAAGTACTGTACCTTCTAATACTGACTCCCGAGGACAGCAGACAATCGCAACGGTGCCCTCATAATCGCATATCTGAAAACAATATTAACGTTAATTTAAAACGCATTATCTAACCGTTCATTGTAGTATTTATATCTTTCCGAGCTTCTAGATTATTCAGGCATAGACCTATCCCATTTCTGAGATTAGAATATGAAAGAGCAAGTAAAAAGATTACCACCGAGAATCAAACCGGGGACAACGCTAAAACCGTAACACTCTAAAATTTTACTATTTCATTTCATTTTGATAAAATTATTTACTAATAGAAATATATGTATATATTTCACATAACATAAAACATTTAGAAAGGTTTGATAGCAGGCAATATTACTTCACAATGAAAGATATCTCATTTAATATATGTGCACACGTGATATGTATGTATAGTACAGTGTATGTACAGATTGGTTACGATGATCTATAACAGAATCAAATAGTTGTTTCACCTGAGGAGGTATTCCTTCAAGTGAGGCATCAAGGACCACGCGGCACTGAGATATATGCCTGCATATGCCTGGCCGCCCTATACTCTCCACGGTGCAAGAATCACCTGTAACATAGCACAATAACAGGTGACACATACAGACACGCTATCAGACATACATTCCCATTGGTAGTGATGTGCTGAAATAGACCAGACCATGACGCGTAGAGGGTAATAACCTTAATACACCAAGAGAGAAGAAAGTCGTGGCATATCAAAAGCCAAATACAAGACACGTATTATGAAAAGATACATAGTAATATCCTTTCTGCTTTATGCGCACAAGGAATATATTACTATACACGTTTCAATGGGTATTTTCCAGGCTAATGCGAAAATACTTAGTACACTTATTGTGTATGACTATTATCTTTCTCTATCTCTAGACTTGAAAATATTATAAAAGGTTTAAGGACTTCCCCAATATTAATCTTCTATTTGAAAATATTTTAAAACAGATTTCAGGGGCTCTCAAACATTGAAATTTTTCGTGTTCATAAAATTATAAACTTTATAGAAATTTATTATTTGAGAAAATATAATTTAAAACACGTGAAAATATAGACTAACAAAAGAAAAGATACATTTAAACATGGGCTAACGGTTGCTGAACATTACTGAAAGAGATATTTTTTTACAAAAAATTTTCTTTTTGCCAAATATATGCTTTGATGTACAAAATAACAAAAATATTACAGAACACAGGCCAGAGAAAAAATGAAATACTATAAAATAATTAATTTTTCGGAGACTTTTTTTATAAGTACATTAAATAAAAAATGACATGAAATATGTATATTTATTTATTCTTGGCTAATTTATATAGCGTCACTTTTGTGAGACCTCACCTCAGGGGATACAAAACATGGTTTAAAGGGTTTCAAATATTTCTAAGAGAGAAAATTTTAATATTTTGTCAAATAATTTAATAATTAGAAAAAAAAATCATTTGTGGACGGAGAGGGTCGCCAGTTGTGGAAGATGTTACCAGTTGTGGATGGCCACGAATACTTACTTGTTGTAGCGGGGCTATCGACTCGGAGAAGTAAAATAAATTTCCACGTTTAATTATTTATTTAACGAAGGTACGTTTTAACATTTATAAGCAAAGCGATTCTACACAAGTAACAACGTGTTAATTCTAAGACGCTCGAAGACAGAGTGACCGCTTGGTTCGCTAGCGTGTCCGGTTGGACCGTTGTTACTCGAGCGGCCGGTGTTGCTATTAAATAAGTGTGACCATCATAATATTAACAATATTGGGGTGCTTTCTTATATCCCGACACATTCATAATTTTATAATATATGTAGATTGGATATGCCTTTATGAAAAGTTTGAGAACTTTTAGTTCTTTTAGTGGGTGGCTCATATTAACTTTTAGTGGGTGGCTCTTATTAACTTTTAGTGGGTGGCTCTTATTAATTTTTAGTGGGTGGCTCATATTAACTTTTAGTGGGTGGCTCATATTAACTTTTAGTGGGTGGCTCATATTAACTTTTAGTGGGTGGCTCATTCTTTTTATTATCATTTAATCAAAATTTAAATTATCGACGAGTGCCAAAATAATTTGATTTAAAAAAATATATATTATTTCGCAAAAATGATTTTGTTTCTTTAATATTTTCTCTACAATAATATGTATTTCGGATGTATAATATTTATTCTATAATAATAACTATTTCGGTTCTATAATATTTTCATGTGATTATTAAAAAGTTAATTTCAGATAATAAATAATTTTGGTTATAATATTTTAAAAAGTTTGAGAACCCCTGACTTTTGGAGTTCAATATTTAATTCTTTCGGTAATTTAGGTATGTTTACTTGTAATTATGTAACAAAAAGATTTCAATTGTTTTATATAAAATTTTCTCTTTATTATATTTTATAATACAAAATATGAATTAAAAAAAACATTTTCTCGATTATTAGATAATTTTAGAAAAGTTAAAAAAATGAGAAGCTCAGGATTCCAAATTTAAAAAGAAATATATCAAAAAAAATATATTATGACAAAAATGTTCCCGAAAAAAAAAACTTGTGTGTAATGTTTTAAAAAATAAATCTAAAAGATTATACATCTCTGATTAAAATTAAAATAACATGTTATGCTTGGGAGTTATTAAAAAAAATATATTATTTATGGTCCCTAAAGGTATTTTTTAAAGTTGATCTATAATTTGAAAAATGAAATCGACAAGTTGAAATAAGTTTTAATATTATATCTGCAAAAGCAGATGGGATGCACAAAACATGAAACGCATCCGCGAAAGAGTTAATAGATAGAATTATTACCTTTCTGTAGTCCCACGACACAATCCAACATTAATAACGTGAACACAATCTCTAGAAAAAAACGCATTATGATTATTTCACGACAATGAATTTAAACAAAAAGCACCGCTTCAGTTCTGATTTGAAGACACAATGCGATGTTAAAATCTCGGCTACCATTTTTATTAGTTTATAATCAGCATTTGGACTTTTAGGGTCACGCAACAGGTTATTAAGAGGAAGCTACAAGCCAAAAATGGGTATATTCTTGGTATATCTTATATTGCAGGTAATAGGCATTCAAATCGCTTGACAAACGATGTCTAGAAACGTTCGATTTGAAGCCCATAACTGGTTTTTATTTATTTTGTAAATAATTTTATAAGAAAGAAAAAAGTTAATCAAGCGAAACTGTTGCAGATAATCTTAGCTATAACACAATATTTTTTTAGTTTTTTTCCATTACCCGTTCATACATTTATATTGAAAAAAATATTTTTTAGTATTTTACATTTATATTTTTTATTCAGTAATTGATTTTTTTATTTGTATTCTACTGAAGCCAAACGATAGGAAAACCTTCAATTTATCTAAAGCTAATTTTATGGAATTCATAATGTACACCGTTTTTATACGACCTTTGTTATTGATGAATTGAAGTTTCGCCAAGTACGGCTGCTTATATACATCTGTCAACAATGTAAAGTATAGAATTGCGGACGTGATTTAGTATTATCGTGTTGGCCACATATTACGGAGCTGCCCTGATGATGGACACTGTAACGCAGTCCGAAACATTGGCTAAAGAAACACGTCGCAACACGCAACACGACCGGCCCTGTACAGGGCAGGCCCTGGAAACACGGCATAGTACCCCAACATTAAATTAAAAGTACACTATCTCAAACATGTCCGTAATTGTGGTCGAGAGGAAAGGCTATCGACTAGCAAACTGGACGTCGCGGGTTTAAGTACCGGCGTGCCCTAGTAAATTTGTGTGATTTCATAAATAAATGACTCATTTAAAATAATATATATATATAGTATATACTGTTCCAGAGTGGAAGATACTCTCAGTATAGCTCTGGTGTAATAGCATCATTCAGAATTGAAACGTTGCTTGAAATGGCTTTGGCCGTGTTTGGTGACCTTATTTGAATAGCTAGTTACTTCCCCACGAGTCGCTTATCTGCCTGAATTGTCTGACTAACCAATAACCATCACGCTATCAATATCCCCGCAGGGGTAGTCAGATATGATTGTCCTCAACACAACTCCCCGGGCCAATAGACGTTACGATTATTTAAAATACATATTTCAATTTTGTTCTCACTGCCTGACTTCTTATGTCCAATTATCGGGAAGTTATTATAAACATGGTTTAATGTAATTATCTCCAATTAATATTAGTGTCTCTGTGGTGGAGGGGTGAAGCTCTCCACAAGTAAGCCGAAGGTCGCGGTATATATAAGGTATATTTGTGGCACGTTCCAGACTGAAAGATACTCCCAGTATCGCCCTGATGTAAGACAAACATTCACTGACTAGATCTGATTTGTCAGGCACTTCCCCACTACCTGCAGCCTCACAATATACACCAATCGGGGAAGCCATAGTCTCACTGTCTCCAGATGTCATACTTAGCATTTTGCATGTGATATCGATGATATTTTTAAATGACCTTTCAATGGGTTATCTTTCATTCTCGAGCAGACTCGAGCTGCTGGAGATAATGTATTTGCAAAGCGAAAACTACGTGCACCCAATATTATGAAATCAATCGTAATTTAAGTAATTTTAGATTGTATTTCACTATCAAATAAGAGAAAACTGAGTCAAACGGCGCCTAGCGCTAGTAAGAACCTCAAGGGCACTGTGTTAGGTGCTAGGTATTATCAACTTGACAAGTCGGCGCCTGGAGCGGATTGCTCCTATCGCGCCTGCCCAGGACATAAAGGTAGGTATATAGGTATAAATAAAGGTTTATATATATTTTAAATATTCATATTTTTGTAACAAAACGTTTGCTTAACATCTGTGTGTAACGTTTTATGTATTTATTTTTCTTGCCAAGTTGCTTCCATTTTAAATCCATTTAAGACTTATAAAATACTTACAGTGATGTATAATGGTCTCCTTCTTTAGCCAACGTTTCGGAGTGTATTACGGTGACCATCATCAGGGCAGATGTGTAACCTGGGTATAACTAAATAGGTATTTAAAAACATTCTTAAACGATTCTGGGCCGCAAAGTTCATAAACGAAACGAAAGCACCTAAATATTATTGCTACGGTCTTATTATTGTTTATCTATCTACACAGACCGACTGAGCCACAGCAACGCGTTGTGGAGTACAACTAGTTTTCAAGTAAATATCACCTATAGTTGATTTATTCATTAAGACGGGTGAAGCTTTGAAAGATAATTCATTTTGTATAAATGTGTTAATTTTTTATAAAAAGTTAAACACATGTATAAGATATAGTCCAGTCAGTGGGGGATAAAAAAGGGCTCCACCTTGCAAAAGGTTAGGTAGTAGCGATTTTCACATATGTTGTTAAGATTGGGACTCTAAAGAAAAAAAAAAGTTTTCGACCTTGGGGGGGTCGAGCTCGATCCGCCATCTTGGATTGAAGGTGCCAAAATTTGGTTTTTTCAAAATAATTATGAAGTGGTTGATTTTAAAACCAAATTGCTAAAAACAAACATAAAGACAACTAAATTACCTACATTTTTTGAAGATATTTTTTTTTGTAAGTCTAATAGGTAACGAGTTACAGCGGTTGAAAGAAGAAAATTTTGACAAAAAATTGTAAAACTCCAGTTTTCTTGATAAATTTTGTACGAACATATTACACAATATCATTTTAACGTATTTCTACGTTACAATATACTTATATAGCATCATCCGTGTGCTCGATGACGTTGATTTGTTATAGTGGGATCCTAGTCTACAGCTGACTTGGCAACATTGATTGAGTCCTGGTTACAGGACGTTGCCTGGATGCTCATGTCTGCAGATGTTCTTTTCGATGAAACAATGCCAGTTCAAGTTTCTCAAGAACGATTTTTAGCAATGAAAATAATAAGTCCGTCTGATTTCGATGCTTACAAAGCAATATATACAGGATGATTTTACAGTTAAGCAGGCTGAAGAAGATGCTGATGAGTTGATTGTCAGTACTGCGATTTCCTTGTGTTCATCATATTACGCTGTTTTCATTATTGGCGAAGACGTTGATTTCCTAGTTCTGCTGACAGCATATGCACCACCCAAAAGTAGTATATATCTTCGCAAACCTGGGAGAAGTAAAACTTTTGAAAGACTGTATTCCGCGAATAGTGTGAAATACAAAGAGGCGGCTGAGAATATTCTGTTTCTTCATGCCTTTAGCGGCTGCGATACAACATCGTCCTTCTTCAACCAAGGAAAAACAAAATTTTGTTCGCTTGTGCAAAACGACACAAGACTCAATGCCATGATAGGAATCTTCAAACAACATGATGCAACACCAGACGACATAGCAGTTGCAGGAACACGCTTTCTTGTTGCTTTGTACGGGGGTGACATGGATAAGGAAACCTTGTAAGAAGTCCGCTACAAACGTTTCGCAAAGTCGACAACAAAAAGCAAATTCAATCTTGCCTCTTTGCCACCAACGAACGACGCTGCACGGTACCATGCATTTAGAACGTACCATCAAGTCCAAAAATGGTATGGAATCCAAAAAAATCCAGAAAACTGGGGCTGGAAACGTGACACCAACGGGCTTGTTCCAGTAAGAATGACAAAGAAACCAGCACCCGAGACTTTATTAAAATTTATTTCATGCAATTGTAAAAAAGGATGCGGCGTTGCATGTAGCTGCAGGAAAGCTGGATTGAAGTGTTCTATTGTATGTGGGTGCTGTAATGGTCAAACATGCCGAAATTCGAAAGAGGTTCACATCGATGTCGAGGACGAAGAAGAAGAGATTTTGTCAATGGAAGTTAGTTTTTCCCAAATATCTTATTTCCAATGCAAATTTAGGCTAAAAGTTTTTAACAAGTATATTAGAACATAAAATAACCTACAACTTTTGTGAAAACAAATTTCTTGTATCTCTAATGAGCACCGAGGTAGAAAGTCGTAAAGGTGCGTATATTTTTGAAAAACAAGTTTTTTGCGCGACTAGGTTTGGTTTTTTATAAATATCTCGTTTCCAGTACAATTTTGAGAAAAATTTATTGATAATAATTTTGTAGAAAATAAAATTTCGTTACAGAAATAGGTATATAATTTATATATATATATATATATATTTTTTTATTTTTTATTTTTTTTTTTTTTTTATTTTTTTTTTTTTAAACATACAACAAACGATGTTGTATTCCCAAGAGTTATTAAACTCATTAAGGGATCGCCAATCGGTAGTTTTCAAATAGAAGAGTAAAAAAAATTAAATAAAGCGTTTTGTACAGAAAAATTAGATTAAAAATTAAAAATAACCAACCCAACCCAATGTGCAGACACAATGTATGAAGAAAACATTTACAAAACATTTCACAGAAGCAACATACAGACACAACATATGAAGAATCACTTTACAGATATGTTACAAAAAAAATTGTCTTATAAGACTTTATGAATTTGTATAATCACTCTGATTTATGTACTGTTGGTGTCAAAAAGTTGAAAAAGTATCCTCAATGATGGACTATATAAATGCATAAAAACAAAATCAGGAAAATACATTAAAAAGTACGGGGCCAAAAATAAACAGACCTAATACAAGATGTTTTACATTCAAAATACATGAGAAGATTATAAAAGCTCATCATCTCTGGATGTACAAAGTTTGGTATTTGGAGATAATTAGGATATTTTAAACTTGGCATTCCTTGATTTTATTTTTATTTTAACAATTATTGTTCTAAGAACATATACGTTGACAACAATCGTCATGCCTGTGTCAGACCTAACTATAAATATAGTAGATAGACTATTTCAGCATATCGGTCGCCATACATTCCCAATGGGAAGACCACTAAAATAGGCCAAGCCACTACATTTGTGCTCGCAGCTTGGTCTGACATGCCTATCAACGTAATCACAACATACATTAAAGATTATTAATACAATTAAGATGATAAGGTACATAAAAAAGATAAAAAATTGGTATTTTCGGAAAATTAACACTTATTGACATTCTTTTCTTTATTAGTTAAGTTGTCAGCATAACAAAAAAAAAAATTAATGTTAGATCAGTTTAGCTTGACTATAGTTTCTTACTTCTGGCCCTGAATAGCTTCTTCATCTGTCTTATCACCCAAATTTGTGGCGACTGGGTCATCATATTCTTCGTCATCGTCATCAACGAAGGCTTCTGTGGTGATATGCAGGTACTGCAAAAGCAGTGGCAGTGAACGCAACCGTTCTGCGATGTGAAAGACAATTGACATTCAATTAGAACGGCAGTTAGAATACAAGCTATTTCAGCAAGATGTCAAATATTAAACTCGGAGATTTATTAAGGTGTTTTAATGGCGAGGGCGACGTTATTCAGTGGATAACAAAAGTCGAGTTGGTTTAAAAAATTAAAGAAGTAAAGGATGTGTGCGCGATCATCCCGATGTTTCTGGAGGGACCTGCATTTGCTGTGTACAATGAGCTGAGTGCAGAGGATAAGGGCAATGGTGACGCCATCGCGTTGATTTGTGCCTTCGCAACAAACCCGTTTCTGGCCTATAAGGAGTTCGTGAGGCGCACATGGCGTGATGAGCCGGTCGACGTCTATATGACGGACCTGAGGAGGTTGGCAAGGCTAGCGCGTGTGACATCGGATGCTCTCCTCATGAAAGCTTTCATAGTGGGTCTGCCTTCAGTGGTATCACGTGAATTGCGCGCGCAGCCAAAAGTAGAGACAATGCCGCTGTCAACAATCATGGAGCGTGCTAGAGCTCTTATGGCAGAGCTCGTGGATCAGCCTGTCGTGGCGGTGGCTCAGGGCCAACAGAAATTTGTCGTGAGCAGCTGAAAAGTGTCTGTTGGAACTGCGATTAACTTACAGCGTTCCCGGTTGGCCACCCTGGACGCGCAGCGGGTCATGTCTGACCTCAACATTGAAATTCTGCTTATTCAGGAGCAGTACACCAGGGAAGGTAAGACACCAATTGAATTTCCGGGAGCGGTACTCGAAGTCGGCTCATCTCCAGGGGCGGGTGTTCTGGTCAATACTTCATTGATCAGCCCCCTCCTTCTGGCTGGGCTGTCTAATGAGTACCAAACCTGTGTATGTATTAAATTTGCTGATACTGAGATCTATCTGATCTCAGTCTATTTTAAATGGGGGAACCCGGTAGGACCACATATCCTGAGTCTGACGCGCGCCCTAAACGCGCTTAAAGGTCGTAACGTAGTTATCGGAGGGGACTTTAACGCTCGCTCTCCTCTTTGGTTTGACAATACTAAAACCCATTCAGCACGATCACGGACTGACGCCGTCGAAGACCTGATTGCTGCGCAAGGCCTTTGTATCGTTAACGAACAGAGTTCGTTCTTTACCTTTTCAAACACACTAGGAGAGAGCAACATTGATCTAACTCTTTCCTCTGGATCAGTTGCGGCCAGGATATCCAAATGGAGGGTCCATGAATGCGCAATAGTTTCGGATCATAGATTAATCACATTTACAATAGGTGTTAAGAAAACTGAAACTCCGAGATCCTCCTGGAATTTCAACACCTCAAGGGCGAATTGGGATAACTTTGGGGAGGCGCTACGAGATGCATTAAGGGATTTTCATCATGTAGCAGCTAATGATCCGGACAATTTGGGGAACTTTTTCAATTCGGCCGTTGTATCTGCGGCTAATTCTTCTCTGGGCAGATCAAACCCAAAGACGAATATTAGAACGCCGTGGTGGTCACCTGAGCTGACTTCGCTAAAGGGGGCCTATAAAGGAGCCTATAGGGCCTTGGGACTGTCCAGGAGGGGATGCTGTACGGAGGAGGAGACAGCTACCCTCCAGGCCGCTCTCAGGAGATCCAGGGCAATTTTCAAACATGCGGTTCTCCTTGCGAAACGAGCTACCTGGCATAATTGGGTTAAATATGTGGGCAACGCCAACCCGTGGGAAATCCACAGCGCAATTGAAAAATCCGTCAAGGGTTCGGATCGGTTTTTGTCTAGCCTAATTGGGAATATTGATGGGAGGGACGCTGAGACTGTGGACGTGACCTCTACTCTCAACACACTTTTGGGCAAGTTAGTCCCTGTAGAGTCAGTAATTAGGGAAAGTGACCACCAAAAACAGATTAGAAATCTGGCACGGCTTCCACCCAGAGACCTCGCCCAAGAGGATAGAATCACTCCTGTCACTAGAGCTGAAATTGGTGCTATAATTAAGGGTTTGGGTCCAAAGAAGGCACCAGGGCATGACAGACTTAATGGTGAGATAGTGAAGCATGTCTGGGTCCACGCTAAAGAGGAGCTCTTTCAAGTGATGGAATCGTGCCTGAGAAGAGGAATTTTCCCTTCTGAATGGAAGAGGGGCGTGCTCAGGATTATACCTAAAGGGAACGGGAAACCACTCACCGAAGTAAAAGCTTATCGCCCAATAACCTTGCTCCCAATCCTCGGCAAGATCCTGGAAATACTAATTCGGCAGCGACTTCGCAGTACACTTTACCGTCCAGTGAACTTAAATTTGGTTTCGTCCCTGGTAAATCCACCGTGCACGCCATTTCGTTTGCGCTTAACTGGGTGAAGGTCTGCACAAAGAGGTATATTGTAGCAATCTTCTTGGATATAACTGGTGCCTTCGACTTCGCGTGGTGGGACATGATACGCACAAAGGTTAAAAGTAGGAATTGTCCAAAACGCCTGTTCAAATCGGTCGACAACTACCTGTCGGGACGAACCGTTTCGATAACCCACGGTGATTTTACTATAGAACGCGAAGTAAATATGGGCTGTCCCCAGGGCTCCGTTCTGGGACCGGATTTTTGGAATATAACCTTTGATGACTGATGGTTACCCTTGCCTGAAGTGATGGAATTGACTACGCGGATGATAAGATGTATCTTGTCTCGGGAAACAGCAGAAAGGAAATTGAAGAAAAGGCTGGTGATGGTTTGAACACCCTCCTTAAATGGGGGGAGAGGAATAAGATGACCTTCGCTCCCCACAAGACAATGGGTCTCCTGATGAAGGGCTCTCTCAGTAGAAAAAGAAACCCTACCATCCGGATGGGAGACACCAACATCAAATTTGCAGACACGGTCAAGTACCTAGGTGTTACACTCTATCGATCGTCCTCATTTCTGGCTCATGTTAAAGATGTTTCAAGCAAGGCTCAGGCGCTGTTCCTAAAGCTGAGGAGACTCTCCACCGTTGAATGGGGACTACGCAGTCCTGCACTACGTGCTCTGTACAGGGGCGTATACGTTGCGCAAGTTTCGTATGCTGCCTCTGTTTGGGAGCACCGCCTGGAT
This sequence comes from Hesperophylax magnus, assembly GCA_026573805.1. Lineage (NCBI taxonomy): Eukaryota > Metazoa > Arthropoda > Insecta > Trichoptera > Limnephilidae > Hesperophylax > Hesperophylax magnus. Next base: position 551,960 of record JAIUSX010000214.1, on the reverse strand, counting down.
AACTGCCTTATACTCCTCGCTCTTACTAGGGGCCAGCGAACTTCTTTGCTGGCACTATCTGGCGCATACCGTACTGTTGCTTCGGACGCTTTGCCAGTTTTGGCCGGCATTTTGCCAATCGATCTGGAGATTAGGGAAGTCTTAACCAAGCAGAGACTTTCCAGAGGATCCCCGGCAACCCACCTTGGTGTCGTTCTGACACCAGGTAAACCGGGAACTCTCCCTGGACTGCTTCGGACGATGAGGGACCTTTCGCTCAAAGAGTGGCAGGTCCGTTGGGATAGGTCGAGCATGGGAAGATGGACCTTTTCCTTCTTCCCATAAGTTAAACTCAGAATGGAAGGGGCCTTCCTCAAACTGGACCATCACATGACGCAGCTCCTCTCAGGACATGGTGAATTCAGGGGGAGGCTTCACAGCCTTGCCCTGTCCACCCATCCCAATTGCGCTTGTGGCAATACCTACCAGTCGGCCGAGCACATTCTGTGGCACTGTGAGATTTTGAAGGATGCCAGAGACGAAATGATAGACGGTCTGAATGTACCCATTAGACCGGTGTGGAACACCGATCTTGTTTCTAATAGAGTAAATTTCGAATGTCTGAGGAAGTTTGCTAGTATCTGGGTTGAGAGATGGTCTGTGCTTAGAGTCGCTGACTAGTGTGATAACTGAGAACCCCTGGTGTATTGCTCCTGCTCCACGACTAATTTTTTACTATTCTCTGACTATTGTTTATGCTATTATGTTCTTCTTATTTTATTATTTTTACTTCCTTACTGTACCAGCTGCTGCAGATGATTTTCTTTTGTTTACATTTCTGTTAAATAACTTGTCTTTTATTATTTTATTATTTTTGGGGTATTTCATTATGTTTTGTGTCTAGGGTAGACACATTGTCCTTTTTTTTCTTTCCTCAGAGACATTGATGAAACTCCTTATACATTTTTGCTTTATATATCTTTATCCCATATTTTACTTAATGTCCTCTTTACAGACTATGCAGATATTATTTTTACACTTTTACTTTTGTTGTTACTTATCTACCATTGCCCTTATGTGGCACTTTTGGTTTGATTATTGTTTTTTATTTTATTCCCTCTTAATTTTTCTTCTTTTTATGTGTGTTTTTTTCGGTTTTCTTCTCTTTATTTTTAGTAACGGCAACGAGTTTACAGGCAAGAACTGAACTCCGTTGTCTGTTTTGTATTGTTTACTTTTCCCCAATAGGGGTTGGATAACGGGCCTCGTCCCCGCATGCACGACTGGAGCTCCTTTTTATTCTTGTTCTTACCGAGGGACTCCGCCAATCATCTGCGCCACCTCTGATGAGCGTTGGTGGTCAGAGGGGTGACTGTGCGGTTTGGGGTAACCTCCACCCTGCCTCCGACCTCCTGACGCTTCTTTCCCCTAGGTTCTTTAGGGTTTATCCCTCTTTTTCCAATACTTATCTTCAGGGCACCACCGGGTGGTCGGCTAAGGGGTGTGGAAGTCCTGACCTGCACCAGTTACCCCAACCACCACCAATTTCTCAACAGGACTGCCAGTCGTGGTTCGGCGAAACTCCCCCGTCACTCTATTGTTTTACTTTACTTCTATGTGTTTACAGGTACTGGAGTGTGGGTCCCCTCCACCAACTATCTGCCTGACACTTGAACTTGATTGTTTTGTTGCTTATTTTTCTGTGTTGTCCTTGGTTTAGTACTTGTAAGCGCTTGCATACCGCTTCATAACACCGTATGCGGGGACATATAAATTGTAGAGCCGTTTATTCATAAAAATTAGATTCATGCGAGAGCTCCGAAGGGGTGACCATAAGTCACCTATACCGGGGTGGGACAGGGTGGGTGTACCTTCAATGTTGGAACTGCGGAAAAGATGGTCACTTGGCCAGGCACTGTAAGAAGGGAAACGGAAGCAGGAGAACTGGTGCGCCGGCAGTTTTTCTGAATCAGGAATAAAGGCGCTACCAATAATCCAAGTTGCAGTCAATGGAAAGCAGGTGCGTGCACTCGTTGACTCAGGGTGTTCTCGTACAGTAGTAATGAGTGGGCTGTGTAGTGTACAAGGTCCTGGTTGTGATGTGATTGCTGTTGATGGCAGTCGTGTATTTTGTGAGGGGCGAGGTGTCGCCAAGATAGTAGTGCATGGTGTGTCGCTACTGGTAGACTGTGTGGTGGTGAAAAAACTATTAAGTGCAGTCGATGTTATACTGGGCATGGACGTTATCGAAGAACTGGGTGGTGTTAAGATAATGCGCGATAGGGTAGAGTTCGTAAGAAGCAGACTAGACGAGTACAGTGCGAATTGTGTCGAGTCTGGTGAAACCTCGGCAGACAGAATATCTGTTGAGAACAAGGATTTTAAAGCTACATTCAACGGAAGAAACTGGTGCGTGAGTTGGGTATGGAGAGGTACTCCTGCTGAATTAGAAAACACTGTAGAGTGCTATAGAAGCACTAAGTTACCAGAAGCGGAGGCAGCTTTTGAAGAAGAGATTCAAATGTGGATCTCCGAGGGCTGGCTCAGGCCATGGAAGGGAAGCTCCGGTGGTATCCTTCCTTTAATGGCTGTGATCCAAAAGAACAAAGAAAAAGTACGTCCTGTCTTGGATTATCGTGAACTCAACGAGAGTGTTCAGTGCCATACTGGTGAGGATGTAGCAGTGTGTGATGAGACACTTCGGAAGTGGAGGAAGCTACGTGAACCTCTAAAGTTGCTTGATCTCCAATCAGCATATTTACAAGTGCACATTGAGGAAAAACTTTGGAAGTACCAACTCATTAAGTATAAAGGCAAAACATACTGCTTGACAAGATTAGGTTTTGGGTTAAAGTGTGGTCCCAAAATCATGACACGGATTGTAAACGAGGTGCTCTCGCTTGAAGAAAGGGTGCGACGGGGCACAGATAGCTACATCGATGACATTATAGTGAATGAAAACATAATATCAGCTGAAGAGGTTGCGGCACACTTGCATACTTACGGTCTCGTAACTAAGCCTCCCGAGGAGCTGGAGGGCGCAGGAGTGCTCGGATTGCGTATTGAACGTGATAAGGTCGGACGTCTTATGTTTAGAAGAGGCAATGACATTCCCATAATGCAAGAAGGATCGCACCTGAGTAGAAGGGAATTATTTTCGATCTGTGGCAAGCTGACTGGGCACTATCCTGTGTGTGGATGGTTAAGGACAGCCTACAGCTTCATGAAGAGAGAGTGTCAAGGCCAGGCATGGGATGATTACGTTGGCGACAGGGCCCAACAAATGGCTGAAGAGCTTCTGGTGAGAGGGAGAATTGACGATCCTGTAAAAGGGGAGTGGCTAGTGCCTGAATCATTAGGTGATGCCAGAGTTTATTGTGATGCAAGTAATCTGGCCCTTGGAGTTACCTTGGAAATTGAGGAAAGAACTGTTGAAGACGCCGCATGGCTGCGTAAGACAACTGATGTAGCGCATATTAACATAGCTGTCCTGAAGGGATTAAACCTAGCTCTCAGGTGGAATCTTCAAGTTGTGGAAATAATTACAGATTCGGCAACGGTTTTGTGCTGGGTGAGATCTACACTTACCGGGAGTAGTCGTGTAAAAGTTTCTGTCATGTCAGAGATGCTCGTCAAGCGGCGTCTGGGATTGGTGAAGGAGATTGTAGAAGAATTTGATCTCACATTGTCGATCACCCTTGTAGAGTCTTGTAAAAATAAAGCCGATGTACTTACTAGGGTCTGCAAGGCCTGGGTAAAGAGTAGCCATGACAGGAAACGTCATGAAAGAGACTTACAATCTTCTGAGTATGAAGAGAGGTTGGAGATACTTGAAAAAGAAACTGGAGAGCAAACATGTGCTTTAACGCTTCATCTTGCCCGGCTGGTTGATCCCGAGGTGAGAAGAGAGGACGTCGATAGATGCTTACGTAACTGCATACAATGCAGGACAATTGACCCACCGCCGTCAACCCATGAAGCGGGTAACCTCAATGTTGCAACAAATTGGAGTCGCTTGGCAGTTGATGTCACTCATTTCGGTAGGAAATGTTTCTTCACACTCATCGATTGCGGGCCAAGTAGATTTGCCGTGTGGCGGGAAATCGAATCAGATAACGCAGTTTCGATTGTAAAAAATCTGGAAGAAGTGTTTCGGGAAAGAGGCCCGCCCAGTGAAGTTCTCATGGACAATAGTACTGCGTTTCGTTCCTATAGTGTTGCAGATATGTGTAAGAGATGGAATGTACGTCAAAGATTTCGCGCGGCATACCGTCCAGCAGGAAATGGTATAGTTGAACGACATCATCGAACAATAAAGAGAACTGCAGCCAGAAGTGGAAGTGATCCTCTGCAGGCAGTATTTTGGTATAATTTGGCTGCGAAGAGTCAGAAGGATGAGGGTGTTGCGCCTTCTAGCTCGGTTCACACTTATTCATGGAGGCACCCTTCTGCGCAAGTGAATATAGAAGAGGAAGTATCGACTTAGTTTGAAGTGGGTGATGTCGTTGCGGTCAAACCAGTAGACAAAAGATGCACATCACGCTGGAGGCAAGGAAGGGTGACAGGACTTAATTCAGTCAACAATATCATAGTTGATGGTGTACCAAGACATGTGCTTGACCTGCGGAAGATGCCTGACAGAGAACGAACTGAGTCTGAAGAGAGATGCGAGGAATTGGCCGCAAGTCCCACCGTAAATCTTCTCGATGTGTTTGAAGAGGACAGTGAAGAAGAAGGAGAGACCAGTACTGAAGGACGACCCACTAGGGCGCGAAGGCCTTCGGGCTGGTTAAGTCAATTTGTACAGTGATGACGACATCAGGAAGGCGTGTGGTGATATGCAAGTACTGCAAAAGCAGTGGCAGTGAACGCAACCGTTCTGCGATGTGAAAGACAGTTGACATTCAATTAGAACGCCAGTTAGAATACAGCTTCTACAATATTCTCGCAGGAGTTGCCATTGCAATGAATGCAGAGTAGGGAACATTTCAAACCCGACTTTCTGCAGGTACACTTTCCATCGCAACCTTTTTTGCATTGACATGATATGAAGTTCAGCAGTTGGAGTTATTAACCCCAGTGGTGCAGCTTCCTTCAACATTGTTACTGGAGTAAGTAACCCAACAGCATCCTTTTTCCACCCCCATTCAGTCGGATCTTTATCGTTACTAAGCCAAGTCTGCACTTGCAAGTATGTTCTTGAAGCGTGTTGCTGGACTGCATCTTTGGTGGGTGGTAGCCTGGATAAATTGAATTTGTTCTTTTTTACTCCTTTGACAAAAATGATGTACATTAAATTTTCCAAATTTGATTTCTCGTTGCCGCCATACAAAAGTGCAAATAGTTGTTCGGCAGCCAAAGTGATTGTTTCTGTCTTTGCTTTTGGGTCTTGAAATACACGAACAAGTTCATTCACTGAGTATAGAATATAGTATAAAATATTACAAAATTTGTGTTTGCCTTGACCGAACGGAGCTCCAGTTGTATCGCAACCACTTATGGCATGAAGGAATAAAATGTTTTCAACTATTTCAATGTGTATAAAACATTTGTTCGAGTACAACGCGTTAGGTGATTTACCTTTTCCAACTTTTTGGTAATATACGTTGGGAGGTGAGAGAGCTGTGAGTAGTACCAGCAGATCAATATCCTGACCAACGATTATGACTACATCATGTTGAGATGACAACGAATTTGCTGTGTTCACTATGAGAACGTCAGCATCCTCTTCAGCTTGTACTGTCGTTATGTGGGATCGTGCAAATGAGGTTCTGGGTAGGGAAATAAAATGAGACTTGTTCTTCTCATTTCCCAGAAACTTTTCCTGTGGCACTTGTGGGTGCATGCTTTCAAAAAACAAAACTTCATCAGAAGTTGTAACTCTGGCACGCCGTGCTCTTTCCACCCCTTTAGTGCTTTTCTTTTCCATAGAATCTGGGTATCCATCGAATACCACTACTGCATTGGATCCATAATGATTTTGTACATACCTCACATATTGCTGGAAGATTACTGAAAAAGGTTGAGCACGACCCCATACAACTTTGTACAGTAAATATCCTCCATCAATTACGTGTATTTTACTGCTTCCCAGTGCTGTATTATTTGGTAGAGGGTTGAATGATGAATAAAATATAGACTAGGCTATACTATACTATAATCTATAATATATAATAACTAGCAGTTAAAAACCCGCTCCGCGGGTTTTTTTCGGCTAAGTCCTGCGGGCGGCTCTTGGTTGGGCTTCGCCCATTTTAAGTGATATTAACAACAGTTACATTTAATAGATAGATATTAGGACATTCACAGAGAGAGGTGAGTATGTATATTGTTAAAACACGGAACAGAAAGGAGTTAATTAATAATAACATGCTAAATTTACGCATAATAAGAATGACAGTTGTTTGAATAAATTAAATTTTACGTATTTGTGATGGATTATTTCAAATGAAACACTATTATTGACTACATGTCTATAACTGATATTAACTGTTATCTTAGGTACCTAATATAATTAGCTCATAGGAGACTTGCAGTGCTTAAATATGTGTTACAACCGTCAATGTCGATAAGTTGAATCAATATCGTTTAGTTTGTCACAATTAAAGATAGTTATAACAAAGTTGACTTAAATAATAGATTATTACATATTGATTAATTGTACCCGTGTTTATGAATAAAAGGAGGGTAATTGTGCGATGAGATTAGAAGTCGGTTTAATTAAAAGGTGTTAATTTTACTCCAACTGGTGGTAATTCTTTACCTACAACTGTTACTGTATCTAATAAAGTTTAAAGTTAGATTATATATACAACATCATCAGGAGAGTAAAAATCTATATATAAAGGTAGATTATTACAATATAGCGCCCCTGAGGTGATATCTCACAAAAGCGGCGCTATGCAAATTGTCCAATAAATAAATAAATATAATGTTTACATTTTATTGTGTATACACCGAAGTCAAAAATTAAATATAGATTGCAATTGGGAAAGAAGAAGTGGAAGGAGGGGGGAGGGGTAAGAGTAGGCTGGGTTTATAATAATTAGGAATTACAATATCGTTAGACGGGAAAGACCAGTTGAGTGGGAAAATATTTAAAAGAGAGTTTATAAAAAAATTCTTGTCAATTATATCTGCTTTTATATTAACATGTTTCCTCGTTTCCCAAATTTATATATTATTTATAGTGAAGTATTTTAAGACCTGAAAAAAACAAATAGCATACAACCATAAAACAATATATCCATAAGACAAATAGCATTTAATAACGGTTATTCTAATAAATTGATAGTTGAAATACTAAATAAAAAAATTAAACATATTCTCTTCAAACGGTCTTTCTAAAGATAGAAATAAACAATGGCGTAGAATTCTGTTTGTGGATAACGATACTTCTAAAATTATATATAAAAACCATACTTGTACTATTCAACTGGCGTTTTACACTAATAACAATGAAGAAATATATTCTTAATAATAAAGATAGCAAAATTCGAACAAAAAAATCAGGAGTTTAAAAACTCAACTGGGATGATTGTAATTTCTTTTACAAAGGTAGAACCAATAGAAATTTTGAAGTCAGAACTAAAGAATATCGCACGGCTCTAAATGGAAATAGTGAATCTGAGTTTGCGAATCATCTTTTGAATAATGATCACACTTTCGATAAAAAATTCAGGTCTTAAAATACTTCACTCAGGATATAAAGCATCGCAAATAAATAATTTTGAAATTTTAGAAATTAGAAAACATGTCAATATAAAATCAGATATAATAAATAAACAAAAAAAAATATAAATAATAATGATAAATGCCATTACAAAGTGATAAGCTTCCAGAAGAAATCTGCTTGTTAATCGTAAGTACTCAAATATTGTGAGCTGCATATTTAAATATTCGCGCCATTCATTTAGTTCGTTTTTAGACCGCCAGAGATGCGCTCTGTCGGCGATCTAATCTATAGCCGTGCGTATCGGCCATTGAAGGATCGCGTGATTTTTTTATAAACGTCAAACATAATTACGTAACTGTGGATAATTTTCACTCTAATGTAATTAATCCAATGGATTATGAACTTTCTAAAACATATTTTCTTTGATATTATCCAAAAATTATATGAGGAGAAACGATGCTTTTGAAGAAATCTCGTATTATTATGAGGCGATCCTATTTTAGTATGAAATCGTGTTTTAATTTTCAAGTTAGCGGAATTTAACCGAAACAGACAATTTAAATTTGACCAATCAGAGGGCCTACACCGTCCAGACGCTGGAGTATTAATAATATCAGATACTATAATATAGGCTCAAGACGTGACACGCGGCAACTGAAGGGAACCGAAGGGGAGGAGTAGAAGGCTGGGGGGGTAGCCCCCTCATACCGAAGTGCCCTCTAGTAAATTTATAGATGTATGTATTTAAAATTGCAAACCAAAATCTAATAACGTGATAATAAACCGTGATAGATTTTCTGTGCGTACCTACCTAGATTTGTTTATTCTTTATATCGGTAAAAAAACTATATAAACATAAAAACTGCACAGCCTTTTTTGAAATTTTATGTTCTACATAATTGGTATCAATAAAATTTTCATGAAATTCCACTGGAAACGAGGTATTTATAAAAAACCAAACCAGTCGCGCAAAAAACTTGTTTTTTCAAAAATATACGCACCTTTATGACTTTCTACCTCGGTACCTATTAGAGATAGAAGAAATTTGTTTTTACAAAAGTTGTTGGTTATTTTATTTTCTGTTATAGTTGTTAATATACTTTAGCCGAAATTTGCTCTGGAAATGAGATATTTGGGAAAAACTAGATTTTGGCCCGATTTCGGCCAGTTTTTTCAAAATGGCGGTGCGAGCACAGGTGCGCCAAGGTCGGAAATTCAGATTTTACATCAGGGGATCAGTTTATATATCATATAAAAAAATTGGGACTACCGGAATTACTTCGATCGCGACCCCCTTTTTGGCGCTAATTGCACTGGCCTAACTCTCCTCCCCCACTTCTCTCCCACAACTGACGCACTGTCCCACTCTAGTATACTATCCCTTTTGTTCTTGATAATATGTGTATATAAATGTGTGTACTTCTGTATTTGAAAGCATTATTTTATAACAGTCCTGATGATGGTACGGCGGTACCGAAACCGGTAGGCAGTAAAAATATAACAATAAAGTGACTTAAAACCAAGAATTTTCTTTTCATTTATTTAAAATGTCTAGTCAAAATATTATGGTTTCTTTTAAAAATAAATATTATCTATTCATTCAAACGCTCTGATGGGCTTTTACGTGATACATATTTTACAGGATTTACTGCATAATACAGTGCCAACAGAAGGTTTTTTTATTTTTAAAACAACAACGAAAGTAAGAATATATAAATTATGTATGTTCGTACATGCATACAGTCATTAATATGTGCGTTAAAAACAAAATAAAACTAAAAAGGAGTATACGATGTAACCGTAGGAAGTGTCTTAGCTTCGAGTTTGTCTGGCAGGTACATTCATATTAATCAATGCCAATAAATCAGTGCTGTCAATTGTAGATTAAATAATTTTAAATAAAAATAATATATCATTCAAATAACTTCTATCTGATAGTTTGAGAATTCTGGTTTCGGTACGTACGAGGAAGTTATTATAATTTATAAATTCAATGGAAATATTCTTTTTAAAATTGGTATACCGAAAGAAAGATTATTGAGGTATGTTCTTGTTGTAACTATATTTCGTGCAGTTGAACAAATCTACAATTTCTGCGAAATTATTACCACCTACATTAGGGCGGAACGAAATTTTTTTTTCTAATTCTGATTTGGAATAGTTGTATTAAGTTGCCAATTGCCATCAATTACCTCAATTAAAAATATAAAAAATATCAGACAACGGTAAGAGCCCCCGCAAAGACATCGAACATTTACAAAAACGACAGTTTAGGAGGGGATATTTGCGCGGCCTAGAAAATAGTACAGAATTTATTAAAATAGGTTTATTTTATTTAAAAACGTATTCAAATATAGTTAACTAGTATTGCAATCAAATATTTCTTTATTTTAATATACTGGCTCTGTAACAGAGGTGCAAAGTGCGGGACGAAGCGGAGAGCGGCACCTAACAATCTACGAAATGCAGTGTTTTGTTTAAACTACTGTCGATAATTGTCTCAGGTGAAAGGTCGCGCGTCAATTATATTCACGATTACTTATTGATAAACGTTTTTTAAGTGAATTAAACTGCTTTCTAGAAGACAAAATTTAAAATGTCCGATATTTGGTGTAAGTGCAGAGTTGAAAGAGAATATCCTACCTGAGTATGAAAATGTGATCCAATTCTACGAATGGGTTAGACAAGACTTAAAAGTAAGGAATAACACAACAAATGAACCTACGTATTTGGAAATTGCCGTAGTAGTTTGAACGAAAATTGAAGAATTGCGGATAAAATCTTCTATTCCAATTGTCACACACAAAATAATCTTACAGTTACTAAAAAGTTATCACTCGAAGTGTTATAATTTGAAAAAGTCTTTGATGAAACTTAAGGAAGAAAAGTTAGAAGAGTACAGAGTACAGAGTAGAAAGTTTTTTGACATAGCTGCAAGTAAATGTCAAGATTTTGTAAGCTGTACTTGTTTGAGAGAAAAAAAAGTTCAAAAAGAGTAACAAATGTTTTAAGAAGACCAACGCACTAACTGACTAATGGCTTTAGGAAGAACTGATCTTATCCATAGTAAAAAATTGCTGAATAGAAGATTACGTACTTTGAAACAAGAAATGAGGCATAATAGATAGGATGAAACTAAGAACAATAAGACAGAATGAGACGCGAGCAAATTTTAACCGAAGAAAGAGTAACAGAAATTCCTTCATTATATTTCGATGGAAGGAAAGACAAGACGGCTAAAACTATTTTAAAAAGATCGAAGAGGCTTAGAGTGATTGTTCAAGAGGAACATATTTCGATTATAAAAGAACCAGGTACTGTTTATGTTGGGTATGGGGTTCCAACATCGGGCAGTGAAAGAAATATTGAAAGAGCTATCCACAGATTTTTAACGACTGAAAAGATATCACTAGATGGTTTAATGGCTGTTGGCTGTGATGGAAAAAACACAAATACAGGGAAAACAGACTATCTCGACCATTGCAATGGATAATTTGTCTCTTACACTCCAATGAGTTACCATTGAGGCATTTGTTTACCTATTTGGATGGCCCTACTGCAGGACCTAAATCATTTGCAGGTCAAATTGGTAAAGCATTAGAGATATGCGAGACGCTGCCGTTGGCTAACTTTGAGAAGATAGAAGGTGAACTACCTCCACAAATATCCACAGATCTCAGTACAGACCAGAAATATTTACAAGAAATTACTACTGCTGTCATAAATGGATCCTGGTCTCCTGGATTTATTAAAGAGAAGCCCAGGTAAACTACCCCATGCCCGCTGGTTGACAAGAGCTAATCGCATACTGCATTTGTATATTTCTACAGAAAATCCACAACAAAATCTTGTGACTTTAGCAACGTTTGTCGTATAATCATACGCTCCTGTCTGTTTTACTATCAAAACACATTCATCCTGCAAAGATGGTTCAAATCATTTATGGAAGCTCATTAACAGCACTAGATATTTGTCCAACGAGTTGTTAGTGATAGTGGACCCTGTTATAATTTGTAACAGTTACTTCGCTCATCCAGAAAACTTGTTGTTTAGTATGATAACAGATTCACGTAAGCACATTAGAGAACTCGCTGCAAGACGCATTTTAAAGGCTCGTCAAGTTAATAAAAAATCTGTTTCGCGCATTTTTGAGGTGCCAAAAGTGAACTTAAATGCATGTTCTTACATAGACATGATTGAATGCCAACAAAATATATACGAACCCTCAATACTGATGAATATTTCCGATGGTCAGTTACAAGATCTTATTGAAAATGGAGAAGATACATTTGTGAAGTTTATGAGACTGACTTGCCATACCCAGGCTGTGGAAAGATTTGTAAAAGTTGTGACAGAAGCAGTTCTAAGTGCATTCGACAAGACAAGATGAGAAGGATTCATAAAATCTAAATTAGCATCTCGAAAACTCATTCCAAAGTTTGAACCTAAAAATTTTGCTATAAAAAATGATTTTATTCATACCAACATGACTTTCTTAATCTGTGTTCAATTTTGATATAAATGTTTTTATTAATTAAAATCTACTTTAATTTTATCACTTCATGCATAACAAATTATATTTACTTATTATTTTGTTTATAGGGTGTTTAATACAAAACGTCTATAAAAACTTAAAAAATAATATTTCAAGTCTCTGGCGGGACCTCAAGATGTAGAGCTAGAAGTTCCAAATAGAGAACTGTTATTTAGAATTACATAAAGCAACTTTTCCCTGGTATTCCAATTCGAATTTCGAAAAAAATAATTTTTTCATACAAAAGTGTTCCGCCCTAACCTACATGTAATCTAGGTACAAGTGAGTACCTAAATGACTCAGTTCTGATATTGTTGTTGTAATTAGAAAAAACTTTTGATCGAATAGTTCTAGTTTGTATGTTGTAGGTGATTAGTCTTAATAAATCAGGACTGTCTATAATACCATTAAAAATATATATATAAGTCAAGTCGGAAACGAGTCTTCTATCTGCGAGTTTTAATTATTTCATCAAGTGGTTGTAATTTATAGTTATATCTATTGGCAAACTAAATTAAAATTTAATATTTCTTATAAACGTATGTTGATTTTTTTTCAATGGAATCGGAATAGATTTTAAAGTGAGAGGACCAGAGAGAAAAAGTACTCGTATATTCGACTTGACTCCGAACTAGATAAGAATATAAGGTCTCTGCCATTGCGGAGAATGAGGCCAATCATTTTTAATCCTTTATTTGTCACTGATTTGAAAGGAAATTAAATTTGGTTAAAGAAATATTGTAAAGAGGTTTTTAGCTTACAAGCTAAAAATGTGTATTGTTAAGATTTCAGGTACTGAAATATTAATATTGGTGCTTGTCACCCTAATGGTGTGGCAACATTTATTTTGTGTTAGCGATTGCCGGGGCAATTTCGTATTGCCACGGATTTAATCTTTCTTCTCTTGTTACCATCCGTCTTGGGCGGGTCGTTTTTTATCAAAACGGCAGAGCTGCCAGGTTTTCACTTACATGTGGGTTATAAAACCGCGGAGAGAGATAGCAATATTGGGCTCACCGTACATGAGCTGCCCTACGGGTCTTTTTTATTGTTTTAAATAAAGACCAATTATTCAAGAGCTGGAGTTATTATTGAAGAGTTACTCCAGTCACACTTCCTTTGGAATCTGGTGGTACCGCGCCGGATTGCTCTGTCAGGAGAGTGAAGTTGAGATCCTGAACATTGGTCATTCAAGAGCCGGATTGATCCATTTGAGACGGAAGATCATTATTTGAAGTGGTCCAGTCGGGCCTCATCATCATCGGGAGTGGTCCAGTCGGGCCTCATCATCATCGGAAGTGGTCCAGTCGGCGTCCTCATCACCATCATTGGATTGATCAAGCGAGCCTCATCACGACGCTCGCATGCACAGCAAATCAGGTTGTAGCCTTCCTTTCATTGTCCTTTCAAATTCCATTTAAAAAAGCTAAAAATCTGTGTAGATGCCACATTATTTCGTATTGATTATATCGAATTATATTCGGGTGTTCATAATCAGATGCTTTCAAAATAGCATAAATTTGTTGTTGATAATAATTTTTATTGTTGTATTCTGCCGAATAACTTTGCTTCTGCTTACCTACATATCTAGCCACGCGTTTGCAAGGTTCGTCCTTGCATGCCATAGTATTTTGATTGGTTTCTCTATAATCCATAGTATTATTTTGTTCACGTCAAACGTCAAACTGCCATTTCGAGTTGTGTATTAAGTTTTAAATCAGGTTATTGTGTTATTCGTTTCTAAAAAATGGAACTCGACAAGTTGGTTAGACAGCGCGGGGTTTTGGAAGGTTCATTAACGAGATTTGAAACCTATTTAAGCAATGAGAATGATATTAGGCCCAGCGTATTGTCGTTGAGATTAGATGCCATCAAACCTTCTCTGATAGAATTCTCCAAAATTCAGCTGGAGATTGATTTATTGGATAAATCAGAAGATCATGACGCGAGGGATAATTTTGAAGGTACATATTTTAATGTAATTGCATTAGGACAGGAAATATTATCAAAATTTAAGAAGATTGAAAATGTCCCGATTACATCAGTGAATTTACCACCAATCTCAATACCTATTTTTTTAGGTAACAACCATAAATGGTTGACTTTTAAAAACTCGTTCATTGCCCTAATTCATGATAACAGTAAATTAAATAATGTTCAGAAATTTCATTACCTTATTAGTTATGTGTCCGGAGACGCACTTGATTTGATTAGTTCTCTAGAAATAACCGGGGATAATTATAGTGCAGCCTGGACGATGCTTATTTCAAGATACGAAAATGTCAGACTTATAGCAAATAGACATTTGAATTTCTTATTTAATATTACACCGTTAAAACGACAGAATCATCATGAATTGCGAAATTTAATTGATCAAGCAAACATTCATTTGAGAGCTTTACATAAATTAAAGCTTCCAACAGAACATTGGGACACATTAATTATACATATTCTAACCTCAAAGTTAGATAATCACACACGTAGCCTGTGGGAATCCATGGAGTGCTATAAAGTATATCCTACGTTCGAGCAGTTTAGCAATTTTATTTCACAAAGGTCGCAGATCCTGGAAACTATCCAAGGTGATAATGGTGGAATGCAACAGAAAGCGGAACCAGTTGCAACAAAACCAAAGTTTTTTTTAATTTTAAGGAAAGGAATTCTACGAACAAGGTTACGTTAGCGTCAAGCAACGTTAATTGTATGCTGTGTAATGACAGCCATTTCATTTATTCTTGTAAAATATTTGTTAACAAAGAACCAGCGGCACGAAGAAAGTTCGTTTCAGAGAGGAATTTATGTTATAACTGCCTAAAACCGGGGCACCCTTCAAAGGTGTGCAGGTGGAAGGAAAAATGCAGTGTTTGTGATCGAAAACATCACACTCTGTTACATATCAATACTGATAATGTACAAGCGGGTACTTCAACTGGCAAAGGTCAGTCGGAGGCACCAGTAAATTTAGCATGTCATAGCGACATGAACGGGCGAGAAATTTTACTATCTACCGTAATAGTAAAAATAGAAGACGCGTACGGTGGAACACACAAAATACGCGCACTTTTGGATTCGGGTTCAATGTCTAATTTTATTACAAAGGATACTTGTAAAAGATTAAATTTGCATTGTACAAAATTGAACATACCTACCTGTTTCAGGTTTGCATAATAATTTAATTCATGTAAAGGAAACAGTTGACATTAAATTTAAATCATTATGTTCTCAATACGAGGATGAAATATCTTGTTTGGTATTAGATGAGATTTCTTGCAATCTTCCACAGACCGTGATTAACCCAAAAATGTTAAACATTCCAGACGGTGTCCGGTTAGCTGATCCGCAGTTTTACCAGCCAGCTTCTATTGATATGCTGATCGGAGCAGAGATTTTCTGGCAGGTGCTTTGTACGGATCAGATACAGTTAGGAAAGGGTAAACCTACATTGCATCGAACGGAGCTAGGCTGGATAATATCAGGAGCTGTACAGAGTCGTCATAATACGAGGCCAGTTAAAGTTTGTCATATTTCATTAAATTCTTTGCAGAACCAAATAGAAAGGTTTTGGAAGGTTGAAGAAACCGAAAATAGTAAGCATCACTCTCTGGAAGATAGTGAATGTGAAAGGATTTTCGAAGGCACGCATAAACGTGATGCAAACGGTAGATTTGTAGGTAACTTACCGTTTAAATCTAACCTATCTCAATTAGGAGATTCATTTAGTATTGCTAAAGGTAGATTAGCGTCAATGGGAAGGAAATTCTTAAGACAACCTAGTTTAAAGGAACAATACTCGGAATTTATTGATGAGTATCTTGCGTTAGGTCACATGACTGAATGTGAACCTCCAAAACGCGATGAAATTACTTATTATTTACCACATCACGCTGTATTTAAAGAATCAAGCAAAACTACTAAAATTCGTGTTGTTTTTAACGGGTCGGCTAAACCCGCTCGAGGGATTTCTTTGAATCGCGCTCTAATGATTGGGCCTACCATTCAAAATGATATATTTTGTCACTTGGTATTTTTCAGAAAACATCAATATGCAGTCACCGCAGATATTGCAAAGATGTACCGCCAAATTAATATCAACCCGGAACACAGAAATTTCCAACGTATATTATGGAAAAGGGATGCGGAGGATTGTTTGAAACATTATACGCTAAACACGGTGACATATGGTTTGGCTCCTTCGCCTTATTTAGCAATACGTTGTCTGCACCAGCTAGGTAATGACGTTTCATTTACTCATCCATTAGCTAGTAAATCCCTTAAGGAAAATTTTTATGTAGATGATTTTCTTTCTGGTAGTGATTCCATTGATACTTGTCACGTGCTTAAATCCCAAATCATTAATGCGCTTGCTACAGCAGGCATGGAGATTAGAAAATGGAGGTCTAATGCACCCTCAATTAATGATTCTAAAGATAAATTGGAATTATTGCCAAATGAATCCAATGAATCTAAGATTCTAGGATTAATATGGGACACCAAACTTTATGAGTTTACTTATCAGGTAGAAAACATAGACTCAAAGTTAGAAGTAACAAAACGTCAAGTTTTATCATTAATTTCAAAAGTTTTTGACCCTTTAGGACTGGTAGGCCCAGTAATCATTGTCGGTAAGATAATTATGCAAAGATTGTGGAAGCTAAAAACATCCTGGGATGACAAGCTACCCAATGACCTTTTATTGGCCTGGCAGACTTACACGCTGAGTCTCAGTAAAGCAAATCATATTCGGGTACCGAGGAAAATTTTCTGCTTCAATAAAAAATCTTTTAGCTTACACGGTTTTTGCGATGCATCTCAAGTAGCATATGGCGCTTGTCTGTATTTAAGATCTACCGATGAACACGGCATTCACCAATCACAGTTAATATGCGCTAAATCTCGTGTAGCCCCACTAAAAAATTTATCGTTACCACGTCTTGAGTTATGTGGAGCACAATTATTAGTTAAATTAATGAAGCGGGTGACGGCAGCTCTCCAAGTAACAGTTGACACCACTTTGTGGTGTGATTCGTCAATAACATTGGCTTGGATTGCAGGAGAACCGTACCGTTGGACTACTTTTGTTTCCAACCGCGTATCAGAAATACAACGTGAAGGTGATGGCGCTATATGGCGTCACATTTGTTCAACTGAAAACCCAGCTGACATAATTTCCAGAGGAATAACATCTCAGCAGTTGAAATCATCTTCATTATGGTGGTCAGGATCACCATGGCTCACGTCCGACGAGGATAAGTGGCCACGTTCTACATTTGATACTCCCACGGAGTTGCCAGAAACGGCGAGGATAGTTTTGGTTACTAGTAGTCCTGTCGATTGGGAAATATTTAATAATTATTCTTCATTAAGACGACTGAGGCGCGTAGTTGCTTATATGTTACGTTTCATACATAACTGTTCTAAACGAAAACCGATGCGAGTCGACGAGCTTTCTGTAATCGAACTGGAACATGCCATGCATGTATTGATTTTGAACGCTCAGCGATTCGAATTTCGTGATGAAATAGCTTCTTTGAGTAATGGAAGATTTGTATCTAGGCAGAGCAAGGTAAAGGCACTAAATCCTTTTATGCAGGATGGGTTATTGTGTGTTGGAGGTCGACTATCACAATCTGATATTACCTCGGTCTCTCAAAAACATCCAATTTTGTTACCACAAAATCATAAGTTGACTGACTTAATAATAACCCATCTGCATTATGAGAATTTGCATTTAGGATGTAATGCTCTGCTCGCATTACTGCGTTTACGGTTTTGGCCAATATTTGGTAAAAACGCAGTAAAGCGAGCACTGCATAAATGTATTGTATGTTTCCGAGTCCGTCCGCGCGAGTGTCGCCAGCTCATGGGTGACCTTCCTGCTGACCGATTCCGAATCCAAAGACCATTTTATGTAACCGGCATAGATTATGCAGGTCCAATTTTAATTAAGTCTGGTTTAACCAGAAATGCTAAGAGTGTAAAATCTTACATATGTTTATTTATTTGTTTTTCAACGAAGGCAATTCACCTAGAATTAGTGACCAATTTAACTTCAATGGCATTTATGAATGCATTGAAAAGATTTATAGCTAGGAGGGGTAAACCCTCACGACTCTTTAGTGATAATGGAACTAACTTTACAGGTAGTTATAGGGAACTTACTGAACTATTTGATTTTTTGAAGGCATCTGATAAGGAAATCCATAATTTTTTAGCCCAGCAGAATATTAGCTGGAGTTTCTTGCCTCCCCGCTCACCGCATCACGGTGGACTTTGGGAAAGTGCAGTTAAAATGACCAAGTTACATTTAAAAAAAGCAATGCGGTCAACTGTTTTGACATACGAAGGCATGAATACCATACTAATACAGATTGAGGCTTGTTTAAATTCCCGTCCTCTGACTCCATTAACATCAGATCCAAATGATTTAAACGCACTCACTCCTTCACACTTCCTTATTGCCTGAGCTTGATATCCATCATCTGCCTACAAACAGGCTTAATATTTACCAAAAGATGTCTACCGTTGTTCAATCTTTTTGGCACAGATGGAGCCGGGAATACCTAGCAGAATTGCAGAACCGAGTCAAATGGCAAGAAGGACGTCAACGCAGTTTACAGCCTGGTGACATGGTCATCATCAAAGACAACCAACTACCTCCGCAGTACTGGAGGATGGCACGAGTGACGGAGATCCACCCTGGTCAAGACGGACGCGTCCGCGTCGTCTCCTTGAGGATGGCCAGAGGTGTCACCAAAAGAGCCGTGACACAGCTCTGTCTACTTCCCATGGAGGATCCTTCCTCCAACCTGGATTAATAACCAATTACAACACTAAAAGTGATGTTATGTGTGAATCAAAATGCCGTCAGGCTCAACAGTGCCAAGTGATAAGCTATTTTCTCATAAGTGGGTGCAGCGCACCAGAAGTTTCCACGTTATTAGACTTTTATTTTTTAATGTCAAGTCTGACATAGGGTTATATACGTTGTTATAAGTTTTTTGTTATTATTTTGATATCCATGTATTGAATATTGTTTATTTTTGTATGTGAACTTGTTGGGTAAATTCTGAGTACCAGTGTTGCAATCTCTTCCTACATTATTTTATGAAAAACGACTATTCCTTAATACTCGTTTTGGGGCGGGAATATGTTAAGATTTCAGGTACTGAAATATTAATATTGGTGCTTTTCACCCTAATGGTGTGGCAACATTTATTTTGTGTTAGCGATTGCCGGGGCAATTTCGTATTGCCACGGATTTAATCTTTCTTCTCTTGTTACCATCCGTTTTGGGCGGGTCGTTTTTGGCAAAACGGCAGAGCTGCCAGGTTTTCACTTACATGTGGGTTATAAAACCGCGGAGAGAGATAGCAATATTGAGTTCACCGTACATGAGCTGCCCTACGGGTCTTTTTTATTGTTTTAAATAAAGACCAATTATTCAAGAGCTGGAGTTATTATTGAAGAGTTACTCCAGTCACACTTCCTTTGGAATCTGGTGGTACCACGCCGGATTGCTCTGTCAGGAGAGTGAAGTTGAGATCCTGAACATGTATATTCTTGGTATACCTTATATTGTAGGTAATAGGCATTACAATCGCTGAAAATACTGGTTTTTATTTATTTTGTAAATAATTTTATAAGAAAGCAAAAAAGTTAATCAAGTGAAACTGTCACAGATAATCTTAGCTATAATGCTGTATTTTTCAAAAGTTGTTTCCTTTACGCGTTCATACATTTCTATTGAAAAAATATTTTTTTTAGTAGTTTACATTTATATTTTTACTGAGTAATTTATTTTTTTGTTTGTATTCTACTCAAGGGAAACGGTATGAAAACCTTCAAATTATCTAAAACATATTTTTTTGGTATTCATAATGTACACTAATGCGTTATAAAGATTAATCAATGTAATAAATAAAGCTTAGTGATTTAGCATTAAGCTTCTCCTCAATTAAATATTAAAAGATTGATTTAATCTAAAAAATCTGATTACGAGACATTTACTAATGTTTAAATAAAGTTGATAAAGTTTGCACCAAATTTTGCAATTTATTTGAATACAATCATATACAGTTTTTATTTGTTTAAAAGAGCTTTAGATCATCGGCGAAAAGCAGCATATTATCATCAAAAATAGTAACGATATCATTCATAAACAGTAAAAAAAAAAAGGATTGGACGTAAATGCGACCCTTGAGGGACACTTCTTGTGGCCATAAATTTGTATGAAAGGTTAGAACTGCAAATGGGTCGGTAATTTGTAACATCATGAGTATTTTTAAACACAGATGTTAAATAACAGTTTTTTTTCAATAGATCAGGGAAACAGTTAGAATAAAATTGGTTAAATATTCGATATAGTGGTTTTGCTAGTATTGATACACAGTTAATGAATAGCTCTACTTTTTCTCTACTTTATGTCAAGTGATTTTATTTTGCGTATAACATCAGAAACATTAATATGAAAAGCAAGAATATGAACCCATTCCTTTGGGTGGGAGGAAGTAATTTGATCATTTGTGTTGTCCTCTTCGTGAACACATTATTGAAGAAATCAGCAAAGAAGTAAACAAGTGTTTAATAACAATTATTTTTTCTTACTGAAATTATGCGTTTATAAAGTTTTGTGACATCTGAAGTATGTGTGTTTGATATAATTTGTTTACAAGAATTTTTAGTCAGTTCTATAGCACTGAAATATTTTGTAGTCTGAGATAAAGTTGCTGTCCTTGAAATTTAGGTGCCAGATTTTTTACACTTTTTATTAGAGATGGATTATTTCATAGAATTTGATAATTAATCAAATTGCAACGTTCATTTCCGGGTTCTGTGAAAGTCCTATTCAAGTTCTGTTATTATATCATTATAGGCCAGTTGCTTGACAGAACTGAAATAATAACAAAAGCTGAAAACAACTTTCACAGAACTTGATAATAAAAAAATAAAAATTAAATAACCCGTCCTAAGTGTAATTATTAAACCATTTGAAAAGTTTGATTTGAGTTGAAGGTATGTATTTATTGATAGCCGTGTAGATGACGGAGTAAAAAGATTCAAGATTATGGTTAACATTGTTGTTATTGTCTAAAAAAGACTAATCTGCACTTTCTCACTGTTTTATTATCAGTGGATATTCTGCTTTGACCTAATTATATGAGTAATGAGGAACAGCGTTAGAGTGTGTGTTGAGGCTGTTGTTCATAATGGTCATGCTTAAGGAAGGATGGTGGAAATCTACGGGAAGTATTACATTATTTTACTGAAGGATCACTACTATACTAAATGCGAGCTCTAAAATGTAGTCATTAGAATTAGCTACATTATTCATGTGACATATTTATAGTTTGTCGAGCGTTAGCAGCTACATTAAAATGTTATAGTGATTAATTATTATAATATGTGTATTTGTTTGTTATCAAGGTGTATTTACCGTTTATTGTAATGACATCATGCATTTTTACTAATATTAATAATATTTTTATCATTTTCCTCTTGACTTTAGTAACCTAAGGATAACAACCAATTAAAAATGATTTTTACCCATTTTTTAAATCGCAGCGCTCTTGGTGATAATAAAAAAATACTGTAAATAATATAATTGAAATTAAAATGAGATACTCTTTATCGCCCTGGTGGAAGAGTAAATACTAGCCCACCGTTCAGCAACACAAGGATACCCCAATCGAGGAAGTCATGTCTGCGTCAGGTGGGAATGCTGTCCTGGTTCTACCGGCATTACAATGGAAAATGCTCCGAGGAACTAGTGTCATTTACGTCTTCGGCACCGGTGCGTGGTCGGAAAATATGCCAAACGCGCGCTTAACATTTATACTTGGTTGACTCTATTTATCTCAAGAGAACGGATCGTTTTTACGACTCGTTCTTGAGTTCAACTGTTCGGCTGTTTCCTTCCCCCTACAACATGGGTCTTTTCAAAATCACAACCTCATCTTCTCAAACGACGAGTACATAGTATCCCCAAAGATGACATAGACCCGGAGGGAAAATATTTTTGTAATTTTGTTAAAAAAGTACTTAAATCATATCCACGTCAAATGAACTTATTTCGATGAAATAAAATCAGAATATTTGATGAACGGTTTCAGGCCGAGTGGGTTGCTTCCTTTTGATCCAGATTCCTTAGATTATACATTTCTTTCCAAGAGGTCTCAGCAAATACGTGAGAATGCTTCAAATAATCATCGTATCACGTTTTTTAAACAATTGTTTACAGAGATAAATTTCAAACTTATAAGGAAGTTACCGGCACTGAATAACGGAAATAACATGGGATAGAAATGACATAGAATGAAAATGATATGGAACAGAAATGACATGGAATAGAAATGATATCGGATGGAAATGACAAAAAATGGAAATGACATGCAATGGAAATAACATGGGATGGAAAAGACCTGAAATGGAAATAACAAAGTATGTATTGTATTGTATTATTGTAAATAAAGCGTAGATAATGGTTGCTGCCGAACATGTTTCAAATGAACTCATAAATATTTGTGTCCTAAATGTTTGAAACTGGTGCTGGACCTAAAAATATTAACGCAATGGAAGATTTGGGTCATTCACATGTTTGCCACTTCCTGCGCTTCTATGATTTATCTGCTCGTATTTCTTAGTTATGTCCCTAGTAAGAGAATTTACTGGGAATGAATACGAGTTCTCATTAGTTTAATATCTAAACATAATCAATCGCCAAATGTTTCATCTTAGAAACTAGAATGCATTTCAATTTAATCTTTTCGAAAATTATCACTTTATTGGTAATCCGGTTAAAAGCGGTAGGTATTACACGCCGTTCCTAATATTTTTTTAGTAATTTTCTATATTGGAACACGTGTTCGTGTACCTGTATTTACCTTGATAACATATAATAAGGAAATGCCAAAATATTAGGTTTTTTATGTACCTACACATGTACGTACATCGTGATAATATTTTCGTATTTTTTGAATTTATCAGGAAACCTATATATTCAATGATTAAGGGCCTGCTTTCCCGTTTTTAACCGGATTACCAATCCTTTGAAGAGATTCCTAATAAATTAGCAGTACTAATTTTCTGTGTATGTTGTAAAAAACGTTTAAAATGTTATTAAGCAAGATAAATAGAATGTACAGCACCGTTTTGTTTTGTTGATAAATTAATGCTATTTTGTAATCTCACGTTATCAATGATATGAAAATATTTAAAATCATTAAAAATATCCATGACTGTTTGTCCCTACAATCCAATTTCAAAAAATTTGCAGAGTGGTGTTCAATTAATAAACTTACACTCAATATTAAAAAATGTCAAATTATGAGTTTTTTCAGAATAAAAAACCCCATAAAATATAGTTATACACTGAACAACCACATTTTATTATCTGTACCTGGAATGAAAACGACATGGGATGGAAAGGAGATGGAATGGAAATAACATGGGATGGAAATGACATAGATGGAAATGATATTTAATGGAAATGACATGGGATGGAAATGACATAGAATGGAAATGACATGAGATGAAAATGACAAAGATGGAAACGTAATTGAATGAAAATGACATGAAATGGAAATGACATGGAATAGAAATGATATGGGATGGAAATGGCAAGGAATGGAAATGACATGCAATGGAAATGACATGGAATGAAAACGACATGGGATGGAAATCAGATGGAATGGAAATAACATGGGATGGAAATGACAAAGATGGAAATGAAATTTAATGGAAATGACATGGGATGGAAATGACATGGAATAGAAATGACATGGGATAGAAATGACATGGAATGGAAATGACGTGGAATGGAAACGACATGGGATGGAAATGACATGGATTGGAAATGACATGGGATAGAAATGACAAAGATGGAAATGAAATTTAATGGAAATTACATTGGATGGAAATGACATATATGGAAAAGACACGCAATGAAAATGACACGGAAAGGAAACGATATGGAATGGAAATGACATGAGGTGGAAGTGACATGGAATGGAAATGTCATGGAAATAAAACAGATGAATTTCTTGTGTTCTTTAAAATGATTTTTTCTTACAATAATGAATAATGACGGCCGGCATAGTCCAGTGGTAACGCATTGGACTGCCATTCCGAAGGTCGCGGGTTCGAACCCGGCGTGCGCAAATAAATTTTATTTGATTAATTTGTGTTATTTCACAATTAATTAATTAAAATAATATATAGTATTTTTGCGGCAGGTTCCAGAGTGGAAGATACCACCAGTATCGCCCTGGTGTAAGACCACCATTCAGAATTGAAACGTTGCTCCAAATGGCTTTAGCCGTGTTTAGTGACTAGATCTGAAGAGCCAGGTACTTCCCCACCTTCCTCTTTCGCTTCCCCACTTACCTTCAGCCTCACAACATCCCCCAATTGGGGATGCCATAGTCTCACTGGCTCTAGACGGGAGCAGTTGGGACTCTTGCGAGGTATTCACTTTAATAAAAATATAAAAAAATAAAAAAAATAATAAAACAGAAAACGAAAATAAAATTATAGACTCCATTAAGCTTGATGCCCAAGTATCTGGATCAAATCCTAGTACAGTGGAAGATAGTGAAGATCATCGAGATGACACAAAGTTATTAGAAAAATACCTCTTCCGCCCCAAAGAACCTTCAACAAATTGAAAGAGGGATGCTGTACAGATTCCATAAGCTGTTGCGTCAAGGCAGTGTACCAAGAAAAGATTCCATAAGCTGTTGCGTCAAGGCAGTGTACCAAGAAAAGATTCCATAAGCTGTTGCGTCAAGGCAGTGTACCAATAAAAGATTCCATAAGCTGTTGCGTCAAGGCAGTGTACCAAGAAAAGATTCCATAAGCTGTTGCGTCAAGGCACTACAACAGTAGTGTAAGAAAAGAGAATTAAGAATAATCCAATCGAGAACCATATCGAGCAGTCCGATCCAGCACTGGCGCAAACTTCACTCTCGTCCTACAGATGATGGTGGTGGCAGATTGATGTCAAAGATACCTAAAGGTCGAAGATTGCAAAGAACGCTCTCTTGACACTAACTTGTGTACCCGACATGTTCTTATGTGTTATGTTCACGGTGGCTGGTGATCGGTGCAATACAATGTAAATGGTTGCGTTATCATTCGCCTTTTTCAATTTACTTTTTAGTCTTGTACATTTTAATTTATTGTTACAAATAACTTGTTTTATTATATTATATTAAAAACACTGGTAATCTAAAGAAGGCTGGTACTAAAGATCAATTAGTGAGAGATGTGAAGCGAATGTCTTTTGGGTGGTCAATAAATATAGCGTAGCATTGCACAATAACTGTGGAAAAGGAGGCAGAACTGTGCAAAGGGGGGCCAATAATGTGGAAGGGGCCAGTAGTGGAAATTAAAAAAACCACTCGATTAATATTAAAGCCTTTTATGACCACTTGTATAAAGCTATTGAAATTTTTGTCCCAATCAGCTTTAAATCATCCTCTAATTTCCCTAGCTGGTTCAACAAGGACCTCATTAACCTAGTAATTGAAAAGAAGAAAGCACATAAAATTTACAAAGATACTAAAAACATTTCTGATTATTCAAATTTCAGCATGCTTCGAAAAAATTGCAATAAACTATCGAACATTTGTTACAAGATTTATATTAATGATGTTGAAAGTTCAATTGGAAATAATGTAAAACAATTTTTTTAAGTATTATAAATCACTAAATAACAATAATTTTGGAATACCTGAAACTATGCACCACAAACAGAAAACTTCCTGTAATATTAATGAAATTGTCAATTTGTTTGCAGATTTTTTTAAAGATGTGTATGAAGCAGATATACCTAACGAACCAATTCCAAACTTGGAGTCAGATATAAATTTAGAATTATCCCAGATTCATATTGAAATTAAAGACATAGCGGCTTGTATTAAACTACTGGAACCTAAATGTTGCTCAGGACCAGATAAAATTCCCCCTATATTCCTTAAAAACTGTGCAGGTAGCGTCTCTTACCCACTATACCTACTCTTTAAACAATCACTTTCATCGGGTAAGTTCCCGCAAATATGTAAAAACAGCTTTCTTACTCCAATATTTTTTAAAAGCGGAGACAAGTCTTTTGTTGAAAATTACAGACCGATATGCATACAATGGTCGAAACCGAAAGTTTTTGAAAAGTTAATTCTTCAAAAAATATGTTCTTGTGTAAAATTTAATATTTCTTCATTTCAACACGGTTTTGTCTCTGGCCGATCTACTCTAACTAATCTTACACTATACGAAAACTTTATCTCATGTGCTCTCGCTAACAGGCAACAAGTCGACTCAATTTATACGGATTTCAGTAAAGCGTTCGACGAGGTTTGTCATAAAATCCTTATAAATAAATTGTCAAAACTTGGAATAAGTGGTAAACTATTACATTGGATTAAAAATTACTTATCAAAACGTATACTGACTGTATGTATCAAAGAACACTTGTCTTACGAATTCGAAGCCACTAGCGGTGTGCCTCAGGGTTCACACTTAGGTCCAATATTATTTATACTGTTTATAAACGATGTCACTTCTATTTTATCTGATGTTCACATATTATTATTTGCTGATGATATGAAAATATTTAAAATCATTAAAAATATCTATGACTGTTTGTCCCTACAATCCAATTTCAAAAAAATTGCAGAGTGGTGTTCCATTAACAATCTTACACTAAGGACGGGTTGTTTCGGAGAATTTGAACAATTCATCAAATTTCATCGTTCATTTTCGGGTTCTATGAAAGTCCTATTCAAGTTCTGTTCTTATATCATTATAGGCTAGTTGCTTGACAAAATTGAAATTAAAACAGAATTTGAATAGGACTTTCAAAGAACCCGGAAATGTACGTTGAAATTTGATGAATTGTTCAAATTCTCCGAAACAACCCGTCCTTAATGTTAAAAAATGTCAAATTATGAGTTTTTTCAGAATAAAAACCCCATAAAATATAGTTATACACTGAACAACCACATTTTATTATCTGTACCTGAAATTAGGGACATCGGTATAATCTTTGATAGTAAATTATCATTTACTAATCACATTAATGTCATTACTAGTAAAGCAATGAAAATGTTGGGCTTCATTACTAGAATATCTAAAGATTTCAAAAATATCCATACATTAAAATTACTTTATACAACTCTAGTCGGAAGTCAATTAGAATATAATTCGTCTATATGGAACCCTTCCTACAAAAACCATGCAAACTCCATTGAAAGAATCCTACACAAATTTCTCAGAACAATTAACTTCAAATTAGGAATTCCCTCTGACGACATTGATTACGATTCATTATTACAATTAATGCATCTCTTATCGTTAAAACATAGAAGAATACTTAATGATCTAATTTTTTTATTTAAAATAATCAATCACCGGTTTGACTCCCCTGAATTAACTTCGTTGATAAACTACCATGTTCCCTGTAGACCAACTAGACTCAAGTCACCTTATTATTGCAACAATACTGGAACTAACGCAGAACAAAATTCAATAATCCATCGCTTGCACAGATTAGGCAATGAATATTCCAACATCGATCACGCTGATTGTCTGTTATCATATAAAAGATGCATAAAACAAAAATTGTCGAGTAATACCATACACTCATAATGATTATGTACTTCAGATTAAAAACTACTAGTACTCGATAGGTAGAAGCTGATATCAGTGCATTATATAATATCATAGTCATCATAGGTACTATGTAAAACTTTATCGGACTGTCAAGCAGTGTCGCACATTATTATTATACACGCGATTCTCCCGGTAGATTTACGTAATTTATTACTTTTGTTTCCTTTTGATATTATAATAGTATATATTTTATTCCTTTCATTTTCTAATAGTATATACCTTTCTAATATCTTTTATTTTATTTTTTACAAACTCTTTATGCCTTTTAGACATTTTATAAGCACTTAATTCTTCCTTATACTACTTTATTGTATATTATTACATATAATTTCTTATTTTTACTTATTACTATACTACAGATTGCTACTTATATTATATTTATATCTCTTTTTTTCATACTTTTAACCTTACTTACTATTTACTGATTATACCATTATACTTACATTTATATTGTTGCATTCCTTATGTTGCTGTACTATTCTCTGTAAATTAGTATGTGAATGGCACATATTGTGCCGTGTATGTGAAATAAATAAATAAATAGGGGAAGAAGTGGAACTATTGAAATCATCTATGGTTAACTGTAGTGCTAAGATCTGAAATTTCCGCGTCCCTTATAAACTAGCCGAAAAATTAATAGGAGTTGTTTAAAGCCACAATAAATAGATTTAAATTAAAGTTTAAACCTTCTACGTTTTGTGGGATCAAAAGTTTTAGTTAAGATTTCAAAGTGTGAGTGATTTTTGCGCAAAAACTAATTAAAGTAAAAAAATATTAAATGTCAAGTTGAGTGACTTTGTCTATGCAATAAAACAAATATTAAATAGTGATTGCCACCATCAATTTTTCATCAAGCATAATTAAAGAGGGGCATTTGTGAACTTACTAAAATAGTGATGTCTAGCACACGTAGCAAAACCCCAATAATTTCGGAAGATAAATTGAACATGGATAAGATTATTGAATACATTGATAAAAAATTTGAAACCCTAAAAAAAGATATATTTACAAAAATTGATTTACAAACTACAGAAACTACAAAAAGTATTGATTTTATCAGTGCTCAATACGATGAGATGTTAAAAAAAATTGAGGTCTCAAATAATTTAAATCGAGCGATTCAAACAGATTTTGAAAATATAAAAAAAGACCAAATGGAAAAAAATATGATAATTAAAAAACTTGAAATCCGACTTTCTGATTTGGAAACGTTATCAAAATCTAATAGTTTGGAAATAGCAGGAATTCCACAACAAAACCGCGAACAACCTGTGGAAATTGTTAAAAAAGTTGCTGCCGCAGCAGGAATCCACCTCTTACACACTGATATAACTGACGTCACGAGAGTCTCAGACAGACGAAATGAAGCCCCTCCTAAACTTCTTGTGACCTTTTCCGATAAAAGAAAAAGAGATTCCCTCCTTGATAAGAAAAAGGAAATAAATTATAATGAAATCAAGGATCTGGCGACATCTCGAATCTTCATCGGGGAAGAATTAAGCCCGTATCATAAAGAAATCCTATGGAAAACAAAACAATTATCAAAAGAAAAAAATTACCAATATGTATGGTACAAACAGGGTAAAGTTATGATACGCAAAAAACAAGATGATAAAATTATCTACATTAAGCACCTTGATGATATGGTGAAAATAATTTAGTGAATAATATGAACAACATTACTTAATCCACTTAATAATTTAAATTGAGAAAATGAATAACGTACTAACAACAAACATACCAAACATATCATCCATAAACAATAATTTTAACATAATGCACCAGAATATTAGAAGTATCAATAAAAACTTTGATGAACTACACATATTGATGAAAAGCTTAAATTTTAAATGGGATATTATTATTCTTACTGAATGTTGGCTAACTGATAAATACTACCCCCTACAAATTGGTAATTATGTCCCTTACTCTACAATAATGAACAACACAAAAAATGATGGTGTCATCGTATATATTAAAGAAGATATAGAAGCTGATGTCAGAGAGATCTGTATCAATAATGCAAACTGTCTAAGTATATCAATCGGTAATGACACAACAATACTCGCAATTTATAGATCTCCTTCTACACAAAATCTAGAACCATTCCTCAACTCCTTATCTAATCAACTAAGTCTACTAAAAAGAACTAAAGATGTATTTATCATCGGTGATATAAATATTGATATTCTTGAAAATGGCCATCCAAAAAAATTTGATTATATGCATACACTAGCATACCATGGATATAAAAGCCTAATTGATGAACCAACACGTGTATATAATGAAAGCAAAACTTGCATTGATCATATCTTTTGTAAAACTAATAGAAAAACTCAAGCCATTATTTGTACTACCACACTGACAGACCATTATACAATAATTCTATCTATTACAAAAAAAAATACATATGTAAACCAAAAAAAGAAATCACTCCTAACGAAGTCTGAAACAAATTGGGAAAACGTCAAATGCGAGTTAACAGTGAATGACTGGACAAGCCTTCTGGAAAAAGATGATACTGATACTGCTTGGAGTTATTTTATAGAAGTTTTACAGAAAATTATCCTATCAAACACCAAAACCATAGAAAAAAAGTTATCTCATAAAAATTTACACATTAAACCTTGGATTAGTCAGAATATTATAAACTGAAACAGAAAAAGAGATGAACTGCACAAAAAAGTCAAAAACAACCCTTATGATATCCTAACACTTTGATTCTACAAAAGATATCGTAATACATGTAAAAATGTAATACGTTATGCTAAAGAAACATTCTATAAAAACAAGATTGATGAATGTAATAATGATTCACGTTAACTCTGGCAGATCATAAATGAAATAACTAATGCTAAAGCCTCACATAATGACAATAGCATTAAGGAATTAAACATTGATGAGATTCCCACATCTTTTACAGAACACCCGGACAAACTTCTTGACTTTATAAACAACTATTTTTGCAATATAGGCTCAAACTTAGCAGATAAAATTAAACAAAATTCAATTAGTACTATCGAAAATACAGTGAGGATTGACGATGTAAATCAAGAAAACAGCCTCAATATTGTCAAGATAACAAGTGATGAAATAAGAAATATTATAGCCTCCCTAAATATAAATACTTCATCGGGAAATGAACTGATATCAAGCAAATCAATTAAATATCTACAAAATGAGTTAATCCACCCACTGACGTATCTTATAAATCTGTCAATATCAAATGGTATTTTTCCTGCTTGTCTTAAAATTGCTACGATCATTCCAATATATAAAAACGGTCCCAAAAATGATGTATCAAACTATCGACCAATTAGTATTTTAACTGCACTATCAAAAATATTAGAAAAAGTTATAAAAAAACAAATGCTTACATTTTTGGATTCTAATAAAATATTATCATCTACGCAGTATGGTTTTAGGGAAAACCTGGGTACTGGTGACGCTATAGCTAATGTAAAAAATACAATTATTAGAAAATTGGATGAAGGCAAAAAATGCCTAGCAGTTTTCATTGATCTTCAAAAAGCTTTCGATACCATTGACCACGAAATACTGTATTTAAAACTAAAAAAAATGGAATAACCGAAACAACCCTAAACCTACTTAGAAGTTACTTAACGGGAAGAGAACAATAGGGTACATGCAGTACATGCAATATAGTGTTTTCAATGCATGTAATACATGTAAAAAATATAACTAAACTCGAAAATCATACTTAAAACCCTCAAAAAAATTTATTAAATTAATTAATTCACTTATTAAGTTGTATGGAAATTCAAATATCGATAACGAGACATGATTGGCTAGCGAATTGTGACGTCACAACACACTCACTTGTCCCACTTCAAGTTGTTTTCGTTCCAGTTGCTTGTTGAAGTTGTTGAATTAGTTTGATTTTGATAGTCGTAATCAATCCTAAACCCATTTGTTTGTATATAACACATATTTTAAATACATACTATCATGACAGACAGTGGTTTTCTACAAGGACAGTCTGATAATTTGCCAAAAATCGACGCGATTATGATGGCAGTTTTCTTTTCGCAAATTGATTTTTTTAGTGCAGAAATGCGAGGCGTTAAAGTTTTACGGTAAGTAAATCACTATTATGATGAGTATGTAATGTTTCATGATATATATTGGATTTTCGAGCAATACTTTTATTAAAGTAATACGTTTTATATAAGTATTTACTTTTTCTAGTAAAATTTGACAGTTGTAAAACCTAACCTCCTCATGTTTGAAACTGACTTTCAGTAAAGTATAATATTTAGGTCTGTGAAATAGTACAAAGATATATTGTGCCTTATAATAATGAATGTAATTATAATTTGTAGATCCTGCAGAGAGAGTTACGGAGACAGTGCCATCGGTTACGTCCAAGTGAAACGTATTGGTGCCACTTGCACTGTGAAGGCCCGGGTAACTCCAGAGCACAGAGTCCGCACGAAGGCATATTCTGTAATTTTGGTATGCAACGAAGCAGAAGAAGTAATCGAGTCCTGCAAATGTGAAGATTGTCCGGCATCACAAGGTTGGTGAAAGAGAAGAGTCTTCTACTCGTATTTTTGTTTGTTGATTCATTTGTGTCCCTCTTTTCAAAATTACATTACTGGCTATAATACTAATTATTGTTATTGTTTTAGGCGGTTGCAAACATGTGGTAACTTTATTATCGTGGTTGCACCGAAGAAGCGAAGACCCTCCAAAAACATCCACTCAGTGTTACTGGAAGCGGTCTAAGATGGCTGCTATAGGAACCACAATGAAATTTATAAAGGCGAGCGATTTAGGGAAAGCTGCTCCTGCTGCTCTGCCGCAGGGCGATAGATCTTTTTTAAAGTCAGTAATAGACAGCAGCATCGAGCTTGGTGTACGAGACATTCAGCTGGTGAAATATTTTATCCACCCAACGGTGATCGAAAATCTTTCCATACACAATATGATTTGTAATTTTCTGTCCAATGATGTGGGATCAACATCAGAAGATTTTTTTAAATATTGCCAACAAAATATGGACACCGTTGCCTGTCAAAGGGCAGCTCAGATGACTGTTGGGCAGTCAAACTGTCCATTGTGGCACAACTTGAGATACGCTAGAATTACCGCATCTAAAGCCCATGAAGCTGCTCATTGCCAAACCATGGAAGGCTCACTCGTTGAGAGCATTCTAGGTGCTAAACTAATAGAAACTAAGTTTCTTAGGCGTGGCAGACTTCTAGAGGCTGAAGTGTTGAAAGAAGTGGAGGAAATACTTCAAATAAAGTTTGAGAAGTGCGGCCTGATTCTTTCTAATCAGCATCCATTTTTTGGAGCTTCTCCAGATGCAGTAGGAGAAAATTACATTGTAGAAGTGAAATGTCCAAGTAGCGATACAGCTTTAAGAAGATACTTCACGGTCACCATGGACAAACCTAGTGATAAGTACATGGCCCAAATGCAATTGCAAATGCATTTTGCAAAAAAATGTAAAGGTATGTATTGTGTAGCAAAGCCAGACTTCGAAAGTTCGAAAGAAGTTATTGTCTGTTATGTAGAATACGATAAAAATTACTGTTTAGATTTAATGGACAAATGCCTAACATTTTGGTTCCAAGCTATTTATAAGAATCTTAAATTTACATAGCTACTACTAGCGTTCAAATTAATCTATTTTGTATCTCCTGTAAGTGTTTTTTTTTAGTTAAATAAAATTTTTAAAAAACATTTTCCACCAGTTTTTCCTTCACATCCTACATACAGTTTTTAACTAATATTGTAAGATATATCCTTTCATTACCCACGGTAAGGAATACAGATCAGTGCAGATGTACTAATCATATAACACCTGCACATCATCACACGGGAGGGTCTCACACAAATAAAACAACAGTTGCTTTCAATATTACATTTTAATGAGTAACCCTTGCAGGTTAATAAGACCACATACTACAATAATAATGTAATCAATTACGGGAA
The DNA here is from genome assembly GCA_026573805.1 of Hesperophylax magnus. Lineage (NCBI taxonomy): Eukaryota > Metazoa > Arthropoda > Insecta > Trichoptera > Limnephilidae > Hesperophylax > Hesperophylax magnus. The sequence continues at coordinate 518,142 of JAIUSX010000214.1, read as the reverse complement.
TATGATTATGGTCAGTACTTGCATGCATTCTGAGCATTTGGAATTCTCTAATTCTACTTATGACGCGCTCTACGTGAATGCGCAATGCGGCAATCCTTTTGGACTGCTTTACTTCTTCGCGGCTAGACTGAACATTCGCAAAAACACTCGGTGGGCGAATCAGTTCGCAGTCCATCTGCTGCAAAATATGGGAAATATTTTTAAAACCCCGGTCCGCCATTACAGTCATCCCAGGTCTCAGGCATGACAAATAACCGCAGTCCTCTATAATAATTGCATCAGACGCACGACCACCATAGCCACATGAAACATAGTTTACCAGACCATCTGGTGTACACGAAATTAGATATTTCAGTGTATTACATCCTTTATACTCTGACCAACACATGGATTGGTGAATCGGATTTGAGGGCTTTTCTATTTGTATTTCTAGACAGTCTATTATGGACTGAACATTGCCATACCTTGCCCTGAAGGATATTGGTAGCTGAGCTCTTATATCGGATGTGGTTGGCCAAATTATGAGTTCCTGAAATAAAGTCGCTAATATTTTGATAGTCTTGGAGAAAATCCGTGCTACAGAGGACGCCGACAAACCAAAGTGAAGCGCAAGAATAGCGAACGAATCATCTAACCTTATTTTTTTAAGTGCAATTAATACATTAATTGTTTCTGTAGGTGCTTTGGCAACTACAACAGAAATAATGTGATACATTTCCTTAGGGATTCCTAAACAGAGTCTAAGCTTTCTCTCTATGACAAGCATGAAAGATTTTCTCATGGTCAGATTTACAAGTCCAGTATCAATCTCGGACCCATCAAAATTGTTACTGTCTGAGTATGCAGAGGGAGTGTAATCTGAATCATTGTCCTCGGAACCAGTGGACATAATATCTATATTATGATGAGTAGGCTCGCAGTAGCCACCTTTTGCAGAAACAGGCTTTGTGGGTGAGAACTTCAATGGTGAGCATGCCGTGTTTGTCATTGTTGGCACGGTTGAAGTAGACTTGCTTCTGTAGGTAACACGACAGCGAATATCTACTTGTACCGCCTGATTAACCATTTTACAACGGCTATCAGCAGCTTCTGGAAGGGAGAGAATGGCTGTTGAAGTGGAGGGCTCCGAGAGAAGACTAGCTGCTGTAGATGTTGAGGGCTCTGGGTCCAATGGTCCGTTCCTCGTGGGCTCCCCCATTATCATCGCGTCTTGAATTAACCCGGCACGCAATCTTTTTTGTCCTGTTTGCCTTAGGCTTGGTAAAACTTTTTTTTGACAGGCAAAAATATGTGGGATCACATTTTTTTTCAATCTCATTTTGCATCCCATCATTTGGACTTCCATATAATTTTCTAAATCCTCTTGGAGCTGTAAATACAAAACAAAAAAATTGTTTATTTATTGTGAATTACAGTCATAGTTACCAAAAACATTTTACATGGAAGAAAATGACATTATTAAAATAATAACTTAATATAAAATTATAAAATAATAATAAATGTAGGTACAAAATATTGTTTTTAAATTTAAATGTATCTTTTGTATTGTAACACGATTTTTAAGAGATTTCTTAACATATAACCTGAAATGACATTATTATGATAAAATATAATATTGTAAAACTATGTAGTCTAATTCGTACCCAATATAATCCACTACCCATCAGGATGAATAAGGCTTTTCTTTCAAAACATATTTTTATGTAAAAATTTTATAAGCACTTTGAAATTTTCTACAAGGCTGTAAGGCTACAATGCCTTTTCTGCAAGTCGTTAAAAATATTACAATTACCCTCAGTTTAGGGCAGATTTTTGTTTTGGAATATACATTTCACAAAAATGAATTTAGCTACTTACATTGAAATGATCTTCACAGCAAGAATGACGAGATTTAGCAGAAAGTACACCATTTTTTTTAATGCACCTTTTGATCGCGTAGCACCACTTTTTACGCATAATAACATCATTTGGGACATGTATAAATAATTTGTTTGGTGTCGAAGATGTTGTATTTGTACACTCGTTAAAAATATTACAATTACCCTCAGTTTAGGGCAGATTTTTGTTTTGGAATATACATTTCACAAAAATGAATTTAGCTACTTACATTGAAATGATCTTCACAGCAAGAATGACGAGATTTAGCAGAAAGTACACCATTTTTTTTAATGCACCTTTTGATCGCGTAGCACCACTTTTTACGCATAATAACATCATTTGGGACATGTATAAATAATTTGTTTGGTGTCGAAGATGTTGTATTTGTACACTTTGGTACTATACAGTATTTATACACGGTGTTTGCGGACATTTTCTTCGAAAAACAAATGATCAACTGAAGACTGACTACTGGATCCTGGCGACAATGTCAGCTGTCAAACAAAGGGTGTGTTGTGACGTCACAAGCCAAAACCGCGCGAAAAAAGTCGTTTTGGCCCTAATTTGAAATGTGAATATTCAAAACGTCGTTGAAAGATTATTTCTACCGTAAAAAAAAAATTGTTTGAATATTATAGTTTGTAATTTTTTTCTTTAATTTTTGGTAAAAAAAAAAAAAAGTGATTGTACCCTATTTGTACAAATTGGTAAAAGAAGGAGCAAAACTCTACCAATTAAGTACGGTGTCCCCCAGGGAAGCGTATTAGGACCTATACTATTTCTAATTTACATAAATGACCTTATGAATCTTCCCATCAAAGGAAACATAATGAGCTTTGCAGATGACACTGTAATTTTATTCCATGAACAAGATTGGACAAGCACATATAAGGAGGCTGAACATGGCCTAACTGTTCTTCAAAACTGTCTTAAAGCAAACTCCCTTACATTAAATGTGAATAAAACCAAATATTTCATTTTCTCCAAAAACAAAAGAGGACAACCAATGAATGAGCATATACTCAAACTACATGAATGTCAAAATAAATTTCCTCAATGTTCCTGCTCGATTATAACTCAAACCAAAAGCATACAATATCTTGGTATTGAAATTGACGATAAACTACACTGGGATTCACACATTGATCGAACTTCAAAAAAGTTAACTAAACTCATCTACTTCTTCAAAAAATTACGGAACATTTTGTCAGCTAGGGATTTAAAGAGAGTTTACTATGCTTTATGCCACTCCAAATTGGAATATGGAATAATAGGATGGGGCTCAGCAGTATCAAAACATATAAAACAGCTGAAGGTAACTCAGAATTGCATCATAAAGACCATACTAAAGGTTCCCATAAGGACATCAACAACAGAAATTTTTAAACAATTTGACGTTCCAAGCATACAGAAAATCTATGCCAAAAACATTTTGGTACAACACCTCAAAAATAATTCTCAGGAAAACACCTCACATACTCATAATACCAGAGCCAAACAAACAGAGATACTAACTATACCAAAGTGTAACTCTACCTTTGGACAAAGAAGCTCTGAATTTTTAGCAGTAAAGGTATATAACAAACTCCCACTTAGTATCAAACAAATCAAAACAAAAAACAACTGCATTAAGAACATTAAATCTTGGCTTAAGGAATTACCGGAAAAAGAACTTACTAGCATATTTAAAACATCGTCGTAGAAGTTTCTGGAAACCCTTACCCAAAACATGGAGTCATACCATAGAAGTCGCTGAATAACTTATCCAAAACCTAGTCCCCCTCAGCACAGGATCTCCTAGTGAGGAGGACTATGAATATAATCAACATCTATTTTTTATATATATATTCTTATAAAAATGTAAAAAAAATGTATAATATAGCTACTAAATAAAAAAAATAAAAAATAAAAAAAAAAACATTCCCATTGAGTGACTGAGATTTATTATTCCCATTCGGGTTAAACAAATATATCATTTTGTTGATTTTTATCAGTAGAAGCAACAAATTTCGGTTATGATTTTAGGGGTTTAAAAATTGATTCCTTGTAAGACGATGATAGAGTAGGTTAAGAGGAAGGTTTCGCAACATTTCCTATTTCCAGGCATCACAATTATTCCTATCTGCATAAAATCATTTGCAGAGGTAATATCTACCTCAATTCCTTTCAATCTACCTTCCTCTAAACCTACTCTATCATCTTCCTACAAGGAATCCATTTATAAACCCCTAAAATCATAACCGAAATTTGCTCCTATTGATATGGTTTCAAACTTTCATAAACAAACATCCAGTGCAGAGACAATGGTAGCTTTAATAATATTGATTATTCCAATTTTACAGCAGATTCAATGCGTAGTTGTTTACCAATCTTTTGTTGTATTATATTAGATTACTTAAAATGAATTCATCCTGTAATAATTTGTCTAGGTTGTGAAGTAGAATACAGACATCAGATATGGCTCCCTGCACCCCTGCGATCGCTCTGAAAGTAATTTATTTGCTTATTTGAATAAAATAGGAATTTTAGCGGGTAAAAGTGGATCCGTTAAACGCCCAAACGTTTCCGTGGAATTCCACCTCTTGCGGTGGCGTTCTGTGGAATGTGCAAATAAAAATATCAAGTTTTGGCGTGGTTTCGCATCGTTTGGAAAGTTTACACTTATTTGTTTTTGGTAAGCGTTTCACCCTCGAAAATTCTCCATTGATTTTTTGCAAGAAATCTTTTTTTTTTTATTAAAATTTCATTAAAAAAGTTGAAATTCATCTCTTCCAAGGCGATTGAGAATATAGTTCTGTCTTAACTTGACCATTTAACATTTTATTTGTCTGTAAATTTGATTGTTAGTATCAGTCCGGTTCAAGATGGTGGCCGTGTTGGACACTACATTTTAATTCTGAAAGAATTGTCTTGATCGTGGATCCTACTTAGAATCTTAGACTGAATTCATCAGAAGCTAAGCTTGAAAAGAGAAAGACGGCCTCGTGGCATTCGCAGGTCGCGGGATCAAATCCCGGCGTGCACAAGTAAACTTATTAGATTAATTAGTTATCTTCCCCGCCTACCTATTTCTACCCCTTTTCATCATCGCAACATACCCCAATAGAGGATGCAATAGTATCATTGGCTCCAGACGGTTAGGAGCTTTACATAAAATACATCAATTAAATAGTAATTCAGTGGTCTACCTGCCCACATTCGTATTAGACGAAATGAATATAAAAATACATCAATATTTCAACAAATAAAATGTATTTTTATAATTGGCAATTATTTTTCAAAACGTAATTTTTGTAAAGACTGTTACTTGGGAAATTTTCTGAAGAAAATAAAATAAGCAATTTAGTAGTTTTATTTGTTCCTGCCTTATTTTTCGTTCTTTAAATATTCCATTCCATAAAATTTCGTTTTATTCATAAGAAACCGTTTTTCGGTAGGCAGTGACCCATAGACATATGAATATTAGTAGACCTGCCCTAAGTGATTAAAAGCGTATTATCCCCACTCCCCATACCGGTTCCATTGGAGCCGGCTGTGCTCGCGTATGGCCTCAAGTGAAATTTGAAAACGTGACGTCATCATTCTTGTGCGAACTATGGTCGAGACATCATCGGTTCATTTTACGAAATAACACGGCAAAATGTTGACTTGTGCCATGAAAACTTGTAAAAATAGATGTGAAAAAGAGAATTAACCCAATTGTCGTATTACATTCCATATATAAGCATTATTTTACTTTATTTTAAGCATTATGGCAGCGTGAACGTCGGGATCACCAGTGTGGCAGTGTGGTGTGTAATTTACGATGGCTGCCGGTATCGTAAATTAGTGTTCAAGGAATTCGGATGATTGAAAAATAAAGGTCTGCGATCTTTGTTGAATTTATTTGCGAGAATGAATTTACACGTTATGCGAACGCAGAGACGGTGGTAGTGGTGGGTGGTCTGGTCGAAAGTTGAAAGTGGAATGCCAGAGAGTTGCGTTCCCGTCCGTACCTAGCTCTCCCGGGGCTTCAGGTGGCGGAGTAATTATTTTAATGTTGTCATATGTGGGATGAGTTAAAGTAGTCCCACATACCTCCCCCCCAGCGTCTCTACGCGATACAAAGGCATATAGTACATAATTACAACAATGAATATTTTACAATGTCAATAATAATTTACAAAAACATACGTCCATTTATAATCTAAGGTACATAATGTTGTGATAATATTGCGCTCGGTTAGCGACAGGAAAGTAATAACAAAGTAATAATAATAGTGGCTCCATGCCGCCGTTGCATAGTAACTGTGGCCGTACGAATTTTTATTCGCCGTAGTAACTAGGTACATAAATGATATACAGGTAATATAATTATTGATGAACGGCGAGCGCTAGTCGCAATGTACTTAGCGTAGTAGTGAGCTACCTGTGTATACTATGATTGTTTACAATGATTTAAAAATAGCTTGTTATGACAGTTCTATTGTTGTTTTTATTAATGCACTTTTGACGTAGTATATAGATTTTATTGTAGGATGCTTATATATGCTTATTATTGCTTTTAAATTTTATATTGTTTTTTTTGTTTGTTTTAGTAACAGTAATTTATTATATTGGCTGACATTTGCGATATGATAGTTACAAAATAATTTATGAAATTTATGGATACGTCAATATAAGGTTTCTGGTTAGTTTTTTTTGCTAATTACTGTGCCTTAATTGTGGTATTGCCAAATTATTACTGCGCTTGATATCTGTCCGGGAAATGAACATGTCTTCCGGATCGAGTTGTCATTTTTTTATTGGAGGCTGTGTGACGGTTCCTCTTGATGGAATTTCTTCTGTGCTTTGAAAGAATGCAGGTTTCAACTTGTCTATTAGCTTAAGGTGATAAGCGGTAGTCGTGATGAGAGATGATGTGTGACGGATATTGAATGCGGGTTCGATGCCCGGATGCCCGGATGCGGGCGGTGGTTTGCTGGTCGTGCGTGAGTCGGTGGGTCGACGTCGGACGCTGTTGACCGGACTCGATGATGGTCAGGCGCTGGGGAAGAACGTGGTTCTTCACTCCGGTGCTGACAGGATGCCGAAGGTACGGTGGACCTTGTGGCGGTTGAGCGGGAGGTGTTTAGACCAGTGAGGATTTCGCGTATCCTCGTGGTGGTCGTGGTGCTTGGATGAAGCGCTGGTCCGATTGCAGGAGCCAGGGCGTTCAGATCCGATGTAGCGCTGGCCTGGTACGACGCACGGCCGGGGCCGGGGCGCTACAGTGATGTCCCGATGAGTCCATGAATATCGTCCTTCGCGCGCTGAAGCTGCGCGGGTTGTTATTTGTGTTTCTCTCAGATATTTGACGCTTAAGTTGAAGAAGTGTAAGAAGTCTGCTCCTTTATGGTTTATTGTTTTTGTACCGTATGTTTTTATATGTTTCCCACTGGCACTGTATAATGTGGTGGGGCATTGTCGTTTCCCGACTTGTTATTAATAAAATTACATGGTTTAATGCAATTATGTGATTTGTTACCGAATTTTGCATGGTAACTGCAGTAGCCGTGTGTTGTATTATTGGTGTGTAACGGTCTACCACGTGACCTGGAACGAGGTCGGTGCGCGGAGTTTGGGTATGATGTCGATGGATGACGCCATTCGCGGCGGGTGCTGGGATTTCGGTTTTCGAAATTAATGTTTGCCTGTCCATGATCATCTCTCCGAGTTGTTTTAAGTCGACTGACTTCTAGAGTGAGTGCCGAAATTTGTTCTTGTATATTTTGTAATATAGCACTGATGTTTAGATTCGAGTTCGGGATGCCATTATGATGATTATTGTCCATAGTTTCACATTCAGATTTTTGATAAACTTCCGAGATTTTATCTGCTGCGGATGCTAGTTGCAACAGATTGTCGTCGGGTAGTGCGGTAAGAATGGCCTGAATGTGTTGCGGGAGTCTTTGCAGCCAAAGTACGCGAACGATTGGGCTCTCCGATAGCCCGGGACCAGCGAGTTCATGGATTAGTCGAAGCAGTCCAGAAGGCTTCCTGTCCTCGAGCTGTAGTCCGGTTAGAAGACGAGTGAGTCGCTTTTCCTCCGAATCTTGTAACCTCTCGATGAGTGCTGATTTGAGATGAGTGTACTTGTCTGCTGCAGGAGGATTGATGACGATGTCGCTTACGGTCCTGAGGGTCTCCATATCCAAAGCGGCAACAATAATGTTGTACTTGGTGAGATCATCCTTTAGTCTTGAGTTAGAAAATTGGTTTTCAGCTTGTGCGAACCAAAGTGCAATGTTGTCGCGCCAGCACGCGGGTAATTTAACCGAGACAGAGTTTATTGTTGTGTCCATTGTGGAATTATTACCGTGGATTTCGTTCGATGTCTGGTTATTCTCGAATGACATATTGTTTTGATAATACGGCAAGCAATAGGCAGTATAATATAGGCAGATGTATGTGTAAAAATAGCAAGGAAACAAAAGCAATGACGACAGTAAATTTAGGTTTTGAAAAAAAATTTAAAATTCAAAAATTTTAGATTGATGGTATCCGAAAATTTCAAAAATCCCTTAATCTAGAGTGCATACAATGTAAATAATGTGAATGTACTGTGACGAGTTCAACTTGTCTGGTCACTTAATTTAATAAACATGTAACAATATTGTACACTTGCAAAAATTTTTTTTTTTTTAAAGTTATTTTAGAATGTTCGTATTCGGAAATTTTGCTGTAAAATCACTGTATGTAGGATTAATTATGGTTTGTTACTTGGTGTTGATTACTGGGCATTGATTTGTGATGGATGTTACGAGGTCCGGAACTGAAGTTCTGCCTGCGTAGTAAATCCGGTAGATCCTTGATCTGCGATGAAATTGATGTTGGTCTGCAGAAATTGTTGCGTTCTGCGGTGAATTTGATGCTTGGTCTGCAGCTGCTGGTGCGGTGTTTCACTGAAATTGAGATTTTTTGGCACTATACTATTCGAATATACGAGTTTTTTGGTTCAGATTAGTGGGTATATTTGATATACTTAAGTATCAGAATTGGTGGGACAATAATTTTTTTTGAAATGTGCTTTAAGATTCGACAATCAGACTCTAATAAAAATACTGGACTTAAAAATGTTGGAAATGAGATTGAAATTAATGAGATTGGAAGTTACTTACTTGATTGTCCAGGATTCCAGCTTCAACGATCGACCTACCGTGTCCACTAAATATTATTATCACCAGAAATGTCGAGGGTCACCAGTATGGCAGCGTGAACGTCGGGATCACCAGTGTGGCAGTGTGGTGTGTAATTTACGATGGCTGCCGGTATCGTAAATTAGTGTTCAAGGAATTCGGATGATTGAAAAATAAAGGTCTGCGATCTTTGTTGAATTTATTTGCGAGAATGAATTTACACGTTATGCGAACGCAGAGACGGTGGTAGTGGTGGGTGGTCTGGTCGAAAGTTGAAAGTGGAATGCCAGAGAGTTGCGTTCCCGTCCGTACCTAGCTCTCCCGGGGCTTCAGGTGGCGGAGTAATTATTTTAATGTTGTCATATGTGGGATGAGTTAAAGTAGTCCCACAGCATATTCACATCGTATAATTTGGATCAGTTGTAGAAACATATACTTTCACATCAACAGTTGATTTTACCCCTCGCCATTATCTTCTCGTCTATTAATTCCTATGTCTGTGCAGTGACCATACAATGCGTTCAGAAGACAGTGAACGGAAAATCATTTTACGTAAATAATTCATTTTCTATGTATAAAAGACGATTATATCTACATTTATAAATAGTTTATATCTAGTTCTATGTATGAAAAACGAGACGTACAAAAGTCATTCTATCGATTTGACAGTGTCATCATTGGCCACCTTCAAATCATCTGTTAACAAGACTTAAAGCTCCATATCGTGTTGTTTTAAAAACTTATTACTGTTATGTAATGTATGTGTAGGTCTATGTATGAATGTAATGCCTATGTGAGTGTTTGTATATTTGTATGTATGTATGTGTGCATGAATATGTGTATCTATACATGTATGTGTGTAGGTGCATACATGTACATTATTCTTTACTTACAGTGTTCTTGTTGTAATATACTGTGAAGCATATTATCCATTACGTCATCAATGTTGTGTTTGTCTGTAATTAGTGATAGTATCAACCATGTTAAATGTACTTGTATTTGCGAGAGCTTTGATACGAATTACCGTTGACAAACCTGAAACAGGAACAGGCTAACAGGAACCACACCAAAAAGTAAAGAGGCACCCAAATATATCAAATAAAGGGAACACTGATAAAAGTATTATCGTGATCAATTGGGTTAGTGGGTTACTCTGCCGTGTTTCGCTTCTTCATTTAGCTAACGTTTCGGATTGTTGACTTATGTTTTTTTTTTGGTAAAACAAACATTTAAAAGAAACACATTATTATAGAAACCATGTTAGAATTAAAAATAAATATTAAACCGATTGATAAAAAGATATTTTAAAGAAAATAGAAAAAAAATATATTAAAACTAAGATTAAAAAACATGCAAATCAATTATTTTATAACACTTTTTTTTTCTTTAATACGGGTTAATCGTTTTGATTGTTTTGATTTTATGGATTCTTTCGTTATCTTCTAACTAGCTAGGGCTTATAACAATATCCTTTCATGTGTCTAACTAACTAGTCCTGCAGCTCATTTGGCCTTATTACTATTACCATCTGATGGTTGTATTTACTTTACTGTTTTTACGTTACATTAATGTGTTTTATGATTAAAAATTCTTAACTGGATAAAAAAGTAATACAAATGACAGAGAAAAAGAAAACAATAAGTTCTGAACTTTGTACTCTATTTTGCCATTATGATTTACTGAATCGTCGCCCCAGTGCTTAATTGTCCAAACGACCATTTTAGCGAAAATGAGTTTTTAACGCAATATTGTTAAGAATCAAATTACGCGTTGTTCGATGAAGAAAAAATAGTTTTATCAGCCTCCTACAATTAATTATAAGCATTTTAAAATGTCAATGTCCACAACAATATTCTAAAAGTGAGTCCTTGTTTGGCCAATCTCCTTATTAGGCCAACCTCCTAGAGTCGAGAATTAAAATTGCGTGCTAGTTTGTTCAAACTCCACCAACCGACCAATTACAGCACGATGCGAGGATCACGTGATGCCGCCATCTTAAGTTTTTACATTCCAACGGTGTTTGTTTTCTGGTGTTACGCGGAAGTAAAAAAGCATTTAAATATATACCAAGGAGTTTTTGATAGACAAAACAACAGGAAAATGTCAATAACTAATTACAAAAGTGCATACATACGCAGCAGTGCGGAAATAGAGCGGTAAGTGTTAGTTTTAAATATCTCTATCAATACCAAATTTGTTTTGTTTTTTACATTGCAATGAACTTTGTGATACAGCGTGTTCACTTTTCTGTTTTCGCTCAGACTCTACTTTTTGCAAGTTTTTGCTGTCAAAATTGGTTTTTTGACTGACGATTCATATTAAACTAGTTAGATTAGTATTTCAATTCGAAATTTTCAGTATATCCGTATTTGTATGTAGCCGTTTGAGATTTACAAATTGATCTATAGTGATTATGCAGTTTGTTGAAATAAATTATAGTTATATAATAAATTATAATTCTGATTTTTTCCTCATTTGTGTGTTTTGGGGTTTTGATTACGATTCTGAGCATTACCAACAAAAACGGTAGGATTTTAATTTTTAGCCAAAAAAACATGTATAGGTATATTATTCACTGAAATAATTTGCATAAATTTCATATAATTTAAGTGATTTAGTTTTTTGGCCACGCGTACTGTTTAGGCGCAATTCTATGGGAGCACTCTCCCCAATAAAGACTCCATTGAAAGCTTGGAGTTAGTATATCAGACCGGCTCAAGTATCGGGGTTCCATAGAAGCCCGAGTAAATCAGGCTTCCAAGAAGCTGGACGTCTTGTACACGGCTAGGATATCCTTCAACAGTGACCAGCTGCTGACCCTGTACAAGTCTCAAGTCCGCCCAACAGTTGAATTTGGGAGCCACCTCTGGGCTGGTGCCCCAAAATACTTAATTAACCTACTTGAATCTGTGCAAAGGAGGGCGATCCGTCTGATTGACAATCCGTTGTTAACAGACCGATTGCCTTCTCTAATGCATAGACGCAATGTAGGCATGCTGTGTCTGTTCTACAGGTATTTCAATGGAGCCTGCTCCAAGGAGCTAGCAGCATTGATCCCTGATGCACCGGTGCACGTGCGCGAAACTCGACGGACACGAGCGGAACACCCGTTTACGATTGACGTTAGCTTCATGAGAATGGTTCGTTTTTTGTAAGTCGGTTCGTATGTGGAACCGAGTATAATCCGAGCCTCTTCAAGGCCAGCATTAATAAATCCCTTCATACAGCCCCTACCTTAACCCGCCTCACAACGCCGCCCAACCGGGTGGTTACATAGTTTCCCTGTCTGTATACTGGCAGGGACGCTCTTGTGAGGTGTCACATAAAAAAAAATCTGATCGTAAGAGATTCAGCCTACTGCGGTCATCTTCAGACTGGTACAGATATTCCTTAAGCTGTGCTTTATATACATTAAATTTAGGGAGGGGGATTAAAAGGGGTGGAATGCAATGATTTTATTCAAATTATATGGATATCCCATTTTCGTTGCTATGTCGTAACAACGAAGATGGAAGTCTAAAGATGGTTGATAGGCTAAACCCGGTCACGGTCAGAAATAAAAAAAAGTTGGACATTGTTTAATATATTATTATCATTGAAGTAAATTATTATAATGGAACTGTCGAGTACCTGGCACGCGTTTCAATGCCACTCAAAGAAAGATTTGTCCCGCATCCCACGAACCCTCCCCCCTCACGGATTATCCTCACCCTTCCCTCTTTCAGTCCCTACTGCTAAGCTACAAGAAATAATGCACACATTTTTATAACAACTCGATCGCCACCTATTATACAATCTGAATGCAAATTTCATAACGCCAGAGTTCACCTTTATGTATGGAAACCTTCGCCGGCGTGCGCAAAGCAACTCACCAAAGTTTCATCGCAATCGGATGAATGATATAGGAAATAATAAGAGAATCTTTATACAAATTTCACAACGCCATAGTTCAATATAATATAGGGAAACCTTCGCGGGCATGCGCACAACTCAAAGTTACAAAGTTTTATCGCAGTCGGTAGAGTGGTATGGGAAATAAGATGTGAATTTGTATATAAATTTCATAACGCCAGAGCTCACTTTTATGTATAGAAAAGGTATAGGAAATAAGAAGGAACAAACAAAGAAAAAATCACTATAATAAATTTATATATATATATAGATTCCACCACGAATTGTCAGTATCCATAATAGAAATATTGAAAATAAACTCATCCTGTATATAACTAAAGGTGGTCGTTTGAACAAACAAGCACGGAAAGTTCTACGCAAAAGTTGCCCTATCTCCAATTCCAGTTTGTTCAATCTCCATTTACAAAATTCTGGTGGTGCGTTTTTGTTCAATCTCCATTTTAAAATGTAAAAAAAAGTATCAAAAACTATCCTTAGTCCATTTACAAAGAATTATTTAAGCTGATCAGACCTTTAGCTTGACGGAAATATCTTCATCTTAAACACCTGTCATAATGTTTCATTGAAATAATCAAAGAAAACCTCCTCCTGTAAAATTTGCAAATGGTCGTTTGGACAATTAAGCACTGAGGTGACGGAATGTAAATATTTAATTTTTCTTCGTTCAGCAGCGTCGTTTTCGCTTTGGTGATACTACTGCACCTACATATCTATCTGGTATATCTGGTATTAATCGTGGTGTGTACTTATCTGTATCTAGAAATGATAATCCAAGGGATAATGGATCATGAACGAAATTTCAACGCCAGTATTTTCTTTAACCTTATCGTTTTATTGATAATTACGAATAAAAAAAGATAGTTCTCAAGGATAATTAATTATACACTCAAAACATTGAAATAAATAAAGCAATTTTGCTACGTATAAAATACCGTTTTTTTAAACTTTTATTAAAGGTTAACACATATCTAATAAATTTATCATGTATTCAATAATAGTTCCCAGTAGTACAATGACGTTTTGATAAAAAACGGTGCTATGTAATTAAATTTACCAATAGTGAAAACGTACATAAAATATGAATATTAATTTTTACTCACACAGACTGAAATTCGATGGAATCGTATTATAATTAATACGCCTGTATTTTCTTTCAAATTTTGTCTTGGCCGGTTAATGTTGTAAAAATAATTTATACGAAATTCAGATTGCTATTAGAAAATATTATGAAACACAAAAAACCTGGTTGATGACTTTTCCCATGGAACTTTTACAATCCCATGACGTTTACCTTTCCCTAAAATATATATTTTTTAAAAGTCATTTTTCCGTTTATTATGTATCGATAAATTATTAAAATATTTTTAATCGTTTTTATCCTAACGTCATTTTATGTATAATGAGTCAGTAATAAACCAAATTTCATCCAAAATTTCTTTGCGTTTTTACTCCATATAATGTCAGGAGTCACTGGTTGAATAAGAATAATAATAATAATAATATTGGACAATTTTCATAGCGCCGCTTTTGATTATCACCGCCGAGTTATCACCTCAGGGGCGCTTTACAGTTGATGCAGGTATTACAAAAATTATAAATATTACCAAAATAAAGTGAAGTTAAGCTAAGTAAAATGAAGAACAGGAACAGGTGACATGAAGATAGAAGATGGAGACTCTGCAACAAGAATCCTAGGTGGTGAAGAAACTGGACCAGCTGCTGCAGCGAGAGAGTCCACCAACAGTGCCAACACGATGTTCGTCATCCATCCAGGTATGTGTTTGCTGCTAATAAAGCGCTGACATCATATCCTCACATAGATACCATACCTTGGTAGCACCGCTGTGACGTTCGACGAAGATAGAAGATGGAGACTCTGCAGCAAGAATAATAGGTGGTGAAGAAAGTGGACCAGCTACTGCAGCGAGAGAGACTACCGTGCCCACCTACAGTGCCAGCACGAGGTTCGTCATCCGTTCAGGTATATGTCTGCTGCTAATAAGCGCTGACACAAAATCCTCACATGAATAACAGACCTTGGCAGCACCGCTGTGACGTTCGACGAAGATAGAAGATGGAGACTCTGCAGCAAGAATCCTAGGTGGTGAAGAAACTGGACCAGCCGCTGAAGCGAGAGAGACTACCAACAGTGCCAGCACGAGGTTCATCGTCCGTCCAGGTATGTGTCTGTTTCTAATAAAGCGCTCAAATGCGTCTGCTGCTAATAAAGCGCTGACACAATATCCTCACATAGATAACAGACCTTGGCAGCACCGTTGTGACGTTCGACGAAAATATAAAACGGAGACTCTGCAGCAAGAATCCTAGGTGGTGAAGAAACTGGACCAGCTGCTGTGATGTTCTTAAAAATCCCTATTCTTAGTTACGACTGTTCTTATTTATTACCGTGATTAATTATTATATGATGAATATGTATAAGATCAATATGTATGCTTTGAAAAAGATTTTTTTGGCACTGGGAATAATTTCTATCTGTAAAAAGTAATAAACTATCTATTTAGTTTTCCCATCCATATTAAAATTTAACTGTGCATGAATTTGATCTGAAACAGACAAACTGGAAAGGAGTCTCCTCTCCATGTACTCCGTCAATGAGTTCTGGCCCAATAATGGCCAGAATTGTTTTCTCAAGCGGAGTGAGAGGTGGAACCATATTCACTCCTCCCCCAGTTTGGCACAGCTCCACTCGGAGCCGCGACGCCTTCTTCTTAGCATTGCTCATCAGGTCCCTCCATGTTTGCTGCCACTTAACACCCTGTATAAACCATGTTCACTCCTCCCCCAGTTTGGCACAGCTCCACTCGGAGCCGCGACGCCTTCTTCTTAGCATTGCTCCTCAGGTCCCTCCATGTTTGCTGCCACTTAACACCCTGTATAAACCATGTTCACTCCTCCCCCAGTTTGGCACAGCTCCACTCGGAGCCGCGACGCCTTCTTCTTAGCATTTCTCCTCAGGTCCCTCCATGTTTGCTGCCACTTAACACCCTGTATAAACCATGTTCACTCCTCCCCCGGTTTGGCACGGCTCCACTCGGAGCCGCGACACCTTCTTCTTAGCATTGCTCCTCAGGTCCCTCCATGTTTGCTGCCACTTAACACCCTGTATAAACCATGTTCACTCCTCCCCCAGTTTGGCACAGCTCCACTCGGAGCCGCGACACCTTCTTCTTAGCATTGCTCCTCAGGTCCCTCCATGTTTGCTGCCACTTAACACCCTGTATAAACCATGTTCACTCCTCCCCCAGTTTGGCACAGCTCCACTCGGAGCCGCGACGCCTTCTTCTTAGCATTGCTCCTCAGGTCCCTCCATGTTTGCTGCCACTTAACACCCTGTATAAACCATGTTCACTCCTCCCCCAGTTTGGCACAGCTCCACTCGGAGCCGCGACGCCTTCTTCTTAGCATTGCTCCTCAGGTCCCTCCATGTTTGCTGCCACTTAACACCCTGTATAAACCATGTTCACTCCTCCCCCAGTTTGGCACAGCTCCACTCGGAGCCGCGACGCCTTCTTCTTAGCATTGCTCCTCAGGTCCCTCCATGTTTGCTGCCACTTAACACCCTGTATAAACCATGTTCACTCCTCCCCCAGTTTGGCACAGCTCCACTCGGAGCCGCGACGCCTTCTTCTTAGCATTGCTCCTCAGGTCCCTCCATGTTTGCTGCCACTTAACACCCTGTATAAACCATGTTCACTCCTCCCCCAGTTTGGCACAGCTCCACTCGGAGCCGCGACGCCTTCTTCTTAGCATTGCTCCTCAGGTCCCTCCATGTTTGCTGCCACTTAACACCCTGTATAAACCATGTTCACTCCTCCCCCAGTTTGGCACAGCTCCACTCGGAGCCGCGACGCCTTCTTCTTAGCATTGCTCCTCAGGTCCCTCCATGTTTGCTGCCACTTAACACCCTGTATAAACCATGTTCACTCCTCCCCCAGTTTGGCACAGCTCCACTCGGAGCCGCGACGCCTTCTTCTTAGCATTGCTCCTCAGGTCCCTCCATGTTTGCTGCCACTTAACACCCTGTATAAATATTTTATTAAAATATTGTTTAGTTTGTATGCTTTATAATATTGAGATTTATATGTGTTTAGTAAAATCTATTTCAGATTATAATATTGAGATAATCTATGTGTTTGGTAAAATCTATTTCAAATTATAATATTGAGATAATCTATGTGTTTGGTAAAATCTATTTCAAATTATAATATTGAGATAGTCTATGTGTTTGGTAAATTCTATTTCTAATTTACGATATCAACATTTAAAAAATATATCGAAAATAAAAAATAAAAACAAATCTTATAAGTATCTATTTTTCGCAAGAATAGCGCTATACAAATAATCGAAGAGTTGTGATTCAAAAAATATTTGAGCCTAGTATATTAATCTGGTCAATAAATGGCATATTAAATACATGGTTTTGCAACTTTCGCAACAAGTGTTGTTTTGAAGATTATTTATCGTGAAACATTCGTAAAATGATAAATAACAAAAAAAATCTCCTGTGTTATTTATTGTCTCTAGGCCTAGGCAGATGAACTGAAATAAATGTGTTTACTCAGAAAGAGTCAAGTTTAAGATTTAAAATAATTAAGATTTACTCGGGTTTCCAGACTTTGGAAGTGGTTCCTTTTCCACTTTTACCTACTGTGTACCGCATCTGGAAGGCGGTATAATAGCCTCTGGTCGTGTTACTGGAAGCGGGGAACAGAACCCGAAGACCGGTTGCATTCAAAAAAGCATTTAAATGCAATCCAACGGAGCGCCGGCCATTTTAAAACATCCACGATGCTTTTTCATAAAGTAAATAGATTTTCTCTTGTTTTCGTGAACACGCAAATATATTCTACATTTAAACACACACCGGAGTAATTTTGATTCCTTAGTAAATTTATCTACATCAAATCGCACGTAGGTACTAGAAAATTACACCATAAAAAATATTAAGATACCGCTACAGGGACAATGTAGGTAACTCGTGTGCTTTTCTCTTGTATCGAAATCATCGACATATAACTACTAATCTTTATGTGTATAACCTATATTAATATCATAATTTAATACACAAATAAATAAAATAGCACATTTCTGTACTTGATATTAGCTGTACCTTTTGATTAAAAAATATATTCATTATGTTTCATAAACCAATCACTATTGTTCTTGTTTTAGCAGGTAAAATTGCAACACGCTGTCCTAGTTCTTGTATGTTCAATAGACTTTTTTTGCAAATCTGAGTTATGAATGCCAATATGTTCATTAGCCTATTGCGCATTAATGAAGCTCAAAACAACAAATTTTTGGTTTTTAACTGACATATTCAGCATTTTTTGAGTGGAAATATCCACTCGCGGAACAATGTTTTAGTTTTTATTAGTTCAAACTCCCGGATATTGAACATTCAAACACTCAACGTAATGAATATAATATTTTTTTTAAAGTTCATAGATATTTGTTCAACATCCCGCAGAACGTTGAGGTCTTGAATGTTCAATATCCACTTTCAACCAATCAGGAGACGGCTTGTTAAGATGAGCGGCCATGTTGATTTTTAATTGTTTTCCAACAACTAAATTGTTCCACTAAAAATACGTTTAATTGGGAATATATACTGTTATTGAAATGAAAAATGACTTCACCGACTCCAGAATCAATAAACCTTAGACCAGTAGCTCAAATAGAAAGGTGAGTCTTAAAATTAGGTTATTTTTAGGCTTTTCCACAATATTTTACATGTACTTCTTGAATTTGCTAGGCAAATATACAGGACGCTCTATTTATTATTTATTTATTCAATTATTTATTTACACCCTTAGATCTTTTACCTAAAATGAGCCTAAACAAATTATATTTGTGCATTAAAACTAATTTTTATTAAAGAAATACAACAAAAGAGTCAGGACATGGAAATGTGCAAGAAGTCGACTGTCCTCATAGTCTGATTGAAAGACATCTACGACACATATTTAGTACGTTATCACTGCTGAGATCGCTGATGAAAACGAAATCCAAATCTTTCAATTTTTAACTCATCAATTAAAAGTTTCCGATTTTTTGTTTTTAGTCACATAAAAAACAGTAAATAAATTCTTATGTTGGAACAACAATAAAACCAACTAGGCACACGACTAACAATAATACATATATTGTTATACTAGCGCAGACTAATAACTCAAATCGCGGGATATTATAATTTTAGGATTTTAAGAGCTGAAAGTGTTTAAAAAAATATTTTTTATTCACGCTAATCAACATAAATAATAAGCTCAAAGACCTTTCGAAAGAAAAAAAAATCTTTCTGAAGTAAATATACTTAACAAACTAGGTAACGAAACAATAAAAAACAAACCAACACACATTTCAATACCAATCCACAAAAGAGTTATTAACTTATTTATTTGATTTAATACTAATCAGTTCCAATTTTCAACTGAAAATTGAACTTAAATAATTTTAAGCATCACTCGAGATTTTTTTTGATGGAATATATTTTATATGGAGCCAGTGAAACTATGGAATTCCCAATTGGGGTATATTAGTATATTGTGAGGCTGAAGGTAGTGTGGAGGGGAAGGAGATGTAGAGGAGAAAGAGAGGAAGGAGGAGGAAGGAGAAGAGAGAAGGTAAGTAAGTACCTATTCAGATCTGGTCACCAAACACGGCTAAAGCCATTTCAATTCTGATGTTGGTCTTTACACCATATCTTCCACTCTGGAACATGTCGCAAATAAACAATATGTAATTTTAAATAAATAATTTGTGAAATAACATAAATGAATCAAATAAAATTTACTTACGCACGCCTGGGTTTGAACCCGCGACCTCCGGATCTCTAGTCAAGAGTACCCCTAGACAACGGAGGACGTAATACGTAAGAATATTTGATATCACGCATGCACCGACAACCGAAAGTAGTATATTAGCGGTAGGTACCTTTGTACTTTTACGTTGTTTTCAAACTTACATAATATTTGGATGATTTATATAGAGCAGTTTTTGTGAAAAATCACCTCAAGGACGCTGTTGGTATATTTTAAAGTAATACTAAAGTCAACTACTACCTAAGATAAAAGTAAAGTGTTTGAAATCTGAAAATCATCCTGTATATTATACAATTTACTACCTATTGGCTAATTGAACAAAAAATACCTCAAACTTATGGGAGCCGAATTATTCAATCTCCAGACGATATGTTCAATATCCAAAATAATCATTCATCATTTTCAAGCCTTGTTCAACGTCCACCTTTAAAGTCATAATATGAGCATAATATAGCTTCAATCTTTAAAAAATGATCTTCAATCATTTCCTGTTACAAATATGTATAAAACGAAATTACCAAAATCGAGAATTTTTCAGAATTTGCCTGTAAAAACAAAAAAAAAACCTCTCCTGTAAAATTTGCTAAATGGTCTATTGAACATACAAGCACTAAGGCAGCGAACAATCGTCATCATCTATACAACTAGATATTACTAAATCATAAGTAAGTCACGCATGCAATTAATTTGTACATAATTGTAATCTTAGTTATCGGGTAAATGTAATATCCGATAACCAAGAAATCTATATAAATACAATTACAAGTGTTCGTTTGTTCAAAATCGTATCCTTCCGAAAGTTCTTCACCGATTGCTTTGAACTTTGCATTCGAATATGCGTGTGTGTGTATCAGTGTATATACTTAAAATATACAGACTTCACCTGTTACAGGTAAAAACATGCTTTAAAAAAAAAATAATGTACTTATTTTTTTGTTTTTTTTAACGTATTTCATAATGTTTTCCTTGCTGGGATATCCCGTGCTGGAGAAGACAATTTACATGTTAAGTTTTTTTTTTTAAATTTTAACATAATCTAATCAAGTTATCTATCTCACTTCAATCATTCAATTTTTGTTGCAATATTTTATCAATTTCGTGTCTCCCTGTGTCCCAGATACGGGTTTTTATGAACGCTTTGAATATATTGACATTAGTTTGTTTTTTTAGGAGAGTGGTAATTTGTTGTAAAGTTTTATGCCGCAGTAAATGAAATTTCTTTGTCCAAAAGTTGTCTTCGTTTTTGCTTTTCAGATGTATCTTTGATTGGAGGATCTAGTGATTTTGTTAGGTATGTTGGTTAGTAGATCAAGTGGATTTTTTGTGAGTATAAATTAGTATGGTTTTATCATAGAGTTGTTTAAATTATTTAAAATATGGTCAGAGCAAGTTCTGATAGGTACTTTGAGTAGTATTTTCAAGATGGCCTTTTGCGTTATAATTTGGGACTTGCGTTATGAGTGGCATTATTTGCATTTCCCCATAAAATTATTCCATATTCCAATAAATATTGACAAATGGTTAAGTAGATTTTAAAGAGTTCTCTTTTGTCAAGAACATTTTTGGTTGTTTCAAAAAAGTATTTAAGTTATTTATATTTGTTAGATATACAGTTTATATATTCTATCTATTTAATATTTTTATCCATTTCTATGCCCAGATACCGGCGACCGGATGACTCATAAAAATGACAATTCAACACACCTATAAAAAGTGCTATAAAGTTATGAAAAATGATTAAACAAAAAACTAGGAAATATGTTACATGTAACTTAGTTTTTTTAAGTTCTTAACTATTTAACTTAGTTTTTGTTTATTCACTTTTCATAAATTTTTATAGGTAGGTGTGTTGAATTCTTATTTTGAGGAGTTATTAAATTTTAGGAAACAAATAAACTAGGAAATAGGTCACTTATAACTTAGTTTTTTGAGTTCTTAACTATTTAACTTAGTTTTTGTTTTATCACTTTTCCTAACTTTTTATAGGTGTGTTGAATTCTTATTTTGAGGAGTTATGAAATGTGAATAAAAAAACTATCAAAGTGTGTGTGGGATGTTTTAACGAGTTGTGTATTTGTATGTTTGAATTTATTAATTATTTTGTATATAAGGAGACTCGTATATTCATAAAATTTTCTCGATGTTAAAAGTTTTGTTTCCGTGTATACTTTTTTGGTAGATGTTCTAGGATTGAAGTGAAATACTAACGAATTGTTTTCTGTTGCTGAGATATGATTTGAATAGATTAAGAGCAGGACCAACTACGCCAATTTTATCGAGTTTCTTCTGAAGTATGTCATGGCTTGCTGTATCGAAGGTTTTTTGAAGGTCTATTAGTATAGATAAAATATAATTTCCACCATCAATGCTGCTGCTAAGTTTGATGATTAAGTGATTTATTGCCGCAAATGTGTTCGATTTTTTCCTAAAGCCATATTGTTTTTTTTTTATGTAAGAACGATTTTTTTATATAAATTTGTTAAATCTTCCGTGAATTACACTTAATTACACTTAAACCCATTTTTATCTTATCCTAAATTTTAAGATAAGATAAAAATGGGTGTGTAGTTTGAAGTATTCGTTTTGGACCCACCTTTGTGAATTGGTGTTACCTTAGCTATTTCACATCTATATGGAAAAGTTTCTTTCTAGAGACTTAGAACTGTCTTAAATTTGAGTGTATCATAACCAGAACTTGCATTTAGTTATAAGGATTTTATTATTTTACTTATTTCTAATT
This sequence comes from Hesperophylax magnus, assembly GCA_026573805.1. Lineage (NCBI taxonomy): Eukaryota > Metazoa > Arthropoda > Insecta > Trichoptera > Limnephilidae > Hesperophylax > Hesperophylax magnus. Next base: position 495,613 of record JAIUSX010000214.1, on the reverse strand, counting down.
CTGTGGTAGGTTGAAGATACAATACTAGCATGCACTAATGTTATTTCATTGGCTAGATTGTAATTTTGTTTTTTTATGTTATCAGTAGATTTGTAGATTATTATAATCTTGGTTTTTAGGTAAATAGTATACCTGATAACCGAGGAAATCTATATAAATACAAACGTAAATGTTCGTTTATTGAAAATCGTGTCTCTCCAAAAGTTTTTAACCGATTGCTTTGAAATTGTGACAGAACGTTGAATTTATATGACTAAACTATACAGCCGTCACCTGTGACAGGTAAACACATGCTTTTTTTTTAAATAATTTGATTTTTACATATTTGTATTTCATGTTTTTTTCCTCGTTGGGATTTCCCGTGCTGGGGAAGACAATTTACATAAATGAAAATCATGGAAGACAATTTACTGTCCGAAAATCAATATGGCTTCAGAAGTAAATTAAGCACTGAAGATGCAATATTCGATCTGACAAAAAAATTTATACACATCTGTTGATCAAAATAAAAAAAGTCTAGCTATATTTTTAGACTTAAGAAAAGCGTTTGATACTGTAAATCACAATCTACTCATAAAGAAAATTAATCAAATAGGTTTCAAAAAAGATGCACTAAAAATTCTCACTCACTATCTCAAAGACAGATTACAAAAAACAAAAATAGGGAACTTTTATAGCACAGAAACAGTGATAAAAAATGGAGTACCACAGGGGACTGTGCTTGGCCCAATTCTGTTTCTAATATATATTAATGATTTATGCAATGTTGTAATCCCTGGTAAAATTGTATCTTACGCTGATGATACAGCAATAATAGTAAATGGAAAATCCTGGCCTGAAACTTTTTTAAATGCAACAAAATGTATTTCATATGTCTTATCATGGCTAACTTGTAATAGACTTTTCTTAAACTATAATAAAACATTTTACCTAACATTTTATAAAAACAGTAAAAACAAACCTCCCAATAACCTTAAAATTAGACTACATAATGCTAACTGTAATAAAGTAACATGCACCTCTTGCTTTGAAATTGGAAAAATTGAAAAGATCAAATATTTGGGTATATATATTGACACAAATTTAAACTGGCAACCACAAATTAATAACACCGTTTCTAAATTAAGATATCTGACGTACATATTTTATAGACTTAAGGAAGTACTCAATGTTGACAAATTGAAAATGATTTATTTTTCTCTAGTGCAATCCTCAATTATGTACGGTATATTAGGATGGGGTGGCGCACTAGATACATTTATAAAACCACTACAAATAGTACAAAATCATATTATCAAGGTTATATATAATAAAAAGAGGACATTTTCGACTGATCAATTGTACAAGGAATCTCAACTATTCAATCTCCGTAAACTATTTTTACTTCAAAGCCTGAAATACGTCATGAAAAACCAAAATAAATTTCAAAAATATGAACCCAAAATCAACTTTAGAAGAAATCATGTATTTTATACCCCACAAACCAATACCAAACTAATGCAAACTCACAGTAGCTTTATTGGACCTCGCACTTTTAATCTACTACCAAAAAAAATTCAAGTAACAACTAAACTAGCGCAATACCAAAAAGTATTAAAGTTGTGGCTGTACAATGCAAATGTTGAAGCATTATTCATTTAATTTTTACTTTTTTCTATTTTGTTTCTGTATAGTTATTATTATTTTATTTTGTGTTCTTTTAATTCATATATATTATCTTACAATCTTTATTTTTACTTTGATTTATTTTTAATATGCTCCTCTTGCACAATCTTTTAGAATAACTTTAATTATAATACTACCGTTTTTCTTTATTATGCTTACTGTTTTTTATTTTATTTTTACTGTTATGTATTTTTAGGTACAAAAATCTAATGTATTAAATTATATTACCCACGCACAGGCTGCGCCTTAGTGGGTTCCCTTTCATATTATTAAAAAACTTGTATTATGAAATATGTAAATTGGGAAAAAATAAAGGAAATAAAAAAAAAAAAAAAAAAAAAAAAAAAAAAATCTTTCATTGTTTTTTATCATTGAAGATAAGTAATATTTCTTTGTTTTTAATCATTGAAGACAGTAATTTTTCAATGTTTTTAATCATTGAAGACAGTAATCTTTCATTGTTTTTAATCATTGAAGACAGTAATTTTTCAATGTTTTTAATCATTGAAGACAGTAATCTTTCATTGTTTTTAATCACTGAAGATAGTAATCTTTAATTGTTTTTTAATCATTGATGATGGTAATCGTTCATTGTCTTTAATCATTGATGATAGTAATCTTTCATTGTTCTTAATCATTGAAGATAAGTTATATTTGATTGTTTTTAATCATTGAAGATAGTAATCTTTCATTGTTTTTAATCATTAATGATAGTAATCTTTCATTGTTTTTAATCATTAATGATAGTAATCTTTCATTGTTTTTAATCATTGAAGACAGTAATCTTTCATTGTTTTTAATCATCGAAGACAGTAATCTTTCATTGTTTTTAATAATTGATGATAGTAAACTTTCATTGTTTTTAATCATTGATAATAGTAATATTCGGTATATTTTATTATGTTAGCATTTTCACATTATCCCTTTTTGTACTTATTTTAAATGCTAAAATAAATAATTTTTAGTAATTTTTTTTTCAGCATGGCAGAAAAATGTGTTTGATAAAAAATGTTGCACAATTTTAAGCGATTTTATTAAGTCCGCCAGAAGGGTGTTACACTTTTAATATCTAGTCTTAATTCAATATAATAATTCCATGTATAACTAAAGAATTTAATAATTCGACGTAGAATAATAATTATACTGTTTTTGATAAGTAGAATTTTATTAAATTTAGATATAATATACCATAGTGAATACATTATCTGGTAATCACACTGAAACAACGATTCAAAATGTTTTTGAAATTTTTACTACCAATTGTTATAAGCACGCTGGGTGCCATTGGGGACAGCTTCCCTTTAAATGGTTTCCAAACGTCTGGGCCATCCATGGTTAAACCTCCAGAAACTATTTTTGTTGTTTGTTTTTGGGGTGTTATGCCGTGTTGCGCTAACTCCTTCTTTAGCCGACGTTTCGGAGAGCGTTGCAGTGTCCATCATCAGGGCAGATCCGGTAGATCCGAAGATGTATCTTCGGATCTACCGGATCTGCCCTGATGATGGACACTGCAACGCTGTCCGAAACGTCGGCTAAAGAAGGAGTTAGCGCAACACGGCATAACACCCCAAAAACAAACAACAAAAATGCTTTTGGCCGTGAGAATCTAAAAACTTACCCTCCAGAAACTATCTCGGAGAAGTACGATGGATGCAATGGAAATACAGTCCCGATCGATTTTTATAAAAACATATCGATTTATGAATTGGAGTACAACAAACTTGAGTACAATATTTTTTGGACTGACTACGAAAGAGTTTATGAAAATGGACCATTCGCGAACTGGCGCATCGGAGATGAAAACATGGGAAAGGTAGAGAACTTTACATCAACGATATTCGAGGGATGGAACACGAGCGCCATGGGCAGTGCACCGGGAGACTGCGCCACGGTGGACGTGCAGAACAAGGAGTTGAATCCCGTGAGGTGCGACCAGAAGTTCCCGAGGCTGTGCGTCCTGCCAGCCGTACAAGGAGGCGATAGCAGACTGCACGAGTATTCTCCGAATCGAACCGAAGTGGAGATACAATATGCACGCACAGAGTAAGTCATTATGAAACATTTTATTAGAATAGTGAACATTTGAATGCATGCGTAGATGCATGCGTAAAAATCTAATACAAATCGCATTATTATAATCCAAGCGGCTTATTGGCATTATTTAAAATTGCCATAAATTGGAATCAGCGAAAGTGTTAACAATCCTTTTAAAAATTTTCACAGACGGTAGTTACTGATAGTTTATAGTAAATATCTGTGAAATGGTAGAAATGTTTAACAATAAAAAGAAATAAAATGTATTATATCAAGAGAAATTAAAAATATTTACCGTGAAATAAGAAAAATAAAGAAAGAGAATAAAAAATTAACCGAATTCCAACATTTCTAATAACACTACTATTCTCCAAGGCATGTTAAGTAGATGGCTAATTTACCTTAAAATATGCGAGAATGTTTATATGGATGTAATAATATTCAATATCATTGTACAACCGACACATTCCTATATATTTTATTACTATTTTCCATTACAACCATCAATTCCTTAGTAAAGAGTAGAATTTAAAGTTGAAATTAAAAACAAAATTTACATTTCTAGAGTCAAATAAAAAGTAGCTTGTTTTTTAATATTATTTAAATTTAAAGAAACGTACAGATCATTAATAATAAGTTATATAACATTCTGTTTTACTAATTTAATTTCCCAGAGTAGAGAAATATTCTCGGGTCTAAGTGGGGAGCTGGTCTATTTACTTATACTTATAAATAATAAAGGTGTTTGTACAAAAGAGGATTTTCTAAAATATTAAGACTTTTGGACAGTAGAATAATCAGTATAAATACACGCAAAATAATAATAGGGTAGTGAAAGAATATATCTGAAAATCATCGGTAAATTATCGATCAGGTTTTGGATAAAAATATACAATTAGTTTATTTTTTGGAATAGGTCTTCTCACTTTTTATTGCATCCGGTAAATCGTTAAATAGCTTTGTGCCTAGTTATTCGTAGTGGTGTTGCACAACTGTCATGTTGCATCTGGGTACATACATATCCCCTGATGTTCTACATAGGTCTCAAACTTCGCGTTGTGGACAGTACAGATTATTTTAAAACTTTTAAGATAGCACTTTTTTCGAAAAGTTTTACCACCGGTAGGACCTTAAATTTATCTAAAAGATCAATGGTTGAAAAATCTCTTGCTTTTTTAATAATGACTTTAAAAATAATTTTTTTTATTTATTTTGTTACAATCGGATACAAGTTAGTTTTATAGATGCTTCCCCATCCAATTATACCATACCGCAGCACCAACTGTACCATAGCAAAGTAAACCGTTTAGATATTTGAAAGGTATATGAATATATTGAACCAGTTTTTAAAAGTGTAAATTTCACCCTTCACAGCTACTGTCACATCTGTCCACGTTATTCCTTCTACAATGCTAACTGTGTCATGCGCATACGAAATGACACTTTTACTAAGAGGGACACTGAACAGATCATTAAAGTATATACGGAAAAGTATAGGCCCGATTACTGTACCTTGTAGAATTCCATAGTCAGAAGACATAGGTTCACTAAATTATTTCATAGTATAACCTATTGTTCCCTATTTTCTAAGAGACTCTGGGACCAAATTAAAACGTTTTCTTCCCGTCCAATTATCTCCAGTTTAGCAAGAAACCTTAAATCTGACAGTATCAAAAGACTTTTTTTAAATCCATAAATATTCCTAGGCACTTAAGACGTCTATCCAAATTCTCCATAACTAGAGAAGTCAATGTTGCAATGGTATCATGAGTTCCCAGATTAGGTCTAAAACCATTTTGAGCATGTCACGTGTATTCTGCCCAATTCAAAGGCAAAATATTAAATGAAAAAAATAACTTAAATGTAGTTTTTTTTTCAAGTTAATCTTATAACCTGAAACATAAAACAGACATGAAATTCTAACTAATTTCAACCACATGGGTAATGTACCTGTTAACAATTATAACACAAATAATAATTATCACTTTGTAGGAACATTATTTCGGTCTTTACCAATTTACTTTTAATCGATTTATATTCTATTTTGAAAGTTATTCCTGAGATTTCGCACATAATTTTCATTAATCTAAAAAAATCTACACTCGTGGGGAATCTAGGTCCGGAGGCGTTAACTAAACTAGGAGTTAAGATAAAACGTGAACCGGAAAAAAGAATAACAATATTACCGAAAATGTGCATAGTGTAGGATCCCACTTCCCATCCAGTGGCGCTAAGGGTAAAATAATTCAAGTTGGACGGTATTATTTATGACTATTTAAATTACGTCTATTAGGAACATTATTGTGAATTGTTAATTTTTTCATCATAAGTATGTTAACCAAATTTAATTTGCTTTTTTTGTTTTTAGCAACGATTTAATCATTTTCAATACCACCCAACCAATACCAATATTGGACGAAGTTTGGTGTTTCCACGAATCCCTAAACAAGACAGACAGAATGAGAATGGAAATCAAGACTTTAAATAATACCAAAGAGTTCGGGGTAACAGCAATAGAAAACGGAAACTATTGGTGTCTTTGCACAAACAAAATTGATTATTATTCAATCGACTCAGAAAAGGTTGTATTTGTGAAAAATAAAGATTTACATAAAAACACATCCGTGATAATGATAAGAGGTGTTGAACTCTTAAGGTATTTGCTGGATGTTCAATCTCAACATTCAGATGATTTGAAAGGAAAACTTTGTCCTAACGGCAAATGCCCAAAAGATCTCCACACAAATATTATGCTATTCAACAGTGAAGTTTTGGATAATGTTATGATATCAGAGAAAATGGACTATGGTGACAAAATATTGTTGCATGTCACTAAGGGGGATCACATTTTGTTAAATTACTTTCAAATGAAGGATGTCATATTCACAAGGAAACTGCTATGCTGCGAGGAAATTCAATTTGTCCCGGAGACTAAAATAGGTAATACACTTTTCATTAAATAAATGTATTTTTAATAGATTATCACAATTAATGTTTTCAATTTTTAATCCTTGTAATGTTTTTGCCTTTTCACCATTTTCTTTTATTTTTATTTGTTTATAACAATATAAAATTTTCTTCTCTCTTGGCTATGATCGATACTTCTTTTTTTTTTTCTAAGGCTTTGCATATGTGTTCGCAGGGATGGAAAATTCCTCCCCTACAACACATAAGCCTCCATGAAAATTGGACCCTTAATTTCTTTGATAACTTCAGAAAGCTACTTAAAGCTCTCTTGTACTATATATCTTTATAGACATATGTACTTAACTAATTAATACGTTATTTACGATCTTGAACGCAAATATACCCGTATTTATATTGTAATTAAATTCCATCAAACGTTGTGTAATTTTTTTGATTTATGATATAGGATTTTAATTACTTTCATTTTGTGGTAACCCCCTTGGTTCTGATCGAGGTGTTGAGTTTCACAATTTAATTGGTCTTTCCATTGCAAACCTAGACTTACATGAATTCCCTGAATGAGCTAACTTTCCTAATGTAATTATTGATTCCCTGCACCCTACAAAATCGTAGTTAAACGCTGATAAAAGATATTATACATGTTTATTTGGACAGATAATTAAATATAACTCAAATGGTTAATTGTTAGTAAATTTGGCAATGATTAATTATTGTGTCTGGTTGGCGCCACTCCTCCATGACTCAGCTGCTATAAGGTACATGTAAAATTGATTTAGTATGGTAATGTTATTAGTTAATTGTATATTTGACGAACTCAGAATAACCCTTTGCTAGCAGCTAAAATCTCTGTATTATCCTTCCATTCGGTCGCCGCACTTTTCTAAAATGTCTATTTTTTTTTGCGAGATTTTCATTCAAGATTGATTTACCAATATGTCCGTTTCATCTTAAATTGATAACGATTAATTTCCATTGTTTCCAACACTCACTCCTCTCTTTAGTACGATTTTTATCGAACATGACACCCTCCTTCTATCATAAATAATTGCACTACAGTTGAAATTCCGCCAGTAACTTTCCTTTGCTTTTCCCGTCCTTTTTTTATACTATCACGTTTATAATTTTTTTCATTGCATTTTTGTGTGTGCGCTTTACAACCTGTAAAACTTCCAAGCACCCGATTTCAATGGTTCGATACCCCATAAATGTCTCAGTTATTGTAAACATTCCCAGGAGTTTGTCACCTTGAAAGTCGATGTTGACCCTAAAGTGCGTTCACCTCCAATTTCTGTGAGAATCGAAATGTCGTTAATTATCTTTTTTATTGCCTGATCCACAGTTCATTCCTTTGTCTGCATTTGATGTACGCCTCTTCGTTCACTGATTGGTTACTCAAAATTTTATAGCTCTTTGTTCAGATCTATTGGTTGACAAAATTCAATGTTTATTTTGAAGCCTCAAAAGGGGGTTCCTAGTCGTTCCTAGACGATTTTAATGACCTCTGTGTTTATACTATAGAATCTCAACATAATTCCAACTATTACAGGGGCCTACTGAAAAACAAACTGAATCAATTTTAACCTCAACAGATGTCGCTAGAATGACGGTTTTCATTAATAATTTGTATATTTTTAGCAGCTATGGTTTATCTGTTTTTCACTGTGATTTAAGCCTTTCATCACAGTTCCCCCCTCTGAACTCAATTTGCTGTGGCTAACGTTGTATACTACTTTAGACATCGAAATTGTGTTCAAATGTAGTCTAGCTATCCTCCCCCCCCGTTCTGTTATTCCTTTTCCTACATCACTTCCTGTTATTTCCTTTCTCCCCCCCCTCATTCTGTTATTCCCTATCTCTTTCTTCATTCTGTTATTCCTTTTCTCTCTCTTCATTCTGTTATTCCTTTTCCTACATCACTTCCTGTTATTTCCTTTCTCCCCCCCCTCACTCTGTTATTCCCTATCTCTTTCTTCATTCTGTTATTCCTTTTCTCTCTCTTCATTCTGTTATTCCTTTTCCTACATCACTTCCTGTTATTTCCTTTCTCCCCCCCCTCATTCTGTTATTCCTTTTCCTACATCACTTCCTGTTATTTCCTTTCTCCCCCCCCTCATTTTGTTATTCCCTATCTTTTTCTTCATTCTGTTTTTCCTTTTCCTACATCACTTCCTGTTATTTCCTTTCTCCCCCCCCTCATTTTGTTTTTGTGTTTCTTTTAACCTAAGATGAAGTATTTACTATTAATAATTTTAAACAAAATTATAATCTATTTTTAAATATCAATTCACGAGCACATCCACTTTAATTTAACGATAACAAACTCTTAAATTTAATTTGAATGTTTTCACTTTGAATGAAATAATTATTTTTAAATTTTAGTTAAATTCTTAATTCCGTAATCACTTTCTGCACTTCACTTAACACTTTTAAGCACTGAGTTTAAATTATATTTATTTTCACTGTTTAACCAAATTAAATTTCACTGACTCTAGCACTTGTATTTACCACAAAATTTTCCTAAGTCAGGGACTTATTTAAAATTTAACACTTAAAGATTTTTCACTGTTAATCCTACCAAAGAACGTAGTACCGCCACGTAACAACTTTTCGAATCCTCCGCGCGACTGGCTCCTGACTGATGTGTTCCATCTTTTATATCCCTCTCAGGTCCCAAAAGACGTATCTGAATTTCTCTTGATGCTTAATTCTATTTCCTATCAACTCGTAAACTTGAATATCTCTCTCACTAATATTGTTTATACATTCATACGATCTTTCGTCGTCCAGCTTTGGGCGGTGGTTAATTTTTATCTCACGTCGCTAACTTGATAGGGTCCGAATCGGGTAAGTCTGCGTTCATTGCCCAAGCTTCCTTTGTTCTATGGTTCATACAAAATGTAGTTAAAATATCATGATTTTGCGTTCCCTTTTTTTCTCAATTCGCGATAGGTCCGTCCTCAGTAACATATATATAGATCTCAATTTTATGCATCTCATGCGAAACATGATTAAATCCATGGCGAAATCTTTACTATGCATTTTTGAATTTCGATTTGTCTAAAATCTACTTAATTTTATTGTCACCTATATGAGCTTTTCCATTTTCACCCGTACCTTCTTCCTTTATGTCGTAGATTTGAATTTTTCCTTTATCTTTGAATTTTATATTTATCCGCGACGTTTTCTTGCACAATTTCTTCTTGATTCTTATGTCATTTCTCATAACTCTTATAATTACTCATTTTCCAAGTCGTATTTATTAATTTCACGGATAAATTCGAATTGTATCGCTTTTCTCCACATGGATCATTTCCTATCTCCGTTCTTTACCCTTCCTTTTATCTTTTCTTCACTTTTCCCGATGTGTGTGGTCTCCAGGAAATTTCATACTTCATTTATTATTAATTAATATATAGTTTTCCACACTTCTACGGGAGATATACCTAATTAGACTCTGGGATATCTGTCATTTTTATTGTTTTACCCAATCTCCGCCCATTCTCCATCCCTCACTTACAAGATTTCACATAAATTATACGTCTGGACATATGTTTACGTCTCAGATTTTATGTACTACGGCCGTAAATTTAGTTTAATTTTAGAGCCATTAGTTTTAATATCTTTTGCTTTAAATAAATATTCCATAAGCTCCACGTTAAATTTTATTGGTCTTCTAATGGGTTATTACCTTAACGTAAATAAAAACCATGTTCGGATTTCGATTGTTTACCCTTCAAAATATACATGAGACCGCCAACCTTTTATCTTGTTTCGATCCCTCCGTAATATTGGGTAACTCCAATATATATCTAACCTAATAATTATGTAAAATGTCTACTTTTCCTGAATCTAATCTATCGCTATATGTTTTAGTTTTTCTGTCTTTATTAAGAGTCGAGTTTAATTAAAAGTTTGCACAATTCGGAATAAATTTTCTTATCAATTTATATAAAAGGAAATTTAGAATTAATAAATTGTTCAATTAAAATCCATCGTGCGTATAGCGACAGTGTTAAAAGTGTTTGTCGTTTTAACCGGAATTTTAATCATCAGTCTATCATTTCGAAAAAGAATTTGAAACAGCTATCATTCAAAAGCCTAAACTAGAAAGGTGTTATTAAATCAACGGGTTTTCTGAATTAGGATTTCGTTCGGAAGAAAAATTAAATATCAGCTAATTTATATGATTCAAGCGAGAATAAAATATTAAATAGGAATAAATAGTCGAAAAGATTTATTTTGAAATTAGTTGAAAAATACAATTAATTAGGTAGGATTTCTTCATCAAGGTTGTTGTGTACACCCGACCGGAAATACCTTGACGGGGGGTAAGTTTTCTTTTTATAAATAATTTTCAGGACCTAGGAGTGAGGAGATACAGCTGATTATGGTATATCAATTAAATTATTAAAAACAACAAAACAAAGCATTACACATTAATATATGTATATTATGTATTTATTTATATAAAATAAAGTAATATATTGTATATAAAGAATAAATATATGAGTAATGTATTTATATATATGTATTTTACTTATTAATCGAAGCATCGAAATGGTAGCGATTCTTAGATACCTACCTATGGACATATCTACTTTATTGAAAAAGAAAATATGTATTTATTAATATTCAAGACTATGTAGAATCATATATTTTATATTTATTTATTAATATATGTACTCTTTTTTTAACATATTTTGACAATCGAGATATGTGTACTTATATATATATATATATTTATTTATATTTAATTTTCACCTAACTTCTAGTAAGTTTACTAAATTCGGGACATGAAATAAATAGTTTAACTTCAAAAGGATTTAAAAATATTTAAATTAACAATGCACAATAAAAGTAAAGAGGCACAAATGACTTCTAAGGAATTTTAAAATAAACAAATCTCACATTTAGGTTAGTGTGTCAGGAGATGATTATATTATTTGTTTACAAATAAAGACGTACGAGGGACTGGGTCAACTGAATAGTTTGAAAACGACCTTGGCCGTAACTAGATAATTTATCGGAGTTATAAGGATAACCATCAGGATGTCATTGTGCAATGTGCAGCGATATGGGTCATTTACAAATACCTATCATTCACAATCTACAATTGAAAAATCATGGGTTAGCAAGATTTATATCGAATATTACATGAAACATTTGAATACCATTGATTAGATAGTCGCATAGATTTTTATTAGTTACTTGAAACAGCTGGGAGCCGCGTGTTTACAATTACCTACCATTCACAATCTACAATTGAAAAATCACGGGTTAGTAAGATTTATATAGAAATATTATACGAAACATTTGAACATTATTGATGGAGTGTTCGCATAGATCCCATCAGTTGCCAGAGACAGTTGAGAGTCGTGTACCCTCTTATGTGGCAATCAATTACTTGAAACAATTGAGAAATCACGGGATAGGATGAACGAAATTAATGTTGAAACCTGGAGGTAAAGTTTAAAACAAATACAGTTCATCAAACAGGAGGCAGTGGTCGCTCCTACAACAAGACCATTGACCAAACCAAATAGAGATGACGATATTACAACTGCATAGCCGTGTCCAGGAGGTTCAGGTTTTATAAGATTGAAAAAAAAAAGGTTTTATTGGTCAACCTATTGCAAAAACGGAGAAAATAATAATAATAAATAGGACGTAATTAATTAAAGAATTAACAAAAAAAAAAAAAATCAGAAAAGTGCGACATTACATAAATACACAGTGAAATAAAAAAAAATAATAATAGATTAACGTAAATAAACAATAAACCCAAAAAGAATGTGTTAACGAATAAACTTATAATACAAAAAGTGTCCTTATAAATAAAAATGTGTTCATTCAAATGACCGTGAACTTAAGAGTCAATAAAAAATTCCTTTCATACGATAATGTAAACAAAAACAAAGGATATGTAGGTTAATGATGTCATTCAGTCAAAAGGAATGCGTTCTGTAAACAAAAACATTGTTTATGTTTTGGGTTCACCGAACAGATCGGAATGTTGATATGAAGCAAGTTTAATAAACAGACAAGCCCGAAAAACATCGAACTTATTGTGAAAACAAAGAACATCGAAAAAATTGATAAGATAAACATCGGGCGTAAAAACATCTATATATCTTAAAAGTCGGAAACATCGTTAAGTAATACGTATCACTCCGAGGAACAAAAAATTAAATAACAAACGTCGAGATTAAATAAACAATGACACAAAAACGAGATAGCTGGAACAAATATAACATAAACATTGCATTCGGATATCGTGGAGTATTAACGTAAACAATTATTGTTTATCTTATATTCGAAAATACAGACCAGCGGCGGGCCGTGGTACTTAACAAATTATTCACAAAGTCAGGAAAAGATATTATTATTTCATCGCTAGACATTCGACAGATTTATTAGAAGAATAGAAAGGTTTAGACAAATTAAATTGATTAATGTTTTACAACACCCAATGTACCTTACTAGATATCGTTGGTTTTGCAAAAATAATGATTACGAAAAATATAAAATTGATTAATGTCAATTGATTCAAAAAAAATAAATATTTTTTTTTGATTAACAATAATATCATTATAAAACAAAAGAAAAAACAATTATTTTGAGATTTTGAGGTGTTATATATTATGACCATCTGTAACATAATGAATAACGGAAATATTACACCCATATCGTGTGATAGGTAGATCTATGAAAACAATAATATCAAAATAGAGAAGTGTAATTGTATTAAATCATAGTTAATCATTAGGACCACGTGTTAGATTCAAATGGTCGCGCTACGTGCCGCCAATGTAGATAGTTGTTGTCAGGATCACAAATCTCGATAATCGACAGAGTCATTAATGAGGGTGAAACATTTGATGTTTTGTTTTGTGAGGTAAGATTAATCTTACATAATATAATTTACCATATAAACGGGTAAGTTGAAATAACGTAAGATTTACTCATGATAAGTTTGTTGACATTCAGGTTAGGTTGTTGACTATTGAGGCATATTTTAAGACACAGAGAACCCAGTCAATGGATTCGATAAGGAATTCAAGTATGGGCCAAACAAATAAACGTTGTTTTGAAAAGACAAAGTGTTAGTTGAGAATTCGACTTTCAATCTCAAAGAAAAAAATACAATCCAGAGTCGGCTCGAGACTTTTAATGTCGTTGACGAATGTTTATGATGGGATTATATATATGTGTATATATACCTATTAAAAGGAAATTCATTTTAGGCATTGAAAAAATCCTAATAGATTTTGTAAATTGAAAATAGATAAACGGAACATCTTGATAGGTATTGTAAAAAAATTTAAAATAGGTCGGATATCGAACAAGGCAAGTGTATACAAGAGGATGATGTGAAAATCATAAACGAACTTGAAATTTTACAGGAACAGCCAGGTGATAAAATACAAGAAAAATCTAGAAAAACAAAAAAAAATAAGAAAAACGAGAAAAATTTGAAAAAAAAAATATATAGAATAAAAAAGGCAACATATATATAAAATAATTAAGAAAATTAAAATAGGAATATTGAGGTTGTCGCTTAGTAAGAAAAAAAATAGATACATAAGCCGGTAACATTCGGAAGATCTAAGAAAATGGTGGGAAAACGTGGAATGGGGAGGCAAACAGAAGCTTTAGTGACGGCAATCGAGGAAAATGCTACAGCTGGGACGTCAGCAGTGAACATCGGAGATATTACTACAATAATTCAAGCAGCTTTAGCACCGCTTGTTGATAAAATGCAGGAACTTGAGAAACAATTAGGAAGACCAACAACAGTGGCGGTGACAGGAGAGGATAGTGCGCCGAAAAACGTTCTCCAAGTAGTGGAAATGCTACCGCAGCAGGAACGACCTTCATTTTCCGGTGGAAACCAAAACCCCATAAGTTTCTTAGAAGATTTAAAAGAATACACTAGAAAAGTTAAACGTACAGATCCATTAATTGTCGTACGGGAAAATTTGAAGGGAGAAGCAAAAACGTGGGCCAAGTTATACAACAAGCGATGGGAAACAATGTTGGATTTCGAAAGAGATTTTTTAGCTACCTATTGGGGAGATATAAAGAAGAATGAGGTTCGCCGTCGTCTTGCGGAAGGGGTATATGATTCCAAGAGAGATATATCCATGCTCACTCATTTCGCAAATTATTGGGATTTAGCGAAAGCATTAAAAATTACCGAGACACCGTTGGGCGTAGTTGACGAGATTATGAGACATTACCCTAAAGATGTTCAATCGCTATGGTTTTCAGGGCAGTCAGGAGATGAGATTGTCGCTGCTGAGTTTCTTCGAAAACTAGATACAATGGTTTGCACACCGGAAGAACGGAACACAAAGAAAAGGAGTGGGGAGGAGATCAACAAGAAGGACAAATACCGTGACCGTTATCACGCTATAAAGAAGAGAATTCACGCAATAGAGAGTGTGGAAGGAGGCGCTAGCTGCAGCAAGTGTGCCGAAACTACGGCATCTTCACAGGGAGGTTCTACAATAGCTACAAGCGGCAAGGAGCTAGTCATCGCGAACAATTCGGGAAACGGCCGAGGGTTGATTCATTAGCCCTCATGAATACGACTCACACAGGGAGAGGGACGCCGGCACCAAAACACAACACTGCATTGAAGATTATGATGAAATGGGGGTGGAATCCAATGAAAGGATTGGGAAGAAATGAACAAGGGATGACTGTTCCAATAAAAGCAGAAAGGAATGTGAGAAGACGAAAGGATGGAGCGGAAGAAACGAGAACGGAAGCGGAAATAGATGTGGAAGTATGTGTCAATTCTTTAAAACAAATAACGGATGAATGGAATCAATTGAAAGTGAACGAAGAGAAAACAAGAAGGGAAATTAGTGGGTTCAACAACATTTTCGAAGACAGAGATTATGAGGAAGTAGAAAAGGGTAGCACTTTACCGTTATTACCGGAAGCCAAAGCACAGATAGATAACACGGAAGTTCACTGTTTAATAGATACCGGAAGTCAAATCACGTGCGTTTCTCAAGAATTTTATGAAAGTTATTTAAATGATCAAACAATTTATCCTATTATGCCTGTAACGACTATACAGATTAAAGTAGCGATAGGACATAAAAGTCAGAGAATATCTAGGTTGGTTTTAGTACCATTGCGATTTGGAGATGTTATAATAAATACGCCGTGTTTAATAATACCAAAGTTAATTAGGCCAATTATATTGGGTATCAACTGGTTAGACGAATATACAGCTGAATTTAAATGTGGAGAAAACAGAAAGTTAAAAATAAAAACAGGAAATGGGAAGAAGGAAATAGAGTTAGTAAATTCAACCGTAATTCATAGGAAACCTAAACACGAGATTAGAAATCAAAATTGCACAAGTGGAAAAATAATTAATATTGAAGTAAACCCTGAAATAAATAATACGGCGTGCCTCGAGAGTAGAATAACGACCTTTGTGTCCGAGTTAAATTTAGATTCAAAAGGAAAAGAAGGGTTAGAAAAGATTTTAATTAAACATAAGAATGTATTTATAGACAGACCAGGTCTAACTACTTTGTACACTCACGAAATAAGGATGACGGACGAGACGCCTTTCGTTAAGCGATCCTACCCAGTACCTTTTGCTTACAGGGATAAGATTGATGAGAAAATTAGAGAATTGGAGTTATTAGGAATTATCAGTAGAGAGGCCACACAGTTTTCTAGTCCACTAACATTTACCTTGAAAAAAGATGGGACAGTCAGGATACTCTTAGATGCTAGATTTTTAAACACCAGAATGCAGGCGGAAGTAGAAAAACCACCATTAACTTCAGAAATTATACAGCGTTTTCATGGTGTAAAATTCATAACCACAATAGATCTAAATTCAGCTTACTTTCAAATACCTATCAGTCCAGAAAGTCGCAAGTATACTGGGTTTGTATACAATGGAAAATCTTACGTATACAAGGTATTACCGCAGGGGTTAAAAACATCAGTAGGGAGTTTTTCAAGAGGAATGGACAAAATTCTAGGACCAGGGGTGAGGGAATTCTGCGCTAATTACTTAGATGATTTAATAATATATACGTGTGGTAGTCAAGAAGATCATTTTGAACATGTAAACGCGGTACTTGAGAGGTTAAAGGAAGCAAACATGACTTGTAAACTTGAAAAATGTCAATTTTTATTCACAGAAGTACGTATGTTAGGACATATTATAACGCCTTTGGGAGTTCAAATGGATCCGGAAAAGATTGATGCTATAAAAAATTTTCCGGTACCCAAGAAAATAAAACAAGTTAGAGCTTTTCTAGGACTTTGTAATTATTACCGTAGATTCGCGAATAAATATGGGGAAACAACACGGGTTTTGTGCGATTTACTTCAGAAAAATAGAACCTGGCGATGGGGTGACTCAGAACAGCGCGCATTCGAGAGGGTGAAAACATTATTTTTAGAGACAGTTATTTTACATCATCATGACCCAAATAGTACTTATTATTTACAGACAGATAGTTCGGGGTTCGCCATAGGAGGAGAATTATATCAGTTGGATGAGGAAGGAAATCACCACGTTATTGGATTTATTAGCAAAGCTTTAAGAGGACCGGAGTTGAAATGGACCACGTCAGAACAAGAGTTATGGGCGATAATATATGCTTTACACAAATTTGAGACATACTTAAGAGGAGTACACTTAATAATTAGGACGGATCATCAAGCATTGACATTTTTAAAGAGCTGGAAGATGTACAGTGGCCGACTAACACGGTGGATTTTATATTTAAATCAATTTAACTTCACTGTAGAGTACGTCAAAGGGAAGGAAAATATAGGGCCTGATATTTTATCTCGTTATTCTTGTGATGCAAAAAATGTACAGGAGGAGAAAAACACGTGCCCAGAGATAGCAGCTTTTGCAGTGAAAGGTAGACAACAGATTCGAAAACACTTAGAAAATATAACTGAACTACAAAAACAAGACACATTTTTGGGAGAAATTTTCGGATATTTGCGCAAAGGAAAATTCGGGCCGCCGACAAAAGATGTTAATAGGTATTTGAAAAACTACAAAAAAATAGGCAAGACTTTATATTACACAACAGGACTAAACAAAACGGTGTTAGCAGTACCACAAGAATTGACTGAAGAACTAATAAAAATGATACATTTAGAAATCGGACACGGAGGAGTTTTTAAAACAGGGACAGCTTTGGGAGATAGGTATTATTGGCCAGGCATGCACCGAGAGATAAAACGCATAGTGAGAGGGTGTCACCTTTGTCAGCTGGCGAAGCGCGAAATTCGACCAACTGTAGGGCCGAGTAAATCCATAATTACCAAAGAAGTAGGACAATTAGCTATGGCAGATTTATACGGACCTTTACCGAGAGGAATAGGAGGGGTTAGATTCATTTTCGTGATACAAGATTCATTCAGTAGATTTGTAAAATTATATAAATTGAGGATAGCAAGTACTAAGACCGTGTTAAATTGTGTAGAGGATTTTAATAAAACAATACAAATAGATGCTTTGTTAACGGACAACGGATCTCAATTTACATCGAAGAAATGGGAGAACAACTTAAATAGGATGGGCATACGAATCGTACATACTTCAATACGAAATCCCGGACCGAACATAACAGAGCGCGTGAATAAAGAATTAGGTAGAATTTTCCGTATTTATTGTCACGAAAAACATACCAAGTGGGCGGCTTTCCTTAAAGAAATAGAACAAACCTACAATAATTCGATACACTGTTCAACAGGATTTTCACCTAATGAAATAGCTTTTGGGAAATCACCAACTTATAGTTTAGACAGGTATACTCAAGGCTGCGGAAAATCGACGAAAACAATAGATGAAATAAGATTAGCAGCACAGAAAAATTTAGAGAAAAGCGCTGCAAATCGACAGAAATACTATAATCTCAACAAAAGATTAATAACTTATGAAGTTGGAACCCTGGTCAAGTTGAAAAAATTTACACAATCAAACCTACTCAAAAAAGAAATAAAAAAATTCAATCTGCTTTACGATGGACCTTATGTAATTGGGTCAGAAGTTTATAGTAACACGTATACGCTAATTGATCCGGTAACTCGGGAAATAAAAGGAGATTATAGTGCAATTCATCTAGCGAAATATTATACATGTAATAAGGAACAAAAACCGAGTTTAGAGATAGTGGAAATCAACGAATAAAATGCGAAATTTACAAATATTTGAAACTTTAAATAAATAAACGATTGAGAAAAATTTAAAATCTGTTAGGATACGATATAATTTAAGGAGAAAGAAAATTACTAAAATATTAGACTATCAGTTTGTTTGCGAGGGGCGGGTCGTCCTTAAGTCTTTAAGGTTGAGTGAACAAATCTCTTAATAAGCGACAATCATATTCTAATTTACTAATAGAGTAAGAGGAAAATTTTTTCGATAATATTGATTTTCTAGTTTAGGAAAAAAAATTGTGTGTTAGTGTGTAGGAAAATTTTGTTAGATAAGTAAGAACACAGAAGGAAAGCGTATGGGAGTTATATACCCACAAAAGGAACAAAAAAAATACATATATTATAAATAGGATAGGGTACGTTTTATAAAACAAGATTTTAAATTGACAATGCATAGAGTTAGATTTTTTTTTCATATTTTTCTCGTTTTTCTTATTTTTTTTTGTTTTTCTAGATTTTTCTTGTATTTTATCACCTGGCTGTTCCTGTAAAATTTCAAGTTCGTTTATGATTTTCACATCATCCTCTTGTATACACTTGCCTTGTTCGATATCCGACCTATTTTAAATTTTTTTACAATACCTATCAAGATGTTCCGTTTATCTATTTTCAATTTACAAAATCTATTAGGATTTTTTCAATGCCTAAAATGAATTTCCTTTTAATAGGTATATATACACATATATATAATCCCATCATAAACATTCGTCAACGACATTAAAAGTCTCGAGCCGACTCTGGATTGTATTTTTTTCTTTGAGATTGAAAGTCGAATTCTCAACTAACACTTTGTCTTTTCAAAACAACGTTTATTTGTTTGGCCCATACTTGAATTCCTTATCGAATCCATTGACTGGGTTCTCTGTGTCTTAAAATATGCCTCAATAGTCAACAACCTAACCTGAATGTCAACAAACTTATCATGAGTAAATCTTACGTTATTTCAACTTACCCGTTTATATGGTAAATTATATTATGTAAGATTAATCTTACCTCACAAAACAAAACATCAAATGTTTCACCCTCATTAATGACTCTGTCGATTATCGAGATTTGTGATCCTGACAACAACTATCTACATTGGCGGCACGTAGCGCGACCATTTGAATCTAACACGTGGTCCTAATGATTAACTATGATTTAATACAATTACACTTCTCTATTTTGATATTATTGTTTTCATAGATCTACCTATCACACGATATGGGTGTAATATTTCCGTTATTCATTATGTTACAGATGGTCATAATATATAACACCTCAAAATCTCAAAATAATTGTTTTTTCTTTTGTTTTATAATGATATTATTGTTAATCAAAAAAAAATATTTATTTTTTTTGAATCAATTGACATTAATCAATTTTATATTTTTCGTAATCATTATTTTTGCAAAACCAACGATATCTAGTAAGGTACATTGGGTGTTGTAAAACATTAATCAATTTAATTTGTCTAAACCTTTCTATTCTTCTAATAAATCTGTCGAATGTCTAGCGATGAAATAATAATATCTTTTCCTGACTTTGTGAATAATTTGTTAAGTACCACGGCCCGCCGCTGGTCTGTATTTTCGAATATAAGATAAACAATAATTGTTTACGTTAATACTCCACGATATCCGAATGCAATGTTTATGTTATATTTGTTCCAGCTATCTCGTTTTTGTGTCATTGTTTATTTAATCTCGACGTTTGTTATTTAATTTTTTGTTCCTCGGAGTGATACGTATTACTTAACGATGTTTCCGACTTTTAAGATATATAGATGTTTTTACGCCCGATGTTTATCTTATCAATTTTTTCGATGTTCTTTGTTTTCACAATAAGTTCGATGTTTTTCGGGCTTGTCTGTTTATTAAACTTGCTTCATATCAACATTCCGATCTGTTCGGTGAACCCAAAACATAAACAATGTTTTTGTTTACAGAACGCATTCCTTTTGACTGAATGACATCATTAACCTACATATCCTTTGTTTTTGTTTACATTATCGTATGAAAGGAATTTTTTATTGACTCTTAAGTTCACGGTCATTTGAATGAACACATTTTTATTTATAAGGACACTTTTTGTATTATAAGTTTATTCGTTAACACATTCTTTTTGGGTTTATTGTTTATTTACGTTAATCTATTATTATTTTTTTTTATTTCACTGTGTATTTATGTAATGTCGCACTTTTCTGATTTTTTTTTTTTTTGTTAATTCTTTAATTAATTACGTCCTATTTATTATTATTATTTTCTCCGTTTTTGCAATAGGTTGACCAATAAAACCTTTTTTTTTTCAATCTTATAAAACCTGAACCTCCTGGTCACGGCACCAGTTGTAATGTTTTTGCCTTTTCACCATTTTCTTTTATTTTTATTTGTTTATAACAATATAAAATTTTCTTCTCTCTTGGCTATGATCGATACTTCTTTTTTTTTTTCTAAGGCTTTGCATATGTGTTCGCAGGGATGGAAAATTCCTCCCCTACAACACATAAGCCTCCATGAAAATTGGACCCTTAATTTCTTTGATAACTTCAGAAAGCTACTTAAAGCTCTCTTGTACTATATATCTTTATAGACATATGTACTTAACTAATTAATACGTTATTTACGATCTTGAACGCAAATATACCCGTATTTATATTGTAATTAAATTCCATCAAACGTTGTGTAATTTTTTTGATTTATGATATAGGATTTTAATTACTTTCATTTTGTGGTAACCCCCTTGGTTCTGATCGAGGTGTTGAGTTTCACAATTTAATTGGTCTTTCCATTGCAAACCTAGACTTACATGAATTCCCTGAATGAGCTAACTTTCCTAATGTAATTATTGATTCCCTGCACCCTACAAAATCGTAGTTAAACGCTGATAAAAGATATTATACATGTTTATTTGGACAGATAATTAAATATAACTCAAATGGTTAATTGTTAGTAAATTTGGCAATGATTAATTATTGTGTCTGGTTGGCGCCACTCCTCCATGACTCAGCTGCTATAAGGTACATGTAAAATTGATTTAGTATGGTAATGTTATTAGTTAATTGTATATTTGACGAACTCAGAATAACCCTTTGCTAGCAGCTAAAATCTCTGTATTATCCTTCCATTCGGTCGCCGCACTTTTCTAAAATGTCTATTTTTTTTTGCGAGATTTTCATTCAAGATTGATTTACCAATATGTCCGTTTCATCTTAAATTGATAACGATTAATTTCCATTGTTTCCAACACTCACTCCTCTCTTTAGTACGATTTTTATCGAACATGACACCCTCCTTCTATCATAAATAATTGCACTACAGTTGAAATTCCGCCAGTAACTTTCCTTTGCTTTTCCCGTCCTTTTTTTATACTATCACGTTTATAATTTTTTTCATTGCATTTTTGTGTGTGCGCTTTACAACCTGTAAAACTTCCAAGCACCCGATTTCAATGGTTCGATACCCCATAAATGTCTCAGTTATTGTAAACATTCCCAGGAGTTTGTCACCTTGAAAGTCGATGTTGACCCTAAAGTGCGTTCACCTCCAATTTCTGTGAGAATCGAAATGTCGTTAATTATCTTTTTTATTGCCTGATCCACAGTTCATTCCTTTGTCTGCATTTGATGTACGCCTCTTCGTTCACTGATTGGTTACTCAAAATTTTATAGCTCTTTGTTCAGATCTATTGGTTGACAAAATTCAATGTTTATTTTGAAGCCTCAAAAGGGGGTTCCTAGTCGTTCCTAGACGATTTTAATGACCTCTGTGTTTATACTATAGAATCTCAACATAATTCCAACTATTACAGGGGCCTACTGAAAAACAAACTGAATCAATTTTAACCTCAACAGATGTCGCTAGAATGACGGTTTTCATTAATAATTTGTATATTTTTAGCAGCTATGGTTTATCTGTTTTTCACTGTGATTTAAGCCTTTCATCACATCCTTAAAGGTCACCCGTGCGATTTTTAGTCCGATAATATATTATTTACGTTCATGAAAGAACGTTAAAGTTAAGTGAAAGTTTGTCAGTTACTAAAGTGATTTGTTTTTTGGGTATTATGCCGTGTTACGGTATCTCCTTCTTTACCCAACGTTTTGGACATCATTATAGTGTCAATCATCAGGGCAGATGATGTACATTGTAATTCTGTCCGAAACGTTGGCTAGAGAAGGAGGTAGCCCAACTTTATTTTACAGGTAAGACAGCAATCCTGTGATTATAAGTGTTACAAAATCATTATTTTAATTTTATTTCATAAAATTAATGAAAATAGCTTTGGGTAATTCCTTAATTCAGATATAATATCGATACGAATTACGATGTTTCCTTTTTTAATGTGTTATATTTGTTGAGTTAATAACGACATTAAAATTAGTTTTCCGATATCTAATGACGAAGTTACGAGCTTTCAAGGTGGAAATTTATTAAATTTATGCAATTGTGTCTAGTGACGTCACACACAGTACAATCCATAACTCGAATAACAGTGCTGCAGTACTGTCGTGAATGTACCGTGACGTCACAGGTGTTTCGGCCGAAATTAACGTTGTGACAACTTATATATTCAACATTTTCAAAAAATTCAGTTATTTACGATATTTTGCCTTCGATCAAAACATGGGTTACCAGGTAGAGTATTGTCCCGGTAAGGCTGAGGGGGTTCAATTGCCAGATTCTACCGTCACCTTTTTAATTTCTGGGTGTTTTCGGTTTCATATTTTTCTGAGATAAGTTAATATTATCAGTGTATAAAATATATATGTAATTAAACTTTAACCACCTGTTGACAAGCCAAATCAATTGGCTTAGCAGGACTTGTTTGTTGATATGTATTAACTATTTATTCAATAAAAAAATATTAATAGTTCTTTTGCTAATTGCTTTGTTTGTTCTGTACAATATGTCAGTCGAAAATGTAATGATTATGATGAAATTCACAGGTCACGATGTCATAGTGAGAACAGACCTCTGCCGAGAGTACAGATGTGTAGGCGACTATAGATTCGGGGCCGTTTGGAAAATCTCCAACTTAAACTACTGTGAACCAAACATTACGAACTTAGTAAGTATTTTGTAAAACTTCATAGATTTAAATTTCCGGTTCATGAACGTATTATGAAATGGTTACACTGTTTTATGAAAGTATTGGTAATACAACACGGTTGCATACAATAATAATTACTTACATTGGAAGACATGGCACGATCAAGTGAATCGGATACATGAATCGGGCCATGGCAATAATCATAACAATAGAAGAGTATGTATGATACGAAGTATGAATGTGAATGAGGAAGTGTGTGCCAACACCAAGTTATTTGGCATTCCGTCTTCTCTGAAACAGCGTGATGGTTAGTGAGTTAGTAAGTTACATTACAATGGTTTACAAATTAAAAAAGAGACGTAACTTAAAATTAAAAATAACAATATTTTGTAATGATTTTTTAAGGTGTGTTTAAAAATCGAATTAGTTATATATGTTAAGGATGTCTGTATCATTTGCACATTCGTTTGATATTACAAATCAAGCAAAAGCCATAATAAAAACCAGGTCCTCAACAAATAAAACACTGAACATTCCGATAACACACACCACACACGGTCAAAGACACTTTCAATACTACGCAACCAAACTTTTTAACAGTATGCCCATTACTTTGAAACAATTATTGACTACAAACACATCTACAAACTTTATCAAAAAACATATCATAGCCTGGATAAAAAATCAAGATATTCACTTTATTCAAAAGATTATAATTCCAAACCAAACATAACCAAAATATAATAAGTAAAATTAAATATTATACACGTTCATCAAGAATTATCCACAAATACATACACACACATATAAAAGTGTGTTTTCATGTTTCAATATATGTCTGTGAAAAAAATAAATAAATAATATTAACTTTCTACCACAACACATAAATACCTGTCACCCTTAACCACAAACACGTTAACACCTCAGCACAGGTTCTCCTAGTGAGGTGCTCACGTTACATATAATATCACACACACACAGTTTTACCTAAATCAACCTATGTTCTTTTTTATACATTTTTTTCTTCATTTATTATACTTTTTTTCTGTACTTTTTTTCTCTGTACTGCAATATAAACCACTGTTATAATTTGTAAAACGTGTATTCAAGAATAGACATAAATAAATAATAAAAAAAATAATCATCTCTGGTCCGGAGCCCCAAAATACCTGAAAAAACCCCTGACTCTGTGCAGAAACGGGCGGTCCGTTTGATCCCCAATCTTAACAAACGGACTGCAATCTTTAGAGCACAGGCGTCAGGTAGGTATGCTGTCCTTGTTCTATCGGTATTACAATGGTAGATGCTCTGAGGAACTGGCGTCAATGATCCCTTCGGCACCGGTGCGTAGTCGGGATACACGCCAAACGCGCGACCAACATTTGTACACGGTTGACATTTGTCACATGAGAACGGGTCGCTTCTACGATTCGTTCTTAAGTTCAACAGCTCGGCTGTGGAACGAACTGCCGGCCTCTGCGTTTCCTCCCTCCTACAACATGGGACTCTTCAAGACTCATGTTCACTCCCTCCTCTCCACAAAAAGACCCTCCACACAGCATCCCCAAAGATGACATAGGCCCTGAGGGAAATTATTTTCTTCAGGGCCTCCTGTGTGGAGTTAATATATAAAAAAAAAAACATAATCCTTGTAAGTGAGGAATTGGTTAATTTGCTTCATAATTTGTTCGTGTACGGTGAGATTGAAATAGGTAATTATGCGTAGAGTGGTGAGTTGGTACTTTTAGACTAGACTCAGAAGTCCGCAACAGTCGGACTCTGAATTTACAATATAATATACGTATTAATTCTCGGCAATCGGAATATATTTTATTTAAGCTTTTTAAAAACATTTTAAAAGTTTACATCAGTTCAGAGCAAGTCCCTGGGGAGGAAGGTTTAATCCTCACTAAAACCAAAAAAAATCATTTTTTAATTTATCTATTAAAAAAACTAGATTTTATTACTACAAAACAGTCAGCCGGTGTTCTGCCACGAGCAAAAAATAACTCGCAAAAGCCCATAATATTCATTCATAATTGTTACATAATTTTATGATTTTAGATTCTGACGGCCAAAAGTATTATCTTGATTTATTTATCAGGGCAGATGTGTAGATTGTGGTGAAGTGTGTTTTTGAGTGTAAAAAGTTACCTAAAAAGAAATCATGATAATTATTTTGGCGTGTATAATATTCCTCAATAATAATAACGAAATAAAAAAAAATAGGGCCAATAGTAAAATACTTAACTGTAATTTTGACTACAAAATATATTAAGAAAAATATTAACTCCTTATTTTCATGTTCTGTAAAACAATAATAAATGTATGACGGATAATTTATTAATGAGGGTAAATTAGTTGGAACGTCAATGTTATACGATATCTTCTCTTAACATAGATTTGATGAGTAGTTTTATTCCACAGGATCCAGCTGAGCAGATCCAATATGTGATGCAGACTATGGATGCTATGATGGACCTTCCTGTTAGTACAACTAGTCTCAAGAATGCTGCAACCATGGTGGACGGTATTCTTAAATTAGGACTAAATTATACAATTCCTTCGGAAATCCCAAGGACTTTGGAAGCCTTAGTTAGTAAAGTGATTCTGCCAATGAATCAGAGTCAAACAATATCAATCCAGAAACCAGAAGTGAATATTGCTATTGTCATTGCCGAACAAAAATCTATTGTTGGAATAAAAATTTCTTCTGATCCGGATGAAAACTTGGGCTCCTCATTTGAATTCTTGACTTCAGGTTTGTACGATTTTTGTTGTTGTTGTAATTAATGCATTTTTTCTGTTCACACGTTAATACCTTTTATAAATAATAACTCATTTAGCAAATACATATTATGATAAATTTTAGTATTTCGATAGGGTTATGTAATAATTTGAATCTATAAAATTGGATCTGAACCTTATTACTTGGCAATTAAAGTATAGGTATAATAACCTTCCACGTAATAAAATACACGATCTAATTATATTTTAATAATCTATTTTATTAAAATATCCTCTAAAAGCTTATTACTTTGTGATGGCATTATTTATTTTATTAAAGCACAAAAAACTTTGTTGATATCACTTTATTATACACAACCTCTACATATTTCGGGAACGAAGTTCACCTCTTAGGAGGGGTAAGAGTGGGCGAAGTTTATCATAATTAGGAATTACAATATCGTTATACGGGAAAGGCCAGTTAAGAGGGAAAATATTTAAAAAGAGGGTTTATAAATTTTATTTGTTTATTAATTAAATCTTCTTTTTTATTAACATGTTTTATAATTTCGTGTGCAGTATTTTAAGACCTGAGTTTTTATCAAAAGTGTGATCGTTATTCAAAGGATAATCTGTAAACTCAGATTCACTATATCCATTTTAGAGCTCTGAGTTGTTCTTTAGGTCTGACTTCAAAGTTTCTATTGGTTCTACTTATGTAAAAGAAATTGCAATCATTGCATTTGAGTTTATAAACTCATGATTTCTTTGTGTGATTATCGCTAGCTTTATTATTAAAAATAAATTTTTATTTTTCGGAATAACTTTATTGAGTAAAACCTCAAATTGTAATATTTAAATATTGAAGACAATATTAGTGATTTCTAAACGAAAATCTGAAACAGAAAAATCAGAAAAGGAAACGGTCACATCTGGGACTCGAACCCAGGACCCTTGTCTTTCCGGGACAGTGCTCTACCAACTGAGCTAATGGGACCCTATTCCCCTCGGTCACTTTTAACTGTATCATACTTTGAATAAGAACTACTAACATTGTCTTCATTTTTTCGCCGCACATTTTTATTGGCAACTATCTTTATGTATGATCGCAAGATTCAACCCGAACTAAATGCAATCCAGACAGCGTCTTTTTAGATAAACCAATCTTATTTTATTTTTTTTAATGTGCGACATCTGTTGACTTTTCTGCAAGTCTAGAATGAATATTTATTTTTCGGAATAACCTTATTGAGCAAAACCTCAAATTGTAATATTTAAATATTGAAGACAATATTAGTGATTTCTAAACGAAAATCTGAAACAGAAAAATCAGAAAAGGAAACGGTCACATCTGGGACTCGAACCCAGAACCCTTGTCTTTCCGGGACAGTGCTCTACAAACTGAGCTAATTGGTAGAGCACTGTCCCGGAAAGACAAGGGTCCTGGGTTCGAGTCCCAGATGTGACCGTTTCCTTTTCTGATTTTTCTGTTTCAGATTTTCGTTTAGAAATCACTAATATTGTCTTCAATATTTAAAAATAAATTTCTTCATTTTGTTATTAGTGTAAAACGCCGGTTAAATAGTTAGAATTTTTAGATATAAGAAAACATGTTAATTTAAATTCTTATTTAATTAATATTAAAAAAATATATATATAAACCCTCTTTTTAAATATTTTCCCAATCAACTGGTCTTTCCCGTCTAACGATATTGTAATTCCTAATTCTGATAAACCCCGTCCATTCTTACCCCTCCCCCCTCCTTCCACTTCTTCTTTCCAATTGTAATCAATATTTAATGGGTGACTTCAGTGTATACTTACTCCTGATGAGGTGAACTTCGTTCACGAAACATGTAGGGGATGTTTATAATAAAGTGATGTAAACAAAGTTATTTGTGCTTCAATAAAATAAATAATGCCATCACAAGAAGAAATCTTCTTGGGAAAAGTAAATTTAAATAATCATTCAAGAAAATGCTTTTGAAATAACAGTTCCTACCCCTTAAATTTTGAAGACATAAATTAAACAGTAACATTAATTAAGCTTCGTGAATCTTTCTTATTCTTCTTTCACATTTCCCCTGTCTGTTTTTTCGGTATATTTATTCTTTTTGATTTCCATTTTGATGGTAGAATGTAAACCAAACGCAACTTCTAGTATCTTTGAAAAAGTTGTGGTAAATTGTGTCAAATGCGGCTCTCATATCTGGATAAGAAATGAGTGCCAACTTACCGGCCTGTAACAGGGGTTTTATCTGAAGTAATCCAGTTTCAGTTGAGTGGAACCTCCTGTACGCCGATTGATGATCGGTAAACAATTAACTGAAGTTCAAGTGTGAGGTTATTTGAGATTTTTGCTCCAAAAGGCTAATTTGATATAGGTCGAGAATAACCCGAAATTTTGGCATGGAGCCGAGGATTTTTTATTATTGGGGTAACCACTGCAAGGGAAGTCACTAAAGGACTTATTAAACCAGTTCTTTATAGTATTTAGGCATAACCCATTAAAATCAGCAAGCCTTTTAGCTTCTTTAACATCTGTCGGAAGTTCATTAATAATCTTAAATCCTTTAAAATAGAGATTGTTTTGTGTGCCCGACAAATTCGTCTTTGAAATCTAAAATCTCCATAGTTTCTCTTGGGGCAGCCATGTATTGCGAAATAAAAATTTAAACTCGGCGTTGTAATTATATTGAAAAATGTTTTTGTTTTCAGATTCACCTACGGATTATTCTGAAGAGGATATTATTTTGGTTAATGTGTCATCAATTCTAAGCAACCAACCGTCTGGCGGTGTGAAGCTCTTTTTTATAGTTTATCGGAACGACAAAGCATTTTCAAACACGAAAAAACACGTTGGGGACGATCTGAAAAAAGTTAACGGAAAAATCATCAGCATACAGATGGGAAATATTTGTAAGCTTGGTAAAAATGAACACATAGATTTGCATTTTAAGACTAGCGTTAGTAAGATAGGAAGCGAACATGAAAACAAGGAATGCGTTTTGGTTTGGGACCCACAGGCCAGTGGTCTACTGAAGGCTGCGAGTTTCTGGGAGAAACTGACCTCGAAGGCTGGGAAACCTGCAGATGTTATCATCTCACGCATTTCGCTCAGCTTATAACCATTCATGGTGCCCACAACCAAGATAACCCAAAACATCTAGAGAGTAAGTTTCACTATCGAGTGTTGACAAATATTTCCTTTTTTGGCTGCATTTTATCCATCGTAAGTCTGTTTACTGTTGTCCTCACAGGAATTGTATTGAAGACCTGGAGAAATGGCTTGGTTAACAAGCTTAGGATGAATTTAGTCGCCTCAATAGGAATTATGCTGTTCAATTTCTTGTTTGTTTCCACATATGACTTAAATGACAAAAACTCACGCAAAAACACATGCTTTGTCTCGGGAATCATTTTACATTACTCGGTTCTTTCAACCTTTTCTTGGATGTTTGTGATGGCCGTATTTTACTATCAAAATACTGGTAACCTATTAAAATCCATGAAATATTCTAAAAACTCGAAACTGTTTCTTGCTCTAGCTTTTGGGTGGCTGTTTCCCTTGATACCGATGATTCCTCTTCTGACTTTTGATTCTGACAGCTATTCAAACAATTTAAGTAATAGCTTTTGCTATCCGAGCGGATACGGTTTTTGGCTAGCAGTTGTTTTACCTATCTTCGTATTTCTTATTTTGAATACTGTGCTTTTAATCAGCATTATTTATTATATTTATCACACCTTTATTTCAAGAGAGAAAATATTCGTTCAGGACATCAGAAGGTTCACTTTCCTTTTCTATCAATTCGGACTAATATGGATTTTCGGGCTATTTTCAAATGATTTATTCATGGCCTATCTGTTTTGCATAAATGTATCACTTCAAGGCTTAATTCTGAGTTACATTTTTGTTTTTGGGGATAGAAATACTAGGAAGCTGTGGCTTTACAAATTAAATTTGTCTACTGGTGAGGAAGCATCTTGCGTGAAATCGGAAATATCTAGACTTAGTAGTAACATTGAGAAGGAAAACAAATTTAGAAAGATTGTGTTTGATCCATGGCATCGATGCGGAAACTCAGGGAAAATATTAAATACCTCTAGGATTCCGGTTTTAAATGAAAGGATGTGTTCTTGTGAGAAGTGTTCCGAAAAAGCATATTCAATATTATTAAAAGACGGGACCAAATCATATCCAGGCTAAAGAAAGAGATAGCGCTACACGTTATAATAACCGAAAATTAATCACCAAAACATTTTTAGTATTTTAAATATTGTCACTAAAGCCTCAGCTAATGCAGCTAAGAAGATTAATCTAGTGCGGTCACAGTAAAAGTCCAGCACTTTTCAGTTATACCTATGATCCTGAACAAAGAAGCTTATATGGATATTTAAATAAGGGTAAATGCAGGAAACTCCAACGGAGAACTGAACACGATTAGCAATAACAATTTTTAAAAAAAGTGAAGTAAGCAGTCCGCAATGGAGTGCTGATTTCAAGTAATTAATAGCAAGGGACAGGCATAAAACAATTAATCTATATTGACCTAATCTAGAAAAAAAGACGTAATAAAATATATTGGAATCACAATTGACCATAACCTCAAATGGACACGTCATATCAAACAATTTACAAATGAACTCCTAAAAACAATACAAATTCTCCTATATTTTAAAAAAATCCAAATTAAAACAAATGAAAACATTTTGTTTTGTGCTTATTTGAATCAATTATAGTATATGCAATCATAGTTGGGGAGGAGCAACAAACCCAGCCATCATTCATATGGAAATCGCACAGAAAACCATCATTGGGACTACTTAAAAAAACATAGAATGACTGACACCGACCAAATAAACAACAACACACTTTTATAGTTGTATTTTGTTTTATTTCAATTTATTATTTCATATTACCTTTTTTAAATACTAATCAAATGTAAAATGGCGGCCTTCTCACAAGTAAAGCACTCAGTGAGACAACTGTGAAATAATGTTTTTCAACTTTATTGTTATTAGTTATTGTATCTACTAAAAATATAACTCTGGTTTATGGCAGTTGGGTATGGAACTGGCGGAGGAAGGATGAAACTAGACTTAATGGTGCAAATATGTGATGACTGAGGCGTATGTGTGGTAAAATAATAAAACACTCTTATAATAGTGTCATTGATGCATGAAACAAATTCCACAACGTTTCATCGATTATTTTAATATACACCAATTTAAAGTCGATTAGATTCTTATTTGGAGAGAAGAAAGGAACTGTTTTAAAATGACTTATTTTGACTCTCACCCGTTAAGGGAGATCTCGCCATATATTTTAAATTTAAATCAACTCAATTACTGTTAAATTTTTTGCAAAATTATGTATGAGCGCATCAACAGAATGCTGCTTGCTCATTCATTAGTAATAATCATAGGTTTGTAAAAACGTTTTAAAAAATGGGAGATTTGAAATGAGTGCAAGGCTCATGAAAGCGTAATGGCAAAGATTAATAAATGGAATGTTTGGTGGTTGGGTAAGAAGAGAGGATGAACAAATAAAGGAGATTAAAAAAAATATTTGATCAGGAGATTAATGGTAGAAGACGCCCGAGGAAGACTTGGCACAAACAATTACATCAAATATAATTGCTTGCCATACATAAACAGATAGTTCTTCAAGCAAATTACTAAACTAAACAGGGTACGTGTTTTATTTAACGGTAACAAAAATTATGTATTTAATAAAACTAGTACAGAAATAATATAAAACATTTGAATGATTAATAAACTTATATAGTATTCCTAACGACTCTTGTGTTAATTGTAACAATATATAAAAAAAAATAGTAATAAAAGTAAGAATGTTCTTTATTGTAGAAATATACCTAGTCATAGTAAATTTATTTAAAGTTTAAAGAAAATGATAGTTGGTTGTAGTATTGAATTTTTTATCCTTTTTTTATTGTGTACTGTGTATACACTTATCACATAAACTTCCGATTATTTTTATTTATCTTTCCCACAGGAAAAACTAAACCCTTCCACACACTTTTCCACAAATGATCATCTAGTCAATCAACATTATGCAAGTGCATTATATAAGCAAAATAAATACAAAACAATACAAGAACAACACGTCAACTCACCAGAGATCAAATGGGAAAATAATTCACCGACTCCAGATATTTTCATATCAGAGGGTTCGGCTCGGTAAAACTTCTAACAGGGCCTATAAATCCTACTGATCCCTCAACATAAATATTTAAAAAATCTTTCGTTATTCTACATGTATTCAAAATGACCGACTTTTGCATCTTTATATAAAATATATTATAATTTTTTCTTAGATCTAATACGCCTAAATTTTTTATGAGAGACCTACGTATAATGCAGTAATAATGTATATTTATTATATGATATAATATAATAAATATAATTCATTTATTGTATAATTAATATTTGTAGTGATGTTTTAATTATTTTTAAATATAATATGTTAACCTTTATTAAAATAAAAACTTATTATAATATAAAACTAAGTGTTTATTCTTTATATCTGTTAGCACAATTTCATATAAAATTGTCCCCTTCACTCAAAATAATAGAGTACGAGGGTTCTTGTTAACTTAGATGGACCTAAGCGCGAATTTTTGGGGATAATCCGTGGAGGGTCTTTTTGAGGAAAGAAAGAAGTGAAATAGGTCTTGTAATATACATATATTTATGAAGATATATAATTTACTGAGTCAGTGTCTTTGAGGCTTGCCAGGCAAGCGGCAACCGCGCCGAAGGTACCTTTATATGAAATTCTATATTTATTTGTGAAAATATAACTAACCATGCAACAATTAATTAAATTAAGCAATTAACAATTAAATATTTTCATGCTGGTGTTTAATTTTGATAAAGAAATTCGCATGGGGGGAGGGTTTCAATCCGTGGGAGGTGTGGAAAACTTATTAAATAGTCTTTTGGACCTCCACTTACCACATATAGTACCACTAACTTGTTGTTAACGTCACATTGGTTAAAGAGATTGTAAACAAAATATTTTACGTCTTTCCCGGAATGTAATCTACGAGTACTATTCTCTTTTGTCTTACGCAATACTAAGGCCGATGGTTTTGCAAGTATGATATATTTAGAGCGGCGACCGTGGTGTATGCAGAAAAGAATCTTGTTTGTTTTGCAAATATACAAATAATCTGACTGAATATTCATGTTGTGTGGACTTGTCACGACTATCTTTTTATTTATTTAGAACGCCTAAAAAGGCTTTTACATAGAAGTGATACATGATGCAGTGTACATAGGAGAATATCTGTATTATACAAATTATGATTACAAGTATAATGAGATAATATTAAGAAATAACTAAAAGAAAAACTAAATAAAGAAAAAAAAACTAAATATGAAGCAATATATTTAGTTTTGCAAACCTGCTCAAACAACTTTGAAAATATACTGTCGCAACACATAAATAAAATGTACTATTTATTTTTATTTTTTTATTTTTTTTATTTATTTAGTAAAAGATTATACATTTATATACATTATATAAGAAATTTTTTGACTGCCCAACTAGGAGGATTCCCGTATTAGGACAGTCAAATTAGGATGAGTAATAACATTTTGATAAGTTGTTTGATAAGTATAGTATTAAAATAATAATGAAATAATAGGTATTTGTACTTTTAACTGGTGCCTAAGCCTACTAACATGTTTGTATAAATATGAATAACAAAGAGAAGAAATACCATAAAATAAAATATTACATTAAACATAAGATTAACTGCTGCTTGGGTAGCATTCTAATTTAAAAGTATTAGGTAGGTACATATATACATATAATGATAAAGATTATAACATAAAGGTATAGATAACTGTTTTGTTGGAGTTTTTGTTGTTGTTTTTGGTTTGTGTTTGATTTCATTATTGAAACTACAGTTCAAATAAAATCAAAACTTAGATGTTTAAAACCTTGGATAACCCAAGGACTTATATTAGCTATCAGAAAAAAAAAGAAAAACTGTATAAAGCAACATTGAAAAATCTCCTAGATGAAAAAACATAAATTTCTTCCAAAAAAAATAAAAATAAACTAACAACCTGTATTAAAAAAAGTAAAGAGGACTATTTCAAAAAGAAAATACTATCTGCAGACAATAACAATGAACAAATATGGAAAACAGTTAATTTAGCCATAGAAAATACTATAAAAACCCAAAACATAAAGTACCTACATTGAACATGAAAACAAAATCTTAGATGCTAACATTCATCCTAAACAATGTGTAAACATATTTAATTTTTTTTTTGCCAATGTTGGAAAAAATCTAGCGAAAAATATTATTAAACATACTAACCCAAAAAAGCAAATAATTGTAAATTTACATACTCAAAAAAAATTGTCAAAGTTTGAAACAACGTCTGAGTGTGAAATCTTAAAAATAATTGAAGGCATGAAAGGAGGTTCGTCTCCTGGATTCGATAATATTACGGTAAATTTTCTAAAATCCATGAAAATTTATTTGATAAAACCCATTACTCATTTGATAAATTTAAGTTTAATAAAAGGATTTTTTCCAATAAACTACAAGAACACAATAATTTCACCTATTTATAAAGCTGGAGATCCACAACAAATAACTAACTATCGCCATATCTGTCTAATCTCAAACATGGAAAACATTTTTGAAAAAAATCGTGAAAAAACAGTTGGTCAATTTCCTTGAAAACAATAAAATCCTACACAAAAACCAATTTGGTTTTATAAAATCACTCAGCACACAAGATGCTATTGCTAATGTAACTTCACACATTTATGAATCATTAGATAAGGGCGAAAAATGTGCAGGTATTGTATTGTGTTATGAAACCAAAAAAACGTGGAATATTATTAACGAAATAACGAATAAAAAAAGAATAGCATCAACTGAGGTGAAGGAGATTAAAATAAATAACAATATTATAACTGACAAATCTGACATTGCAAATAACTTTTAACAACTTCTTCACAAATGTAGTAGACCAAGTACTTGAATCATCCTGTAAGATTGCTAATACAGCGCCCGTTGTCTCATCTCTGCTCTTGGTACCAACAAACAATTCAATTAACTCATTAGAATATTTTACACCTATCACAACAAATTAAATTGAAAAACACATTGACAGCCTAAAACCAACTAATTCTTCAGGAATTGATAATTTATCAGGTAATACACTAAAAAAAAAAAAATAATATATTTTAACTCCTTTGCAACATATTTATAATATATCCCTAAAAGAGGGGTATTTCCGAGAACAATTTAAAATCTCCACTTTAATACCAATTCACAAATCGGGTGACACGCACATATTAGACAATTACAGACCTATCTCCTTAGTTTCAAACCTTTCAAAAATATTTGAAAAATGTGTCAAAAATAGAGTTATGAAATACCTTGAACAAAACAATATTCTGTCCGAAAATCAATATGGCTTCAGAAGTAAATTAAGCACTGAAGATGCAATATTCGATTTGACAAAAAATTTATACACATCTGTTGATCAAAATAAAAAAAGTCTAGCTATATTTTTATACTTAAGAAAAGCGTTTGATACTGTAAATCACAATTTACTCATAAACAAAATTAATCAAATAGGTTTCAAAAAAGATTCACTAAAAATTCTCACTAACTATCTCAAAGACAGATTACAAAAAACAAAAATAGGGAATTTTTATAGCACAGAAACAGTGATAAAAAATGGAGTACCACAGGGGACTGTGCTTGGCCCAATTCAGTTTCTAATATATATTAATGATTTATGTAATCTTGTAATCCCTGGTAAAATTGTATCTTACGCTGATGATACAGCAATAATAGTAAATGGATAATCCTGGCCTGAAACTTTTTTAAATGCAACAAAATGTATTTCATATGTCTTATCATGGCTAACTTGTAATAGACTTTTCTTAAACTATAATAAAACATTTTATCTAACTTTTTATAAAAACAGTAAAAACAAACCTCCCAATAACCTTAAAATTAGATTACATAATGCCAACTGTAATAAAGTAACAGGCACCTCTTGCTTTGAAATTGGAAAAATTGAAAAGATA
Organism: Hesperophylax magnus; assembly: GCA_026573805.1. Lineage (NCBI taxonomy): Eukaryota > Metazoa > Arthropoda > Insecta > Trichoptera > Limnephilidae > Hesperophylax > Hesperophylax magnus. The sequence goes on along the minus strand of JAIUSX010000214.1, from coordinate 458,907 downwards.
AAATACTTGGGTATTGGTATATTGACACAAATTTAAACTGGCAACCACAAATAAATAACACCGTTTCTAAATTAAGATATCTGACGTACATATTTTATAGACTTAATATTTCAACACAGAAAGGTTTTAAACGTCTAGTTCGGTTGAATTAGGATATGCCATATTCTTAGACATATTATTTATAAAGAATAAATCGTGTTTATTAACACTAAATACAGTAGGTTCATTTTTAGGAGAGTAAAATCTTATTTGACTTTCGTAAGTATCATTCAATCGACCAAGACCATCGCCCTTACAAGATGACCCGTACAAGAGAATCATCTGGTGATTCCTGCACCCCCGCTGCACCCCCTCTGCACCACCGCTGCACTCCCCCCCACCGTCCCTACGCCCTTGGAAGGACGAAATCCAACTGAGGCCGCGCCCTTTGTCTTCTGGCGATATGCAGTAATACTTTCAACAGTGAAAGGACGTATATCTTAACGGGAGGTACCTTTTCATACTCACATAAAATAAAATACGGTGACATTTATGAAATCTATGTGCTGCCAAGGTCTGTTATCTATGTGAGGATATTGTGTCAGCGCTTTATCAGCAGCAGACACATACCTGAACGTATGACGAACCTGGTGCTGACACTGTTGGTGGACGCGGTGAACTCTCTCGCTGAAGCAGCTGGTCCAGTTTTTTCACCACCTAGTATTCTTACTGCAGTCTTAATATTCTATCTTCTTCGTGTCACCTGTTCCTGTATTTCATTTTACTTATCTTAGCTTCTTCTTTTTATAATATTTATATTTTTTGTAATACCTACATCAACTGTAAAGCGCCCCTGAGGTGGTCTCTCACAAAAGCGACGCTGTATAAATTAGCCAAGAATAAATAAATCATTACTGGCTGACAGGCCTGAATTATTAAAGCCAAATTGCGATACTTGTCCAGCTATTCCAAGTAGAATTATTTTTTAGGTAATAATAAACTCACTACTAATTACTCTATTATAATTTTAATAGAAGTCCACTGGAGTATGCTTCCACAATATCGAATCCTCAATATAAGGTTTCAATAGATTTAGTAGAAAGTATACAGAATAAATTTTCGAAACATTTACTCAAGAAATACAACAAAACTACAAATAATTTGTTAACTTTACAAAAAAGACGCACATTGTCAGATCTGTTGTTTCTACATAATCTGCTAAATAATAAAATAGATAGTCATTGGTTTAAATGTTCCAACGAGGCGTACCAGGCACACTACACTATTTCATATTGAAGCCAACAATACCAATGCAGCAAACAACTCGGTAATTACTCGCGCAATCACAACTTACACCCACTACGAAAAATTACTAGACTTAGACATCTTTCATGATTCCTTTCTAACATACAAAACAAACTTATTAAATTTCTTAGCGTGACATATTTCAAAAACACTTTCACTTCATTTTTCAAAACTTCTATGTATTAACAGTCAATTCGTGAGCATATTATAATGCTTGATTTTAATTTATTTTTTCTCTCCATACACTTTCTTCCTTTATAACTAATACCTACTCATACATAAATTTAAACTTAAATTCATTGATTTTAACTTAAAATCATTAGTTTTCAAAACAATCTCAGGCGAAATTACATAATGATATTTTATGGACATACGTAATAGGTAGGTACTAAAACTATGTAATAACGAAAAATATCCTTAACTTTATCTTATTGTACTGTGCATGTCTTAATAAATAATATTTTGCTAAATTATACATGTTAAAAAGTCACCTTTTTATACATATTAATATTCTGTTCGCATTAAATATTCTCTTTTACTATAACTTTCTATACCTTAATAGAATTTTTTTTATATTAATTACTTTCTATTATCATAAACACATCATACCTCAATTTATGCCAGGTCTTGTACAAACCTAATATTCATTCAACTATTATAACACTAGCAGATATTTATTTTGATTATGTATTGTCTTACTGCACTTCTATTAACTGTTCATTTTTGTGAACACATTACTTGTTCTGTAATTTATTTCTAATATTCTCCTGAGTACCACTGTATACTGATATTCCGATGTATCATTCTATTGTAAAAGCCATTTTACAATAGCGTTAAAATAAATAAATTATTACTACTGCTTTATAAAGATATTGATATCGTATCATCTGTTTCTAAATATTATTTTATATTTCTAAATTATTCGTTGATTGATTATAAAGACAAGTTTCTAATTCATCAACATTTATTTCGTCGAAATATGATTTTTTTATGAGTTATTCAATAATATCCGGCGAGGGTGAATTTTCCTCTTCTGTTTTAATATTTAGGGGAATACGAAACAAACAATCCGCTTTAGAATTAATTTTACCTGATTTGTATTCTATTTCGTATTCATACTCTTCGAGTGTTAATCGCAAACGGAACAGTTTACTACTGGGATTGGTAACGACCACTAACCACTTTAATGGTCTATGATCAGTGTAAGCTTTAAATTTTCTTCCGAATAGACAAGGAGGGAAGTGTACTACAGCCCAAACAATGACTAATAGTTCGTTTTCAGGGGTACTGTAATTACCATCTTGTTATTTATACTTCTGGACGCATAATATATTGGTAGATCTTCTCTAATTTTGCCTTGACTTAAAATCGCGCCGATCGCAAAATTTGAGGCCTCCGTAAGTTAATACGAATTCTTTTATAAAGTCACAGTATTGTTAAATAGGATAATAAGTTATTTTTTTTAATTTTAAAGTGTCAAAATAATTTTGCTGTTCGTTTTTTCAATCGAATTTAATATCTTTCTTATATTTAAAAGGCTAGATAAAGGTTTTGTTATTTTACTGAAGTTTTTCAATGAATCTTCAATATATTATTTTTATTCAAATGATCTAATATCTAATTGACAGCCATGAATTATTGGAATTAATTTATATCAATGTACCTGCCAGACAAACTCGAAGCAAAGACACTTTTAAATGTAACAATAACCTCAATACTAACTACTCTATGTATTCACCAATTGAATATACGAATGTACAATGTACATACATACTTTATACTTGAAACTTTGCTTTATTTACAATATTACTTTATTTAGATTTTATGTTAATCTTAGTATTATCATTTGATTTTTATTTTTTTGTATTTAGTTATGCTATTATCCATGTATTATATTACACTTACATACATGTACTTTCAATTTACTATGTAAAAGCCTGATAGGTCGTTAATGATTAATAAATAAATAAATATTTAGCTTAACCTAGGAATGATTTTATTTCTTTATGTTTCCTTGGAATATGAAATTCAGGGACTGCGTTTATTTTATCTAGATTAGGTTTAACATCTTCGTTAGATATTAAGTGACCTAGATAAGAAACTTCTTTTCTCATGAAATGACATTTATCTGGTTGAATTTTTAAAATATTAAGCAATCAGTGAGGCTCGAATAACCTAATCATATTTTATTTAAAAATATATTCTAATGAACAGATAAGGACAAAAGGTAGAGCTTCTAGGTACATCATATTTCTTACGGCTATCCCAACTAACTATTAGAAAAGTACATACATTCAAATACTTGTGGACTTTACGTAATGTAAATTATCCTACCGAGGAAACAGACAGATGAAATATTTCAATGTAGGGGTAGTGAAATTTGTCTAAACAGAACGTTTTTACTGGCGATTTAAAAAGGATTATATCGTGGATTTGTTAAATGTTACGTGGAAGTTTGTTGTTATAGGTACATATGATTTAGGGTCCTTTTTGAAATATTGTTTAGTTGGGTTTTGGTGTTAGTTTCTGTAAATCTAGTGGCATGCTTATGTATTTGAGTAATACTTTTCTAGAGATGACCGTACCAATAGGCGACATTCCGTTATATATCGTCAGAAGTTTCAGTTTCTTTTAAAAGGGGTCTAAGTGAATCTGATTTTTCGCATCTCTTTTGGAAAATGAAAAAATTGATGAAATTTTTATTTAATTTTATTTATTTATTTGGCTTTCCCCAAAAATACTATTCTGTATTTAGAATAAACATATCCACAATAATACAGAGATTATAGAATCAATTGATACGTCATGTTCTTCACAGTTTATGTTTGAATCTAGATGATTCCTACTGAACTAGTGAACTGTGAACAAGGTAGGGAAGGTACCGTATTATTTAATTTTACAATTACGTAAAGAGGTGAAGTCTGTAGTCGACAATATTTCAGATCTTATGTTTTGTTTGCGCCTAGTGTTAGATTTAGTGACAACATCCAGTTTGATATTCGTCCTGTTAACGTATTTGTATGCATCTTGTACTCGCGTTATTCATAGTTATAAAATTAAAACAAACTTTTAAATTTGTAAATGATTTTTTCAAATTAAGTGTACTATTTCTTCGTTTTTCCTTTTCATTTAACTTTAACCTTTGTTTTGATAAAATGTAGGACTAAGTCTTAACTGAATCCTGTCTTAGTATTGTGTTCATAGTCTTAGGTATATTATTCAAAAGTCGTATATTACGGCATTTTACTTACAGGGGGTTGCGGGAAAAGTGTAATGTTTTGTTTGCTATAATATACAGTTTTACAACACGTTTATTTCCTTTTTTGACATAATGTAGGTAAGATATCCGTCTCGTTCTGTTCTAGGACACAATAATAATGCGAATTCTTTTATTAATAACATTGAAATAATACTTTAAAAAAAATAAAAATAAGAAAAATATCCAATCTCATTAATACATTTTGAACCTATATTAAACATGTTTGAAGTAAGTTTTTTTTACTGTTTTTTGAAAGACTATAATTTTTAAGTAAAATAGTTATGTTTTTTTGAATAATAATAATTGTCCTGTCTATGGATTTTTACATTCGTTGGGCAATATAAATTTTTGTGTGCAGGCTGTGTATTTTAAAGATTTTTTACTCAATATATTATTATATGAGTATTTTGGTTACGCCTTACATACGATATATGCTAGAATGCATTATTCTCAGTGTTGTCAAGCATAACGTAACCTCACAACACCAGTCCGAGGGTTATTGCAAGTTGGACATTTCTGTACTGACGCAGAGCAAACTTTGCAGGTGTTAACGTGACCACAAAGTAAAAATGCCACATTTGATTTGCGCAACTTGCATCTCTTGCATACAGTCGGACCAGTCCGTGTTGAAGGAACATCTCTTACAGTCTCGGCGTTGATGATGATTGGAAGCTTTTGGGCATCTTGGTGGACGATGATCGGAGCGTGTTCGCACGTTAATATGGGAATTGGTCCGTCTTTTTGGCAAGTTTTCTTACATTCTTGGACATTTACGATGAAATCAATTCCCTTTTTGCTACGCAGGAAGCCACATGTAAAGCTCCTGATAACGTGCTCTTCCCATGGGATATCTGAATCCAGCCAGTCCTTGATGTCTATACCGCAATGGAAGCAAACAACCTCGTCCCCGATGCTGTTGTAAAAGAAACCCGCCTCAGCGCACGCGTCTGCTGTCTGCCGCATACCCTGTGGCCATGTCCCGTTGAAGGTGTCTCGACGAGTTCTTACATCAGAACTGCCCGGGTATCTAACGATATCCTCTACTGGCAAGTTTTCAGGAGATGAAAACAATGGTGCTCCAATTTGTCCACTTTGGATAACTTGCGCCATCACAGATCTGTGAAAATATACAAAATAATGTAGGTACCATTAAAACGTTAAATTAACCAAACTGAATAATTATTTTTATCTGTTATGGATGTGAGCTATTTGATTTTTAAATTTAAAAATATGGACCATTAAATAAATCAATATTATGCATTTTTTTTAAATTTATTGTACTATTTCTTCGTTTTTCCGTTTCATTTAACTTTGTTTTGATATAATATAGGACTATGTTTTAACTGAAAAATCTCTTAGTATTGTGTTCATAGTCTTAGGTATATTATTCAATAGTAATATATTACGGCATTTTACTAACAATATATAGTATAAAGTATTGTTTGCTATAAATTACCGTTTTATATTACTGATAAACATGATCACCTACTGGTGTCACTGGTGATGATCTGGCTTGTAAGTAGCACAGACCATCAGGGAAATTAAAAAAAAAATGGTTGATTATTAAATTTACTCTGCAGGAGAAGTAACAACTTATAATCCAGCCACCAGTTACATAAAAAAAACAGAAGACTCACAAGAAATATCACTCGCAATTGAGTTTAGCTCCTTAATCCTCAAATTCGGTAGCGGACTGGTGATCGGCACAATAAAATTTGCAATCGCAGTATAAAATTATAATCTGTCACCACCAGCCCTCAGGAGAGTGGAATTTAGAATAATAATGAATTAGCACATTGTAATTCCAACAATACTGTCACATTATTGTGACAAAAAATATTTTAATCATTTTAGTCTTAAATCGACCTCTTTTGACAAACGATATAATTCGGATGAATCCATCTGATTAATGCAAAGATGACTGTAATTCATTATCACTCACCTGCAGAGCAAAATCTATACAAAACTGACCAGAGATGTCTCTTCTGCCCATTATTTTTTAATTTTTAATTTTAAAATTTAATTCAAACTAATTTTAAGTCGACTGCTTCTCCACCTACTGTAGTAGTTGATCTGTATACAGAGACAAAATATATTTATATACCTACATATTATAATTTATAATACATATACATATACTGATGGAATTGAATTGAATGAGTTTCAAACCAATTATAATTAATATAGAGTAACTGACTTAGAATACAGATGGCGCTAGCTTACACCTTCTTTAAGGGCAGACAAACCAGGTTATTTAAGGTCAAAATTTAATTATGGAACTCACTTCTCTTCGATATTTTCGAGCTAAAAGAACGCAAAGTAATTATTATATTCGCTCTCCGTTAATTGTTGCAAATGATATTCGGAGTTAAGTCAAAAAATTAATCATAAAAAGGTGTTTTTGTGATGAATTAACGCAATAAACATTTAAGTTGATATATAGCTGTATAGACAAATTAAAATATTTTTTAACCCAAAACCCTCGTAAATAACAACACCGTCGATAAGGGAAGAAAGATATTTATAGATCGCAATAACAACAGACAAAATGACGGTTGGCATTACCAGATAATTGTATTTTTCTGTTTATTTTTGTTAAATATATGATAAATTCTATTAGTTAGTGTGTTTAAAAGGTGACCTTATAATGCAATACAAGTGTAGTGATTATAATCTTATTTCTGTAAGTACTCGTCAAATTATTGTTGATTCAATTTTATAAAAATGGAATTATAAAGTTTGATAACTCAGCGCGGAATTCGCAAAGCAAAATTAACTACATTTAAAGACTACCTGGATAGTGATCAGCTGTTAAATACTGAGGTTGAATTGCGTATAAAAACGATCGAGCCAATATTAGATGCATTTGAAACATTGCAAGAAAAAATAGAATCACTATCTCCTGATGAACTTGAAAAGGACAACAAAAAAGAAACATTTGAAAATACCTACTGCAATCTGTTAGCTAGAGCAAAAGATAAATTTAAAGAAAATAAAATCGTCAATTCTAAGGACGTTAAACTTCCAATTATAGAATTACCTATATTCGACGGAAATTATGCAGAATGGTTAACTTTCAGAGATGCCTTTGTTTCGTTAATCGATAGCAATGAAGAATTATATGTCATTCAGAAGTTTTATTATTTGAAATCATGTTTACTCGATAATGCAGCAAAATTAATATCGTCTTTGCCTACAAATCGGGATAATTAGGTACTTAATAGCGTGGGAAATGATGACAGATCGTTTCCAAAATGAGAGAATAATAATAAATAAACATATTAATTCATTATTTCAATTGCAGGGAATAAAAACTGAAAATCATGAAGCATTGAGAAAATTATTAGATGAAGCACAATTACATTTAAAGGCTATGAATAATCTAAATCTACCCACTGAAAGTTGGGACATATTGTTAATCTATATCTTATCAAACAAATTGGATAGTGAAACCAGAATGCACTGGGAACAATATCCGATAAAAAATAAAATTCCTACCTACGAAGAGTTTCTGAAATGTTTATACGACAGAGTACAGGTTTTAGAATTTTCAACGCCAAGCGATAAGTGACATACACAAGTCAAAGGATTTTCTCGCAAAAAATAAAATGTATCAATTGTAATCCAAGTCATAAAATTTATAATTGCCAATTTTTTAAAATTTAGAAACAAAAGACAGAATGACAACAATACGCCGGTTAAAAGCTTGCCTAAAATATTTATCGGTAGGTCATAGATGTACTGATTGTAAAACCAAATATAATTATCGCAAGCGTGGTATGAATTCACACAATAGGTACTTTGTTACATTTACAGAATGAATATAAAATGCCAAATCGTCAAGAAAGCAGCTCTTCATTTAAGGAGCCTTTATTTGTTAGTAACCATGCATTGAAAGCATCCAACAATTTTATTTTATTATCTAAGGCGGTCATTAATGTACGAAATAAAAAAGGAAATCTAAGTAAGGCTAGAATTTTGTTGGATTCAGGTGCGCAATCCAATTTCAATAGCAAACAGTTCGGTTCAAAATTAGGAAGGCTGATATACCTATAACAGGTATTCATAATAAAGTTCCACATATTGAGAACATTACGGAATTAGAAATATCTTTCAATTATTCATCTTACTCGGAGAGGATTGAATGCCTAGTATTGGGGGAAATGACCAGTAACCTACAACAAATCTCATTTCAGAAAAAAGATACCAGCATTCCCAAAGGATTGCAGATGGCAGATCCAACATTTAATGAAACCGGCCCAATAGACATGCTGATCGGGGCTGACACCCTCTGGGAGATCTTACATTCTGACCGGATGAAGATTCAAGATTCCGGACCAATACTGCAACGAACTGAATTCGGATGGCTAGTATGCAGACCAATTTCCACTCCAGAAAAAAGGGCATTAATAATTTGTATTCTTTCACTCGGGTACATAAGCAAATTGAAAAGTTTTGAAATTTTGAAAGAGGAGCAAATAAGATATTAGATAATATTAGAGGAGACAATGTCAATACATTCAAAGCGTTCATAAAAAATAGATCTGGGACACAGGGAGACACGAAATTTATATTAAAATTGCAACCAAATACATACTGATTGAAGTGAGATAGATAAATAGATTACATTAAATTAGATTATATTAAAAATAAAATTTAATAAAATTAAATAATACTGAAAATGTAAATTGTCTTCCCCAGCACAGGAAATCCCAGCGAGGAAAACATTATGAAATACAAAAATGTAAAAAAAAATTACTTAACAAAAAAAACAACATGTTTTTACCTTTCACAGTTGACGGCTGTATAATTTAGGCATATAAAAACACTCGCGTAGATATTCGAATGCAACGTTGTGTCACAATTTCAAAGCAATCGGTGAAGAACTTTCGGATCGATACGATTTTGAATAAACGAACCTTTACGTTTGTATTTATATAGATTTCCTCGGTTATCAAGTATAATATTTATCTGATAACCAAGATAATAATAATCTACAAAAGATAAAAAAAGTAATTACATGAATGACTTCCATATCCGAAAAATAATCAAATCCAATTAATACGATATTACGATCTGGAAATATTTAACAAAAATGACAATTGTTTTTATTTTAAAGATAAACCCACCTGCTAAAACAAGAACAATGGTATTTTTTTAAATTTTAATTGCCGGCAACCCGGGATTAATGTTAAAAATATGAAAGTAACCCGCCTCACTAGAAGATTTCTGTTCTTGTTGATTTGATTGATTTGATTTATGATACATAATCTCGAGAAGAAAGAGGCCAATATCAAATGGAATATATTTTTTAATCAAAACGTACAGCAAATATCGAGTACGGAATTTTATTTATGTGTGTAATAAATTATGATATATATACAGGTTAAATTTATAAAGATTAGCAGTTAGGAATATTTGATCCATTTCTATCATCGACCAACATGATATGTCGATGATTTCGATACAAGAGAAAGGCACACAAGTTACCTACATTGTCAGTGTAGCGGTATCTAAATAATTTTTTTATGATGTAATTTTCTAGTACGTGCTATTTGATGTAGATTAATTAACTAAACACTCAACATTACTCCGGTGTGTGTTTAACTGTAGAATATCTTTCGAAAACATCATTTAAATATTTTTACGTCTACGAGAACAGGAGAAAATCTAATTACTTCATGAAAAGGATCGCGGATGCTTTAAAATGGCCGGCGCTCTCTTGGATTACATTTAAATGCTTTTATGAATGGAACCGGTCTTCAGGTTCTGTTCCCCGCTTCCAGTAACACGACAAGAGGCTATTATACCGCCTTCCAGATGCGGTACACAGTAGGTAAAAGTGGAAAAGGAACAACACTTCGTAAGTCTGGAAACCCGAATAAATCGTAATAATTTTTAAATCTTAAACTTGACTCTTAAATTTGAAATTTTTTTTAGGGATTTCTGAGTAAAGACATTTATTTCAGTTCATTTGCCTAAAGACCATAAATAACACAGGACTTTTTATGTTATTTATAATTTTTCGAAGATTTCACGATAAATGTAATCTTCAAAACAACACTTGTTGCGAAGGTTGCAAAACCATGTATTTTATAGGCCATTTATTGACTAGATTAATATACTAGGCTCAAATATTTTTTGAATCCCAATTCTTCGATTATCTGTATGGCGCTATTCTTGCGAAAAATAGATACTTATAAGATTTTTTTTTTCGATATGCATATATTTTAAATGTTGATGTCGTAAATTTGAAATAGATTTTACCAAACACATAGATTATCTCAATTTTATTAACCAGACAATCGAAACAATATTTAAATAAAATATTTATACAGGGTGTTAAGGAACTTACTCGACTTACTTCAACCAGTGATTCCTGACATTATAAGGAGTAGAAAACGGAAATAAATTTTGGATAAAATTAATGAATGGATGAAATTTGGTTTATTGCTGACTCATTTTACATAAATGACGTTAGGATAAAAACGATTAAAAAATATTCTAATAATTTATCGATACACAAAAAAAGGAAAAATAATGTTTCTCAATATTTTCTAATAGCAATCTTAATTTCGTATAAATTATTTCTATCACATAAACCAGCCATGATAAAATTTAAAAAAATACATTTGTTTTAATTATAATACGATTCCATCTAATGTCGGTCTGTGTAAGTAAAATCAATATTCATATTTTCTGTACGTTTTCACTATTGGTAAATTTAATTACATAGTACCTTTTTATCAAAACGTCATCGTTCTAATCGGATCTAATATTAAATACAAGAACTAAATTTATTTGATAGGTTTTCTACCTTTAATACCAAATGTCGGGTTCGAGAATAAAAGTAAAAAGTAAAACGGTATGTTATACGTTACAAAATTGATCTATTAATTTCAATGTTTTTGAAATATAATTAATTATAAAAATTAAAATAAAATAACTTTGTTTGAAAACCACTTTATTATATACCTATATATTTCTAAACAACCTGATTTAGTTCAACCCGAACCTTCATCAGGGTTTATAAAACCATTTTAAATTTATTACAGGTACATATAGTTATGCTGGAAGAGGGAGAGAAAACATCAACTTTGGTGGGGGGTGGGGGCGTGGAAGACTTCGGTAAAAGAGAGGAGGTAAACATACGTGCATGGAAGGGAAATATATTTACAATGGGACTGTTGGTCAAATCTAATTGTTTATATTTTAAATTTATTTTATTGATTTTTATTTCTATTACTAGATATTATATAAAAAAATTAAATTTAATTTATTAAATAAACAATGAGATTTAACAAACGGTACCAATTAAAATATATTTCCCTACCCTGCGCCTATATTTACCCTCTCTCTCTTACCTAAGTCTTCTACCCCCACCAAAGTTGGTGTTCTCTCTCCCTCTTCCAGCTTAACTATATGTACCTTTACACTTCTGTAATTAATTTAATATGTTGTTATAAACCCTGAAGGTTCGGGTTGAACTGAAACCGGTTGGTTAGAAATATATGTAATTTAGTGGTATTCAAATAAAATTATTTTACTGTAATTAATATAACTAGCAGTTAAAAACCCGCTCCGCGGGTTTTTTTCTGCTAGGCCCTGCGGGCGGCTCTTCATTGGGCTTCGCCCATTTTAAGTGATTTTAACAACAGTTACATATAATAGATAGATATAAGGACATTCACAGAGAGAGGGTGAGTATATATATTGTTAAAACACGGAACAGGAAGGAGTTAATTAATAATAACATGCTAAATTTACGCATAATAAGAATGACAGTTGTTTGAATAAATGAAATTTTACTTATTTGTGATGGATTATTTCAAATGAAATACTATTATTGACTACATGTCTACAACTGATATTAACTGTTGGTATAAAATTATATTTCAGCATATGAATAGCCCTATATACATAAATAGACTGGACCACACTTACAATACTCGTTTTACGATAAATGAAGGACTAATTGTACCTAAGAATTTAAACAAATATGGACAAAGAACACTGGACTACATGATACCTAGTTGCCTAAATATGTTACCTGCTGAAATAAAAAAATTTACAAATGTAAAAACAAATATTATGTTGAAAAATTGGCTCGCTGAAAGAAATAGTTTGTATTAGAGTCTAATACAAACTATAGGTAGATACTATCACTGTTGTGTATATGTTTTTATATTTTTAAAACAAATTGTTATTTTTTATTGTTATCACTGTTGTCATTAAGTAAAATAAGTTTTTATCTTTTTTTGATATTTTTTATGTGAAAAGTTGCCATCGACAAACTACTGAAAAGTAGTTTATTGGAACTTTTCTGTTTTTTTTATGTAATTTTATTTTATTATTTACTGTAATATATATTTTTTGTCTTGCTTTGTTAATATAAAAAAAAAAAATAAAATAAAAAAAAAACTGTTATCGTACCTAATATAATTAGCTCATAGGAGACTTGCAGTGCATAAATATGTGTTACAACCGTCAATGTCTATAAGTTGAATCAATATCGTTTAGTTTAAAGATAGTTATAACAAAGTTGACTTAAATAATAGATTATTACATATTGATTAATCGTACCCGTGTTTATGAATAAAAAGAGGGTAATTGTGCGATGAGATTAGCAGTCGGTTTAATTAAAAGGTGTTAATTTTACTCCAACTGGTGGTAATTCTTTACCTACAACTGTTATTGTATCTAATAAAGTTTAAACTTAGATTATATATACACCTTCATCAGGAGAGGAAAAATCTATATATAAAGGTAGATTATTACAATTTAGCGCCCCGGAGGTGATATCTCACAAAAGTGGCGCTATGCAAATTGTGCAATAAATAAATATAATGTTTACATTTTATTGTGTATACACCGAAGTCAAATTGCAATTGGGAAAGAAGAAGTGGAAGGAGGGGGGAGGGGTAAGAGTAGGCTGGGTTTATAAGAATTAGGAATTACAATATCGTTAGACGGGAAAGACCAGGTAAGTGGGAAAATATTTAAAAGAGAGTTTATAAAAAAAATTCTCGTTAATTATATCTGCTTTTATATTAACATATTTCCTCATTTCTAAAATTTCAAAATTATTTATAGTGAAGTATAACCATAAAACAATATATTCATAAGACAAATAGCATTTAATAACGGTTATTCTAATAAATTGATAGTTGAAATATTAAATACAAAAATTAAACATATTCTCTTCAAACGGTCTTTCTAAAGATAGAAATAAACAATGGCGTAGAATTCTGTTTGTGGATAACGATACTTCTAAAATAATATATAAAAACAATCCAGGTACTATTCAACTGGCGTTTTACACTAATAACAATGAAGAAATATATTCTTAATAATAAAGATAGCAAAATTCAATCAAAAAAATCAGATGTTTAAAAACTCAATTGGGATGATTATAATTTATTTTACAAAGGTAGAACCAATAGAAACTTTGAAGTCAGAACTAAAGAATATCGCAGGGCTCTAAATGGAAATAGTGAATCTGAGTTTGCAAATCATCTTTTGAATAATGATCACACTTTCGATAAAAATTCAGGTCTTAAAATACTTCACTCAGGATATAAAGCATCGCAAATAAATAATTTAGAAATTTTAGAAATTAGAAAACATGTCAATATAAAATCAGATATAATTAATAAGTAAAAAAAAAAAACAATAATGAAAAATGCCATTACAAAGTGATAAGGTTCTAGAAGAAATCTTCTTATTAAACGCTTGTTTTAATGGTAAGTAGTCAAGTTTTGCTAGCTGCATATTTAAATATTCGCGCCAGTCATTTGGTTTGTTTTTATACCGCCAGAGGTGCGCTCTGTAGGCCATCTATAGACGTGCGTATCGGCCATATTGAAGGAACGCGTGATTTTTTATAAACTTCAAACATAATCACGTAACTGTGGATAATTTTCATTGTAATGTAATTAATCCAATCGATTATGAACTTTCTAAAACATATTTTCTTCGATATTATCCAAAAATTATATGAGCAGAAACGATGCTTTTGAAGAAATCTCGTATTATTATGAGGCGATCCTATTTTAGTATAAAATCGTGTCTTAATTTTCAAGTTAGCGGAATTTACCCGAAACAGACAATTTTAATTTGACCAATCAGAGGGCCTACATCGTCCAGGGGGGCAAGCACAGAAAATTCGATAACTTTACAATATCGGATCGACAGACGTAACTTCCGACGAGTTTATATCAAAACCCCCTAGCATGTAAAAGCTATCGGTAACTATACCAATATTGATAACGCAATAAATAAGAAATCGATATACGCTGGCAATACTGAAGCAGTTGTCTATGGATCGCTTCTCAAACGTCAAACTTCAACGGTTACCAACGGCTTTACGTATTATCTACAAAAATCAATTCTCTGATTATATAGTCTGGTCATTTCAGTTTTTACTGTACTCACAGACATAGGAATTAATAGACGAGAAGATAAAGGCGAGGGGTAAAATCAACTGTTGAAGAACGAAGGGAGTGAAGATGACTGTGATTCGTCAATAAATCAATCTGACAGTAAATAGGCATCTCGCATTATAATATCACCATTTACTTCTTAAAAGTAAAATCTGCTTTGAATGAATAGACATTTTTACATGGGAGCGCAAATTACTCGCCACGTTATGAACAAATTTGCCAAGTCCAAATTCGGCAAAGTAAGGCAGCTTCTATATTCAGAGTCGTAGTTAGTTTCAGAGTATTTAGTTAAGACACTTTTATAAATGTTCATAATTTACTTCCCAGCAACCAACCAGCTTTGTGTTTCGCGTCCAGACGTTTCTCGATGTGATAGTAACAACTGATTCATATTATACGATGTGAATATGCTTAAAATAAAATAAAATAATGCTTATATATGGAATGTAATACGACAATTGGGTTTATTCTCTTTTTTCGCATCTATTTTTACCAGTTTTCATAGTACAAGTAAACATTTAGCCGTGTTATTTCGTAAAATGAACCGATGATGCCTCGACCATAGTTCGCACAAGAATGATGACGTCACGTTTTCAAATATCACTTGAGGCCGTACGCGAGCCCAGCCGGCTCAATGGAACCGGTATGGGGAGTGGGGATAATACGCTTTTAATCACTTAGGGCAGGTCTACTAATATTCATATGTCTATGACTGTACTACTATTCCAAACAAATTGATCGTGGACAGTACCCGGGAAGCGTGTGTTAATAATTAATATTGTCAACTCAGCATCACATACCTGTATAACAAACACGTAAAACCTTCAATAAAATGTGAAAACACCGTACACCAACTGTTTTATTTGTAAAAACAAACATTTTACCACTTGAACATTGAGCGAATAGAATCCTTTATGATTTTTATACTGCTCTTCATGTCTGGAAGGGGTCACAATGGCAATGTGGGTGCAATCAATGCAGCCCAGAACATGAGGAAAGTTTAATTTGTCCCTGAAAGCAGTCTCCACTTGCTTCCTGGCTTCGTTTGTTGCTGGAAGTTGTATCCACCTTCTATAAAGGTGCTCCAACACTGCCTTCATAAACACTTTGATGCATTTACTGACGGTTGTCTGACCTATAGCCAGCATATGGTCTTGCCCCACCCCACGTTGGTAACTTCCTGTGGCGAAGAAACTTATTGGTGCTAATACCTGTCAACATTATAAATATTCGGAATCGCTGGACAAGGGTTATATGAAATATTTATATATAAAACCTTCTGATTTACCTTAATTTACTATAAAAGGAATCTGACTGCATTTGGGATATTTTTAATTTTAGCATTTTAATTTTTAATTACGTAAATCGAAAATTCACTTTCGTTGTATGGAATGACAGCTGGAATGGTTTCTGTTGATAAAATTTTCTTTTGTTTGTATTCCTGATACGAGTATCTAGAATTTGAATCATTTCAGAATGCAAATTCTAGTTAGGTACTGTTTTTGCCAAACTCGAAAAATAAAATATTTTTATGTTACTTAAAAAACTTAAATTATTTATATTTAGGTATTATTATAATTATTGTTTTATTTAACCTAAACTATAGTAACCTAACCTATAATAATCAAACCTAAACTAAACTAACCTATATCCTAACCTAACCCAAAATAATCCAACCTAACCTAACCTATAATAATCCAACCTTACCTAACCTAACCTATATCCTAATAATAATCGAACCTAACCTATAATAATCGAACCTAACCTACAATTATCCAACCTAACCTAACCTTAATCCTTATAATAAACCGACATAACCTATAATAATCCAACCTAACCTAACCTATAATAATCCAACCTAACCTAACCTATAATAATCCAACCTAAACTAACCTAACCTATGTCCTAATAATAATCCAACCTAACCTAACCTAAAATAATCCAACCTAACCTAACCTAACCTATAATAATCCAACCTAACCTAACCTATAATAATCCAACCTAACCTAACCTATAATAATCCAACCTAACTTAACCTATAAATGTTGGGGAACCTTTAATAACGCCTGCTCGCATCCCCTTTAGAGTTATATCCCAGTTTTCAAGTAGTTTGTGGGCTACGCTAGGTTTGTATAGACTGGTTTGTGATTTCATTCTACCTAATCCAACCTAACCTAACCTAACCTATATCCTAATAATAATCCAACCTAACCTAACCTAACCTAACCTAACCTATATCCTAATAATAATCCAACCTAACCTATAATAATCGAACCTAACCTACAATATTCTAACCTAACCTATAATAATCCAACCTAACCTATATCCTAATAATAATCATACCTAACCTATAATAATCCAACCTTACCTATAATATCCAATCTATCCTAACCTAAATCCTAATAATAAACCAACCTAACCTAAAATTATCCAACCTAACCTATAATAACATCACCTTTTTTAATTTTTCTATTTTATAAAACATACCTAAATATCTTTATTTTATTTTACGAGTTTGGCTAAAATAGTACCTACCTAGTATTTGCACATGGTAAAAAATATAGCCACTCGTATCAGGAATACAAACAAAAGAAAATTTTATCAACAGAAACCATTCCAGCTGTCATCCCATACAACGAGAGTGAATTTTCGATTTACGTAATTAAAAATTAAAATGCTAAAATTAAAAATATCCCAAATGCAGTCAGATTCCTTTTATAGTAAATTAATGTAAATCAGAAGGTTTTATATATAAATATTTCATATAACCCTTGTCCAGCGATTCCGAATAATTACCATCCTTTTATTAATGATCGACAATGTGTTTTTACAAAGATATCATAATAATATTAAATGCACTTACTTTAATGTACATTGGAAGTCCGCTTGTACTTTTTGACACTAAAAAGGGAGTTAGTTGATCTATAAGATCTTTAGCCATTATACGAGATATCCGGAACAAGTGTCTGAATTCAGTCTCTCCAAGTTCAAGCGGATTCAATTGATCGCGTAAACGGCGTCTTTCAATCTTACGAGCTTCTTTGGAATCGTTAGCCTGCCTCCGTTCATTGATATACCAGTAATTTTGTAAAAAAACGGCATTATTAAAAAGTTGTTTTTATATCGAAAGTTTAACTGACAGCCAAGAGTCCGCGATAGATTTGGCGGGTTTTTGTCAATCGTCGGTTGGAATATTTGACAACCGTGCTCGAAAATAACGCCAACTGACCATAGACAATGAATTTTGTCAATTGTCGGTCGGAATATACCCAATCTACCATTGACCATGCTCGCAACTATCGGTAACTGATCTTATATGACGAATTTTATCGAATTTTGTCAATATCGGGCTTTATCGATCGTTCATGCTAGGGCCCCAGACGCTAGGACAATAATACTATCAGATTATGTATACCCACAAAGTGTTCGCTAGAAGTAAAAAAAAAAATAATGAATTATCTTTGAGAAAACAATTATGTAGTCATCTATAGAAAACTTATATAAATTTATGATCGGTCGGTGGCCGAGTTGACATCGCGCTTGGGTCTCACCCAGGCGTAGTGTGTTCAATTCCTCGGCTGGCTAAGTCCTCCAACACAAGCAACATTTTCCGCTTACTGTGGTGGTAGTTGGAGATTTTCAAATATTGTCAGGTTATTCGTAACCCGGGAATGTTTGTCTTTCTTTAAAAAAAAAAAAAAAAAAAAATTATAGAAAACAATGCTGCCTAGTCTCAAAAGTAGCTCAATAACAATTATCTTTTAATTTATGAAATATAATCTAAAAGTATATATCTTTTTTTAATTCGTGATTATCAACAAAACAATTAATTTAAAAATACACTGATGTTGAAATTTTGTTTATTATTTCTAGATAATACCAGATACACCAAGTAGATATACAAGTAAATGTGTAGTAAATATCTAGGTGCAGCAGGACAACTAAAGCGAAAAGGACGCTGCCCAACGATGAAAAAATGAAATATTTACATTCAGTAAATCATAATGGCAAAATTGAGTAAAAAGTTCAGAACTTATTGTTTTTCTTTTCCCTGTCATTTGTATGACTTTTTTAGACGGAAGAATTTTTCCTCATAAAACACATTAATGTAACGTAAAATCAGTCTTGTAAATACAACCATCAGATGGAAATCGTAATTAGGCCAAATGAGCCGCAGGACTAGTTAGTTGGGACATGAAGGATATTGTTATAAGCCATAGTTAGTGTGATGATCTGACTGGGGTGTTTGATGAGTATATTAAATCTAACTGAATTGAACTTTTTTTTCTTTTTTATTAACGTGGGGGTGGGAAATTTGGTCACCCCTCCTCTTTTTCACGTCAATAACATGTTGATAATCCCAACCTCTGCTGTCTAGTTTAGGGGATGACTCTTCTTCATGTCACCAACCCTCTTTTCATACTCCATTTGCCTTTCCTAAACTACCTTCCACGAGCCCCTATTATATTTCACATAGTAAATAAGACCTTTTGACTTTAACGTGCAATAGTTTCTCATCTTACGTTGTGTTTTTTTTGTTTAAAGATACGAAAAGACTAGTTTCATTTGTTTGCGTGGTAACCCCTATTCTTTGAAAGTAGAGTGAGTGAAAAGACCCAAAACATTTAAACCAAATTCATATTTAACTAATCTTTTTACCCTATTTTAATTCCGATTCTAGACATGAATTCTAACTATTTCCTCGGCCGTAGTAATGAATAGTGTGCACATAACCTGTTATAAATACAAATATAGAAATATTAACATTTGACATACATAAAGTATCAGTTTCCAATCGAAGTCCTCTTTGTCTGCAACCTCCAACTAACATCAATGTTTAATATTAATGTTAGTAAACACTAAATTTTATTGATCGGTAAACAAAATCCTGTATGTATTACCTTAAGAAAATACATCCCAGACCAGGGAGTATCGATATATGGAGCTGTCACCAACCATAGTCGGATTACCCCGTTTAGATACATTCTAATATAAATATTAAGATATACAATACACATAATAAACATACGTTTGGTTTTGGTTGATAGTTTTATTATCGAGAGCTATCATCTCATTGTTGATATGTACTGAGAACCTAAATATGTACTTGTTAGGTACACACTTCGTTGTCTGTTGAGATTTGGTTTGACAAAATTGTATTAAAAAACCTGACCTAGTTGGACCCATTTTTGGTTGATTTTCGAGTTCATAACAACTGAATACTGTTTGTTTATTTAAAAAGGGCCTTGACCTCGTAAGGTTTTATGAATTCCTTTGTGGTTAATTTATTTTGTTATCAGTGGAACGTGATATTTGCTATCACCTGATGATTTAGAAGGTAACAATTCGAAGTTCATAATCCTTCGGTATATTCTTGATTTTCATAGTTCAAATAGATAGTGAATCCTACTGAGAGCTGTCAAATTCGAATAATCAATATAATTATAGCCACCATTATCTCTGCACTGGAAGAAGACACGGAGTCGAATTAAAAACGAAATAATGTAGTTTTTTAACAATAACAATGTGGATTTCATCATACTACATGAAGGGAATGGTAGAAAATATCAGGGATGCCCGAGCATGACTTGGGTCTAATAAGTATTTGTGGTAAAACGAGACATTAGTGATGTACGAAGAAAGAAGTGTCAGGAGAATGCATGACTTTGAAGTTAATGGTTGAAAAGGTCGAGGGCGCCTGAGGGAGATATGGCACGACCAAGTGAGACAAATACTTTTTACAAGGCAATAATATCATTTCCACCGCCAAAATGCACCCAGTTGTCAGGTACTCTAGAATTCAAAACTTCGGCCTAAACCATTTCCAAGTACCCGAGCAACGCCGGGTACACGTCAACTTGTATCTCAATTTTTTTTTAATCCAGTTATAACCTGTGGTTATTGCTTATCTACAGTGTACCGATAATATATTTGTTTTTTTTTTGTTTGACGAATTACTCACCTTCTGTCGCGGAGTTTTTACAGATAAAAATTTATTGCTACATTTTTTATCATTTTTAATGACAAACTAATTTTTATAAGACAAGGTTTTATGCATAGCATAAAGGATAACAAATAATAAAAAGCAATAATTAGCCGCCTGAAATATCAATAAAAATTGAAAATATCTCCCGAGTAAAAATAAATGCCGCCAACGGGAATTGAACCCGTACCTTCTGATGTCCGGTCAGGTGCTCTGTTTCCACTGAGCTATGTAGGCTTATTTCCAACCCACCAAATAATTCAATATGTACTAGTACCTCAATCAACAATTACTGTTAATAATATATTTTCACCTTAATAACTTTAAGATGGCACGAGATATTTGTCAATATTTTATGGTTTTCTGCATTTTCGAAGATAACATCACCTCGAAAAAATTTTTTAACTTAAGATCAATGCATGTCCTCTCAGTTAAGATCACATATTATTCAGATTTTTTTTCTATATAACTGTTTATAAATGGTAAGATTTCAATAAATCTACGACCAAATGTTTATATCTGTGGTCATGAACCACAGATAAAAACCATACATCAAAAGAAAAAATATGTATATATACATATATATTTTGTCATAGAAAACATTTCAACCTACTTCACCCTATTTATATATTTTTTTATAAAATATCTAATTAATGACGAAATATTATTTTTGGCTTTACTTATGTTGAGTAACCGGATCTGAATAGTCCCCCACTTACTCTTACCCATCTCTTTCCCCTCCCCACCACCTTCAGCTGCACAACGTAACCCGATTGGGGAAGCCATAGTCTCACTAGCTCCAGACAGTTGGGAGCAGTTGGGACTCTTCTGCGGTGTTCACATTTAAAAAAAATCCTTTCGAATGATTTTGTTTAATTTATTAAATTATTGATGCATTATAGAGCGGATGAAGGAATAAAGGGGTGTACGGAGAATATATGACGCGAATGTGAATCGAAAAAGAAGTCGGGTACGCCCGAGAAAGATGTGAAAGGAAATAATTAAATAATTCTGTAGGTCCTTAATGCTGTGATGGGCTGGTCATGTTCAAATAAGGGAATGACATCAGAATCCAAGTGGAATATCTTGGAAAAAACGGTGAACTGGAACACAACGGATAGGGACAGGAGCTGATGGAGAGGTAGAAGATGGAGATCCCACCCTGGCCATATTCCATTCGTTAGCGTGCTTATTTAGCACGATAACGAAGAATAATATGGATTTCATATATGTTATCGTAGGTATATGATATTCGAATTCTTTACAATCTTCTAATTTTAGAAAGAAAGAAGATATCTTCACTGACGATGATTTTATCTACTTTCAAAATGATGTGTAATTTCGGTGATAGCCATGTTTAAAGTCAAGACAATCCAAATAAAGGTGTGCATCTAATATCATAATACAAATTGATAATTAGACACTCACCAGATAGATTTTTTCACGATGAATAATAAAAACTCGCCTTATCACTAAATATCGAATTTGAGTACATGTTTATCTAGTACCTAATTAATTACTTACCTTACATGTAACCTTACTAAACTCCTTTTTATTTGCTTCCTAATAAGACTTAATTATGTTATATTATTTACTTTCCGTATTATATAGTATGATGTTCTTTAAAATTCAAATTGGTGAGATATAAAAATCAAATCATTATTATAAACCGTATTCGATATACACTCCACTGACTGGAATATATAAAAATGAGCGATTGATTTATTCAGAATGCTTATATTAATTTCGAGCACGCCCATCACATTGAATACACAATACACCGTGAATGTGACAGAGATTATTATCATCACATCAACGATTTTGATATAAAATATGACGAATTCTTAAATTCGTTGTATCTGACACATATAATATTTGAATGACACATTTGTTTTATAAAAATATGGCATTGAAGCGTGATTCGTGAGATATAAAAATCAAATCAGTATCAACCTTTCGCAGCATGGAACGGAAGCATGGAATGAGGACAGTTTTTCGAGCGCGCCTATACTTCAGGGACATTTGGATAGTTTGGGGACAGGCTCAAAGTATCTGTCCCCAAATTAACATTTTCTAAGCCAATTTTAAAATTACGTAGAAGGCATGCTTTGAGCCATACATTACTAAAATACCTGTTCATATCCTTCCATACTTTCACAACGTGGACTGCACTATCCGTACTGAGTGATGAAGCTGCCTTTGTACACTTTTTGGCTATGAATTCGGAGGACGCGCGTTCAAATTACGGCGTGCGCAAGTAAATGTTATTTAATAAATTAGTGTAATTTTACAATTTATTACGTTTAAATAATACTCGTACGTTGGCACCTTGATAGTATATAACTTCACTTTGCACTGGCACTTTCGGCACATTTATACATATGTACTTTCAGTGTCGCCAGACAGTTAGAAGCAGACTATAGAGTGAATTATTTTTAAATACCGCTTATCTGTTTGTACATAATTAGGAAGAGCCTAGAAAATAATTACTGTAACACGCCCTTTTGGTGATTTTTCACGAAAAAAATAAAATTATTAATATTTTATTACTATGTTGCTCGGACTAGTTTTTAACATTAACACCATACAGGAGGCCCTAAGGAAAAAAAATTCTCTCATGGCTTATATCATCTTTGGGGATACTGTGTGGAGGATATTTTGAGGAGAGGAAGGAGTGAACATGGCTCTGAACGATGGAAGAGATCCATGTTGTAGGAGGGAGGAAACACAGAGGCCGGCCAATCGTTCCACAGCCGAGCTGTTGAACTCAAGAACCAGTCGTAGAAATGAAACGTGAAGGTGTCGAAGGGATCGATGATGCTGGTTCTTCTGAGCACCTTCCATTATAATATACCGGTAGATCAAGGACAGCACACATACTTGACGTCTGTGTTCTAAAGATTGTTTTCTACACAGGGACAAAGGTCTTTTCAATTATTTTGGAACTCCAGACCAGAGGTGGCTGCGACAACAAATTCAACAGTGGGGAGGCAGTAGCAATTTGTACAACAGAGGGGCGCACATAAACATATAATTTATAAATATTAAAATTTTGAAATCATACATGGAAAGTTATAAAAATAGTTCATCTAACGTTTTTTCGACACACTGATTTTTATTTTTTTTTAAAACAAAGACAAACATTCCCAGGTGATGAATAACCTGACAATATTTTAAAATCTCCCACTACCATCACAGTAAGCAGAAAATGTTGCTTGCGTCGTGATGGAGGACTTCGCCAGCCGAGGTATTAAACACATTATACCTGGGTGGGAACCAGACGCGATGCCAACTCAGCTACTAACTGGTCTGAAATTAATTATTATAAAAATTAACACATTTAATTTATTATAAAAATTACAGCCACTTCATTTTTTGTTGATTCATAGATGAGACCATGAGAGAGTTGTTCCGAATAAATTAACTACTTTTTACATTAGCTCCACACAGGAGAAAATATTTTCCTTTAGGGCCTATGTCATCTTTGGGGATGCTGACTGAAGCGTTTTTTAAGAAAAAGAAGGAGAGGAAGATCTAGGAATGAAAATGGTATGAGGGTTTGGTAGGAATCTGGGGGTCGGTGTGTCCAGGAGTGACAGATGTTTGAACTCATTACTCCCACTTCCAGTGACTAACGTCGAGAGAGGTAAAACATCTCCCTCAACCGGTCTCTTTCCACATGTTTCCACGACCGGATGTCTGAGGTACATAAGATGTTGTTACAGAATATATTAACATAAACCCACGTTGCGGGGATATTGAAACAATATAAACTGACTCTTGAGGAAGCTACAAGCCAAAAATGCGTATATTCTTGGGATACCTAATATTGTAGGTAATTAATTGGCATTAAAATCGTTTGACAAACGGAGTCTAGAAACGTTCGATTTCAAGCACAAAACTGGTTTTTATTTATTTTTTAAATAATTTTATAAGAAAGAAAAAAGTTAATCAAGTGAAACTGTCACAGATAATCTTAGCTACAATACTGTATTAATTTAAAATTATTTCCTTTATGCGTTCATACATTTCTATTGAAAAAATGTTTTTTTTTATAGTTTACATTTATATTTTTAATTGAGTAATTAATTTTTTTATTTGAATTCTACTCAAGCGAAGCTATAGTAAAACCTTCAATTTATCTAAAGCATATTTTTTGGTATTCATTATGTACACCAATTCGTTATAAAGATTAATCAAAATAGTGATATAGCATTAAGCTTCGCCTTAATGTGATCTTGCACCAAATTCATTTATAACATGAATACGAATGTGTGGGGTAGGAAACATAATACATAAAATGATGATGTCATAATCTAATATTTATTTTCAACTGTACAAATTCCAAAACGAACCAGATATATATTTTAAGATTGATAAATAACTCAGAGCGCGTGCAAAGTTCGGGGAATCACTTGCACATGGAAATTTATTGAAAAGCATTATTTCGTATAAGTGTGACATTAAATTTGAACTCACAAAATTTCATAATGAATAAGCACGATGTCCAGTAAATATCAACTAGCTCCATAATGTCGTCTGGAGCTCACTCCACAATCCTTCCAGTGATTCGTCTCTGCTCGCTTCCCGTTGAGTACTGAACGTGGGTGCGCCTGTTCTCACATTGCTGGAGGATTGGGGGCGGAGCTACGAAGTTTGCCGAGTGAACACGAAGGCTCAAAGCGGCTCGGAACTACGAAGTTTGCCGAGTGTACACGAAGGCTGGCAACAATCAACTTGATTTTGAATAATTTGTTTGAAGTCTTGAAGTTTGACTGTGGTTTGACGTTCGAAAATCTCTCAAGTATGATGGAGATTTTGAGTTGAAAGAAACGAAACATGGAGGTCGTTATTAGTAAACATTTACAAGACATAATCAACCCTACGGACGAAAATAAGTATTATTCTGGATACTTCGACAGCCAGGAGAAATACGCTGCATTCAATACTGACTTGAAGGCTTCAGGGTTTTCATTCTCAACCAGAACCAGTTATGGTAGAAAAGGTATGTAGCCCTACCCTACTACAATCACAGAGCGTGCAGCGTCTAGCCTTGCCCTTTTGGCCAACATAAACTAATTTGTATTCCAGTTTTTTTTTGACCTAACCTAACCTAACCTAACCTAACCTAACCTAACCTAACCTAACCTTCTACTTCCTGGTTACGAAACAATTACTAGGATAGGTTATTGTACTTTTTATTACTAACCTCCAACTTACCTAGCTCTGGTAGTTTGTATTGATATTTGAAGGTTATGTTTGTATTATTTAAGCTTTCTGCCAGAAGCCTGACCTCACAATTGTTATTTAATCTTATATATTCTAGGTTTTCCGAATAAAATCACAAAGTAGAAGAAATTTGTGTTTAATCCGTGACCTATCCTGATATTCCTTTACGATAGGCCTACTTCACTAGTAACTCTTAAGATCATTTAAACTTGAATGCACTACTTGTATTTTTATGACAAAGTGCCTTCTTCGATGTAATTGTTATGCAGTCTTATGGAGAAATAACAACCAACCAAGAAAGCCAAGTTCTCATTGTCACAGGTTTAAATTTGCCGGGCAGATATGAAGTGAAGTTCGGATTTCGTAGCTCCGCCCCCAATCCTCCGGCAATGTGAGAACAGGCGCACCCGGAAGCTAGCAGCACTCAACGTTCAGTGGGTGCGCCTGTTCTCACATTGCTGGACGGTTGGGGGCGGAGCTACGAAGTTTGCCGAGTGTACACGAAGGCTCAAAGCGGCTACGAAGTTTGCCGAGTGTACACGAAGGTAGTTTGTATTGATATTTGAAGGTTATGTTGCCGAATCTCTTGGCGTAAGGCTGAGTCTCAACGGATCGCAGCATGACGCTGCTCTACCGGGCACAACACCCGTAAATAATGTAATAATTAATGTTTGTTTAACTTGTGCATTTGTAAATACGTCGTAGGCTTCCATCAGACATTACGTCTTGGGCTTTTGTAAATACCTCGAAAGCTTCCATCAGACCTGTGATTTTGTAAATATCTAGAAAGCTTTCGTCATACATAAAGTAATAAAGTTTTTGACGAGTATGAAGGTGTCGAATTCCGCTGCATGCTTAGTAACACTTGGTTAAAACTTACTTATTTTCCTCAAAAAATGACTATTTATTTTCGGGGAAATGGTGAAGATGCATTTAAATTCCAGTTTATCTCAATTGCATTTTTTTTTTTTTTTTTTTTTTATTTACTCCACACAGGAGGCCCTGAAGAAAATAATTTCCCTCAGGGCCTATGTCATCTTTGGGGATGTTGTGTGGAGGGTCTTTTTGTGGAGAGGAAGGAGTGAACATGGGTCTTGAAGAGTCCCATGTTGTAGGAGGGAGGAAACACAGAGGCCGGCAGTTCGTTCCACAGCCGAGCTGTTGAACTTAAGAACGAATCGTAGAAGCGACCCGTTCTCATGTGACAAGTGTCAACTGTGTACAAATGTTGGGCGCGCGTTTGGCGTGTATCCCGACTACGCACCGGTGCCGAAGGGATCAATGACGCTAGTTCCTCAGAGCATCTTCCATTGTAATACCGATAGAACAAGGACAGCATACCTACCTGACGCCTGTGCTCTAAAGATTGCAGTCCGTTTGTTAAGATTGGGGAATCTATCAAACGGACCGCCCGTTTCTGCACAGAGTCAAGGGTGTTTTTCAGGTATTTTGGGGCTCCAGACCAGAGATGGCTGCCAAATTCGACAGAAGGGCGCACTTGCGATTTGTACAGGGTGAGCAGTTGTGTACTATTAAAGTATTTGCGGGCCCTGTACAGTACGCCCAGCTTCTGAGAGGCCAACTTTACTCTGGCTTCGATGGAGCCCCCGTACCTGAGCTGGTCACTTATAGTTACACCAAGCATATCAATGGAAGGCCTGTTCGGAAGATTGCTTCCGTTGAAGGAGACTAGATTATCATTTGGATCCCTTTTAGACGTAATCAGACAGGATTGGGTCTTTGAAACATTAAATTCGACGAGATTATTTTTACCCCAGGAGGAAATACTCTCAAGATAAACGTCCATTCTCTGCTTCAAAGCCCTCCGAGCCGTTGGAGTTTGTGTGCCCTTTGGGGGCTTGTCAAACAAAAAGCTACCATGAACTGTACTGTCATCCGCGTAACAATGAATCGGTGCACATGTCAAAAGGTCATTGATGTGCAACAAAAACAAAGTCGGAGACAGAACCGATCCCTGTGGGACGCCAGCATTTATGGAGTGCGAGGAAGAGGTGAAACCGTCAGCAACCGCCTGAATCGACCTATCCCTTAAAAAGTCAGCAATCCACGTACACAGGGATGCGGGAAGTCCGTAGGAATGCAATTTGTTGACAAGTCCTCGGTGCCAGACCCGGTCAAAGGCCTTGGATATGTCTAGTGCGACCGTTTGGGTCTCACCGTGACGTTCCAGGCAACGCCCCCAAACATGCGTCACATACGCGAGAAGATCACCGCATGAGCGGTTCCGCCGGAATCCGTATTGACGGTCATTGATAATTTTGTTCTTCTCGAGGTATGTGAGCAGTTTGTCGTTGATCACACGTTCCATCACTTTGGACAGAACTGATGTGATCGCTATGGGGCGGTAGTTGGCCGGGTTGGAGCGGTCACCTTTCTTGGGAATTGGGTGAATTACCGCTTTTTTCCAACCAGAGGGCACAGTGCCACACTTCAGGGACATTTTGAAGAGCTTTGTCAAAACTGGAACTATTTCCGCAGCACACCTCTGCAATACCAGGGCAGGTATTCCATCAGGTCCACTAGCTTTGTTAACATCGAGCCCCCGTATGACGTGGAGTACATCCCGATGCCGGATCCTCAGCTTTTTCATATAGAAGTCGCAGTGAGGAACCGACGGCGGAACAGCACCCCCGTCGTCGAGGGTCGAGTTTTCCGCAAACATTTTCCCTAAAAGGTTTGCCTTTTCGGTGGCGGTGTTTGCTAGTGAGCCGTCAGGTCTGGTAAGAGGTGGCAAACTGGGTTTGCAAAAATTTCGACCTATTGAGCCCGCAAGCGACCAGAATGCTCTGCTGCCATGCGGGCAGGCAGCCAGCTTTTTGCTGATCTGCAGGTCGTGTTCGATTGGTTCTGTTTAAAAATTACATCGAAAAATAAGGTCAGATAAGAGATCAGCACTTTCGGCGAAAATGAAGAAATTAACAAATTATTAGAAATTGATTTACTTTATTCTATTGGGATACTAGGAAATAAATTAATTACATCTTAGGACACAAACTTAGCGTGGTTAGGGATTTCCAAATTCCTTAAGTTATTGACAAATTCTAACGCATTCTTAACCCTTTCACACCAGCATTATTGATTCCACATATTAAAAATATGTATTGCTAAGAAAATTATTTGAAATTTTGTTGGTCTTTGGTTTTTTTTTTTTAATTTGGCGTAACCTTGGACGTCAGAGGGTATTTTTTAAATAGTAAAGTAGAATAAAGATAACACAAAAGTAATACAAATAAATCTTAAATATCAAAAATGCACATTTACAATGTTGCGATAATCTCTAAGGTTTTAAAAAAATAACATTAATTAAAATTCATTCAGAAATTAAGAAATACTCTTTGATTTTAATTTTTGAAAATTCGTTATGCTTGTTTAAAATTGCTTTTTCCCCGGGATATGTCTTCAGGACCGTTATTACATCTGGGAAAAATGACGAATAAAGCTCAATAAGTCGGTATCTATAATGAAATGATTAGTTTATTAAAACCGATTCAGACAAACAAAAATACATTTTATCTGAAATTATTTTATGAAAAATTATTTAAACTAACAAAAAAATATCCACTAAATAATCCGATCATCTCACACTTCAAAAAATACAGAAACAAACTAACGGCACTAATTAAAACCACCAAAGAGGAATTTTATAAACAAAAGATATTGAATTCAGGAAACAACAATAAACAAATTTGGAAAACAATAAATGAGATTATTGATAAAAAAAGGAAAATCAATGACATTTTAAAGCTACATATTAATAATAATTTGGTACAAGTTTCGGATAACCCTAAACAATGTGCAAATGCTTTCAATATTTTTTTTTCTAATGTCGGAAAAAATCTGGCAAACAAAATAACTATAACGTAGTTAATATCACATCTGCCGTAGAGAATGAAGTGGCATCATCAAAAAAAACAATGGGAAAATTCGAAATGGTAACTGAACGAGAAATTGTTGATATAATAAAAAATCTAAAAACTGAGTCTGCACCAGGTTTCGATGGGATCACTGTTGAAATTCTAAAAACACATCTTAACTTTTTGAAAAAACCTATTACATATTATATTATAAACAATAGTCTTAAAAAGGGAATCTTTCCATCAATATACAAAAAAACTATTATTTCGCCGATTTATAAATCAGGTGACTCAAAAGAAATTAATAACTACCGACCCATATCAGTACTATCAAATATCTCAAAAATTTTCGAAAAGGTAGCCAAAAAGCAAATACAAAATTTTATTGGAAATAATAATTTATTGAGTGACCAACAATTTGGATTTCGCGCAAAATTAACCACGCAGGATGCAATCATAGATTTAACAACAAAAATATATGAAGCACTGGACAAAGGCAAAAAATCTCTTGCAATTTTCATAGACCTAAGGAAAGCCTTTGACAGCATAAGTCACAAAAAATTACTATACAAGCTTAACGAAATCGGAATTATTGATAACGCTAACACGTGGATTGAAAGTTTCCTGAACTCTAGGAATCAATATGTAAAAATAAAAAATATTCTTAGTGAACTGAGCACAAGCGACTTTGGAATACCACAAGGCACGATTTTGGGCCCTCTTCTATTCATCTTATATGTTAATAATATCTTTGAATTACCAATAACAGGAAAACTTATTTCATATGCAGATGATACTGCAATTATATTCCAAGCAAATTCATGGAATGAACTTGAAACAACTGCTAATCTTGATATCAATACCTTAAAAGAATGGTTCGACAAAAATTTATTAACATTAAACATTGAAAAAACCTATTATATACTTTTTAGTATAAATAACAAAAAAATACCTCCTATCGCCTTAAATATTAAAATTCATTCAAGAAAATGCGCCACTAAAATATTAACATGCCAAAATAATGATTGTCTATGCATAGCAAATAAAAAAGAAATAAAATATTTGGGTGTAATAATAGATAATAACCTTAAGTGGAAGACTCAAATAACCAATATCATAAATCGATTAAGAAAACTCATATACATATTTATTAATTTAAGAAATATACTTAACTTAAAAATTCTTAAAAATATATACTACGCACTAGCCCATTCAATAATACAATACGGTATCGTTGCGTGGGGAGGAGCTTACAAAACCACAATTTTGCAACTGGAAATTACCCAAAGACTAATAATAAAAATTATTACTAGGAAACCATCAGATTATTCAACCTCTCAACTTTTTCAAGACTTTCAAGTCCCATCTCTAAAAAAAACATATATAAAAAATACGCTCCTTCAAATACACAAATATTCTAAGAAGTCACACCACGCCATGGTACGCGTAGAGAGCAATAGACATAACACAGTGGGTCGCTTAAGTACGCCATTAATGCATACCAGTTTTGCTCAACACTTCTACACATACAATGGAGTGATGTGGTTTAATCAATTGGAAATGGAACTGAGGTTGGAATCTGACTATAATAAATTCAAAAATAGACTAAACAATGATATCTTAAATAGTTTGGCTACCTAGAATCGCATTGGCAATTGATTAAGAATACTTAATTGACAGTTTCTTATTTTCTTTTTTTAATTTATTTTTTATTATACATATATATTCATAAATATTATTATTTTTTATCTATGCACGTATATATTTTGTTATAATTTTTAACTTTTAATTTTAATTTTAAATAAATTTCTCTATGTTCCCGCCTTTACACACGAGTAATTTAACTCTCGTAAAGGTTATATATTGTATACATATAAATGTTTTACAGTTTTTTAATCAATGTTGCAGGCCTAATTACTCATGATTATGTTACATATGTATGTATACAAAACTAATAAAAAAAATTTAAAAAAAAAAAAATCTGAAGTCTTGGTAAAACTAGTGGCCTAATAAGTTTATTCTAATATGTATTTTAATAAACTGTAATATTTAGGTACCTGTGGGTTACTTAAAATCATTTTGTTAATTTTCAAATAAGTCACCAAAACAAATTTTCACTGCTTCTTTCACCAGCTTTTGACACTTATGAATAGGGTTATTCTGAATAAGTTCATAATCATCTACTTGTAAAAAATTCACGGTCTTAGTTATGTTGTCAAACTTAAAAATATTAAAAAAAAATTAAAAATTGTGACGGATGTAAAATGTGTTACAAAGGCAGATTGAGAGAGAGAGGGAAGGAAAGACAATTTTTCAAAAAATGGATTAAGTTTTTCTTCTAGTATGGGTAAAAACGTGTTTTGATTTTCCTTTCGAAAACTTGAATAACTGCAGCCAGTACATGAACAAGATTTATTCCTAGTACTAGTTTTAAGAATGCACCGTTTATACAGGTTTAGGTACACACACAATATTAACGCTTACTTTAGTCAGCAGGAATAGTAACAGTTGGAATATGAATAAGGTATTTATGTCAAGTATGGGTAAGAATGTGACTTTTTTCTTGTTTCCTTTGAAGTATGACTGCATAAGCGTTATGTAAAATTTGACTTGCGTGAGCAAGAGTAGTCAACAATGGGAATATGAATCAGGTTTTTCTGAGTGCGTAAGTTTTTCGGTAGATATGACTTGATAGAGCAGGAGAAATTAAAATAGGAAAATGAATAAGGTTATTCTACAGTATGGGTGCGTAAGTGTAACGTTAATCGTGACTTTTTTGAGCAGGAGTAGTTACAATTGGAACATGAATAAGGTTTTTCTCCAGTATGGGTGCGTAAGTGGACCGGTAAATTTGCCTTGCGTGAGCAGGAGAAATTACAATGGGAACATGAATAAGGTTTTTCTCCAGTATGTGTGCGTAAGTGTACCGTTAAATCTGCATTGCGTATGCAGGAGAAATTACAATGGGAACATGAATAAGGTTTTTCTCCAGTATGGGTGCGTAAGTGTACCGTTAAACTCGTCTTGTGTGAACAGGTGTAGTTACAATGGGAACATGAATAAGGTTTTTCTCCAGAATGGGTGCGTAAGTGAACTGTTAAATTCGATTTTTCTAAGCAGGAGTAGTTACAATAAGGACATGAATAAGGTTTTTCTCCAGTATGGGTGCGTAAGTGCAGTGTTAAACGTGACTTGCGTGAGCACAGGTAGTTACAATGGGAACACGAAAACGGTTTTTCTCCAGTATGGGTGCGTAAGTGCACTGTTAAATTTGATTTGTGTGAGCTGGAGTAGTTACAATAGAGACATGAATGAGGCGTCTCGCCAGTATGGGTGCGTAAGTGCATCGTTAAATGTGATCTGTTTGAGCAGGAGTAGTTACAATAGGGACAGGAATAAGGTTTTTCTCCAAAATGAGTGAATAAGTGCACTTTCAAAAGTGATTTTTGTGAGCAGGAGTAGTTACAATGGAGACATGAATAAGGTTTTTCGCCAGAATGGGTGCGTAAGTGCAAAGTTAAATGTGATTTGCTTGAGCAAGAGTAGTTACAATGGAGACACGAATAAGGTTTTTCGCCAGTATGGGTGCGTAAGTGCACTGTTAAATTTGACTTGCGTGAGCAGGAGTAGTTACAATGGAGACATGAATAAGGTTTTTCGCCAGTATGTGTTCGTAAGTGTACCGTTAAATCTGACTTGCGTGAGCAGAAGTAGTTACAATGGATACAGGAATAAGGTTTTTCTCCCGGATTCATCTTCAGGTCCGTTATCATGTCTGAAAAAGATGGCAGATAAAGCTCAATAAGTAGGTATCTATAATGAAACGATAAGATTATTAAAACTGATTCAGATAAAAAAATCCATTTTACCTGCAGTCTCGATAACACTTTCAGAGTGCTCTAAGCATTCCTTTTTAACATCTGGCTGCTCTATGTATATTTCCGTATAAGGGATTCCCCCTCCATCTTCATCTCGGGGGCGTGGTTTTTTTTTAATAGGTACAGTTTCCACATTAATGCTACCTGAAATATAACAACAACTAATGTTAATATATATAAAGACATGCGAGCTATGTGTATGATAATTTGTATTTATTGTTAGATTTTTTCATATAGTTTAGTCAAGATCCTGCTGAAAGATTTACCTTACCAAATACAAAACAAATTCCAATCATACGAAAATCAATAATCGGATAGGTTAATTATGTCGAAATCGACATATGGATATGCATCTGAAATATGGATTCGGCGTAACGTTGATTTTTATTATTTTATTTTTTTTATTCAATATTTGAAATTTTTTTTTTACATAGATAAGTATACAGGATATAAACAAGATATAAAACAATAGAAATTAAAGTAGCCTTTCCTCACCTTTCCTCAACTTTTTGATGAAATGTTAATATTTCTCAAACTTATATCAATGGTCACATTAAACAAGCTTAGACATGAAATATTGTGAAAAATCAGGGGACATTACAATTCAAAATTTGAAAATTGAAAATAAAATAACTTCATGAAAAATTATTTTAACTATATAAGTAGGTTCGTAAGAACCCGTTTGGGTGAATTATTTAAGCAATTGTTTTTTTTCATTTTATCAGTTGCGAGTAAAGCAATATTTTGAAGGTTAAATCAAAAGGGCAGCTGAGGTGAAATAACACAAACCTGCGCTATATAAATGTTGTGTTATTATTATTAAAATAATGGACGCCAAGAGGGAAAGTAAATAACAAGCAGCTATTCTAATTATGTGAATTAAAGACTTCAGTGATATGCAATGCAACTTACTAGTTGGCTGAACACTCTCGGCATACTGCAAACATTCCTTCTTCACATCCGGGAGGTGGATTTCAACATCCTTATAGGCCAATTGACCTGAGCCTTCTTCCTGTGACCATGGTTCAGTTTTGATGGAAACACTCTTTGGGTTTGGATTCATGGCACTGCTTTGATAGCGTACTGTCGTGTGATGGTAATTATTCTCAGCTAAAAACAAGTAAAATCTGTATCAAAACCTTTCTCTTTGAACCGTTCATATTATTCAAAATAATCAACACTTTTATTATTAACAAAACCAACATGTTTCGTAAGCAATGCTCATCAATTCAGGGTTTACTAATAACTAATGGTCCCACAAAAAAGGTTTGCCGTTTTTGAGGTAAGGAAAAAAATGATTTGATGTGACAGGGTAAAGGTAAGATGAACTTAATTATCGCTTGTTTTTAATGTTTGACAGCGGCCGTAAACGAACAATAAACAAACTCATGTACTCTCGTCTGTCTCTCGTGTTATATCGCGAATACTGTTTAAACTGGTCAATAAGGTGTTGAGCGATATAATCTTACAATTAAAAAGCACAAATTTACGAGTTTAAGTGTTACTTAATTAATATATTAGAACCTACTTACATAAAAGGCGAAGGAAGAAGGTCAATTCCAAAACGTTGAAAAAACGTCATAAAAAAGCAGATGAAGTTAAATTTCAATTTTTGTGTAATTAGTACAATATTACTTTATAAAGACGGAACAACAATAACATACGAGAAGGAAGCAAAGGAGAATGTGTAATGTGTCACACATTAGTCTGACTGGTCAAACATCTGACGTTTTCGTTCGTAGAGATGGTCGATATTCCTGACCCAGCTCCCGGCTACACTTATGTCACTGGAACCGTTGATATTATTTCTGTGGAACTGGTTCATTCTTGCACTATTTATAAAAAAAAGAAAAAAAAATGAAAGAATCGGTTCCAAAATCAACGTCCTGCATCAGTATCTGGTAATCAGGTCTAATCTGGTTATTAAATAAAACACGTTCTGTTTATACAGGAGACAGAGTGAACTGGCGTTAATTTAATAAGTACTGTACACACAGATGGCGTTAGTAGTATTTTGATATAACTAAAATAACACCCACACTTACACAATACCTTTATTACAGAAGAAATATATACATGTTAATTCTTTACATCCTGCATACCTAGCAACTGCATAAAATAATGTAAATAATGTTGAAGTTTACTAAGAAAAACAATAACTCATATATGAATATTATTTTTTTTATGTATAAAATGCACGATAATTTCAGTTGGACATAATCTTTTGTTTATATCAACAGGAAACAGTATCGAATAACAAAACTGTTGCTTCGGAGAGAGACGGAAGACGTTTAAGCGAGAAGTTTCGGACTGAGGTACGTTTTTACTGCCAAGATGCTCAAATAGTACTGTTATTTTCCTAAGAATTCAATGTTGATACAAATAATATATGTGTTTTTTACAGGTTTCCAGTGAAGCTGATTCACCACCACCGCCACTATCACCAAAAGCACACACCATCCAGCATGTCCCGCTGCACGCTTGCCCTCCACCTCTACCTCCACCTCCACCTCGGAGGCGACCACGCCATAAAGTAAGTATTTCTTCACACCACATTTTTGTTTGCTCAACTGACTTATTGTCGTACCAAAACTGAAAGTTTACTAAGAAAAACAATAACTCATATATGAATATTATTTTTTTTATGTATAAAATGCACGATAATTAAGAGATTTTGCCTGTTTCATGGTGACTAAAGTTGAATATAGTTATTTTGTATGTAGTGTTGACATATGGATTAATAAAAATAATAATTGTAAAGCGCCATTTTTGTGAGAAATCACCTCTGCTGTACACTTTGTTATATATAGGCACTATCTAAGTTTATTATTTACAAAGATACATAAACATACTTACCTGGATTGGAAATTGGAAAAATTATAATTGAAAGTTGGAATTTTTTATTTTTTATTATGTAATAATTAAACAGTTTACAATGTATAATAATATTTGCTAACAATAATGATATATAAAAATAAGTTTTCACAATTTTTTTTTTTAAATTTTTTTGATGTTTCTCCTTTATGGAAGCAGACGCTTGTGTTTAAAAGAGATGCTGAGTATCGAGATGAACATTATTTATATAAGTATCCTTATTAATAATTTAAGGAGTTAAGAATATTAAAAATATAAGTGTATATCAACAATGTACAATTTAACGATTTATGACGTTACATTATTTAATTGACGAATTTCGTTATATTGATTTTTTACATTGAAATGATCTCTGATAGAATAATTAATAATAATTATGTTAAACCAGTTATGAAAACTTTGTCATTTAATGTTTTTATTTTCAGGTAGACGACTTAGCCCAAATGAAGGCGAACGTCTTTGAAGAAACAAAAAAAAATAATGCACCTTGAGCATCAAAAAAAATGGAGTACTTGTTCAGGCTCATGAAAGACGAATCCAGGGCTAAAATTCGTCTACAGGAAGTAGAGTCACAGACCAGGGTTAGCTTGATGAAGAAGGAAAGTGACCTTAAAAATTGTCTACAGGATGAAGAGTCGCAGACCAGGATTAGGTTCATGGAGGAGGAACACAAAATTAAAATGTCGATGCTGAAAGATGGATGGATAGCCAAATAATTATTTTATTTTATCTATATTTCATATTTTCGTTTACATTTATTAATGTTCTTCACTGTGCTAAATAAAAATGTACAGACGTACATCAAATTGAATTCCTTGTAATATAAATAGACCAGCTCAACGCCCATGTAAACATAATGAGGAAATCTATAAATGGTTTCTCAGTTAGGTGAATTACACATGACTATAAATTAAGCACGTTGTAAACTGATTTCCCTAAAATAAAAATAAATAAACAATATTGATCATACCTTAGTCTTATTATTATATCTTCATTATTGTGTAATATGCATTTGTGTCGCAGGTACATTATACTATTGAGTATGTACATTTTTTCAGTGTAATATAATTATATATGTAGATACAATCATATCGAGTACATACTAATACATTTAAAAATGTTGATCAATGAACACCTGTCTAGTGGCATTTCCAATATGATTGATTGGGGCTACTTGTTCATTTGGGGCTACTTCCATGAAACCACCACCACCTGCTTCTGCTCCTGCACCCTCATCATGTTCTTCATCATCATCTATTCCAAATTACAAATCATAGAATTAGTACATACAAAACTCTAATGTAAGGAATATCTAAAAACTGACATATTATATTATGTTTCATTTTAACACATCTTTTATTTTGAGTTGTTTTCTTACCTAACTGAGGATCATTCATATCGATGGCAAGACAATGGAGAACAGCAAGAGCTACGATAGTTGTCTTGATGGTATCGAGAGATCCTGACATACCCCGCAGCAGGCAACGAAATCTCTGTTTCCATACCCCAAAACATCTCTCCACCGTGTTGCGAGTAGATATTTGAGCCCTGTTATACGCCACTTCTCTGGGGTTTCTTGGGTTCCTAACTGGGGTGAACAGATATGGTGTACAGGCATAACCTCCGTCTCCCAACAGTCGTCCGTTGAAGTGACCTTCTTCAAACCTCTGCTTGATGGAACTTTCCCGGAAAATACGAGCATCGTGAGTACTGCCTCTCCAATGAGCAACAATATCCATAATTTTTAGTTCTGCATTGCACACCACCTGGAATGAATTTATTCATGCAATCAATGTTGGTTAATGTTTATATTTCAGACACGTATTGAGGTTTATCACTTTACAAACCTGGACATTTAAGGAATATATCCCCTTCCTATTGATGTAATATTGGCCGGCATCACCCCCAACTTTCCTTATTTTAATGTGCGTGCAGTCAATGGCACCCATTACTCCAGGAAAACGTTTTATTCCTTGGAACTTTGCAACTGTTGATTGTTGCTCTTCAATAGATTGTGGCATTTTAATGTACTGTGGAGAAAGGCGGGCAAATGCAGTTGCGACCCTTTTGGCAATACGGGACATTGTCTGTTGACTAAATCCATGTAAATCTGCACAATCATCTTGTATCTGCGAAAAAAATGTTATAATAATTTAAAAACTGTTTAGTTATCGATTTTGCTGATTTGTTTCACAGGAATGCAATTATAGACACTATCCTTACCTCGTTTCTGCCCCAGTATCGTATGGCACAAAGAACTTGGAGATCGGTAGATATTTTTCCACCCCGTTTGTTATTGACATGCAAATATGGCCGTACCAAATCGATCAAACGTCTCATATTTGCTTTGGTGAATCTATATTTGGACCTAAAATCTCCTTCCGTTAGCGCCGTAAATGGGTCATACCGCTTTTTGTATGTTTTCCGTGCCCGTGGTGGATGAATACGGTCAAGATTTGCCAAAGCTCCAGTCAAAACATCAAAATTGTCAGTCAGCCATTTCCGAATTTATAGGCCGTATACTGCCTAATCCTGGTCTTCGGGTGGGTTAAATTCTGACGTCTGCTAATACGGTCAGATTAGGCAATGCGCATGCGCGCGAGTTGGAGCTATTATGAGTAAAAATTTCACTTAACCTGTCCGTATTATCGTAGTGTTGCGATAATGAGTAAGGCTGTTTGTAAATATTTCTACTGGCATTTCAGCTGTTTCCAAATACGAGTATTTCAGTTCTACAATTTTATCATTCACGTATTCTTTACGAAAGTGGTATCTTATGTCAATGTGTTTAGTTCTTTTATTAAAGCTTTTATTTGAAGACAGCTTAAATGCACCCTGATTATCATTAAATAAAGATATGGTGTTTGACTCTTTGGTTATTTTTTTTAACAAATTACTTAAATAAATAGTTTCTCTACAAGCTTCGGCTACACCGATGTACTCAGCTTCAGTGCTCGAAAAAGCAACTGTTTTTTGCTTCTTTGCTTCCCAAGAAACAACACATCCAGTTAAACTATAACATAGACCTTCACAAAACCTACGATCATTGATGTTGTTTCCCCAATCTGCATAAACAAATCCTTCTTATTTTGAATTACAACATCTAGTATAAATTTCAATCCAAAATGTTTAGTTTTCTTAAGATATCTTTAAATTCGTTTAGCATATAACCAAGTTTCCTGGTTATAAAAATTGTTAAATTGACTCAGAAAACTTATTGCAAAAGCTATATAAGGTTTTGTTAACACCGCCAAATACATCAAATCCACCAATGAGCTGCTGATAAGGTATTTGACTTTCACAATTTTTATTTTCTTTGTTAATATTGAATTTAGCCTCTTAAAGTGTATCTGCTACTTTACAATCATGCAAGCGATCCATGCTCCATAGGTCCACAAATGTCAGTGTGGACTAAATGAAGTAATTCTTTGCTTCTTGTACCAGCATTTGTGAATGGAAGACGATACTCCCTCACAGCAAACTGTACATGATTTCTTGCCAATATCAACTTTTTATCGAAGATTCATTCCTTTTACAGCACTGGTCATTTTATTCAAGTAATTACTATTAACATGAACCAATTTGCGGTGCCAAGTATTGCCTGATAGCGCTAAATTAGACATTATACTTTCAGGAACTTTTAACTTGTATTCCATCCTTAGTTTATAAACACTTTCTGTCATATCTGCTATAGCAACTAATTATTTCTGTTTATTATAAATATAGCAGCATTTTCCTTTGAAGTCCACTTTATTGCCATTTTAAATAAACTGACTGACAGAGATTAAGTTTGTGTTATATTTAGGTAGGTACCTACGCACAAAACATATCTTAATATTACTTCGTACTTACATTTCTGGGTTAACGTCACAATATTAACTTCTCCTGAGCATAAAACTGGCATAGCCATCTTATTAGCTGCTATTATCTCTTTAATTCTCGTTTTATTCGACGCATTACAAACAATGTTTTTATTCGGTGTCATGTGAACACAAGCACCCGAATCTATATACCAGTCAATTTTATTGAAGTTCCCGTTCAAAAAAAACAACAGAAAATGCATTAGACTTCTTCATGTTATGACCTGATTCACTAACAGGACACTGATGTTTAAAATGTCCTTGTTTACAACGATAACATGGCGGAGAATGCACCAACCGATTCGGCGTCATTTCCTGCCATGTCGATTAATTTTGTTTTTATTACATCTGCACTGATTCTTATTCAACTATGCTCGATGGTAAATATCATTTGATATACTCTTTCTGGTAAACCTGTAAGTAATAAACAGCCGATCCATTCGTCGTTTGTATTAAATCCGGTTCCACAGAACTGTCCGGTTTCAATAATTTGTGTGACGTAGCTCTGCATTGTGGTACACGTTTCAAGGCGAATCGATAATAATCTCCTTAATAAGGAAATGCGTCTAGAAAAACCATTATCATTGAACATTTGTTTCAGCCTTTTCCATAAATCTGCAGTTGATTTAGCTTGCTTCATATTAA
Organism: Hesperophylax magnus; assembly: GCA_026573805.1. Taxonomy (NCBI): domain Eukaryota; kingdom Metazoa; phylum Arthropoda; class Insecta; order Trichoptera; family Limnephilidae; genus Hesperophylax; species Hesperophylax magnus. Next base: position 417,578 of record JAIUSX010000214.1, on the reverse strand, counting down.
CGTACAGACCGTATTGTGAGGTTTAAGATGGCTTTTGTTTTCGCATCGTCTGCTACTGATATATCCACAGTTTTCTCGGACTTTATGCACTGTTCCATACCTTCCAATAAAAGTAAATTTTTCACAGCGAACGCCCTCTCATCGTAGTTTTCTCGTCCTTTCAGCTTGGTTATACTTGCGAGGTATGAATAAGACGCCATTTCCGTTAAAAATGTCCAACAATTTATGAGCCGGCAACAACTCCTTAAACCCCTATTCCCAACACGAAAAATATATCCGCGACAGAAAAAAAATAGTTTTTAACACAAACGCAATTTGGCTATTATCGCGACTGATTATTAAAACGCCTGGAATAAGCTGGGTCAATAACCTTTTCAGTAAAACACTGTCTTTTTATACAAGGAGATAGAGCGAACTGGCGTTTATTTAATAAGTACCGTACAGACAGATGGGGTTAGTAGTATTTTGAAATAACTAACATAACAGTAATAACACTTAATAACCATTTTTGTCTTCGAATTAAAATGGAATTTTAATATTGAAACAATTATTCGATCCGATAATTTTAATTGATTAAATGAATAAACTAAGTAGCCGTACTAGAGACGATTTCTGAAAATGCCAACTCTAAAACATCAAAATAATTTAATGCTTCCTTTCAATTGTGTGTTTGTAGTTAAAGTCATAATCTGATGATCAAACTGTGGAATTATACTATGACTTACTAGTGACATACAAAGTTTTAATTGTGTCGATATTATGAAAATCATAAAATACTCTTAAAATAAAGTCCAACGTTTGAAAACCTTTATTGGATATGTCTACAGCTAGGAACTACTGACATATTAGGTTTATGTATTCATAAAATATCACAAAAAACACATGTACTCTCTAAATCACGTATCAATAAAATAAAATAAATAAAAGACTGAAGTTTTCGTATCTGTGGGTTTAGAACTGAAATTTTTTGTTGATGTTATTTTTCATGTTTAAAAATTTAATATATCAACTTTTTAATGTGAACGGTGACCAAGTTAAATCCAAAGTATGAATAAAAGTCGATCGACATAGACGGCATCAGATGTTCTATCCCTGAGCATTACTTCAGGCTAGCTCTTATTAAGGCGTGACGATTCTCTCTCGAGGCGTGGAGAATCAGTTTCTACGACCATCATTCAGAACGATACAAGGGGTTCAGTAAAGACAAGGGAGTCAAATTTCCCCTTAAAAAACATGAATATCTGCAGTAAGAACATTAAGGGTTAATTCCAGTATGGGTGAGTAAGTGCACTTTAAATTGTGATTTTCCTTTGCAGGAGAAATTACAATGGGAGCAGTTATGTCGTTTTACTACAGTATGGGTGAGAGCGTGACGTTTCAAATTCCCCTGATAAAAACATGAGTAGCTGCAGTAGGAACATGAATAAGGTTTAATTCCAGTATGGGTGCGTAAGTGAACTGTTAACGCTGACTTGTGTGAGCAGGTGTAGTCACAATGTGAACATGAATGAGGTTTTTCTCCAGTATGGGTTCGAAAGTGCACTGTTAATTCTGACTTGCGTGAGCATAAGTAGTTACAATAGGAACACGAATAAGGTTTTTCTCCAGTATGGGTGCGTAGGTGCTCTATTAAATGTGACTTGCGTGAGTACGAGTATCTACAATGGGAACCTGAATAAGGTTTTTCTCCAGTATGGCTACGAATGTGCACTGTTAAATTTGATTTGCGTGAGAAGGAGTAGTTACAATGGAAACATGGATACGGTTTTTCTCCAGTATGGGTGCGTAAATGGGCTGTTAAATGTGATTTGCGTGAGCATGAGTAGTTACAGTGTGTACATGAATGAGTTTTTTCTCCCGGATGCGTCTTCAGGTCCGTTATCATGTCTGAAAAAGATGGCAGATAATAATAATTACGTATCTATAATAACTAGATAATTATTTAAACTAATTCAGAAAACCGAAAATAAATTTTACCTGCAGTCTCAAGAATACTTTCAGACTATTTATTTATTTATTTATTGTTGTTATACGCCCATAGGGGCTTTTACATAGATTATAAATAAGTTTTACATAAGTTATCGAGTTAGAATTTATACTAAGAGTTATAAAAGTGAAGAATTTTAAAAAAATATACAAGTAGTTTTTGAAGAATATGGCGTAAAGAAACATTTTAAACAACATAATATTTAACAATAACAAAGAACAAAATATAATATAAAACATTACAATAACATATCTAATCGTTAAATCTATTACAATAATTTGTATGATTCCACAAAGTGTTGGTTTAATTTGAATTTAAGATTATAAAGGGAATCATGGAATATATCTATAATACCACCAAACTTGTTGCCCAAATCATGCATCCTATTGGTAAGTGAGTTTGACTGATAGTTGGTTTTATATGTGTCGCAAAAGAATGTTGTATTTTGTCTAGTATTTCTTGTCGGTACATAGAGTTTAATAGCAGCAACGATGGCAGGGCTGTCAATAAGGTTGTTCATGACTCTGTATAATAAAATTAGGTCTGAAATGGTTCTTCTGTCAGACAGCGTAATTAAATTAAGTCCATTCATCAAATTTACATAATTAATGTTTTCTATTGGAATTTTAAGCTTGAAATTTAAGTACCTAAGAAATTTGTGTTGAACCCGTTCTAATTTGTTAGAGTGTACTTTATAGAAAGGAGACCAAATAGGTGAATTATATTCCACTTGGCTTCTAACTAGTGAAATGTAGAGTGTTTTCATGCAATCCAAGGACTTAAAATCAGTTAGGGTTCTACAAAGGAAGCCAAGAATCTTTAAAGCCTTATTAGTTATATCATCTATATGCGCTGTGAATGTTAAGTTTGATTCGAATATAACTCCCAAGTCACGAATTTGTGATACTGGTGTTAATTTAACATTATTTAAATTATATTCATGTAAGATATGAGAATGAGTTCTGGAAAATCGTATTACTTGACATTTCTCAATGTTCAAAAATAACATATTTTGTTCGCACCATTTAAAAAATTTATCTAAATTAGCTTGTAAAATTAGGCAATCATATATATTTCGTATTCTTTTAAACAATTTTAGATCATCTGCAAAAAGTAGGACTTGTACATCTTTAAATATGTTTACAATGTCATTAATGAATATTAAGAATAATATTGGGCCAAGGTGGGACCCTTGCGGGACACCACTTGTGGCCTCGAATACATAGGATTCTATAAAATTAATCCTGACACAAAGAACTCTATTACTGAGGTAACTAATAATCCATGTCAATAAACTACCTTTGATGCCTAACAGTCGGAGTTTGGATATAAGAATATGATGTCGAACCTTATCAAATGCTTTACTGAAATCGGTGTATATAGAATCCACTTGTTGTTTCAGACTGAGCGATTCAGATATGTAATTATTGTAGATAGTTAAATTACTTAAGGTAGATCGACCTCTGATAAAGCCATGTTGGTTAGGAACAATAATATTGTTGATAGGTTTTACAATGGTATCTAATACTAATGACTCGAAAAGTTTGGGTAAAGCAGACATAATACAAATAGGTCTGTAGTTAGATATATCGCTTTTGTCGCCTTTTTTATGAATGGGCGTTAAATAACTCTTTTTCCACAGAGCCGGAAAACAGCCAGACGCTAAGGATTTGTTAAAAAGTTTATGTAAGGGATATATCAAACTATCAATGCAAGTTATTAAAAATATGGGAGGAATACCATCCGGTCCAGCAGATTTATTACTATCTAGTGCTTTTATGCTTCTTTCTATGGAATCTAATTTTATGAAACATTGACTTAGGTTTAATGACTCTTCCACTGACGTACTGGAGACTGCTTTGATGGGAATATCTTTGTCGTAGACACTTTTAAATGAGTCAGCAAAAAGATTAACTATACCCTCAATACTGTCGGCACATTTTTCTTTAAAGAACATGCTATTAGGATATCCACAGTTGTCTTTTCGTTGAGATTTAGTAAAATTCCAGAATTTTTTCACATTGTGATGATGTACCTCATTTTCAATTACGTTAACATAGTCACTATAGCACTTTATTGATAATTCTTTACATTGTTTACGTAGTTTAGTAAATGCTATATAATCGTTAGAATTTCTGGTATGTTTATATTTTCTGTGGATACATTTTTTTTTTATTAATTAAATTAGTTAGTTCCCTTGTAAACCATTTCGGATAATTAGATGATGTAAAGCTAACCTTGGGAACAAATTGTTCTATAGAGGTATTTAAAATCGAGTAAAAGTATTCTAATTGATCATTTATATTATTTTCCTCATCTAAAAAGGACCAATCTGTTTGGGCAAGGTACTCCGTAATATGATGGTATTCAGCTTTGGAAAAGTTATACGATGGGACACTTGTTTTTTTTGAAGATGTTAAAGGCCTATTTGTTATGATAATGTCCAACGGTGGGTGGTGTTGATCTAATGGTAATAATAATTCGTCGGATAGCTCAACCACTATTTTCGAATCACTTGAAAACACTAAATCCAACATTCGATTGTTAAAGTTGAAAATCTTGTTTGATTGAGTTAGTCCCAAAAATAAAGACATATCACGAATTTCACTACATTTAGCACACTGTAAATCGGCTTGGTTTGTAGCAGGTCCGTTGTCATCTTGGCTGGTCCAGTTAGGAAGGTTATAATCACCAGCAATAATGAATTTTGCTTTAGGATATTTGAATTTGAGTACTTCTATGTCCTCATTGTGATTTTTATACGTTTGCAAATCCGATGCAGGTGGGATATAGACACAGCCAATAATAATTTTTCCATTAGGTATATTGAGCAATACAAAAATTTGTTCAACACTTTTGTGTTTTACCGGTAATTTAGTAGATGATATATTCTTGGATACGCACAGCATCACACCTCCTCCGTTAGACTTTTTGCTCGTAATAGAATTTCGATCAGAACGATATGTGGTATATTGATGTAGGCCTAATTCTGACGAGCTGATATCAGCATTTAACCATGTTTCAGTTAAAAACAGAATATCGTGTGAGAAGATTGGGGAGTTAGTTTTAAGTTGGTGCAATTTTGTACGCATTCCCCGTACATTTTGATAATATCCTGTAAGTCTAGAAAATCTGTTCTGTTTGTTTTTTAGTTTTTTGCTTGGGTTTTGATGATTTTGAAAATTCCGTTGAAATGTTTGATTCGTAAATCGACTTCGCCCTTTTCTTTCCTCTCTTCTAATTCCTTCCAGAGGTCAGTTAAGTGATTTCTTTGTTGTAGTGTCCTGTCAGGTTTGATTATAATTCCATTGGACAGAGTAGTTTTGTTAAAGAGTATTAGTTTCGCCTGTTTGACTTCATCAAATTCTAATTTAATTGGCCTGGTTTTGTTTGGAATTTTACTTCCGAGCCTGTAAATTTTCACATCTTCTAGATTGAACTCGCTATTAATTTCACTAATAGCTGCTAATACCTTTTTTCCATCCTCCAAGACGCTCACTGTAGTTGAGTTCGAATTACACTCGGGGACGTTGAGTAAAATTATGTTCTTCGAGCGGGTCTTGCGTTCCTCTATCTCAGCGAGCACCTCACAAATTGGCGTTGTTTCCTGTGGTAATACTTTCTTTTCAATGAATGAATTCAGACTGCTTTAAGCATTCCTTTTTTATATCTGGCAGGTCTATGTTTATTTCCGCACAAGTGATTGCCCCTCAATCTTCTTCTCGGGGTTCTGATTTTGCTTTGATGGGTACAGTCTCCACAGTAATGCGACCTGGAATAATAAAACAATAACAAATTGATAAGCTACTTGCGGTTGCTAAGCGGGTACAAAATCCCATTGCACAAAAATCCGTAATCCGATAGGTTTATTATATCGAAATAGATCTGAAATACAGTAAAGGAGTTATTTTTTCTATGGAGAAATAGACGTCAAACATGCAGTTCAAGTAGAAAAATAATTATCTATTATTAGCCGTTGCTGCATGAGCAGTTAATAACGATGCTTTGGGAATCCTAGTAAAGTTTGCATGGAGAAACGCGAGAATATCCAAAATAAAAACAAAAAAAATTACAAAAGAATTAAATATCCCTGATATACATCGTCAGTTTATATTACAAATATAATTGATTATATTAAACTAGCTTAGTAAAGTAATGTTATAATGCTGATGTAGTTTGTTGCACAAAGATTAAAAAATTGTGAGTAAATATATTAGCCTGTTGTCAGAGTAAAACATAAATAGAAGTTCCGACTGCACCCATCTGAAACACCTCTGTGATATGCAATCGATAATGCCACTTACTGATTTGTTGATCACTCTCGGCATACGGCAAAGATTTCTTTTTCACACCAAGCAGGTGAATTTCTATATCCGTAAATGCCTGTTTTTCACCTGAGCTTTCTTCCTGCGACCATGGTTCAGTCTTGATGGTAACATTCTCTGGGATTGGAAGATCCATGGCTATAATGTGAAAATAAGTAAGGTCTTTAGCAAAACTTATTATCTATATCATAAAAAATATTCATCACATAGTTTAAATAGCTTTCGTTTTTGAAAAAAAACAATATGATTCGTAAGCAATTCGCATTTCTTCAGAGTTTACTAAAAACTAATGGTACCACAAAATAAATTTTCTGTTTTTCAAAATGTATATGATGTTCACTGGGGGTAATTAGATGAACTTACTAGTCGCTTGGTTTTAATGTGTGACAGCGGCCGTAAATCAACCACGAAAAAACCAATTTAATCTCATCTGTCACGTGTTTACAAGTGTTGGATAGCTCAGTATGTTATAAAGCTGTCAAAACTAATCAATCAAGTGCTTAGCGATATATTCTCACAATAAACAAGCACCAATTTACGAGTTTAAGTGTTACTTTCTTGACATAATTAGAACCTACTTACATGCAAGGCAAAGCGCGGTCGTCAATTTCAAGGCGTTGAAGAAACGTCACAAGGAATTAGAAGCACTTCAATTTTTAAATCATTGCTTTAAAAATGTGTTGGTTGTTGAAATAATCTCAAATGGTATAAATTTAACATAATTGTTATGTAGTTTATACGGTATTACATTAGAAAGACTGTTCCTATGAGAGGGAAGCAATCATAAATAAACCACTCACTAAATCGATATCTTCGGGCTTTTGTACGTAGCAAATTGGTCCTATTTAACCATAGATATGTCATTATTTAGCCAAATTTAATGCGTGCAACAAAAGTACGTCCAGGGGCATTTCACTCAGCTTTGGCCTTGAAACCCATTTGAAACCGCCACGCCCACCTCATTATTCTTTTAGAAAACTAATAATATGGCTAAAAGCTCACATCTCATTGGTTACAGCAGAAGGATTGGTTTGATCTCTCGCTCTCTACCATAATGACTCGTGTAACAGAAAGAGATGACAGAATTTTGTCATTTGTCTGTTTTCGAATCATTCAAACAAAATGAGAGTGGTTTATTTATACACGCGGATTTTTCATTTGCTGTCGTAATACTATCATTTCGCCTCGTAAATATTGCGTGCTAAAGTTGTTCGTGATAAAAAATACAATATAAGCTACTATAGTGTTAGCGAGTTACAAACATATATTCAACCTACCCACGTAAGTTCAAGTTTAAAGTGAATTGACAGTTTTTAGGCTATACGTTCGGTTTTTGTTAAACAATTCTTCATACTTGGCATATGCCTTCCTCCGAAACGAATAAATTTCATTTATTATATCGACCAACTTATTTATGTTATTGATTAGTGTTATCCTGTATTATCTTATTGTTTTGGTGAAATTAAAGATTTTTAAACATATGTAACCATGTGTTGAAAATAGGCAGAAAAATGTCGGAATTCATCGCTGTACTGTCGGACAATCATGTTTCGGAAATTTTCTTCAGTGTTTTTTAACAAATTTATGTCATTTTGGGTTTTTTCTTCTCAGATAAACTAGTTTCATCAAGGAAATAAACTGTAAAAGTTTATTTTCTTAGTCAGATGAACCTTGCCCTTGGAAAACATTTCGACATTTTTTTGCTTCAAGGACATTTTTCTTTTTAAAATAGTTTTTTGGGCTAGTGAGTGAATGGAGTAGGCCGAGAGCAATTATATTGCCTATGGTTGCATCTTATTTTTAAATGGCCTTGAGATTTTTCTACCTTGTCTACTGCTCCGCTCCGCTCGGTAAGTACTGCTTGTATATCTGTGGTTAAGTACTGTATAATTCTGTTACATACAAAAAGCCCGAAGATATCGATCTAGAGAGTGGTATATTTATGTGCAAGTCTTACTGTCTTACTGCCACCGTTCCCGCGCTCTGCGTAATTGTAAAAATCATCCTCACGAATAAATCAAAACATCAACCGTGCAGTCACTCGTTTCAATATCCCATATCTCCTGAACACCATTTACGGATTTGAAAGGCGCCGTAAATTGGTGCAAAAAAAAATCTCAATTTCAGATAACCACCGCACCAGCAGCTGCAGACAAGGCACAGCAGAACGCGACAATTTCTGCAGACCAGCTAAAATAACACCGCAGAACGAGCATCTGTGTCGTTTGAGGACACCCAGACATCGTACAAAACCGGCGATAATAATCCCACAATGGATACAGTCATAAACTCTGGGTTAAACTACCCGTTTGCTGGCGAGACAATATTGCACTTTGGTTTGCACAAGCTGAAAGCCAGTTTTCAAACTCAAGAGTCAAGGATGACCTCACCAAATATATCATTATTGTTAATTTTTTTATTTTTTGTGTTTAATTCGTAGAACTCCATTTAATTTATTTTTTTTAATTTAATTAAAATCAAATTTTTAAAAATTCAAACAATTCAAAAAACCAAAAATACTTGCATAACTTAATAATTATATTATTAAATTTGATTTTAAGTAAATTAAAAAAAAAAAAAAAAAAACATTATTGTTGCCGGTTTGGATATGGACACCCTCAGAATCGTGAGCGACGTCGTCTTAAATCCCCCTGCAGCAGACAAGTACACTCTTCAGCACTCATTGAGAGATTACAAGATTTTGAAGAAAACCTACTCATAACCGGACTTCTAACCGGACTACAGCTCGATGACAGGAAACCGTCTGGACTACTCAGACTCATGCATGAACTCGCTGCTCACACTTCGGCTGCAAAGGCAACCTCAACAGGTCCAGGCCATATTGGCCGCACTACCCGATGACAACCTGTTACAACTTGCGTCTGCAGCAGATAAAATTTTGGAAGGATACCAAAAACACAATGTGGAGCAGTAGACCAGAAACAGCGTAATGAAAACATTCCGAACGTAGATTTAAACGTGTGTGCTGTACTCCAGAGTTTGCAAGAGCAAATTGCGTCACTCACTCTCGAAGTCAAACAACTCAAAACGACTCGAAGAGATGGTCACGGACAGGCTCAAAGCTATTATGAAAACAGCAATCCCAGCACGCGCCGAGAATGACGTCATCCATCTACATCGTACCCGAATTCCGCGCGACCACCTCAATCCAGGTCATGCCGTAGGCCAATATACACCAACAATACCTCAAACGGCTACTGCAAATATCATGAAAAATTCGCTGACAAATCGTACTATTGCATTAAACCATGTACTTTTAATAGCAACAAGTCGGGAACCAACAACGGAAAACCGCAGTAGGGACGTGCGATTGTCCTCGACATACATGTCGTCTCTTCATCCATGAACTCATAAGGCAACAAAAAATTTTGATCGACACCGGTGTTGAGGTATCCGTACTCCCAAGGTCAAGCAGGATCACGAAAAATACAACCTAAAGAAAGCAACATTAACGGACCAGTCCACTACAGATTGGAGGAATGAATTCTCAAGGACCCTCATCCGGCATCTCGACGTTATCTGCTAATCAGAAATACCGAGACATTTTAAAATAAATACCCTGCATTGACACGACCCGACATGAAGACTCCAGATGTTCGTAAACATAATTTTACACATGTGACTGAAACAAGGGGACCGCCTGTAACAGATCGAGCCCGCAAACTGGCACCGGATCTTTTGGAAGCGGCTAAAAATTAATTGAAATACCTTATGGAGCATGGAATGTGTCGGCCGTCAAAGAGTAGTTGGGCGAGCCCATTGCACATGGTTAAGAAACACAACGAAGAATGGCGCCCTTTTGGGGATTACAGGCGTTGGAACGCGACTACGGTCCCAGACAAATACCCTTTTGCACAGCTCCACGATTTTTCGCATAAATTGACAAAAGCAAGAATATTCTCAGCGGTAGACTTAATGCGAGCCATTATAGAGCCGAGTATATAAAAAAAGCATGTTTCTAATTTTCGCTTATTTGACAATTAAAACCAAATTAAGATTTGTAAGTAGGAACTTTAATACTTACAGAGGTGCTTAGTTATAAAACATACATTATTTATTATGAAATTTGAAAAAAAAATAAAAAAATTAAATTAGTCTAGCATGTGTGCGTAAGTGTTTCGTTAAATTTGACTTCTGTGAAGAGGAGTGGTTACAATGGTGACATGAATAAGCTTTTTCTCCAGTATGGGTAAGAATGTGAAGTTTTAAATGTCCCCTTTGAGTACATGAATAGCTGCAGTACGAACATGAATAAGGTTTTTCTCCAGTATGGGTGCGTAAGTGTACCGTTAAATCTGACTTCCGTGAGCAAGAGTAGTTACAATGAAGACATGAATAAGGTTTTTCACCAGTATGTGTGCGTAAGTGCACCGTTAAAACTGACTTCAGTGAGCAGGAGTAGTTACAATGGGCACATGAATAAGCTTTTTCTCCAGTATGGGTAAGAATGTGAAGTTTTAAATGTCCCCTTTGAGTACATGAATAGCTGCAGTACGAACATGAATAAGGTTTTTCTCCAGTATGGGTGCGTAAGTGTACCGTTAAATCTGACTTCCGTGAGCAAGAGTAGTTACAATGGGAACATGAAAAAGGTTTTTCACCAGTATGGGTGCGTAAGTGAACTGTTAAATTTACTTTGCTTACGCAGGAGTAGTTACAATGGGGACAAGAACAAGGTTTTTCGCCAGTATGGGTGCGTAAGTGAACCGTTAAATGCGATTTGCTTATGCAGGATTGGTTACAATGGGGACATGAAAAAAGTTTTTCTCCAGTATGGGTTCGTAAGTGTACCGTTAAATCTGATTTGCGTGAGTAGGAGTAGTTACAATGGAGACATGAAAGAGGTTTTACTTCGGCATGTGTCTTCGGGACCGTTATCACATCTGGAAAAGATAACAGATAAAGCTCAATAAGTCGGTATCTATAATGAAACGATAAGATTATTAAAACTGATTCAGACAAAAAAAATCCATTTTACCTGCAGTCTCGGTAATACTTTCAAATTGCTCTGAGCATTCCTTTTTAATATCTGGCAGGTCTATGTCTATTTCCGTATAAGGGATTCCCTCACCATCTTCTTCACGGGGTCCTGGTTGTTCCATGGGTACAGTCTCCACATTAATGCTACCTGAAACAGAATATCAACAAAATGTTAATAATTATTCATTTTCGGGAAATCGAAAGTTTACATTTAATCAGTTTGTACATAAATAGTAAAATAAAACCAATTATGGATTTTCTACTTGTGACTTTACCTCTACTGAGACAGCATAAAATGGAATAAGTAAATTAAATTTGTGAGAAAGGAATATGAATTAAAAAGTTTATACAAAACAAAAGATTAAATAAAACGAAAAATTTATAAAACAATACATTTATAGCCATGGAGAGAGGATGTAGATATTAATCAAATCATTATACAGATATAAACAATAGAGACATAAACATTGTTCACAAACCATCAGAGAAATATTCTTTTATGGACCTCTTGTATTTGGTTCGCAACTGAAAATATAATATGTCTAATATCAACGATACATTGAACTAGCTTAAACATGAAATACCGTGAAATAGAAGGTACATTATAATTGAAATATTAAAAATGGAAAAAAAATAAATTCACGTTAATTTATTTTATTTATATAGGTTGGTCCTTTACCGTTTGTTTAAAGATTTTTAAATTATTTATTGAGTAAGTTTATACAATATTTGAATATAAACAAGATAATATTTCATTTTGTAACTTTAAATATTTTTACAATAAACATAAAATTTCTTTTTACATTCATTCATTCTTCAGACTTTCGGGCATTTCATCATACATCTATAGTCCTTTGTACATTGGGCAGTTCTGTGATTTTGATTTCTGCATATGTGGCAATCTAATTCTATTTACATTTCTGGTTTCGTAATTATGAACATCTCTGTTAAAAACAATTTCATCCTAAAAATATTTTGGCATTTGGTTGTGCACGACTTTATGCACAAAATTAACATAATATGTAGCAGTGTCTTTTTAAACAAACTTTTACAATTTTTAAAACGACACATAAATTCAAAGCAGGAATTCTAGAGTTCATTGAAGCAGAGGTTCAGGGACACACAAGAGAAAATCGTATTTTTCATTATACTAGCTGAAGAACCCAGCGTCGGCTTCACCCAGTTTTTTGTTTTAATTTGAAAGGTAATTTTTATGTGTTAAAATAAAATTTTGGTGACGTTTGCAACTACCATACTAGGGTTCATGCCCGTATTATGGTAATCGTACATGATTAATGTAAGAATAGCAATCATAAAACAAAACGGAAAAGGAAATTGTTATGGTCAAAAAAATCTTATATTGGACATCGAGTGTGCAAAAATTCTTCAACAAATGTCAAAATTCTACAGGGGTGAGAAAAGGGGATGGGGATAGATTTTCGAAATATCTTGTAGACAGTCGCCTTTAACTTGTTTAGAAGGTTAAGTGTGCAAAATGTCATCAATCTAGGAATAATAGATATCAAAACACAAACATTTCTTGAATTATGCAATTTTCTTCAGGTAGGTAGGTACCATAGTGTTGATTATTCCAATTGACAGAATCTAAAATGGACACCATCTTGAACTGGAAACGGAAAATACAAACAAATTTACAGGCGTACATAAATGCTCAACAGTCGACTTAAAACAGAACTCCGCTTGGCTCTTTTGAGTAGAGAATTTTTGGGGTGGATTGATTTACATACTTTAATAATAAAATATGACGAGGCAACATTTGACGAATTAAGAACGAATTAATAAGTTAAAAGTTTTCTTAGTTCATCAGTTGCGTGTAAAGCAATATTCCAAAGGTAAAATTTTGAAGTGAAATAACACAGAACTGCGCTGTATAATTATTATTATAATAATTAAAAGTATGGACGACAAGAGGGGAAGTAAAGAACAAGCATCTGTTCTGATTATTTGCATCGGAAACACTTCTGTGATATGCAATGCAACTTACTAGTTGGCTGAACACTCTCGGAATACTGCAAACATTCCTTCTTCACATCCGGGAGGTGGATTTCAACATCCTTATAGGCCATTTCACCTGAGCCTTCTTCCTGTGACCATGGTTCAGTTTTGATGGAAACACTCTTTGGGTTGGAATCCATGGCACTGCTGTGATAACGTCCTGTTGTGTAATGATAATTATTCTCAGCTAAAAAATAAGAAAGACTGTAACAAAAACTCTCTCTTTGAACAGTTCATATTAAAAATAAAATATGTTTCGTAAGCAATGCTTACTTCTTCAAAATTTACTTAATTAATGGTTCCACAAAAAAGGTTTGCTGTTTTTGAATTAGCGAAAATGACTTATGTGATGTTCAAATAGGGTCAAGGTTAGATGAACTTCTTAATCGCTTGATTTTAATGTTTGACAGCGGCCGTAAATGAACAATAAACAAACTCATGTACTCTCTTTTGTTTCTCGTGTTATATCGCTAATGCTGTTTAAACTGATCAATTAGGTGTTGAGCGATATAATCTTACAATTAACAAGCACAAATTTACCAGTTTAAGTGTTACTTAGTTAATTTATAAAAGTCTTACTTACATACAAGGCGAAGCACGGCGGTCAATTGCAAGATATTGAAGAAACCTGTTCAAAAAAGTAAAAGCATTTCAATTTCAATTATTGTGTGGTTCATATAATATTAATTTATAAAGACAGAGCAACAACTATACATGATAAGGAAGAAAAAGCAAAGGGACACAATAGTCGGACACCTGACTGACCTGACGTTTCCATCCATAGGGATGATCGATATTCCTGGCCCGGTTCCCGGCTCCATTGCCGTCATTGGAACTGGTTATTATTTATTTCTTTGGAACTGGTACATTTTTGCACTATTTATAATAAAATTAATAAGTGACTTCTCTTGCAACTCACGCACGGTTTCTTTTTAACGTTCGGCATCAGTATGTGGATTTCAAAACCACAGTGACATATAATTTCAAATAAAAATCATTCATAAAAATTATACAGACTTAATAATTTTAAACAAACATATCAAACCGGAAATATGTCGTCGATCCAATATTTTTAATCAATTTAATGAGAAAAGTAGGAAGCCGTTATTTAGACATTATCTAGAAACACCAACTGTAAAATATCACAAGAATTTATTTAGCATTCTTTCAATCGTGTGAAAGAACTTTATAATTTGATGAGCAAACTATGGAATTATACTAGATATGACTGATATTGTTGATATTATGAAAGTCATTAAAATACTCTTAAAATAAAGTCAAACATTTGAACAGCTTTATTGGATATGTCTACAACAAGAAACTAATGACTAATTAGGTTGGTCCGGTGTATGCATAGATATATAACACCCAGTGGACTAGATCGCCAATCACCCTACCTCCCGTATAGCAGCGCCCGTAGTGATTTGAAGAGCCGATCCGCCATCTTGTAAAGGTCAGCCGTGATTTGCCTGCTTGTGTACAATGGAGAATTGATTGCAAGTTTATCAAGTTTAATTAAATATTTTGGATTGTTTGAACCATGGTTGTGGCGTGTGCAGCATGGGGTTGGCACCAACAGACGCGACAAGAAGAGAAAATTACAATTTAATTAGAAATATAGTACCTATACATTTCATAAAAAGATGTTTAAACAAATATTTATTTATTTATATATACGCCTAAAAAGGCTTTTACATAGAAGTGATTCATGATGCAGTGTACATAGGAGAATATGTATTATACATGAGATATTGACAGTAAATAGATAATATAATCCATTTTAAAGAAGGTACAAAATACACACTTGTAAAATTGTGATTACAAGTATAATAAGAAAATATTAAAAAATATGAAGCAATATTAGTAAAACGTAAGAGTAACATCAAGTAAAAAAGAAATTACAACATCACTACATATAAGACAAAACATTAAAACTAATTTACCAACGCTACTCTAATTTGTAGGATTCAACAAAGAGTTGGTGTAGATTATGCTTAATTCTAAACTATATGGAGTCAATAAATAAATCAATAGCGCCCCCATACTTGTTGCCCAGATCATGCATCCTATTGGTCAGTGAGTGTGTCTGATAGTTGGTCGAGTATGTATTACAGAAAAATGTTATATTTTGTCTTGTATTCCTAGTCGGCACATGTAGTTTAATAGTGGCAAGGATGGCAGGACTATCAATTAAGTTGTTAATGACTCTGTGTAACACAACCAGGTCTGAAATAATTCTCCTGTCAGACAGTGTTATTAGATGCAATTGATTCATCAAACTGACATAATTAATGTAATCAATAGGAATTCCGAGCTTAAAATTTACGTACTTAAGAAATTTGTGCTGAACTCTTTCTATATTATTGGAGTGAACTTTATATAAAGGGGACCAAATAGGTGAATTATACTCCAATTTACTTCTGACTAATGAAATATAGAGGGTTCTCATACAATCTATGGACTTAAAATTAAGTTAATATTAGTTAAAGTTCTGCAAAGGAAGCGAAGCATCTTTAAAGCCTTATTACTTATTAGATATATAGTTGATGTGTTCAATGAATGACAAGTTTTCATCGAATATTACACCCAAGTCACGAATATGTGATACTGGTATTAATTTAATATTATTTAATGTATATTCATGTAGTATATTATAACTGATAATATACTACATGAACATAATAATATAGTAATAATAATATAATGTAGTATATTATAACTGATAATATACTACATAAAAATATGTTCTTTGTACGATAGAATGCATGTATTTTGAATTCCGCCGTAATCTGACTCTTTGAAGATGGCTTCAAATTCCTACGGCAATGGCCGCCAGGTTGGCGATCTAGTCCACTATGGGTGTTATATATCATTGGGTGTATGTATTCATAGACATTCATTCAGAACAGATTTATTCAACACATGACAATTCAACACAGTCATAGCTCATCTTATCACAGATTCAGAACAATACAAACTAAAATTAGTAATTTTTCAAAAGAAGCAAACACATTGTGACTTGACATTTTTAATAATAAAAACGGAAACACTTTGTTTAAAGTCACTTTATTGAAATTTTTAACGTCTACCGGTTTCGGTACCTCCGTACCATCATCAGGACAGTTATAAAAATACTAACAAATACAGAATAATACACATATATATAAACAAATAGTTGAGAGAGAAAGAGATTAAAAACAGAGAGAGACAGTATCAGTTGTGGGCGGGAAGTGGGGGAGGGGAGTTAGGGATAACAGGAAACATATTTATTATAGGGCTGAACGTTAAATTTAATTGAATATTGATAATTTCAGCCTTTGAATTGACTGATTTTTTTATTTCCAACGCTTCCAAGTTGTTAAGTCGTAAACCTATCTCATTTTTGTGAAGAAAATTAAGAATACAAAAAAATTAAGATGTATTGCCATAAATAAATACGTCTACAGTAGTCCACCAACTCTCAACAATAATAACTCCAACCAGCAGTGGAGAAGAATTTTGTATATTAATAACCTTTCCTCTACATGTACAGTTAAATTCCCCCCAGAAATTAAACCAGCGTATTATACTAATAATAATCTAGGAAAATTTTTAATTAATGCCAAAGATAAAGAAGATGTTCTTAGCCACTCAGGCGTATATAAAATTAGTTGTAATGATTGCCCAGCATTCTACATAGGGCAAACATCACGCAATGTAGAAACTAGAATAAAAGAACACCTAAGATGTCTAACCAGTTCGGGATTTTCAGAATTTGCAGAAAATCTAATTAATAAAGATCACACTTTCAACCGTGACACGGGTATTAAAGTCCTTCACAAAAATGAGATAGGCTTACGACTTAACAACTTGGAAGCGTTGGAAATAAAAAAATCAGTCAATTCAAAGGCTGAAATTATCAATAATCAATTAAATTTAACGTTCAGCCCTATAATAAATATGTTTCCTGTTATCCCTAACTCCCCTCCCCCACTTCCCGCCCACAACTGATACTGTCTCTCTCTGTTTTTTATCTCTTTCTCTCTCAACTATTTGTTTATATATATGTGTATTATTCTGTATTTGTTAGTATTTTTATAACTGTCCTGATGATGGTACGGAGGTACCGAAACCGGTAGACGTTAAAAATTACAATAAAGTGACTTTAAACAAAGTGTTTCCCTTTTTATTACTAAAATTAGTAAATTTTCATCACACGGGATTCAGCACACCTTTTGCAGATTCACTTTTACCAATTTTAGCGCTAAAACTTGCCTTCCATTTTAAGACTGTTCAAGCTCGTCAAAACCAATAAACATTTAGAACGTTATACAATAAATATTTAAAACGTACCTACTTTCTTATAATACCAAAATATCGATTAAAAAATGCGCATTTCGCGTTAAAAAAATTCACTTAGGTATTTTGAATTAAATTTATGGATTTCCCATAAAAATTCGCGTTGTCAATGATCTTATAATTATTATCCTAGAAATAAATTTCATTGGAAGGGGGTGGGGGGGCAGGTTTTGATGTGTGCGGAGAAGTATGAAAGAATTTTGATGTTTTACTTTTGACCGTCTGTGGCTGAGTTGATATCGCGTTTGGGTCCCACCGAGGTGTAGTGTGTTCAATTTCTCGGCTGGCTAAGTCCTCAATCAAAACACAAGCAATATTGTCCGCTTACTATGGTGGTAGTAGGAGATTTTCAAACATTGTCAGGTTATTCGTAAACCGGGGATGTTTGTCTTTCTTTAAATAAAAAATTATTTCCTCCAAATTCGAAAATCATTTGTTGAGGTTTTGACACACTTATAAATAATACATTTAATTTTATCCATTGGGTTAATTACTCGTATAACTAATAGTTTCTAGTAATTTTGCGTAAAAATCACGTACGTCCTTAAAAGGATAGTATAGATAGTCCCTATAAGAGGACATATAAGATTCTGCATAGCCCAATTTTATATGTTCTCTTAGAAATTTATTATCATTTCCTAATGTTTTTATAAAATGTATCACCAAATCATTTAAAAAATAATGTTTGAATAATGCGTATATTTATTTTTAATAAATTCGTGCCTCAAAAATCATAAAAGTAACGTAATAAGATATATTAAAATTCTAGCAATGTATTCTTTCTCCGCGCTTATCAAGAGATTTTGGATTTATATTACATGACTACAAATATTCTATAAATTGTTGGCGGTACCGCAAACCAATCGTGAAGCGTAGATCCCTGCTTGGTCGACAAAGATGGTAAAAGCGCCCACGGTGGCAAATCAGCGAACCAAACTCAGGGGCGGAAGCATTTGAATGTGCTGCAACAGTTTATTGTTATACTGGTGGATACTATATCACTATAATACTGTACTTATATCATTGGGGTTATTTCAAAAATGAAAAAAATGTGCCTTAATAATTTTATTTGTATAATAATGTAAGGTATGGAAGGACCTACCCTCCCCAATAAAGACTTCATCGAAATGCTTGGAGTAAGTTTAACAGACCGGCTCGGACAAGGACTCCGGCAAGGACTGCGGTCCGTTTGATTGACAATCCATTGTTAAAAAACCGATTGCCGTCTCTAATGCACAGACACACTGTGGACATGCTCAGTCTGTTCTACAGGTATTATGATGGAGCCGGCACTAAAGAGCTTGCAGCATTGATCCTTAATTCACTGGTGCACGTGCGTGAAAGTCGACGTACACAAGCGGAACACCCGTTCAAAGTTGATGTTGGCTTCATGAGAACGGGCCGCTTCTTCGACTAGCTTTTGTGCAAGACGCTTCGCATGTCGGACGAGCTACCGGCATCTGTTTTTCCTCCTTCACATAATTCAGGCCTCTTCACGAACCGCATAGACATGATAATCATATGCTAATCAAAATGCGTTACATTGATATACTTGGTGTTACTTTAAGTGACCAGCTAAGGCACGGGGGCTCCATCGAAGCCAGTCAAGTAAGCCTCCCAGCAGCCGGGTGTTCTGTACAGGGCCCACATATACTTTACAGTACACAATTTCTGACTCTGTATAAATCGCAAGTGGGCCTCAATGTTGAATAAATTAATCAATGTTAAATAAATTCCCCATATCTTAACAAACGGATTGCTATCTTCATAGAACAGGCTTCAGGTGGGAATTTTGTCACTGTTCTATCAGTATTTCAGCGTAATTGATCGCCCAACATTTGAACACAGTTAAAATTTATCACACGAGTGTGCAAAATTTCCTAATTGTACTGTCAAATGTAGGCTTACGGCCGAAATGCTAGCGCACACTGCAAGAAAACCACTAACGTTAGTTAAATCCAATTCTCAGTGACGGACAATATCAATTACTCAATCCAGTCCGCGAAAATTTAGAAATGGCCTTTGACGATAAAAATGCTGTTTAGTAAGATTAAAAACAAATCAAAACACAAGGCACTGTTCAAAATATTTATTTGTACATTAATATATCCATAATGTGCATGTAAAAGCACTTATGGGTATGTAATGTTATAAGAAAATATGCATTATGATGATAAAAATCAGTCCCTTTGCATAAAACATATTTATTTAATTTAAATAGTTCCACTTCTAATAAAAACATACATTGTAATATACATTTTGCTTTAAACTCGTGCGATAGGTTTATAGTAATAATCTCTACACAATATTGACAGACAAATGACCGGAATAAAATCAACGTGAGAATAATATTAAGTATTTTATATAAATTTATTAAAATAATACTAAATTTTATTCGAATTACCTCTTTCAATAACTTTTGAAGGATATACACATCAATGATAGTTAATATTAATAGTTATCTTTCACAAATAATAATGTGTGTGAAAGCTATTTATAAACAAATTAAATCATTTAAAGAGTAATGGCTCTAAACATTAATTACATAAAATAGTATGAGAATATTCATGACAACAATATAAACAGTAAATAGGGCTAGGGTACTGAGCCGCCCGGAGTGCAGGTCAAAGTGCTTTCACCCTACTACAAAGAATTATTATAAAAAACCAAAAAATCGGCTAAGGAAAAACATTTCCAATTCGCGTGGTTTAAAACAGGCAAAATGCCAATCCGAAAAGGACTGGGGGAAAAAATTAAACAAATTGAAAATGAAAATGATTGTTAAAAATGGTGTATGGTGTAAAATGTAGGTCACTCAGACCTCAAAATAACATTATCCTTATTTTGCATACCACCATGGCTGATGTACTTACAATGAACTTATATAGCACACAACAACATCATACAACCAATGATACATAACTCTGTGATTCTATTATTAACACTCCAGGTTCTCTTACAATATTTAACCAAAATATAAGATCCCTTAACGAAAACTATGACGAACTTGACATAATCTTATGCAACTTTTAAACAGATTTCAAAATTATAATCCTTACGGAATGTTGAATTTCAACCGCTTTTACAAAAAACACAAAAATAATTATACTAAATATCACACATTAAATAAAAAAAATCAAAATGTTGGCATTGTTGTATACGTAAATAATAGTCTTAACGCCTCTGCATCATAAATTGATTCAGTAAATACAAACTGTCAACAAATAATCTAATGTGTGTATTCTCGTCCTATACAGATAACCATCCATACATAACATTACACTATTTTTAGTGGATCTGGATTCTCACCTAAAAAAACTAACTTCATTCAAAAACATAATCATAGCTGAAGATCTAAACATTAACATACCTCCTAATGGTCACCCTCAAAATATTGGATACCAACTGATGCTTCTGGAACATGGCATTATAAGCACCATTAACACTCCTACAGGGGTAACCAAAGACTCAATGTCATATATCGACCACATTATGGTTAAATCAAAAAGACAAATATATATTGCACTATACGAATCGAAAATCACAGATCACTACACAAAAACGATAGGCCCGACTTCCCCAAATATAAACTCAACTTTCCAAAATAACACCGCAAAAAAAAATTTACTACGTGAACCTAACACAATGTTAAGAAAAACAGACATTGGAACATCTAACAAAAATGAACTCAACAGAAGGAGCATGGAATTATTTTTTAACATGTCTACAAACTCTCATTACCCAAAATACAAAAAGAACACCCACATCTATCCCTCATCGCAAAGTAAGACTTAAAAAATGGATTACTCAAAGCATCATAAATAAAATAAAAAAGGGACAAACTACACAAACAAGTTAAACTCAACCCTTATGATACCTCGCGTTATTTCTTCTATAAAATGTACAGAAATATTTGTTCCCTAACAATACGTTAAGCCAAAGAATTATACTACCGAAAAAACTGTAACAGCAAATTATGACCCTAAAACCGTATGCTCAATTTTGAGGGAAAGTACGCATTCACAGAAGAACAAAGATGATATCATAAAAAAAATACTAATTAATGATGAAGAACTCTACTTCCACGACAATCCTTTACGTATCCTCCATTTTATAAACAAACACTACATTAATATTGGAGTTAGCCTAGCTGAAAATATAAAAACTACGTTGCCTCTCAGAGATATCCAAGAACCTCGAAACAGTTCAACAAACATCAGTAGTGAAAATTACAACAGACATTTCAAATAACATAATGTAACGCTAGAAGATACCAATACAATAATTCAATCACTAAAGAATAACACAACTACAGGACCGGATGGTGTAGATTCTAAAACTATCTTGACACTTACGGCCGTTGTGGCCAACAATTTCGATGGATTATCAAAGGAATTCTGAGCCTGAGCCAGGCGCTGCTCAGTTAAGTGATCGTAGTGATTTGCTCCATTTCGCCTGTAGCCAGCATTTTGATCATAACACCTCGTGTGTAGCACTGTTTATTTACATAGACAAAAAAATGACGTCAAATTAGAAACTTTACATTTTAAATTAATACCGAAGCATTAATTAATTGTATTTATTATTTATACAGATAATTTACTTTAAATAGTGTAATACATAAACCGACATTTCATATTTTTAAAACAAACGTATTTAATATGTAAAAAAATAAGGTGTTAATTGACTTAACTTTTTTGTTTACGTCAAATTTGACGTTTTATGCAGTTGAAACTTTAAACGGTATATGGCAGTAGACCCAGAATTGGCGCACTCAAATAAACCCTCACTTTTAGTACGTAGTGGAATCCAAAAGCTTGTCAATGCATTGTCATTGTAGTTCAACAATAGCTGGAAAGCGCACATTACTTATGACTTGTTCATGTTTTCAGTTGGTTGTTGGTCATTCACTGACCCATAAGGAGTGGGAAATGGAAGGTTAGGTACATTTATAAATTAAACAATCTCTTCTTTCTATACAAATGTCTCATATATTGCAATAAATGAATCCACGCTACTAGAAAAAGCTTTATTCTCTTTGTGGATGGATTTGGCAGTTAATTTACTGATTTTAAATCTATTTTTGCTGTCATGTCTCTCTAAACTATCGACCAATGAAAATACATGCAGTTTTGTTAGGTTTTGATGAGCAAATATTAAATATTCAGTACTCGACGTAAAATGTCTTACGAGGTTGAATTTTTGAATTAAAAAACCGACAAGAGCGTGAACTGATGACAGATGACAGCGATGACAGATCGATTGCTTTCGCGTATTTCGCTCTGTTGTCAGTTTTTATAAGTAGGTCTTCCTTAAGCGTCTTTAATCCACGAGGTTAGCTTCCTTAAATTTGAGTGGTGTGGCGATCAAGTGCTTTGGGCAAAACGGATTTGGGCATTTCAGCAGGGTTGAGTCGAGTATTCGGCTCAGATTAGATTGGCCACAACGGCCGTTAGTCAACAACTACTTAAACCATTCAAATACTTAATTAATCTTAGTCTAAAAGAAGGAATTTTCCCTAGATTTCTAGAAAAAGGTTTTATTATTACAAATTTTAAATCAGGACCAATAAATAATGTAAACAACTAAAGACATATTACGCTACTAAATACCATTTCGACAATTCTTGAAAAAACAGCTTCAACACTATCTGGAAACAAAACAAATACTATCGATCAACCAACATGGCTTCAGGAAAAACAGGAGCACAGTACATGCAATAGCTACTGTAACGGACTTCAATACAAAAAATCTAGACGCTAAGAAAAAAGTTATATCTTTTTACTTAAATCTATGTAAAGCTTTCGACAGAATTTCAAACAAAAAACAATTCAAAAAGCTAAAAAACATAGGCAATAATGGAATAGAATTCGATCTAATTAAAAGCTTCATGTCCGACAGAATGCAACAACTAAAAATTGACAGCAAGACAAGTTATCCACTTTTAATCACGTACGGAGTCCCACAGGGGACTATAATTGGCCCTCTATTATTCCCCATCTACATAAACGAATTATGTGAAATTTTAATGTACGTATAGAAATAAACCATAATAAAGTATAGATATATAACAAGGTTCAGTGTGACAATTACATCTGTCGAAAAAGTCAAAACAATAAACACAAAACACACTTGAATTGATTTAGTTGTAATGTTGATGTTTTACTAGCAGTGGGACTTACATGAATTACTTTTAAGAGGTGTGTTGACTAGTCATTATGTTGGGTTAACATGCATAACTGAATAAAATATGAAATATTTTCCTTACTTATTTTTACATTTTCATTTTTATCTCTTTTCTAAATTCACAACATTTACAGTATCGGAAGCCATAAATCAAAAAAATAATAACTATAAAAGTTACACATTTTCCTGTTCACGTCAAAATTTTGAAATCCACAAAAAAATTGTTGGTAATAACAGGAAATTTGTCTAGTTTGGAATTAATAGCGACCAGGCAAACATAATTGCAACTTGAATTCACATGTAAACCCTATTTATAATAAATTAATTCTATTAATTAATCTTCTCGGATGTGGCTAGCAGAGTTTAACTACGTTTTTCCAGTTAATATGCATATTTTAGTATGCCTTCATCGGCAATTATTTATATTTTTATTGTGAGTATTTAAAATAATGTTATTGTGCCATGAACCAAAAGGAAAAGAACGACAATAGATAAATCGTAGCATCACTATTAATTTATGCCATCTGATAGTTGTATGAGTATATACAAGCGTATATAAAAAAGCACGATTCTTAATTTTGCTTATGTGACTAACCAAAACAAAATAAAGATTTGCAAGAAGAAACTTTATTGCTTACATAGGTGCTTAATAATAAAAGAAAGAAAAAAATATATGAAATTTTTTTAAATTTTAAATAAGATATAAGATAATTATTATAGTATGTATGCGTAAGTGTATTGTTAAATTTGAGTTCCGTGAGCAGGAGTAGTTACAATGAGGACATGAATAGGGTTTTTCGCCAGTAAGTTTGCGTAAGTGCACCGTTAAATCTGACTTCTGTGAGCAGGAGTAGTTACAATGGGGACATGAATAAGGTTTTTCGCAAGAATGGCTGCGTATGTGAAGTGTTAAATCTGATTTTCTTCAGCAGGAGTAGTTACAATGGGCACATGAATAAGATTTTCACAAGTATGGGTGCGTAAGTGCACTGTTAAAGCTGATTTTTGTGAGCTGGAGTAGTTACAATGGAGACATGAATAAGGTTTTTCTCCAGTATGAGTGATTAAGTGCCTTTTAAACGAGATTTTCGTGAATAAGAGTGGTTACAATGGGGACATAAATAAGGTTTTTCGCCAGTATGTGTGCGTAAGTGCACCGTTAAATCTGACTTTTGTGAGCGGAAGTGGTTACAATGGGGACATGAATAAGGTTTTTCTCCAGTATGAGTGATTAAGTGCCTTATTAAATTTGATTTTTTTGAGCAAGAGTAGTTACAATGAGGACATGAATAAGGTTTTTTGCCAGTATGTGTGCGAAAATGCACCGTTAAATCTGACTTACGTGAGCAGGAGTAGTTACAATGGGCACATGAATAAGGTTTTTCTCCAGTATGTATGCGTAAGTGTATTGTTAAATTTGATTTTTTTGAGCAAGAGTAGTTACAACGAGGACATGAAAAAGGTTTTTCGCCAGCATGTGTGCGTAAGTGCACCGTTAAATCCGACTTCCGTAAGCAGGAGTGGTTACAATGGGGACATGAATAAGGTTTTTCGCCAGTATGGATGCGTAAGTGAACTGTTAAATGTGATTTTCTTGAGTAGGAGTAGTTACAATGGGAACATAAAAAGGGTTTTTCGCCAGAATGGATGCGTAAGTGCACTGTTAAATGTGATTTGCTTGAACAGGAGTAGTTACAATGAGGACATGAATAAGGTTTTTCGCCAGTATGTGTGCGTAAGTGCACTGTTAAATTTGATTTGTCTGAGCTGGAGTAGTTACAATGGAGACATGAATAAGGTTTTTCGCCAGTATGGGTGCGTAAGTGCATTGTTAAATGTGATTTGTGTGAGCTGGAGTAGTTACAATGGAGACATGAATGGGTTTTTTCTCCGGGATGTGTCTTCAGGACCATTATCAAATCTGGAAAAGATGCCACATAAAGCTCATTAAGTAGGTATCAAAACGGTAAGATTATTAAAACTGGTTCAGAACAAAAAAATCCATTTTACCTGCAGTCTCTGTATATTTAATACTTTCAGTGTGCTCTAAGCATTCCTTTTTAACATCTGGCAGGTCTATGTCTATTTCCGTATAAGGGATTATTCCTACATCTTCTTCTCGGGATCCTGGTTTTTCCTTAATGGGTACAGTCTCCATATTAATGCTACCTAAAACAGAACAAGAACAAAATGTTAATATATATATATAAAGACATGAGAGTTTTGTGTGTGATTATTTGTTTCCGAC
The DNA here is from genome assembly GCA_026573805.1 of Hesperophylax magnus. Classification (NCBI taxonomy): domain Eukaryota; kingdom Metazoa; phylum Arthropoda; class Insecta; order Trichoptera; family Limnephilidae; genus Hesperophylax; species Hesperophylax magnus. Next base: position 391,477 of record JAIUSX010000214.1, on the reverse strand, counting down.
TTTATATCCCGGTTATATATTACCCATCGAAATAACTAAACCGTTCCACACACTTTTCTACAAATCATTATCAATCCACATTATGCAAGTGCATTATATAAGGATTCTAAATACAAAACAATACAAGAACAACACGTCAACCCTCCAGAGATCAAATGGGAAAATAATTCACCGACTCCAGATATTTTCATATCAGAGGGTCCGGCTCGGTAGATCTCCTAACTGTACCTATTAATCCTACTGATCCCTCAACATAAATATTTCGTAATCCTACATGTATTTAAAATGACTAGATTTTTTCATTTTTATATATAAATTCTTTGAAAAATCTAATACGCCTAAATTTTGAATGAGAGAGCTAGGTATAATGCCGGTAGCCGAAAAACCAAATGGTTATTTATTTATTTAAACGCCATAAAATGGCATTTACAATAAAGTGATTACAGAACAAGTAATGTGTAAACAAAAATATTGTTGCAAGTGATACAGTTGTTAATAGAAGTGCAGTTAAACAATACATAATTAAAAGAAATATCTACTAGTGTAGTTATTTTTTTTTTTTTTTTTTTTTTTTTTTTTTTTTTTTTTTTTTTTTTTTTTTTTTTTTTTTTTTTTTTTAGGTTTGTCAACAGTGATTCATATCAAAGCTCTCGAAATTCAATTACACAATTTAAACTTGGTTGATACTATCACTAATTACAGACAAACACAACATTGATGAGCACAAAACTATAAGTAAAGAATAATGTACATGTATGCACCTACATGCATACATGTATACACAAATACATACACTTACGTATACATTTCATAACAGCAATAGTAATTACTTTATAGATAAACACGATAGGTAGCTTTAAGTCTTGTTTACGTTTGATTTGAAAGTGGCCAGTGATGACATTGACAAATCAATGGGATGACTTTTATATGTCTCGTTAAAATAACGGCACATTCTTGGTAAAGGTGAGTCATACCCCAGCTTAGTTTTATATTTTTTAATATGTAACGGAATATAATGTATGAGTCGGGAACCAATTCTAGGAACGTTGAACATAATTTTATAGAGTAAAAAAGGGCAGTTTATTAGAGCATTAACAATTTTGAAAAGAAAATTTAAATCGATATTTAGTCTTCTCTGTTCAAGGGTGCGTACATTGTAGAAATTTAGTCTATCGGTGTAATGAGGAAGTGATCGAGCTCGCTTATCACAATACGCTAGGTGGTACATAAAATGTTTTTGAACCCGCTCTATTCGCTGAATATGAACTTTGTAGGTTGGACTCCATATAGAACTTGCGTACTCCAACACGTTGCGGGTCAAGGAATTGTATAGCGTTATTTTTGATTTGGGATTCTGAAAATTTTTACTATTTCGTTTGATAAATCCTAGCATTTTTAGGGATCTAGAAATAATGCTGTCGATATGAGGTGTGAAAGTTAGTTTTTTATCGAATATTACGCCTAGGTCCCGAATGGTTGTGACTTCCTGGAGTTTAGTACCGTCGATAAAATATTGAGTTGAGATTGAGTTGCGTTTACGTGTAAAAGTTATGTGGACACATTTTAAAGAATTCAGAAACATTCTATTGTCAGTGCACCACTTAGAAACTCTGTTGATATCATTTTGAAGGAGTATTGAATCAAGTAATGTGTGGATAATTTTAAAAATCTTACAATCATCGGCGAACAATAAAATTTTAGAATCCAAAATAACATCGCACAAGTCATTTATAAAAACAAGGAACAAGATCGGGCCCAAATGGGACCCTTGAGGTACTCCAGACGGTACATCTAATCCTCTTGATTCATAACCATCAAATACTACTCTTTGTTCACGGTCAGTTAGATAGGAGTGAAACCAGTTTAGTAAGGTACCATGAACACCCATGCGTTTTAGTTTATGTATTAATAATCTGTGATTTACCTTATCAAAGGCCTTGCTAAAGTCAGTGTAGATGCTGTCTATCTGTTGACCTTTATCGACAGCTTCGGTTAAGGTAGTGACATAGCAAAGTAAATTGGAGGATGTTGATTTCTGGGAGAGAAATCCATGCTGTTTTGGAGTAATAAGATTTTTGAGATGATAATTCAGACTTGGACAAATTATTTTTTCGAAAATTTTAGCAAATGAACAGAGAATGGAGATGGGTCTATAGTTTGTGACGTCGTGAAGGTCGCCACTTTTAGGTATAGGTACAATATTTGCTTGTTTCCATCTTGTTGGGAAAACGGATGAAGACAACGATTTCCTGTAAATGATAGTCAGAGGGAGTGCGAGACTGTGTGCACACTTTTTAATTAGGATAGGTGGAATTTTGTCGGGACCCGGACCTTTGCTCTGGTCGAGGTTAAGCATTGCTATTTTTACATCGTGCACACTAATATTTACTGTGTGCAGAACGCCATTTGATTGATCAATTGAAACGGGATGAGGTTGAGTCTCTTCGTTGCCTCTTATGTTATCTTTCTCATATACTGATGAAAAGTGTTGGGCAAATAGTTCACTGCTTTCCTCGCCATTGGATGACTTTTTTTCTCCATACGTCATATTTTGGGGGATAGTACTGTTATTTTTTTTCTTTTGTTTGATAAATCTCCAAAAAGTTTTAACGCTATTATGATTAACCAGACACGATTCGATTTGTTGAATATATTTAAAGTAGCAATTACTAATGAGTTTGGAACAACGGGTGCGTAAGAGTTCGTAAGAATTTCTATCACGAGGATTTTTATATTTTTTATAGAGAATTCGAAATTTATTTTTTTCCTTAATAAGTTTAACTAAGTCTGGTGAGTACCAGTGGGGATACTGCTTATTACAATTTACAATTTTGGTTACGCATTTCTCAATTATACGATTCAGATGAGTGTAAAATATAGAAACCATATTGTCTACCGACATGAATTCAGGTAAGAGTAATGCCCAATCTAGTTCTTGTAATTCCCTATTGAATTGAATGTAATCATTTTTATTAAAATCATATTTAAGTAAGGTTTTATTTTTTAGCATTTTTGTTAATTTGAAATCAAAACTATAATCAATCTCTAAGGGTGGATGATGTACATCAATGCGACTTAAGATATCGGTACTTTGCCTGACTTGTAGTGCATGTGAATTGGATAAAACGAGATCTAAGATTCTACCGTTACTGTTCACAATGTCATTGAATTGATTGAGGTTATTTAGGGCAAGAAAGTTCACAAGATGGTTGCCGATGTCATTATTATAATTTTCTGGAGATAAGAAATGAGTCTGGTTAGGCTCATTGCGGGTCCAACGAATACCTGCCAGGTTGAAATCTCCTATAATTAACAAATTTGATTCACCAACGCCTTCCATAACATTGCTAATTTTTTTAAAAAGGTATTCAAAATTATCAACAAGCAACGGGGGGGGTATATAAATAGCACAGATATAGAGACATCTCGTTAATTTGTTCTGGCTGAATTTGATAGTCACCCATACGTCTTCCAAGATACTTTCCCAATGCTTGCAGCGGTTAGTTTGGTACTCTTGTAAAACGGCTATCAATACACCCCCTCCGTCACTTTTATGGTTAGAAGAACTGTTACGGTCCCTTCTGAAAACATTATAACGCGAGCCAAAAATTTCTGCATCAGATATAGAGTCGTTCAACCATGTTTCAGTTAGAATAATAATATCAAAATTGTTATTAAGTATTTCTAGATAAACTTCATTAAGTTTAGTTCTTAAACCCCTGCAATTCTGGTAGTAAATTCTTAGGTTGTCCATGTCAGTATACATAATTCACAGATAATATACCAATTGAAATTAAACAAAATACGGTAGGAGTCAGGCAAGCGAAGCTAACGAGTCCTGGTTGCGAATCACAACTACATGCGCTGAGTTTTCATCTTTACGTACAAATATTTTACCATTACGGATCCACACGAATTTATAATTAAGTTCTTTCGCTTTAATCCTCGTGGCTGCATGCAGGGCCTTGTTTGCTGGTGTGAGGTGTTCGCTGACGTATACCGGTGATTTGATGCCGTCGATGCCTAGATGTGTTGAGTTTAGCTTGGAGTTCATGTTTTTCTTGTTGTAGCTGACGACTGCAGCCAGGACTTCATCCCTTGCCCTCACGCTCGGGAGCTTCACGACGATTGACTTGGGCCTTCTGGAATCTGGTTTGATCTTGGGGACTCGATGAATGTTAAGTATTTCCGACTCGGCAAAGGGGCGAGAAATCACGGTTCCAAGTTGTTTAACGATCGATATCAGGTTCTCAGATTTATGCTCAGGTACGCACTGGATCTCGACGTTGGTTTCCCTGGCTGTCTGTTCCATGTGGGACACGCGTGCGTTAAGATCGCGCACTTCTGAGTTTAGCTTAACATTCTCAGCTTGTAAATTTTTTATTGTGCCCAATGAATCAGATAACATTTTTTTCAGGTCTTCATACTCGGCGGAAATGAAGCTGATGGAGTCTTTTATATCTGGCAGAATATTTAGTTTCGTATTAATTGTTTCGTTCATTTCTCGAAACTTTTTATCGATATAACTAATGATTTTATTGTCATCTTCCTCAGCGTCACTAGATGTCGTTGATTTTTTTTGAGCATTCCTCTGTCGACTCATGTTAAAGGAATTATTTATTTAAATATTTATTTTTAATTTGAATGTAGACACAGTATCGTGACTAATGCACAGAGCGAGAATGATTATGCCTGGTTGTGATTTTGGCTAAAAGTGATGTTGTCAATAATTAATTAGTTCTTATTTCTTCAGATAGATGGTGTAGGATTATTTATTTAAATTTATTTATTTTTAAAAAAAAGTAAAGTTTTTTTTTTTTTTTTTGGTCGGTGTGAGGATCGAACTCGATGCGCCGCGGCCGGATAATGTGCAAGCGATAGTGGTGCGTTAACCCGCGCTGCCACGGCTCCCTTCTGAGTGGTGGCGTATTTCACTCCTATATACTGTAAATTGCCTTAGCACAGTATATAATAACAGATGGTTGATTTTTTGGCAACAACACTGACACTTCACAGTTAGTTTAAAACACTTGTAAAATATAAATGAGACTTTATAGATTTCACAGAATTCGACAATTCTCTAGAGTGTTCTTCGGGGACACATTTAACGATAAATTATTTGGTTATTAGGAGTTATAATCTACAAATTTTGGATATTTTTGTGGAGCGATTTTTTGACATGCGCTCTTTATCACTTGACAAAACAGAAGTTATAGTTGTATGAATACTGGGTTTGTATAAGACCTGGCATTAATCGAGGTATGAGGTGTTTATGATGATTTATCATTATTCATTTTAACGCCCTGGTGGGCTTTTACATAAGAAGTTTTTTACATAACAAGCTTTTACATAACATAACATACAGAAACATTTTTAAATGGAAAAAGATAGACTATAAAAATAAAAATAAAAGTTAACATAATATGAAAGGTAGGTAGGTGAATAGATATGTTAAGGTAGAGTTAATTCATTGCAATAAAAGAGAAATAAACTAGTAGGTATGTTAACAATTACAAAATTACATGTGAATGGCTAAATGTGATACATGACAAAATTTATTTGTTTGTTCTCGCCTTGACGGCTTTTACATGCAAGGTAAATCATACAGGAGCATTATAACAAGTATATAGCATCATAAAAAGGATAACATAGTAAATAAAATAATAAGCTGAGCATGAAAGACATAAGTAGGCACAACACAGGTAGGTATTAGTATACGATAAGTGAATTGTATATTGTATAAAGGAGTTCAACCAGCAAATACTTATTTGGGCTCAGGCTAAAGAACATTCAGCAATTATAATTGTCACAATATTACACAAAACATAATTACAAACATACTCGAAGCATACCGGTTGGCAGTTGTGTAAAACATTTTCTAGCGATTTATAAAAGTAGGTAATATTCTTGTAATTTAAAATATATAATTATTTTTTTTTTTTTTGCTATTATAAATGTACGTAAGTTTGTTATTATTATGACAAAAATAAAAGGTACACAACAATTACATACAAAAAGAAGTAGGTATATATGATGAATAGTAATTAATATAAATAAATTCTATTAAGGCCTAGAATGTTATAATAACAGAGAATATTTTATTTGAACAGATTAGTATAAAAAAGTGATTTTTGATGTATAATCTAGCAAAATATTATAATAGAGTAATTAGTAGTGAGTTTATTTTTGCCTTCAAAATTAATTCTACTTGGAATAGCTGGGCAAGTATTGCAATTTGGCTTTAGTAAAACAGGGCTGTCAACGATTTTATAATACTTTTGGATGAGAAATAATATGTTGTTTTGTTTCCCGACTATGCACCGGTGCTGAAGGGATTAATGATGCTAATTCCTTACAAGTAGAACAAGTATGGCATTTCAACATCACGCCTGTAATCTAAAATGTAGTCTTCCATATATTTTTATAGTCTGAGAATGATAAATTCTTTTCATTTCCCGAATCTGTATATTTTATTATTTTTTCAGAAACAGATTTTTTAATATTACAGGAGTCTGGATTAGCGACATCAATAATATAGGTTATTTTTTTAAATTTTGTCATGTAAAACTATATCGGGTCTATTATGACTAATCGTTCGGTCTGTTAGTATAGTTTTATCATTATATATTATATAAAATGAATTTTCTAAAAATGAATTTGGTTCGTATTCATAATATGGTACTATATTACGGCAGTCAATCAAGTTATGTTTAAATACCAAACTTCGGTGAATTATATTTAAAACTTGTTTGTGCCAAAATTTATACTCGGACGGCGCTAATACAGAACATCCCGATATAATATGATCTTTAGTTTAGATTGTCTTGGTTTATCATGTCGATTTATATTTGAAATATGGATACGGGGTGCGTTGTTGAAATGTTATCTATGTATAATATCAATGTTACATTAAACTAGCTTCGAAGTGAAATACCGTCAATATGACGGGACATTATAATTCAAAATTAGAAAATGCAAAATAAAATAACTTAATGTTAAATTATTTTAATTACATAAGAAGTTCTTTACCGTTTGTTTGTATAATTCATACAACTCTTTAACTTGAAAACGACATTTAAATTCAAATCAGGAGTTGTGGAGTTCATTGAACCAGAGTTACAAAGACACACAATAGAATTTCGAATTTTTCGCTATACAGTACCTGGCCTCGGCCGGGCTTCACGCAGAGTTTTTTTATTATTTTTAACAGTTATTTTAATCTTAAATTCGACTTCAAGTGTGCAGAAATTCTCCAAGAAGTTTCAAAATTGAAGGGGTGAGAAAAGGGGATAGGGATAAATTTTCTAAATCTCTTGTACACAGTCGTTTTCTTATTGTTTAAATGGTTAAGTGTGCAAAATGTTATCAGTCTCGGAATTAAACAGTGGATTTCAAAATCAGACTCTCTTATTTATACAAACAGATGTAAATATGATAGATAGGTTCAAAATAGGTAAAGATAAATAGGTTTTGAGTAATCTGAAAGTATGTTGCCTGTTGTATGCTGATGATGCGTTGCTGATTGCTAATATTATGTATGATCTACAGTCTCTCGTGTCTAGGATGAACGAAGTATGCATAAGAACGAGTTAATGATGAATATAAGTAAGTCTTAAGTAATGGTGTTTGAAAGAGAGAGTACGAAAACAGTGTGCAATGTAGCTGTGAATGAGGAATACTTGGAGAAGGTGGATGAGTTTGTGTATTTAGGAAGCTTGTTTACGAGAGATGGGAAGGCTGACAGAGATATTGAAAGAAGAGTAAATGCAGGTAACTCCATTAATGGAGAACTGAACGCAGTTGGCGCTAACAAAAAATTGTCCAAAGTACCTACCTAAGGTACCTACCCTGATGTATGGAAGTGAGGCATGGAACTGGCAAAGAAAGGATGAAGTAGATTGAATGCTGTTGAAATGAGATCCCTGAGGCGTAAAAGTGGTAAAACCATGTATGATCGTGTGAGGAATGTGGAGATCCGCAAAGAGTGCAAGGCTGATGTAAGCGTAATGAGTCAGATCAAGAAAGGGACGCTTATATGGTTTGGGCATGTAGAGCGAATGAGCGAAGAAAGGAGTGTAAGGAGAATATACGATGCAAATGTGAATGGTTGCAGAAGTCGGGGATGCCCGAGGAATACATGGCAGGACCAAGTGAATCAGATACTTGAGTCGGGCCATGTCAAGAGTCAGAATAATAGAAGAGTATGTATGAGACGATGTATGAATGCGAATGAGGGAAGGAGTGTGTGCCAAGACCGAGTTGTTTGGCGGTCCGACCTCTCTGCCTACCCCTGCGGGGAAACGGCTTGATGGTTAGTTAGTTTTTTTTTTTAGGTTCTAAAATTTAAAATTTCATTATTCAATAAATCAAAACAATAATTTCCTATGAAAACTCAATTAATTTAATGGTGTGATACTTTCGTACTGCATATATATTTTTTTGCAAAAATTTTGGAATATGTTTTGTCGACCGTAGTTGTGAATTTGTAGTTTTGCGACTTTGTATTGGGAAGTATTAATTAATATTTGCCATGTTGTAGAACATTATAATAAGTATTTAAAATAAGAAAAGCATTAAAATAAGGTTTATTTAAATTCCTATTTACCATATCTTCTGAGTATTATTCGTAAAGTGTCATAAACTGTATTAATCTACTAACGACTGGACAAAATAACAAGGTTAAGTGTGAGAATTACATTTGTTGAAAAAGCCAAAACAAACACAAAACACACAAGAATTAATGTAATCGTAATGTTGATGTTTTACCAGCTGCAGGAGTCACATGACTTTCAATCATTATTTAAAAGTGTGTTGCATTTTAATTATGTTGGGTTAATATGGAACCCTAAAATACATAACTAGGTATATGACAATTTTCTATTTTTCCTTACTTAAATTTTTCTCTTTTTTCTAACCATACACTATGTACAATTTCAATACACAATAAATTAAATAAATAATAACTACAAAAGTTACACATGTTTCCATTTAACTTACAATTTTGATTGTTTATAATAGGAATTATGTCTTGTTAGGAATTAATAGTGACCAGGCAAGTATAATGACAACTTGAATTCACATCTAACCCCTATTTATAATAAATTAAGTGTATACACATATGTTTGCCATAATACATAAAAATAAATGTCGAAAAAAGTTATAATAAAAATAAGAATAAATTTGAACCGCTCATTGTAGTGCGAAAATTTTGCTTGTGCAATGATGGAGAATATGTCTAGCAGAGTTAAGAGACGCAATGCCTGCTTATGAACCAGACATTATCTACCCTTTTTCAGTTTTTTTATTATAATATGTATTTAATTCAATTTCATTGTGCCTTGAAGAACCAAATAGAACGATAATAGATAAATCGTAGCATTACTATTAATTTCTGCCTTATATTAGTTGTGTGAGTATTAATATAAGAGTAGGTATGTTTCTAATTTAATCTAATTTTATAAATCAACACAAAATTTGGTACTAAATTATAAAACATACAATATTTTATAAGAAGTGTTTTTCAAATTCCAAATAAGGGATCAAACAATTAGTCCAGTGCGGGTGTGATAAGTGTATCGTTAAATCTGACTTGTATGAGCATTTGTGGTTACAATTGGAAGACGAATAAGGTTTTTCTCCAGTATTTGTACGTAAGTGTATCGTTTAATTTGACTTGTGAGCAGGAGAAGTTACAATGTATTTATTTTATTTTTATGTATACAAAATTTATTAACAATTTAATGGGTACATGAACAAGGTTTTTCTCCAGTATGAGTAAGTCCATTGTTAAAACAGATTTGTGTGAGCAGGAGTAGTTACAATGGAGAGATAAAGAAGGTTTTTCGCCAGTATGGGTGCGTAAGTGTACCTTAAAATATGCCTCGCTTGAGCACGAGTGGTTACAATGGGAAAATGAATAAGGTTTTTCTCCAGTATGGGTGCGTAGATATGTTTTAAAATATCCCTTGCTTAAGCAGGAGTAGTAACAATGGGAACATGAATAAGGTTTTTCTCGAGAATGGGTGGGCAAGTGCACTGTCAACCCTGACATGCTTGAACAGTAGAAGATGCATGTGGAACACGAATGAGGTTTTTCTCGAGAATGGGTGGGCAAGTGCACTGTCAACCCTGACATGCTTGAACAGTAGAAGATGCATGTGGAACACGAATGAGGTTTTTCTCGAGAATGGGTGGGCAAGTGCACTGTCAACCATGACATGCTTGAACAGTAGAAGATGCATGTGGAACACGAATGAGGTTTTTTCCCGTATGGGTGCGTAAGTGTACTGTCAAAGATGATTTACGTATGCAGGGGTAGGCACAATGGAAACATTTATAAAGTTTTTCTCCAGTATGGGTAAGAATGTGAAAATTCAAATACCCCTTTTATAATGAAACGATAGGATTATCAAAGCTGATTAAGAACGAAAAAATGTATTTTACCTGCGGTCTTGGTAATACTTTCAGAATGTTCTAAGCATTCTTTTTTCACATCTGGCAGGTATATATCTATTTCCGTATAAGGGATCCTTCCTCCATCTTCTTCTCGGGGTCCAGGGTTTTCCTTAATGGGTACAGTCTCCATAAAAATGCTACCTGAAACAGAACAACAAAAAAAAAGTTAATAAATATTATGAGAGCTATGTGCATGATTATTTGCAAATACTGTTAGATTGTTTTATATAGTTCAATCAAGATCTTACTGATAAGATACTTGCCGACTTTGCAGTAGCAAAGCTAATTCAAATTCCCATCACATAAAAATTAATAATCGGATTGGTCTATTATGTCGATTTATATCTGAAATATGGATACGATAGTTAGTTTTTGAAATGTTAATTAATCTATGTCTAATGTAAACGGTACATTAAACTAGCTTAGACGTGAAATACAGTGAAAAACATGGAACATTATGATTCAGATTTGGAAAATAAAATAACTTCATGTTAATTTATTTTAATTATATAAGTATGTTCTTTACCATTTGTTTGAATAATTAAAACAAACTCTTTTGAAAACGACACTTAAATTCAAAGCATGAGTTCAAGAGTTCATTGAACCAGAGGTTAAAAGAAACACAACAGAATTGAGTAATTTTCATTATACTAGCTGAATTACCCAGCGTCGGCCGGGCTTCACGTTCAAGTTCAAGTTTTTTCTGGATTTTGAACGCTAATTTTTATCTATTTTGTATTTAATAAATTTTTAACTACCATACTAGGCTCATGCCCGTAATCAGGTAGGTAGGTACCATAGTATTGATTATTCCAATTGACAGAATCTAAAATGGACACCATTGGAAACGGAAAATACAAACTAATTTACAGACTATATAAATGATCAACGGTCGACTTAAAACAGAGACTTTACAACATTCTTCCTGATAAAATCAAAACATGTCATTCACAAAAAAATTTCAAAGATAGCGTAAAAAATTGGATCAAAAGTAATGACAGGGCCTTTACCGGTGCACTCATCCAAATTCGCAGTTATTGATGCAACCTAATTATTGTATATATTTTCATATAATTGTAGGTATATTATTAGGACTATAAACGAACTTGGTAAATAATTTATTGATATTGATGCTACCTAACTATTACGTGTTCGTAATGTTATATAATTGTAGGTACGTTATAATACTATAAATAAACTTGGAAGATAGCTGCCTCAACACAGGCTAAGCCTAGTGAGGCGGGCTATGATAAACCTTAACATATAACTACACTAACTTTTTTTTATTTAAATTTATTTTACCTACTGTTTAAATATTACTTTCCGTTGATAAAATTATATACTCATCTAATATATAAACCAATGTACACAAAACAGTCTTTCATGTATTTCTATAGTTATAGTTTGAAAATTTGTCACAATAAAGATATTATATTATTATTGTATCGCACACTTTTCAACAATGTCTTTCAAACACCGTTTGAAATAAATAAAACCATATTGCAAACTTTTCAACACTCTCTTTCAAACACTTGTTTCCAACACTCTCTTTCAAACACCGTGACTTTGTACTGAATTGAATTTATTAATAAATTATTTTGACACAAGAGAGAGTAATAGTTACACGATTCATTACACGTGTAACTATAGGTCATAAGTAATGATATTGTATTTGTTGTGGAATTAGGTTATTTTGGTTGGGAATGAAAATGTTTATTTTATAATTGAAAGAAGTTTTGGAGATGATTTACTGTAATAATAAAATATGGTGAAACAACTTTTATTACACATCGATGGAGGCAACTACTTGAGGAATTAGGAACTGTAATAATAAGTAAAACTGTAATGGTATAATCAGTTTAAGAATTTCTTAGTTTGTCAGTTTCCAGTAAAGAAATATTTCAAAGGTAAAATCAAAAGTACAGATGGACGACAAGAATGGTAGAAGAAAACAGGTAGGTGTTCTAACTGCGTCCATCTGAAACACATCCATGATATAAGTAATGCAACTTACTAGTTGGATGAACACCGTCAGCATACTGTAAACATTCCTTCTTCACATCTTGGAGGTCGTTTTGTATATCTGTATACGCCATTTCACCTGAGCCTTCTTCCTGCGACCGTGGTTCAGTCTTGATGGAAACACTATCTGGGTTGGGAAGATCCATGGCACTGCTGTGATAGGGTACTGTTTTGTGATGTTAATTGTTTTCAGCTGAAAATAAACAAGACCTGTTACGAAACCTCTCTACACAAAAATTAGATATAATGTTTAGGTGGAAATAAAACTCAAGTCGACTCAAAACATGATATGGATTTGAAAAAGAATCTTACTGTGAAAAAAACTTATATGTATCAACTAACTAACTAATCATCACGCCGTTTCCCCGCAGGGGTAGGCAGAGAGGACGGACCGCAAAACAACTCGGTCTTGGCACACACTTCTTGCCTCATTCACATTCATACATCGTCTCATACATGCTCTTCTATTATTCTGACTGTTGACATGGCCTGACTCGATTATCTGATTCACTTGATCGCGCCATGTCTTCCTCGGGCGTCCCCGACTTCTGCTACCATTCGCATTTACATCATATATCCTCCTTACACTCGCTCTACATTCCCAAACCATCTAAGCGTCCCTTTCTTAATCTTACTCATTACGCTGACATCAGCCTTGCACTCTTAAATAGGTATATTGAAACTATAAACTAAGAGATAGAAGAATTAAATTAATTAAGCCCATACCCAATTTCTACCGATTTATAACAAGTATTTCGATAACTGTTTGAGTTAAGGTCCAATTATAGTTATATTTGAAGATAATGTATATACAATATACATTTGTTATTCCGTAACGTTAATTATATACATTTTCCTCGATAGAAAAAATCGAAAAGAAAGGTCCGAAAATTATTAAAAACACATTTTTTTCTGTTATTTTATATGTAATAGGCATGAAAAAATCCACAGTGTATCTTTAAATGCAACTTAAGTATTTGTCGAGAGATGTTTGCTATATTTAAAAAGAGTCGTGTTTTATTAATATTTTCACCATTTTCGCTTGATTATTATCGTTTTTTAATACTAGCGCGCTCCCTCTTACATTCGTATTTACATATCTCCCTTTTCTAACCATCTTTGAGCGTTTACTACGGGCTCGAAAAAGATAGAAGATTCATTTCCGAATTGAATTTCATATTGAAAACATTTGTTTGTGATATTATAGCCCCTCTTTTCTTAGACTAGTTGCATTGAAAATGAATCCCTAAAGATAAACGGCCGGCATAGTCCAGTGGTAACGCATTGGACTGCCATTCCGAAGGTCGCGGGTTCGAACCCGGCGTGCGCAAATAAATTTTATTTGATTGATTTGTGTTATTTCACAATTAATTAATTAAAATAATATATAGTATATTTGCGGCACGTTCCAGAGTGGAAGATACTACCAGTATCGCCCTGGTGTAAGACCACCATTCAGAATTGAAACGTTGCTCCAAATGGCTTTAGCCGTGTTTAGTGACTAGATCTGAATAGCCAGGTACTTCCCCACCTTCCTCTTTCCCTTCCCCACTTACCTTCAGCCTCACAACATCCCCCAATTGGGGATGCCATAGTCTCACTGGCTCCAGACGGGTGCAGTTGGGACTCTTGTGAGGTATTCACTATAAAAAAAAAAAAAAAAAAAAAAATAAAGAAAACAATATTGGTTTATTGGTGAAATATAAAACATACTTGTTGACGCCTATTATTGATATTTTGTGTGAATGCTAGACAATGTTTTAATAATGATTTTTACTAAATGGAATCCGGTAAGCTCACTCGGGTTCAAGATTAGATGAACTGCATTACTAATAGCAAGGTTTTAATATGTGTTAGCGGCTGTGAGTCAACAATTAACAAACATCTGTACTCTCGTCCGTCACGACACGTGTTAACCTGGTTGTTGTTAGGTACCGCAATATGTTATAACACGAATTCTGTATAATCTGATCAATCAAGTGTTAAGCAATATATTCTCACAATAAACAAGCACAAAACAAGGAGTTGAGAAGTTACTTGGTCAATATAACTAGAACCTACTTACTTAAAGCGTTGAAGCGTTAAAGTAGAAGCTCCTCAATTATAAAAACTTTGCTTTAAATCTGTTGGTTATTGAAATAATCTCAAGTGACATAAATTAAACACAATTATTGTAATTTTTTTATGAAATTACTTTAGAAAGACGGAGCAATAATAATTAATGACGACAAGAAAGCACAAGATACGGAGACGCCCATACGCCGACTAACGTTAATCTGACGTATCCACTAGAGACGGTCGATATTTCTATCAAGGTTAAATGGAACCGGTTCCTTTGTTGTCACTGGAACCGCCGACATGATTCTTCTTAGGAACAGGCAATTTTGGAAGTAGTTTCTATTGGAATATTTATTTTATTAAAAATAATGAATTTACTATTAAAAAGCAAGAAAACGTTAGAATTTTTGTGTAACCGGTACCTTTTTCTTAAAATTTCTCTAACTACAGTCCAGTTTTATTTTCCACTAACCAAATACTGGGGTGGCAAATTGACGGATCTGTTCTGCCAAGTAATGATTACGGATAGATTTTATTATTAAATATAACAAATAAAACTCAAGGATTTAAATTTCCGAAGTAAAACGCTTTTAGGAAGAAGTTTTGATACCTTTTTTTTCAGTGGCAAGCAAAAAGTATGAAAAAGGTCATATTAAAAAGTCAAATTATATTAGTAACACAATGTACTCTTCGGAATATTTCGTTTGCGACGCAATCCGAGACATTCTTCACGTATCTCGGATTTGGTAATCGATGAATTCTGACCAATGACGTGACTGCTTTAATATCGATGCATTCTGACCAATGACGTGACTGCTTTAATATTGATAAATTCTGATCAATTACGTGACGGATGTGGTTTCGAATGATTTTTGACAGAATCAATTCCTTGGTCGATGATGTTTCAAAACCACTGTCTCAGACTGTGTCATGGTTTTTGATAGAATCGATTTGTCCATGACAATGAATCGAAATATTTCCATGGTCAAAAAGATCGAGTAAATCATCGATTGTGCCCATCGCTAAACCACATCCACCAGTGAAAAAGTGCGGGTGATTGGTATTATTTATTGTGGTTTGATATCGTTAACTTGATCTACGCTGCACGTTGTCTTCATCCCACAGAACCGACATGTCGAAATTATCATTTTTTTGTTACAAAATACTTTTGGAGGATTATCTTGAATCCACAATGAAGTGCTGGTAACGACCCTGATGTATGGAAGTGAGGCATGGAACTGGCAGATAAAGGATGTAGGTAGACTAAATGCTGTAGAAAAGAGATCCCTGAGGCGTATGTATGTAAAACCATGTGTGATCGTGTGAGAAATGTGGAAATCCGCAAACAGAGCAAGGCTTGTGTAAGCGTTATAAGTAAGATAATAAATGGAGGCTTAAATGGTTTCTGCATGTAGAGTGAATGAGCGAAGAAATGAGTATAAGGAAATAGCGTGTTCCTAAGAGAAATGCAAGTGCGAGAAAACGGTGACAGCGAAGGAACCGATTCATCACCATCTCTAGTACAAATGTCAAATTAATGTCAGTCAGTCAATATTCGGCGTCTGAGTGCATTATTTATGTGCGTTTCCGTCTCTTGTGCTTTCTTGTCGTCAGTAATTATTATTGCACCGTCTTTCTGAAGTAATTTCGTATGAACTAGACAAAAATGGTGTTAAATTTATGTCACTTGAGATTATTTCAATAACCAATTAAAGCAATTTTTTTATAATTGAAGAACTTCTACTTTTCTAGTGACTTTTCTTCAACGCTTTGTAAGTGACCGCTGTACTTCGCCTTTAAGTAAGTAGGTTCTAGTTATATTAACTAATTTACACCTCAACTCCTAAATTAGTGCTTGTTTATTGTAAGAATATATCGCTTAACACTTTATTCATGAGATTTTACAGTATTCGTGTTATAACATATTGAGCTACCCAACACCAAGGACGAGACAGACGAGAGTATATGAGTTTGTTCATTGTATGGCACGTGTCACACAGTAAAACCTAGCGATTAGTAATGCAGTTCATCTGATCTTGAACCCGAGTGAAAGAGCTTACCCTATTCCATTTAGTAAAAATCATAATTACAACATTTTTTGTCTTCCATTTACACTCAGTGTCAATAAACCGGGGCTGTCTATAATATCATAAACAATTTCGTGGAAATGAGACCTGGTTAATGGTTTGTTTTTAATATATCTAATTTTTTTAAAATTAAAAATCCGTAATACGTTTTGATACTATTTTGGTTTCATTTTCATCTGAATGTTATCTAAAATTTTGTGTTAAGAGGTTTTATTACAGTTCTTGTTTACTTTCAGCTGATAACAATTACCTACCATCTCGAAACAGGATGCCATCACAGCAGCGCCATGGATCTTTCCAACACAAAGAGTGTTTCCATCAAAAGCGAACCATGGTCGCAGGAAAAAAGGTCAGGTGAAACGGCGCATACCGATATACAAGTCGACCTTCAGGATGTGAAGAGGGTAAAATCGAATTTTGATTGTCTGAATATGTTTTCATAATTTTCTTGTTTTATTATACAGTGGGTTGCCATATTAATAGGGACAGTTCCAATATTTCCTGATTTTTATGTTTACGTTGTCTCTACTTCTAAATAACTTGGATATGATGTCCATTCCTTCGTTATTTTTGTTACTGGTATCACCACTGACACTTTTAAGAAGTGGCAACACTCGCAAAGTGCCACATCCCTTGAAAATTTAAGGTTTTTTCCACGTGGCCAGTATTTTTGTGAAAATGCGTGATTGAAGTTCTGGTAAATAAATTTACATAATAATTATATTTACGAGTTTTAACAGTTTAGCTATACAAAAATGTAAGTAATTATTAATTATCTATTAATTTTGTAATTTTTTTTTTCATATCTTATTTCAGTGAATAGTTTTTCCATATTGAGTCCAATGTTCTGTTTTTTCAGCATGGGTAGGTCTTCAGACACGTTCCCAAGAAAATATCCGCAAGTGAAGACACTATTGTTGAACACTCAACATTCCCAATGGGAAATAGCAGCCATTACAGGTATGTTAAAGTCTGTGGTTAACAGGATAAATTATAAAATCAATCAAAACCTGCCCCTTGAATTGGATCACAATGGGAAATGTGGCAGAAAACGAATCACTACACCTCATACTGACCGCAAAATCAATGACGTCTGTCTCCAAAACCGCAAAAAGAGTATGGCTCGTCTGACCTTGATGATCAACGAAGATGATATCGAAGTCTCCCAAAGGAGAGTCCAGAGGAGATTGGCTGAGGAAAACCTCATTGGTCATCGGCCAGCTAAAAAACTTCGCCTCACAGTAGATATGAGGAAAAAACTATTGGAATGGGCCAACGCACACCAAAACATGACTATAGAGAACTGGAATATGGTAATTAACATTTTTGTGGTTATCAAACTTTAAAAAAATTCCATTGGTTTGATTATGGCCCTTTTTTAGTTGTGCTTCTCTGACGAGTCCATATTCCAAATTTTGTTGGATAAATCATCGTTCGTCCGACGATGCCCAGGAGAGAAATTTCATCCGGACTGCCTTGTAGGAACGATCAACCACCCTGCCAGTATCATAGTGTGGTCAATCATCTCTTCCAAAGGGATGGGGCACCTCCACATCGTGTAAGGAACTATGAGGCAGGATCAGTACAGACAAATACAGGAAAATCGATTACTGCCTCAAGTCGGAGAATGGTTCCGTGGTGGCCAGGAATACGTCTTTATGCACAAATTCACACCCTGTCATAAAGCCAGGACTGTCACTGCATTCCTGGCTGAAAAAAATGTGCCGGTATTACCTTTGCCGGGGAATTCCCTAACATGAACCCTATTGAAAACCTGTAGGAGCTCACCAAGAGGGAGATTGCCAAGGAGGTGATCACAACGAAGCATCAGCTCATCGAAACCCTCATCCGGGTGTGGCATCATTCTCCTGACGTAAAAATTAGTGCAAAATTGTGCATTGAGAGTAAACCACAGGGTGTACAAGCTGTTTTGCGGCTAAAGGCGAAATTACGAAATATAAACTTTTTGTTCGATAATGTTTAAAAATAATAATAATAATCGCAAATTAAGGACAAATACGGTGTTAAAATTTTCAAAATTCAATGTCCTTGTTAGTAAATAATAATAACCGCACCTAAAATCATAAACATCTTTGTTTTATGAACACAAAGTGTGAAAAACACATTTTCCATAAGTGTCCCTATTAATATGGCAACCCACTGTACATATGTACCTACTTTGAGAAATCTTTTTTCAGACTTGATGATGGATCTGAAGACGCATTCTGGAGAAAAACCTTATTCATGTTCCTATTGTAACTTCTCCTGTTCATTTAAATTAAGTTTAACAAGGCACTTAGGCTCCCATGCTGAAGAAAAACTTTAAACATGTTCCTATTGCAGCTATTCATGTTTTCAAAAGGAAAATTTAAAAAGACACATTCTTTACGATACTGGAGAAAAAGCTTTTTCATGTTCTCATTGTAACTACTTCTGCACAGAAAAATCACGTTTAAAGATGCACTTACGCACCCATACTGGAGAGAAACCTTATTCATGTTCCTACTGCGGCTATTCATGTTCTAAAAAGGAATATTTAAAAAGTCACATTCGTATCCATACTGGAGAAAAACCTTATTCATGTTCTCATTGTAACTACTCCTGCACAGAAAAATCAAGTTTGATGCACTTACGCACCCATGCTGGAGAAAAACCTTATAAATGTTTGCATTGTAACTTCTCCTGCTCAAACAATTCAAGTTTAACAAGGCACTTACGCACCCATACTGGAGAAAAACCTTATTCATGTTCCTACTGCAACTTTTCATGTTCTCAAAAGGGAAAGTTAAATAATCATATTCGTTACCACACTGGATAAAAACCTTATTTTTGTTCCCATTGTAAATATTCCTCCTCAATCAAATCAAATTTAACCTTGCACTTACGCACACATTACACCTTATTCATGTTCCTACTGCGGCTATTCATGTTCTCAAAAGGAACATTTAAAAAGTCACATTCGTATCCATTGTTATGAAAATATTTAATTTGAACATAACAATTAGGTAATCAGGTACTGATTATCACTTGGATTATTGTCTATGGGTTTTTTTTTGACAACCACATATGAGCGCAACACAGGACGATAGGAATTATTCTTGGGGAATCCAGCACTTACTTACAGGGCCCAGTTGGGCTCGGACTCTGTGGGAATGTCAAGTGCCAAGTTGTTAACCCTTGTGAATTTAAAAAGTTGAGCGGAGCAAATGCTCGAATAATCTAAACAAACAATTTGTTTCTGGTTCAAATAAGTACCTACAACATTGCCTCAACCGCTTGTCAAACTGTACGTTTTTATCTGACGTGTTGAAATCAATTCATGCAAGTAAACTTGATTATTAAGTGACTACAAATGACTGTTTGTATTAAATGATCATTCTTATGATACATTATCATTTCGTACTTTTAAATACTTACGTGACACGAAATGTATTTTAATAACAGCTGACAGCTGTCACAAATATTTTATCGTCGGTTGCTTAAAATCAAATGTCAAATTTGTTTATAGACGAAGTAGCATGCGGTCTACTTACTTACAATTTAAAAACGGGTTTGGAATCGAAATACTTTGGATAAATCGTTACATATTATTTTTATTTCGAAAATTGACTACCAAAAGCTATGTCATTGAATAGTAAATTATTCATATACTTAGATGTGAATTATCTTTGTAATTATTAAAAACATAAGGGCAGGGTTGCCACCAATTTTTTTTTAAATTGAAATCTAGGTTGTCTCAAATCAATAAAAAATAAACAATTTTCTTTTCAAGATAAATCAGGGTTGCCACTGAAATTTTGTTTTAAAATTGAAATCAAGGTTGTCCCAAATCAATAAAAAATAAACAATTTTCTTTTCTAGATAAATCAGGGTTGCCACAAAGTGGAAAGTTTATTCAACCTAAAATATTTATATATATATATATATATATTTTTTTTCAAAAATCAGGGTTGTCAAAAAATATATTTATAAGAATATTTTTTTTTATTTCTTTTCCGTCCCCGCGCATAACTATCATCATGTCTGGGCCAATAGAGAACGTCAACGGGAAATCAAAGGATGATTTAAGTATAGAATTAACTACAAGGAATTTAATACCGGCTAACACGTTAGAAGAAATGCGTCTTCAGGCTAGAAACTATAATAAATCTTTAAAAGTAGCTCAAATCGTGTAAAACAAGTTGAAGACAATACAAATACAGATGAGGACAGTGACTCCAGTGCCAAGGTCATCAAATATACTAAGATCATTTATAATGAATCGCATGCTCCAACAGTCACTATTAATAATTGGAATATAAAATTCAACGGTTCAACTTGTGTTAGGGAATTTATTCAACAAATCGATGAGAAATGTAGGACAAGGAACGTCAAACATGAAGATATTGTTAGGTGTTTCCCGGATATTTAAGAAGGCCTTGCTCTCTTATGGTTTAGGTCCATTTTAACCCCTGACCTAACCTGGGATAACCTGAAATTACTCTTGGTCAGACAATTCGAAGGGAGCAATAGACAGATAGCACTTAAAATAGATCTATTCAATATGAAGCAATCGACCGGAATGTCGGCTTTTGAATTTATTCTTAGAATGAAGGCGCATAACAATATGCTCGACTCTAAGTTATCGGATAGTGAGTTGTTCCAATTAGCAATGAGAGCCTTGTTACCTATGTACACCACCTTACTCGCATCCCGGGAAATAAATACCTTCGAAGAGTTGAATGATGCAACACAAAAATTCGAATCATTCTCAATATCCGATACAGTAAAGCAACCTACTCCTTCGTCTTCTTACGCGAGCAAGGTCTTTCCAAATGATAATTCTAAATCTAATAGACAACATTACAATAAATATTCTATTAATAATAAGTTTAAGGACAATCAAGATCCTCCTTTATATAATAATAGATATTATAACCGATCGACAAATAACAACCAAACTAATTTTGGTCATAATACAAATCCTGCAAAACAGTACCAACAGGGACCTTCTACTAATAATAAACAAAAAGAGACGGGCCATGCACCTCAAGCTCCTTTAAACAATAGGATTATTTGTAACTATTGCAAGAAATTAGGTCACAAAATGTCGGACTGTAGGAAGAAAGCTTCCGAAAGTTTTTATTCCAAAGTAGGGTCTCTTGGAAACAATAGTAAAAATAATAAAAACAAGGATGCGGAAAACTAGGATGGAGTCGCTCTAGACACGCACCTTCCCATGCGCAAAGGAAGCGTGAGTGGCGGAGTTGGCTCCAACTGGTTAGACAGTTTCTTTCTGTCTCCGATTCTAGCGTAGTGGGCCCACTGCCACAGAATTCCGAGATAGAAGGAGATAATCGACCGTACGCCGAAATTTGTATTACTAATGAAACCTGCAGGGCGTTACTTGACAGTGGCGCTACTCTATCTTGTATAGGGGGGAATTCTTATAAATATTTTTTAAATCTAGGTATTAATTTAGTCAAAGTAGATTTTAGTGTCTCAACAGCAGACGGTACAAGACAGAAGGTGCTAGGGACAGTGACGTTGCCAGTGACGTACAAGGGAATCACTCAGGATATTATTTTTTACGTCATTCCGTCTTTGTCGCCTGATTACATTTTGGGGGTGAACTTTTGGAATCAGTTCCAAATCGCGCCGGAACTGTTTTCAGGAGTGCCCAGCCCAACACGGGCAGAACAAATTAATGAGGTAAGGGCAATCCGGCCAGCCTCATCGTTGACTCCTACGGAAAATAGAAGTCTAATAGAAATAATAAAAAAATTTGAACCGATTTCTTTTGAGAAAAAAGGCTTAGGGAAAACGCATCTGGTAAAACATAAAATTATTTTTTTTTTTTTTTATTATTTTAATATAGATCATAGTTACATTAATACATAAATTTTTTTGCAAAATATTATATTTAGGTACATAATTGGTCATGTATACCTTATCAGAAAAGAGGAGCTCTTGTGCCTGATAAGGGAGCCACGATTCTTACTTCAGTGATTCAATGTTATGTATAAAATATAAATATAATATATCCATATATTTTTTTAATATAAGTTTTTTTTGAAAAAAAGTTTGATTTTATTGATTTGTTCTTGTTGGTTCGTAATACAGCGCAATTCGGAAGGGAGATTATTGTAGTTTTTTATGGCTTGGTAAATATAATGGTTTTGCATTTGAGTTGTTTTAAAGATTGGCGTAATAAATTGATTTCCATTTTTCATCAGTTTGTAAAATTCTTGATATTCTGTGTTATTTTTTTCTTTACACATTTTTATAATTGAAGTTTGCTTAAATATATCATCAATATTTGGTACTGGAAACATTTTAAAAAGCAATTTTGTTGGGAAAGTAGAGTTTTTTTTAAGTATTACCTTTATAATAATTTTTTGCGAGACTTTTACTGAGTTTAGGTTGTTTTTATAAGATCCTCCCCAACCTATGATTCCGTAAATAAGCAGGGAGTGGACAAGAGCATAATATACATTTTTTAGTATTTTCACATTTAAAATATTTCTTAACCTAACAAATATATATATACATTTCCTTATTCTCTTTACTAACTCCGTAATATAGCTTTTCCATTTCAAATTTTCATCGATGATCACACCAAGATATTTAATTTCAGAAGAAGAGTTGATTACAGTACAAATAGGATTAAGTAGTTTACAGTTGACATTGTCACAATTTTCATCATGGATTATGATATTTACTTTGTGTTTAGGTATTTTTTGTAGTGAAAATAATACATATGTTGTTTTTTTGGCATTAAGTGTGAGTAGGTTATTATCAAACCATGATTTTAAGATATTAATACATTCATTTGCAAGTTTGTTAACTAGTTCCCATGTTTGACCTTTTATTAATAAAACAGTATCATCAGCATAAGAGATTAATTCACCTTTGATTTTCTGTTGGAAAATGTCATTTACATACATTAGAAATAGTAATGGTCCGAGGACCGTGCCTTGAGGAATGCCAAATGTACTTGTTAGTGGTGTACTAAAGGTTTGGTTTAATTTTACAATTTGAGGTCTCTCTGTTAAGTAGCTTTCTATCCATTTAAGAGCTAAGTGGTCAATGCCATTTTCTTTTAATTTTAATATAAGTCTTTCATGGGAAATGCTGTCAAATGCTTTCTTTAAGTCAATAAAAATTCCTATTCATTTATTTGATTTGTCCAGGGCACTCTGAATACTAGATGAAATTTTTGCAATGGCATCTTGGGTACTTTTTCCCTCTGTGAAACCGAATTGATTTTCATTTATAATCGAGTTTTTTTTTAAGAATGCAGTTAGTCTTTTTTTAACAATTTTTTCAAAAATTTTCGATATATTAGATAAGAGTGAAATGGCTCTATAATTAGAAATGTCCTCCGGGCTACCGGACTTAAATATTGGAGAGATTATGGTTTTCTTATGCGTGCTCGGGAAAACTCCTGTCTTAAAGCTATTGTTTATAATATGAGAGATTGGTGTAGAAATATAATTTTTAATGATTTTTAGTGTTTTTACAGCGAGACCGTCAAATCCCGGAGCAGAACCACCTCGCATTTTTGATATAATTTGTACAATTTCAGACGGATTGGTTGGTTCGAAGAGTTCAAGTTTAGTTTCTATATTTGGAATATTTTCAAAATACATCTTTTTTATTTTTTTCACGGTAATTTTTTCTGCTAGACTCTTTCCGATATTTGCAAAGAATTCGTTAAAAGCGTTTGCTCCTTTTTTATGTTCTTCAATACAGTTAATTATGTTATTGTTTTGTATTACACTCTTAATAGTATTACTTTTGGTATTTTGTTTATTTTCCATGATTTCATTGATTATATTCCAAACTTTCTTACTGTCATTTTCAGAATCATCAAGTTTATTTTTATAATAATTTTCTTTCGTGTTTTTTATGAGCGTGGTTAATTTATTTTTGTATTCTCTAAAATGAACATTTAATTTAGTGTCTAGTGGTTTTTTTTTGTTTCTTTATAAAGCCATTCTTTGTGTCTTATGGACACAACAAGCCCATGTGTTATCCACGGTTTGATTTTACGAAATTTTGCTGTATTTCCACCATCATATTTAAGTAATTATCTTTATCGTTCGATGTATAATCGTGCGATATATTTAAATTAATGTCACCTAAAACTATTGTATTCGCGTTTCTGTAGTTTAATAACACATGTCTTAATTCTTCTATAAACAAACAGACAGTAGACGAGTGTGTTCTGTATAGAGAGATAATATCAATTTTTTTGTTATAACACTTCATTTGTACATGTAAGCAGTTTGTTCCATTCACATTAATTTCTTCCTCGCACAATATGTCACAATTATGTTGTACGAACATAACGATTCCACTGTTTTTGTTAATTCGGTTTGTAGTAGATACACAGGTATATCCCGGTATATAGTACGCCACTTCGCCACTTGAATGTGTTTCCGTTAACACAATGCAAGCGGGCTTCCTGAGATCATTATTTACTGTTGTCAAAAATTCATCCATGTTTCGTTCCAAACTTCTTATATTCATGTGTAGAATTAAAGGACTGAGATTGAGGTCGTTTTGGTGGGTACGATATTCTTGATAGCTGTTATATGTTTTTTCGTCAATATTATTTTTTTCGTCTAGTACGTTATATAAAAAATCTGTCATTTTTATTCGAAATCTATTCTGTCTCTTGCTACTTTGAGCATTTTATTTTTGTATTGACATAAGTTGCTGAAAGCTGTGTGGTCTGTTTTATTTTTCTCGCCATATTTCTTATTTTGCAATGTGCAATTTGCACAAACCGGTGTTTTTTCTCTTTCAGGGCATTTAGCAAAAGTATGATCACCCGTGCAATGCGGGCACACCGATGGATTCATTCGATTTAGGCATCTGGAGGCTGTGTGCATGAATTTGCAGCAGTGGTAGCACTGGGTTAAAGGATCACAATCCACTATGTTAACCCTTTGGTACTGGATATTTATCTTTTCTAATGATAGCAAATTTTTTCGTGTTGTACCGCTGGTTTCCACGATATAGTTCGAGAATTTGTTTTGTTCTTCATCTTCTTGATCCCGAGTACCACGTTGGTATTTCTTAGAATGTTTGTATTTTATTTCAGTAATCAAATTTATTTTATTTTCTTCGTTTTTCGTTACAATGTCTTGAATCCCTTCGTTTTGTGTGAGTATCCCATTTACTATTTCCTCTTCCGTCAAGTTCGATTTGAGTCCTTTCAAAATTAATTTGGGTTTTTTCTTTTTTATTTCATTTATTTCCAGGTTATAGTTGAGTTTTTTAATTTCCTCCGTAAGAGTGTTGGTATATTCTTTTTTTGGGCAGGATATGATTACTTGCTCTTTATTTGTTTTTCTTAGTCCATTTATTCCAATTTTAAGTTGGTCTAGTTTGATGTCTTTCTGTATCTTATCACATATTTCTGCAGCTTTTGTTGTTTTTTTAGTTGATGATATTATTATAGAGAACCTCTCTTCTTTTGAAATTTGTTTTTTATTTGCTGCTAGAACTTGCGCGTAAGATGGAATTTTATTGTTTTTTTCTACGACTTCTTCTATTTTCTTCGTGAGTTCTTCGTAATTTTCAATAATTTTTTTTTGTAGTTTGATTATTTCATTTTGGTGTTTAATTTTTTCAGTTTTCCAAAGCTCTTCTAATATATAAACATTTTGTTCTAGGTTCGTTTTTGCTTTCGAATCTTTCACTGTTGTAATTTTTTGTATTTCAGTTTTTGTATTATCAATGGCCGTGTCCATAATGTGTTAGCTCGCTGCGCTCGGCGCAAATCGCTCGGCGAAATCGCTCGGTGCTCGGCAGCGCTTGCAATTTTTGCGACAATACTTTACTTCGCTGCGCGCGACCGTTCACGTTGATTATAGAACTGATACTGGCTGATAATTGTTACCACAGGTCCTCCAATAAAACAAAGGTATTACCCTTTGTCGCCCGCTAGACAGAAACAGCTTGAAGCAGAAGTGGATGAGATGTTGAAATTAGGAGTTATCCGTCCCTCGCGTTCTCCTTGGTCTAGTCCGGTATTGATTGTAACTAAAAAAGACGGTACGGGTCGTTTTTGTTTGGACTCGCGGAAAATAAATAACGTAACAATTCGCGATTCCTATCCCTTGCCATATTTATCAAGGATCTCAGATAAGCTTGGCGGAGCCAGGTACGTCTCGTCCATTGACCTCTCCAAGGCGTTCTGGCAGATTGCCTTGGATAAAGACTCCTGTCAGAAGTCTGCATTCGTAGTTCCTGGTCGAGGACTATTCGAATTCACTCGCATGCCTTTTGGACTCAAAAACGCACCAAGCGAGCTCCAAAGACTGGCTGACGCCTTGTTCGGACCTGAATTTGACGAAAATGCTTTCTGCTACTTAGACGACTTAATTTTGGTGTCAGAAGATTTTCAGTCTCATCTCAAATTATTAAACCGTGTCTATGAACGACTACGAGACGCAGGTCTAACCATAAACCTAAAAAAATCGGAGTTCTGCAAAGCTGAGCTCAAATATCTTGGCTATATAATTGATTCTCAAGGTCTTCGTACGGACCCTATAAAAATAGAAAGTATTCAGAACTTCCCTGTACCCAAAAACGCAAAGCAAATACGAGCATTCGTTGGTTTATGTGAGTATTTCAGGAGATTTATAAAGGGCTTTTCAAGCATTGCCGCCCCTCTTACAAGACTCACGGGTTCCAAGAACGGTATCAGCAACTTTGCGTGGTCGCTAGAAGCCGAGACCGCCTTTGGAGATTTAAAAAAGCCTTAACTTCAGCTCCGGTTTTAAGTTGCCCGGATTTCACAAAACCCTTTGCAATACATTGCGATGCCAGCTCGGCTGGGATAGGCGGAGTTTTGATCCAAACCATAGATGGACAAGAACACCCCATCGCTTATTATTCGCGTTGTTTAAATACGAACGCAACTATGGTATTACGGAACGCGAACTTTTGGCTGTGTTAGATTCGGTTACACACTTCAGACCGTATATAGAAGGTGCACATTTTAAGGTTGTCACCGACCACTCGAGCTTGAAGTGGTTGGGGTCTTTATCTAACCCTAGTAGCCGTCTCGCACGGTGGAGCTCACGATTATCACAATTTTCTTTCAATGTAGTTCACCGTAAGGGAAATCAACACGTTGTACCGGACGTACTTTCGCGAATGAACTTAGCTATACTACCAGGAACTGTTCCTTACCACACCACTGACGAATGGTATATAAAACATTGGGAAGGTTGTCAAAAGTTTCCACAACGGTTTCAAAATTTTCAAGTTCGTGACAACGAATTATTTCGTCATACTAAGACTGATTCAGCTCTCTGCGAAGATACAGCGTGGAAAAAAGTTATCCCTTAAGAACTTAGACAGGAAATTTTTTCAAATATACACGAATCTTCTCTAGCTTGTCATCCTGGTATCTTTAAAACGTATAAAAAATTGCAGTTACGATACTATTGGCCTAATATGTATAGAGACGCCAAACAATTTGTGAATCGTTGTCAAACCTGTAAAGCACATAAGATTAGTACGGCTCCTCCTTATGGTAAATCTTCAAACCCTAAACGAGTTACAAGACCTATGCAAATGTTGTCCTTAGATTTGGTAGGTCCTTTACCTAGAAGCTACTCCGGTTTCTCAGTAATATTTTCATGTGTAGACGTTTTTACTAAGTATACTTGGCTATGTCCGCTGCGCAACGGCTCCGCGAAATGCATCGTAAAAAATTTAGAAGAGAACGTCTTTCTTGTTCATGGAGTACCGCGTACAGTAGTCTGCGATAATGGCCGTCAATTCATCGCGAAGGAATTTAAAGAATTACTACGTAATTATAACGTACCACAACCTTTTTACAACTCACTGTATACTCCTCAAAATAATGTAGTGGAGCGTTATAATCAAACATTGGGAACAGCACTCTCTATCTTGGTTGAATCGGATTACAGGAATTGGTCTAAGTTTCTTCCTCAAGTTCAATCAGCTATGAACAATACTGTCAACTGCGCTACAGGATATACTCCTTTCTTTTTGATGCATGGTAGGGAGGATATTATTTACGGAGATCTCCACCGTAATTCGCTGGCAGATGGAGATATCAATTCCCGGAATGATGCTCAACCTGAAGCGTATGCTCAAAGGTTAGATAAATTATCGGCAGTGTATGAACAAGTCTCGGATGCACTTCTTAAAGCCTACCAAAAGGGAGCTCATCATTACAACCTACGTAAAAAACACGTTACTTACCAGGTTGGGGATGTGGTTTATCGTAGAAACTTCGTCCAGTCGAATGCATTGAATTACTTTGCACAGAAGTTAGCTCCACGATTTGTTAAAAATATAGTTGTAAAAAAGAAATCAGATCTTATATATACGCTGGCAGACCTTAAGGGTAAAGAAACCGGAGACTTTCACGTGAAAGACATCGTGAAATCGGACAATATTCCTTTATAGTCCTCTTATCTTCAGTACCTTAGGATTGTGGATGCTTGCACATGGAAACAAACTCGTAATTTTAATTTTAAACTTGGCACATTTTAGTTTTAACTTATTTTTACCTCTGTCTAGTTTTAAGTTATGTCAACTTGGAATATATGACGATATTGAATATACCCTCTTGTATTCCAAGCATAAATTTTTTTTTTTGGTTTATATAGAAAGCTTGTGAAACTATATTTAGAACATACAGAGATAACAGCCCATTATTTCTTTGTGTTCAGATTTTCAGTTTTTAAGAATTATGAGTTTTCATGTTATAAGAATTTTCAGCACTTTTTGCTCAGTTGCCTGTTTTGGCACTACTCATATCAATTGCCTAAAATGTTTGTATTACATAAAATTTTGAAATATGTTATTACCGCATAAGCTAGTATTAGAATAATATTATTTTTTTATTATTTTTAATATAGATCATAGTTACATTAATACATAAATTTTTTTGCAAAATATAATATTTAGGTACATAATTGGTCATGTATACCTTATCAGAAAAGAGGAGCTCTTGTGCCTGATAAGGGAGCCACGATTCTTACTTCAGTGATTCAATGTTATGTGTAAAATATAAATATAATATATCCATATATTTTTTTAATATAAGTTTTTTTTGAAAAAAAGTTTGATTTTATTGATTTGTTCTTGTTGGTTCGTAATACAGCGCAATTCGGAAGGGAGATTATTGTAGTTTTTTATGGCTTGGTAAATATAATGGTTTTGCATTTGAGTTGTTTTAAAGATTGGCGTAATAAATTGATTTCCATTTCTCATCAGTTTGTAAAATTCTTGATATTCTGTGTTATTTTTTTCTTTACACATTTTTATAATTGAAATTTGCTTAAATATATCATCAATATTTGGTACTGGAAACATTTTAAAAAGCAATTTTGTTGGGAAAGTAGAGTTTTTTTTAAGTATTACCTTTATAATAATTTTTTGCGAGACTTTTACTGAGTTTAGGTTGTTTTTATAAGATCCTCCCCAACCTATGATTCCGTAAATAAGCAGGGAGTGGACAAGAGCATAATATACATTTTTTAGTATTTTCACATTTAAAATATTTCTTAACCTAACAAATATATATATACATTTCCTTATTCTCTTTACTAACTCCGTAATATGGCTTTTCCATTTCAAATTTTCATCGATGATCACACCAAGATATTTAATTTCAGATGAAGAGTTGATTACAGTACAAATAGGATTAAGTAGTTTACAGTTGACATTGTCACAATTTTCATCATGGATTATGATATTTACTTTGTGTTTAGGTATTTTTTGTAGTGAAAATAATACATATGTTGTTTTTTTGGCATTAAGTGTGAGTAGGTTATTATCAAACCATGATTTTAAGATATTAATACATTCATTTGCAAGTTTGTTAACTAGTTCCCATGTTTGACCTTTTATTAATAAAACAGTATCATCAGCATAAGAGATTAATTCACCTTTGATTTTCTGTTGGAAAATGTCATTTACATACATTAGAAATAGTAATGGTCCGAGGACCGTGCCTTGAGGAATGCCAAATGTACTTGTTAGTGGTGTACTAAAGGTTTGGTTTAATTTTACAATTTGAGGTCTCTCTGTTAAGTAGCTTTCTATCCATTTAAGAGCTAAGTGGTCAATGCCATTTTCTTTTAATTTTAATATAAGTCTTTCATGGGAAATGCTGTCAAATGCTTTCTTTAAGTCAATAAAAATTCCTATACATTTATTTGATTTGTCCAGGGCACTCTGAATACTAGATGAAATTTTTGCAATGGCATCTTGGGTACTTTTTCCCTCTGTGAAACCGAATTGATTTTCATTTATAATCGAGTTTTTTTTTAAGAATGCAGTTAGTCTTTTTTTAAAAATTTTTTCAAAAATTTTCGATATATTAGATATGGGATGGGATTGATTAAAACAAAGTAAATATCATAATCCATGATGAAAATTGTGACAATGTCAACTGTAAACTACTTAATCCTATTTGTACTGTAATCAACTCTTCTTCTGAAATTAAATATCTTGGTGTGATCATCGATGAAAATTTGAAATGGAAAAGCCATATTACGGAGTTAGTAAAGAGAATAAGGAAATGTATATATATATTTGTTAGGTTAAGAAATATTTTAAATGTGAAAATACTAAAAAATGTATATTATGCTCTTATCCACTCCCTGCTTATTTACGGAATCATAGGTTGGGGAGGATCTTATAAAAACAACCTAAACTCAGTAAAAGTCTCGCAAAAAATTATTATAAAGGTAATACTTAAAAAAAACTCTACTTTCCCAACAAAATTGCTTTTTAAAATGTTTCCAGTACCAAATATTGATGATATATTTAAGCAAATTTCAATTATAAAAATGTGTAAAGAAAAAAATAACACAGAATATCAAGAATTTTACAAACTGATGAGAAATGGAAATCAATTTATTACGCCAATCTTTAAAACAACTCAAATGCAAAACCATTATATTTACCAAGCCATAAAAAACTACAATAATCTCCCTTCCGAATTGCGCTGTATTACGAACCAACAAGAACAAATCAATAAAATCAAACTTTTTTTCAAAAAAAACTTATATTAAAAAAATATATGGATATATTATATTTATATTTTACACATAACATTGAATCACTGAAGTAAGAATCGTGGCTCCCTTATCAGGCACAAGAGCTCCTCTTTTCTGATAAGGTATACATGACCAATTATGTACCTAAATATTATATTTTGCAAAAAAATGTATGTATTAATGTAACTATGATCTATATTAAAAATAATAAAAAAATAATATTATTCTAATACTAGCTTATGCGGTAATAACATATTTCAAAATTTTATGTAATACAAACATTTTAGGCAATTGATATGAGTAGTGCCAAAACAGGCAACTGAGCAAAAAGTGCTGAAAATTCTTATAACATGAAAACTCATAATTCTTAAAAACTGAAAATCTGAACACAAAGAAATAATGGGCTGTTATCTCTGTATGTTCTAAATATAGTTTCACAAGCTTTCTATATAAACCAAAAAAAAAAATTTTATGCTTGGAATACAAGAGGGTATATTCAATATCGTCATATATTCCAAGTTGACATAACTTAAAACTAGACAGAGGTAAAAATAAGTTAAAACTAAAATGTGCCAAGTTTAAAATTAAAATTACGAGTTTGTTTCCATGTGCAAGCATCCACAATCCTAAGGTACTGAAGATAAGAGGACTATAAAGGAATATTGTCCGATTTCACGATGTCTTTCACGTGAAAGTCTCCGGTTTCTTTACCCTTAAGGTCTGCCAGCGTATATATAAGATCTGATTTCTTTTTTACAACTATATTTTTAACAAATCGTGGAGCTAACTTCTGTGCAAAGTAATTCAATGCATTCGACTGGACGAAGTTTCTACGATAAACCACATCCCCAACCTGGTAAGTAACGTGTTTTTTACGTAGGTTGTAATGATGAGCTCCCTTTTGGTAGGCTTTAAGAAGTGCATCCGAGACTTGTTCATACACTGCCGATAATTTATCTAACCTTTGAGCATACGCTTCAGGTTGAACATCATTCCGGGAATTGATATCTCCATCTGCTAGCGGATTACGGTGGAGATCTCCGTCAATAATCTGCTCCCTACCATGCATCAAAAAGAAATGAGTATATCCTGTAGCGCAGTTGACAGTATTGTTCATAGCTGATTGAACTTGAGGAAGAAACTTAGACCAATTCCTGTGATCCGATTCAACTAAAATAGAGAGTGC
The DNA here is from genome assembly GCA_026573805.1 of Hesperophylax magnus. Taxonomy (NCBI): domain Eukaryota; kingdom Metazoa; phylum Arthropoda; class Insecta; order Trichoptera; family Limnephilidae; genus Hesperophylax; species Hesperophylax magnus. The sequence goes on along the minus strand of JAIUSX010000214.1, from coordinate 358,625 downwards.
TGTTCCCAATGTTTGATTATAACGCTCTACTACATTATTTTGAGGAGTATACAGTGAGTTGTAAAAAGGTTGTGGTACGTTATAATTATGTAGTAATTCTTTAAATTCCTTCGCGATAAATTGACGGCCATTATCGCAGACTACTGTACGCGGTACTCCATGAACAAGGAAGACGTTCTCTTCTAAATTTTTTACGATGCTTTTCGCGGAGCCGTTGCGCAGCGGAAATAGCCAAGTATACTTAGTAAAGACGTCTACACATGACAATATTACTGTGAAACCGGAGTAGCTTCTAGGTAAAGGACCTACCAAATCTAAGGACAACATTTGCATAGGTCTTGTAACTCGTTTAGGGTTTGAGGATTTACCATTAGGAGGGGCCGTACTAATCTTATGTGCTTTACAGGTTTGACAACGATTCACAAATTGTTTGGCGTCTCTATACATATTAGGCCAATAGTATCGTAACAGCAATTTTTTATACGTTTTAAAGATACCAGGATGACAAGCTAGAGAAGATTCGTGTATATTTGATAAAATTTCCTGTCTAAGTTCTTGAGGGATAACTTTTTTCCACGCTGTATCTTCGCAGAGAGCTGAATCAGTCTTAGTATGACGAAATAATTCGTTGTCACGAACTTGAAAATTTTGAAACCGTTGTGGAAACTTTTGACAACCTTCCCAAGCTTTTATATACCATTCGTCAGTGGTGTGGTTAGGAACAGTTCCTGATAGTATAGCTAAGGTCATTCGCAAAAGTACGTCTGGTACAACGTGTTGAGTTCCCTTACGGTGAACTACACCGAAAGAAAATTGTGATAATCGTGAGCTGCACCGTGCGAGACGACCACTAGGGTTAGATAAGGACCCCAACCACTTCAAGCTCGAGTGGTCGGTGACAACCTTAAAATATGCACCTTCTATATACGGCCTGAAATGAGTAACCGAATCTAACACAGCCAAAAGTTCGCGTTCCGTAATACCATAGTTGCGTTCGTTAGTATTTAAACAACGCGAATAATAAGCGATGGGGTGTTCTAGTCCATCTATGGTTTGGATCAAAACTCCGCCTATCCCAGCCGAACTGGCATCGCAATGTATTGCAAAGGGTTTTGTGAAATCCGGGCAACTTAAAACCGGAGCTGTAGTTAAAGATTTTTTTAAATCTCCAAAGGCGGTCTCGGCTTCTGGTGACCACGCAAAATTACTGATACCGTTCTTGGAACCCGTGAGTCTTGTAAGAGGGGCGGCAATGCTTGAAAAGCCCTTTATAAATCTCCTGAAGAACCCACATAAACCAACGAAGGCTCGTAATTGCTTTGCGTCTTTGGGTACAGGGAAGTTCTGAATACTTTCTATCTTTATAGGGTCCGTACGAAGACCTTGAGAATCAACCATATAGCTAAGGTATTTGAGCTCGGCTTTGCAGAACTCAGATTTTTTTAGGTTTATGATTAGACCTGCATCTCGTAGTCGTTCATAGACACGGTTTAATAATTTGAAATGATACTGTAAATCTTCTGACACCAAAATTAGGTCGTCCAAGTAGCAGAAAGCGTTTTCGTCAAATTCAGGTCCGAACAAGGCGTCAGCCAGTCTTTGGAGCTCGCTTGGTGCGTTTTTGAGTCCAAAAGGCATACGAGTGAATTCGAATAGCCCTCGACCAGGAACTACGAATGCAGTCTTCTGACAGGAGTCTTTATCCAAGGCAATCTGCCAGAACGCCTTGGAGAGGTCAATGGACGAGACGTACCTGGCTCCGCCAAGCTTATCTGAGATCCTTGATTAATATGGCAAGGGATAGGAATCGCGAATTGTTACGTTATTTTTTTTCCGCGAGTCCAAACAAAAACGACCCGTACCGTCTTTTTTAGTTACAATCAATACCGGACTAGACCAAGGAGAACGAGAGGGACGTATAACTCCTAATTTCAACATCTCATCCACTTCTGCTTCAAGCTGTTTCTGTCTAGCGGGCGACAAAGGGTAATACCTCTGTTTTATTGGAGGAACTGTGGTAACAATTTTATGTTTTACAAGATGAGTTTTACCTAAGCCTTTTTTCTCAAAAGAAATCGATTCAAATTTCTTAATTATTTCTAATAGACTTCTATTTTTCGTAGGAGTCAACGATGAGGCTGGCCGGATTGCCCTTACCTCATTAATTTGTTCTGCCCGTGTTTGGCTGGGCACTCCTGAAAACAGTTCCGGCGCGATTTGGAACTGCTTCCAAAAGTTCACCCCCAAAATGTAATCAGGCGACAAAGACGGAATGAAGTAAAAAAGAATGTCCTGAGTGATTCCCTTGTACGTCACTGGCAACGTCACTGTCCCTTGCACCTTTTGTCTTGAACCGTCTGCTGTTGAGACACTAAAATCTACTTTGACTAAATTAATACCTAGATTTAGAAAATATTTATAACAATTCCCCCCTATACAAGAAAGAGTAGCGCCACTGTCAAGTAACGCCCTGCAGGTTTTATTAATAATAAAAATTTCGGCGTACGGTCAATTATCTCCTTCTATCTCAGAATTCTGTAGCTGTGGGCCCACTACGTTAGAATCGGAGACAGAAAGAAACTGTCTAACCAGTTGGAGCCAACTCCGCCACTCACGCTTCCTTTGCGCATGGGAAGGTGCGTGTCTAGTGCGACTCCATCCTAGTTTTCCGCATTCTTGTTTTTATTATTTTTACTATTGTTTCCAAGAGACCCTACTTTGGAATTAAAACTGTCGGAAGCTTTCTTCCTACAGTCCGACATTTTGTGTCCTAATTTCTTGCAATAGTTACAAATAATCCTATTGTTTAAAGGAGCTTGCGGAGCATGGCCCGTCTCTTTTTGTTTATTATTAGTAGAAGGTCCCTGTTGGTACTGTTTTGCAGGATTTGTATTATGACCAAAATTAGTTTGGTTGTTATTTGTCGATCGGTTATAATATCTATTATTATATAAAGGAGGATCTTGACCGTTCTTAAACTTATTATTATTGGAATATTTATTGTAATGTTGTCAAACATAGACAGTTAGTCTTTTTTTAACAATTTTTTCAAAAATTTTTGATATATTAGATATGGGATGGGATTGATTAAAACAAAGTAAATATCATAATCCATGATGAAAATTGTGACAATGTCAACTGTAAACTACTTAATCCTATTTGTACTGTAATCAACTCTTCTTCTGAAATTAAATATCTTGGTGTGATCATCGATGAAAATTTGAAATGGAAAAGCCATATTACGGAGTTAGTAAAGAGAATAAGGAAATGTATATATATATTTGTTAGGTTAAGAAATATTTTAAATGTGAAAATACTAAAAAATGTATATTATGCTCTTATCCACTCCCTGCTTATTTACGGAATCATAGGTTGGGGAGGATCTTATAAAAACAACCTAAACTCAGTAAAAGTCTCGCAAAAAATTATTATAAAGGTAATACTTAAAAAAAACTCTACTTTCCCAACAAAATTGCTTTTTAAAATGTTTCCAGTACCAAATATTGATGATATATTTAAGCAAATTTCAATTATAAAAATGTGTAAAGAAAAAAATAACACAGAATATCAAGAATTTTACAAACTGATGAGAAATGGAAATCAATTTATTACGCCAATCTTTAAAACAACTCAAATGCAAAACCATTATATTTACCAAGCCATAAAAAACTACAATAATCTCCCTTCCGAATTGCGCTGTATTACGAACCAACAAGAACAAATCAATAAAATCAAACTTTTTTTCAAAAAAAACTTATATTAAAAAAATATATGGATATATTATATTTATATTTTACACATAACATTGAATCACTGAAGTAAGAATCGTGGCTCCCTTATCAGGCACAAGAGCTCCTCTTTTCTGATAAGGTATACATGACCAATTATGTACCTAAATATTATATTTTGCAAAAAAATGTATGTATTAATGTAACTATGATCTATATTAAAAATAATAAAAAAATAATATTATTCTAATACTAGCTTATGCGGTAATAACATATTTCAAAATTTTATGTAATACAAACATTTTAGGCAATTGATATGAGTAGTGCCAAAACAGGCAACTGAGCAAAAAGTGCTGAAAATTCTTATAACATGAAAACTCATAATTCTTAAAAACTGAAAATCTGAACACAAAGAAATAATGGGCTGTTATCTCTGTATGTTCTAAATATAGTTTCACAAGCTTTCTATATAAACCAAAAAAAAAAATTTTATGCTTGGAATACAAGAGGGTATATTCAATATCGTCATATATTCCAAGTTGACATAACTTAAAACTAGACAGAGGTAAAAATAAGTTAAAACTAAAATGTGCCAAGTTTAAAATTAAAATTACGAGTTTGTTTCCATGTGCAAGCATCCACAATCCTAAGGTACTGAAGATAAGAGGACTATAAAGGAATATTGTCCGATTTCACGATGTCTTTCACGTGAAAGTCTCCGGTTTCTTTACCCTTAAGGTCTGCCAGCGTATATATAAGATCTGATTTCTTTTTTACAACTATATTTTTAACAAATCGTGGAGCTAACTTCTGTGCAAAGTAATTCAATGCATTCGACTGGACGAAGTTTCTACGATAAACCACATCCCCAACCTGGTAAGTAACGTGTTTTTTACGTAGGTTGTAATGATGAGCTCCCTTTTGGTAGGCTTTAAGAAGTGCATCCGAGACTTGTTCATACACTGCCGATAATTTATCTAACCTTTGAGCATACGCTTCAGGTTGAACATCATTCCGGGAATTGATATCTCCATCTGCTAGCGGATTACGGTGGAGATCTCCGTCAATAATCTGCTCCCTACCATGCATCAAAAAGAAATGAGTATATCCTGTAGCGCAGTTGACAGTATTGTTCATAGCTGATTGAACTTGAGGAAGAAACTTAGACCAATTCCTGTGATCCGATTCAACTAAAATAGAGAGTGCTGTTCCCAATGTTTGATTATAACGCTCTACTACATTATTTTGAGGAGTATACAGTGAGTTGTAAAAAGGTTGTGGTACGTTATAATTATGTAGTAATTCTTTAAATTCCTTCGCGATAAATTGACGGCCATTATCGCAGACTACTGTACGCGGTACTCCATGAACAAGGAAGACGTTCTCTTCTAAATTTTTTACGATGCTTTTCGCGGAGCCGTTGCGCAGCGGAAATAGCCAAGTATACTTAGTAAAGACGTCTACACATGACAATATTACTGTGAAACCGGAGTAGCTTCTAGGTAAAGGACCTACCAAATCTAAGGACAACATTTGCATAGGTCTTGTAACTCGTTTAGGGTTTGAGGATTTACCATTAGGAGGGGCCGTACTAATCTTATGTGCTTTACAGGTTTGACAACGATTCACAAATTGTTTGGCGTCTCTATACATATTAGGCCAATAGTATCGTAACAGCAATTTTTTATACGTTTTAAAGATACCAGGATGACAAGCTAGAGAAGATTCGTGTATATTTGATAAAATTTCCTGTCTAAGTTCTTGAGGGATAACTTTTTTCCACGCTGTATCTTCGCAGAGAGCTGAATCAGTCTTAGTATGACGAAATAATTCGTTGTCACGAACTTGAAAATTTTGAAACCGTTGTGGAAACTTTTGACAACCTTCCCAAGCTTTTATATACCATTCGTCAGTGGTGTGGTTAGGAACAGTTCCTGATAGTATAGCTAAGGTCATTCGCAAAAGTACGTCTGGTACAACGTGTTGAGTTCCCTTACGGTGAACTACACCGAAAGAAAATTGTGATAATCGTGAGCTGCACCGTGCGAGACGACCACTAGGGTTAGATAAGGACCCCAACCACTTCAAGCTCGAGTGGTCGGTGACAACCTTAAAATATGCACCTTCTATATACGGCCTGAAATGAGTAACCGAATCTAACACAGCCAAAAGTTCGCGTTCCGTAATACCATAGTTGCGTTCGTTAGTATTTAAACAACGCGAATAATAAGCGATGGGGTGTTCTAGTCCATCTATGGTTTGGATCAAAACTCCGCCTATCCCAGCCGAACTGGCATCGCAATGTATTGCAAAGGGTTTTGTGAAATCCGGGCAACTTAAAACCGGAGCTGTAGTTAAAGATTTTTTTAAATCTCCAAAGGCGGTCTCGGCTTCTGGTGACCACGCAAAATTACTGATACCGTTCTTGGAACCCGTGAGTCTTGTAAGAGGGGCGGCAATGCTTGAAAAGCCCTTTATAAATCTCCTGAAGAACCCACATAAACCAACGAAGGCTCGTAATTGCTTTGCGTCTTTGGGTACAGGGAAGTTCTGAATACTTTCTATCTTTATAGGGTCCGTACGAAGACCTTGAGAATCAACCATATAGCTAAGGTATTTGAGCTCGGCTTTGCAGAACTCAGATTTTTTTAGGTTTATGATTAGACCTGCATCTCGTAGTCGTTCATAGACACGGTTTAATAATTTGAAATGATACTGTAAATCTTCTGACACCAAAATTAGGTCGTCCAAGTAGCAGAAAGCGTTTTCGTCAAATTCAGGTCCGAACAAGGCGTCAGCCAGTCTTTGGAGCTCGCTTGGTGCGTTTTTGAGTCCAAAAGGCATACGAGTGAATTCGAATAGCCCTCGACCAGGAACTACGAATGCAGTCTTCTGACAGGAGTCTTTATCCAAGGCAATCTGCCAGAACGCCTTGGAGAGGTCAATGGACGAGACGTACCTGGCTCCGCCAAGCTTATCTGAGATCCTTGATTAATATGGCAAGGGATAGGAATCGCGAATTGTTACGTTATTTTTTTTCCGCGAGTCCAAACAAAAACGACCCGTACCGTCTTTTTTAGTTACAATCAATACCGGACTAGACCAAGGAGAACGAGAGGGACGTATAACTCCTAATTTCAACATCTCATCCACTTCTGCTTCAAGCTGTTTCTGTCTAGCGGGCGACAAAGGGTAATACCTCTGTTTTATTGGAGGAACTGTGGTAACAATTTTATGTTTTACAAGATGAGTTTTACCTAAGCCTTTTTTCTCAAAAGAAATCGATTCAAATTTCTTAATTATTTCTAATAGACTTCTATTTTTCGTAGGAGTCAACGATGAGGCTGGCCGGATTGCCCTTACCTCATTAATTTGTTCTGCCCGTGTTTGGCTGGGCACTCCTGAAAACAGTTCCGGCGCGATTTGGAACTGCTTCCAAAAGTTCACCCCCAAAATGTAATCAGGCGACAAAGACGGAATGAAGTAAAAAAGAATGTCCTGAGTGATTCCCTTGTACGTCACTGGCAACGTCACTGTCCCTTGCACCTTTTGTCTTGAACCGTCTGCTGTTGAGACACTAAAATCTACTTTGACTAAATTAATACCTAGATTTAGAAAATATTTATAACAATTCCCCCCTATACAAGAAAGAGTAGCGCCACTGTCAAGTAACGCCCTGCAGGTTTTATTAATAATAAAAATTTCGGCGTACGGTCAATTATCTCCTTCTATCTCAGAATTCTGTAGCTGTGGGCCCACTACGTTAGAATCGGAGACAGAAAGAAACTGTCTAACCAGTTGGAGCCAACTCCGCCACTCACGCTTCCTTTGCGCATGGGAAGGTGCGTGTCTAGTGCGACTCCATCCTAGTTTTCCGCATTCTTGTTTTTATTATTTTTACTATTGTTTCCAAGAGACCCTACTTTGGAATTAAAACTGTCGGAAGCTTTCTTCCTACAGTCCGACATTTTGTGTCCTAATTTCTTGCAATAGTTACAAATAATCCTATTGTTTAAAGGAGCTTGCGGAGCATGGCCCGTCTCTTTTTGTTTATTATTAGTAGAAGGTCCCTGTTGGTACTGTTTTGCAGGATTTGTATTATGACCAAAATTAGTTTGGTTGTTATTTGTCGATCGGTTATAATATCTATTATTATATAAAGGAGGATCTTGACCGTTCTTAAACTTATTATTATTGGAATATTTATTGTAATGTTGTCAAACATAGACAGTTAGTCTTTTTTTAACAATTTTTTCAAAAATTTTTGATATATTAGATATGGGATGGGATTGATTAAAACAAAGTAAATATCATAATCCATGATGAAAATTGTGACAATGTCAACTGTAAACTACTTAATCCTATTTGTACTGTAATCAACTCTTCTTCTGAAATTAAATATCTTGGTGTGATCATCGATGAAAATTTGAAATGGAAAAGCCATATTACGGAGTTAGTAAAGAGAATAAGGAAATGTATATATATATTTGTTAGGTTAAGAAATATTTTAAATGTGAAAATACTAAAAAATGTATATTATGCTCTTATCCACTCCCTGCTTATTTACGGAATCATAGGTTGGGGAGGATCTTATAAAAACAACCTAAACTCAGTAAAAGTCTCGCAAAAAATTATTATAAAGGTAATACTTAAAAAAAACTCTACTTTCCCAACAAAATTGCTTTTTAAAATGTTTCCAGTACCAAATATTGATGATATATTTAAGCAAATTTCAATTATAAAAATGTGTAAAGAAAAAAATAACACAGAATATCAAGAATTTTACAAACTGATGAGAAATGGAAATCAATTTATTACGCCAATCTTTAAAACAACTCAAATGCAAAACCATTATATTTACCAAGCCATAAAAAACTACAATAATCTCCCTTCCGAATTGCGCTGTATTACGAACCAACAAGAACAAATCAATAAAATCAAACTTTTTTTCAAAAAAAACTTATATTAAAAAAATATATGGATATATTATATTTATATTTTACACATAACATTGAATCACTGAAGTAAGAATCGTGGCTCCCTTATCAGGCACAAGAGCTCCTCTTTTCTGATAAGGTATACATGACCAATTATGTACCTAAATATTATATTTTGCAAAAAAATGTATGTATTAATGTAACTATGATCTATATTAAAAATAATAAAAAAATAATATTATTCTAATACTAGCTTATGCGGTAATAACATATTTCAAAATTTTATGTTATACAAACATTTTAGGCAATTGATATGAGTAGTGCCAAAACAGGCAACTGAGCAAAAAGTGCTGAAAATTCTTATAACATGAAAACTCATAATTCTTAAAAACTGAAAATCTGAACACAAAGAAATAATGGGCTGTTATCTCTGTATGTTCTAAATATAGTTTCACAAGCTTTCTATATAAACCAAAAAAAAAAATTTTATGCTTGGAATACAAGAGGGTATATTCAATATCGTCATATATTCCAAGTTGACATAACTTAAAACTAGACAGAGGTAAAAATAAGTTAAAACTAAAATGTGCCAAGTTTAAAATTAAAATTACGAGTTTGTTTCCATGTGCAAGCATCCACAATCCTAAGGTACTGAAGATAAGAGGACTATAAAGGAATATTGTCCGATTTCACGATGTCTTTCACGTGAAAGTCTCCGGTTTCTTTACCCTTAAGGTCTGCCAGCGTATATATAAGATCTGATTTCTTTTTTGCAACTATATTTTTAACAAATCGTGGAGCTAACTTCTGTGCAAAGTAATTCAATGCATTCGACTGGACGAAGTTTCTACGATAAACCACATCCCCAACCTGGTAAGTAACGTGTTTTTTACGTAGGTTGTAATGATGAGCTCCCTTTTGGTAGGCTTTAAGAAGTGCATCCGAGACTTGTTCATACACTGCCGATAATTTATCTAACCTTTGAGCATACGCTTCAGGTTGAGCATCATTCCGGGAATTGATATCTCCATCTGCCAGCGAATTACGGTGGAGATTTCCGTAAATAATATCCTCCCTACCATGCATCAAAAAGAAAGGAGTATATCCTGTAGCGCAGTTGACAGTATTGTTCATAGCTGATTGAACTTGAGGAAGAAACTTAGACCAATTCCTGTGATCCGATTCAACTAAAATAGAGAGTGCTGTTCCCAATGTTTGATTATAACGCTCTACTACATTATTTTGAGGAGTATACAGTGAGTTGTAAAAAGGTTGTGGTACGTTATAATTATGTAGTAATTCTTTAAATTCCTTCGCGATAAATTGACGGCCATTATCGCAGACTACTGTACGCGGTACTCCATGAACAAGGAAGACGTTCTCTTCTAAATTTTTTACGATGCTTTTCGCGGAGCCGTTGCGCAGCGGAAATAGCCAAGTATACTTAGTAAAGACGTCTACACATGACAATATTACTGTGAAACCGGAGTAGCTTCTAGGTAAAGGACCTACCAAATCTAAGGACAACATTTGCATAGGTCTTGTAACTCGTTTAGGGTTTGAGGATTTACCATTAGGAGGGGCCGTACTAATCTTATGTGCTTTACAGGTTTGACAACGATTCACAAATTGTTTGGCGTCTCTATACATATTAGGCCAATAGTATCGTAACAGCAATTTTTTATACGTTTTAAAGATACCAGGATGACAAGCTAGAGAAGATTCGTGTATATTTGATAAAATTTCCTGTCTAAGTTCTTGAGGGATAACTTTTTTCCACGCTGTATCTTCGCAGAGAGCTGAATCAGTCTTAGTATGACGAAATAATTCGTTGTCACGAACTTGAAAATTTTGAAACCGTTGTGGAAACTTTTGACAACCTTCCCAAGCTTTTATATACCATTCGTCAGTGGTGTGGTTAGGAACAGTTCCTGATAGTATAGCTAAGGTCATTCGCAAAAGTACGTCTGGTACAACGTGTTGAGTTCCCTTACGGTGAACTACACCGAAAGAAAATTGTGATAATCGTGAGCTGCACCGTGCGAGACGACCACTAGGGTTAGATAAGGACCCCAACCACTTCAAGCTCGAGTGGTCGGTGACAACCTTAAAATATGCACCTTCTATATACGGCCTGAAATGAGTAACCGAATCTAACACAGCCAAAAGTTCGCGTTCCGTAATACCATAGTTGCGTTCGTTAGTATTTAAACAACGCGAATAATAAGCGATGGGGTGTTCTAGTCCATCTATGGTTTGGATCAAAACTCCGCCTATCCCAGCCGAACTGGCATCGCAATGTATTGCAAAGGGTTTTGTGAAATCCGGGCAACTTAAAACCGGAGCTGTAGTTAAAGATTTTTTTAAATCTCCAAAGGCGGTCTCGGCTTCTGGTGACCACGCAAAATTACTGATACCGTTCTTGGAACCCGTGAGTCTTGTAAGAGGGGCGGCAATGCTTGAAAAGCCCTTTATAAATCTCCTGAAGAACCCACATAAACCAACGAAGGCTCGTAATTGCTTTGCGTCTTTGGGTACAGGGAAGTTCTGAATACTTTCTATCTTTATAGGGTCCGTACGAAGACCTTGAGAATCAACCATATAGCTAAGGTATTTGAGCTCGGCTTTGCAGAACTCAGATTTTTTTAGGTTTATGATTAGACCTGCATCTCGTAGTCGTTCATAGACACGGTTTAATAATTTGAAATGATACTGTAAATCTTCTGACACCAAAATTAGGTCGTCCAAGTAGCAGAAAGCGTTTTCGTCAAATTCAGGTCCGAACAAGGCGTCAGCCAGTCTTTGGAGCTCGCTTGGTGCGTTTTTGAGTCCAAAAGGCATACGAGTGAATTCGAATAGCCCTCGACCAGGAACTACGAATGCAGTCTTCTGACAGGAGTCTTTATCCAAGGCAATCTGCCAGAACGCCTTGGAGAGGTCAATGGACGAGACGTACCTGGCTCCGCCAAGCTTATCTGAGATCCTTGATTAATATGGCAAGGGATAGGAATCGCGAATTGTTACGTTATTTTTTTTCCGCGAGTCCAAACAAAAACGACCCGTACCGTCTTTTTTAGTTACAATCAATACCGGACTAGACCAAGGAGAACGAGAGGGACGTATAACTCCTAATTTCAACATCTCATCCACTTCTGCTTCAAGCTGTTTCTGTCTAGCGGGCGACAAAGGGTAATACCTCTGTTTTATTGGAGGAACTGTGGTAACAATTTTATGTTTTACAAGATGAGTTTTACCTAAGCCTTTTTTCTCAAAAGAAATCGATTCAAATTTCTTAATTATTTCTAATAGACTTCTATTTTTCGTAGGAGTCAACGATGAGGCTGGCCGGATTGCCCTTACCTCATTAATTTGTTCTGCCCGTGTTTGGCTGGGCACTCCTGAAAACAGTTCCGGCGCGATTTGGAACTGCTTCCAAAAGTTCACCCCCAAAATGTAATCAGGCGACAAAGACGGAATGAAGTAAAAAAGAATGTCCTGAGTGATTCCCTTGTACGTCACTGGCAACGTCACTGTCCCTTGCACCTTTTGTCTTGAACCGTCTGCTGTTGAGACACTAAAATCTACTTTGACTAAATTAATACCTAGATTTAGAAAATATTTATAACAATTCCCCCCTATACAAGAAAGAGTAGCGCCACTGTCAAGTAACGCCCTGCAGGTTTTATTAATAATAAAAATTTCGGCGTACGGTCAATTATCTCCTTCTATCTCAGAATTCTGTAGCTGTGGGCCCACTACGTTAGAATCGGAGACAGAAAGAAACTGTATAACCAGTTGGAGCCAACTCCGCCACTCACGCTTCCTTTGCGCATGGGAAGGTGCGTGTCTAGAGCGACTCCATCCTAGTTTTCCGCATTCTTGTTTTTATTATTTTTACTATTGTTTCCAAGAGACCCTACTTTGGAATTAAAACTGTCGGAAGCTTTCTTCCTACAGTCCGACATTTTGTGTCCTAATTTCTTGCAATAGTTACAAATAATCCTATTGTTTAAAGGAGCTTGCGGAGCATGGCCCGTCTCTTTTTGTTTATTATTAGTAGAAGGTCCCTGTTGGTACTGTTTTGCAGGATTTGTATTATGACCAAAATTAGTTTGGTTGTTATTTGTCGATCGGTTATAATATCTATTATTATATAAAGGAGGATCTTGACCGTTCTTAAACTTATTATTATTGGAATATTTATTGTAATGTTGTCTATTGAATTTTGAATTATCATTTGGAAAGACCTTGCTTGCGTAAGACGACGAAGGAGTAGGTTGCTTTACTGTATCGGATATTGAGAATGATTCGAATTTTTGTGTTGCATCATTCAACTCTTCGAAGGTATTTATTTCCCGAGATGCGAGTAAGGTGGTGTACATAGGTAACAAGACTCTCATTGCTAATTGGAGCAACTCACTATCCAATAACTTATAGTCGAGCATATTGTTATGCGCCTTCATTCTAAGAATAAATTCAAAAGCCGACATTCCAGTCGATTGCTTCATATTGAACAGATCTATTTTAAGTGCTATCTGTCTATTGCTCCCTTCGAATTGTCTGATCAAGAGTAATTTCAGGTTATCTCAGGTTAGGTCAGGGGTAAAAATGGACCTAAACCATAATGGAGCTAGGCCTTCTAAAATATCCGGGAAACACCTAACAATATCTTCATGTTTGACGTTCCTTGTCCTACATTTCTCATCGATTTGTTGAATAAATTCCCTAACACAAGTTGAACCGTTGAATTTTATATTCCAATTATTAATAGTGACTGTTGGAGCATGCGATTCATTATAAATGATCTTAGTATATTTGATGACCTTGGCACTCGAGTCACTGTCCTCATCTGTATTTGTATTGTCTTCAACTTGTTTTACGATTTGAGCTACTTTTAAAGATTTATTATGGTTCCTAGCCTGAAGACGCATTTCTTCTAATGTGTTAGCCGGTATTAAATTCCTTGTAGTTAATTCTATACTTAAATCATCCTTTGATTTCCCGTTGACGTTCTCTATTGGCCCAGACATAATGATAGTTATGCGCGGGGATGGAAAAGAAATTTAAAAAAAGAAAAAAAAAATCTCTTAAAAAATTTTTTTTTTTTTTGACAACCCTGATTTTTGAGAAAAAAAAAATTATAAATATTTTAAGTTGAATAAACTTTCAACTTTGTGGCAACCCTGATTTATCTTGAAAAAGAAAATTTTTTTTTTTTATTGATTTGGGACAACCTTGATTTCAATTTTTTTTTAAATGGTGGCAACCCTTAATTATTTAAAAAAAGAAAATTGTTTATTTTTTTATTGATTTGAGACAACCTTGATTTCAATTTAAAACAAAATTTTGGTGGCAACCCTGCCCTTATGTTTTTAATTATTACAAAGATAATTCACATCTAAGTATACAGATAATTTACTATTCAATGACATAACTTTTGGTAGTCAATTTTTGAAAGAAAAATAATGTGTAACGATTTATTCAAAGTATTTCGTTTCCAAACCCGTTTTTAAAATTTAAGTAAGTAGACGACCGCACGCTACTTCGTTTATAAACAAATTTGACATTTGATTTTAAACAACCGACGATAAAATATTTGTGACAGCTGTCAGCTGTTATTAAAATATAATTATAATAATTTCGTGTCACGTTAGTATTTAAAAGTACGAAATGATAATGTATCATAAGAATGATCATTTAATACAAACAGTCATTTGTAATCACTTAATAATCAAGTTTACTTGCATGAATTGATTTCAACACGTCAGATAAAAACGTACAGTTTGACAAGCGGTTGAGGCAATGATGTAGGTACTTATTTGAACCAGAAACAAATCGTTTGTTTTGATGATGTTCAAATTATACAGAAATTAAATTATTATTAACCTTGTGTAGGTATTTTAAGCACATAATTATCATGTGTAAAATATTTGACAGTTAGAACATAACAGATAAACTTGAACGAGATAATTATCATAGACAATTTGCTAGCTAAATAGTAACCGCTGTCGAAGGCCCGTTCGCATTGGTCGAGTAGTTTAGTCAAGTAGCGAGTAATTTAGTAACTGGACACGTGCGAACACCATAAATTTAGTAGAGTAGTTTAGTCAGCGATTTAGTCAAGTCAATCCATTCTGTTCTATTTTTTCGGGCGAGTAGCGTCCCTCATCATGTGTCTATGGCAGATTTATAGAGTTTATCGATGGTCTATTGTCACTGGCTGCATTAGTCAGTGATCAGTATAGCGAGTATAGCATTAGTAGCCGTCAAAACACGCCAAAATGTCTTGTCGTTGGAGCGAAAACGCTACTGTCAAATTCGTGACGTTATATTTACAACACGAATGCTTGTGGAATATAAAGTCGCCCCGATATAAGAAAACAAATCAGGGAATCAGCATACGCTGAATTAGAAAAAGGGATGAATATTCCTGGATTTGGTGATAGGGAGATAAGAGCGAAAATTAAAAGCATCAGGTTAGTGAAGTTTTTTTTATTTATATGGTATATTACAAGTGCCTGTATTATTATAAATTTATGTTAAAGTAGTAGCAGAGTCATTAATCATTAATAATTTCTTTTCAGATCTACCTACTCACAGGAGTTAAAAAAAATAAAGGAGTCAAAACCCTCCGGTGCCGGAACTGACGCAGTATATTCACCATCAGTCAAATGGTTCAATCTATTAGATGGATCCCTCAGAAACATTAATACAATGTTAACAGAAAGTGAAAGCAATTTGGCAAGTACATTTCAATTCTATTCTATCGTTTATACATCAGTTTTTAATGTACCATTCTTGTCTGCCAAGGTACCGATCCATCGTTCACAAAGTAATCTGCATATCTTTCTCGAAGATCTGTAGACCTTCGGGATGAACGATTGGACAGACAACTTGGTAGTGGTTCCAATCCTTGAGGCTCTGGCTCCACCCTCCAATTACCAGGGATAACAGTTCCTGAATCAAAATTGTCTTTGTCTACTGTATATTCCAACTGCTTGTTCTGTAATTTTGTCTCTCTGAGCCAATTATGTAAAGCGCAACACGCCTTTACAATGCAAACAAACTTCTCAGGACTGTAGGGCATCGGTTTCTCAAACACTCTGAATCTGGCAGCTAGTATACCGAAAGCATTTTCAACTATTCTTCTGGCCCGAGACAATCGATAATTAAAAATTTTTTGCTTTGATGTTAATCGATTTCCTGGGAAAGGTTTTAAAAGGTATTCTTTCAAGGGAAATGCATTATCTCCAACTAGTACATGCCCTTCTGGCAGAATACCGTTTTCTAATGCTTGATACAAACTACAGTTTCGAAATACGCCTTCATCAGAAACCCGCCCATTACATCCAATGTCTATATAACTGAAGCAATATTTATGATCTACAACTGCCATTAAGACAATGCTGTTTGTCTCTTTATAATTGTAGTATAAACTTCCTGATTCAGGAGGTGCTTTAATGACGACATGTTTGCCGTCGATTGCTCCACAGCATCCAGGAAAGTTCCATTCTTTTCGAAATCCGTTCTCAATGATATTCCAGTCAGTGGTGGCGGGAACCTGAAAAAAGATTTATAATAATGTATACATTTGATATAAACAACATTCTACTTTATTTTCAGGAAGACATTATACACACGGATACAGATACTGAGGAAAGCAGAATTACTATGAATTCTTTTCGTGAACCCGTATCTAAACCCCCTACAAAAAAAAAGCGGCTTTCCCAACTTTCGAGTATGGTGAGTCAACTAAAGGAGATAACTGAGGTTGCCAACTCTACAGAAGAAGACGAGTTTGAGGTCTTCGGCAGACACGTCGGCTTACAACTGAAATCTTTGCCCTTGCTATTGGCACTTGAAACCCAGGAATATATTCAACTGTACATGAACAGAATTCGACGCCAACACCTTCAAAATTCAACTGAGCAAAATAGATTCACCAGGATAGTCACACCAGTATCAAATGATTCGCAAGACTCTCCATGTAGTAATACTTCGTATTATGATGATGTAATTTATTTAGATGAGCCCCCAGAAGACACATATGAAATTGAAACACATGAAAACCATGACATCGAATAACTTTAATGTAAATTTTAATATTTAAACCATGTGAAAATTAATAAATGTTTCTCAAATTATATTTATAATTTATTTAGAACCGTTTTAGATACAGCTATAATTATAGCGGGATGGCCTATTTTAGTGGCTATTTCAGTGGTCGTTCCATTGGGAATTTATGGCGAATGATATGCTGAAATAAGCCATCTACTATATTTGTAGCTGTGTGAAACAGCTCTTAATCTTACCTTGATAAATTCCTTTAATGATTCATAGATAGCTTCACAAACTTCTATAATGAATTCCGAAACAGTTGATTTTCCAAGTCGAAAGAGATGTGTGATTGTCCTTAAACTACATCCTGTAGCAAAAAAGTAGAGAACTGCCTGTAATTTGGTTTTTGCGGGAATTGCACTTCTGAAAAGGGTATCCGTGCGTTGAATTTGTGACTGCACTTTCATTAGAAGGAAATTAAAACAGCTTTCAGTCATTCTCAAAGTCGCGAAGTATTCTTTCGGATCTTCAAATGCCATTTCCTTCAGAAGAGAATTTGTAGCTCCTAATGCATCTCTTCTATTAATCCATTTTCGTATCCATAGTTTTTTCACTTTCGTCTCACTAATTTCTTCCTCCACCTCTTCTAAAATATCCATTACAATCAGCTAAATTAGCCTATTTACTTTGTTGCGTTGCAGCCCGTTCATCTTACAATTTGACACTTCACTCGTGAAATCTACTCGACCAATGCGAACGCTTTTTGGTCAGTCAAATGGCGAGTAGCGAGCTACTTGACTAAACTACTCGACCAATGCGAACGAGCCTTTAGTTTCAAATAAATCAGCACCTAATACACTGTCTACGACCGTATGTTTTTCTCTGAGCATTATTTATTGTCAATGATAAATAAATTGAGGTTATGGACATCACAACAGTAACGTGATGATGACACTTGGCATATTATGTAGTAGATGGATGCTCACACATGGAAATCTAACATAATATTTTATAACAAGCAGATTTACCCGTGAATAAGCTATTACGAGACCAAAACATTGGAGCGCCATCTGATACGTGGGTGTGTGGGGTTGTACCTACTTTGTGAGGCTAGGGGTAGTAGCCGGATAAGGATTGGTCATCATCACAGTGGTCGGCTTTGGTTCCGATCCGGAACCTTTGGACGCCAAATCTTGCCGGGGGCAAGATATGCCGAGCTCTGCGGTGAGACATAAGAACCCTTCTCAGGGTGGTGGGCATATGGGGCTTATTCACAAGTAAATCCGAGTAAAAGACAAGTTTCTGTACATATAAGTTGAACTCTATTTCATGATAACAGGGTAAACATTAAGCAAGGGATTTTAAAAGACTTACCCCCTATCAGACCGATTCTATCCTATCTAACTATCTAAACGCGGATGAGTGGAGATGCCTTCCTCCCAGGGGTACGTCTGCTTCGGCGCGGGCGACCGGCCCACCAGCTCCGTCTCTTGTCCAGTCTCCCGCCAGGAAACCAGTCTCCGGTGTTCATCCACCCGATTATTGCGGATCCTTTCAAGGCGCGCGTGTGAATGGCGGTAGGCGGCGTTCACGCACCCAAATACAATACTCATCCGAACGATCTAGTATTTCTCAGCGTACTCAAGGTTTGCATGTACGAAGCGAGAGAGGATTGTCTCTTTAAACGTGGATTACATCCCAAACGGAACACAAAGGCCCGGTGCACTTTGGCACTCGTTTAATTCACGCGGGTTTTAAAATTGTCGACCGACATTGCGCGTATTTTGGCGCGGGTTTTTTTTACATTTAACCATTACTCCGCGTATCTCAGGATCGGATGCCTGATTTTACTTTTAAGATTCGTCGCGTACTTGCTCCGAACGGTTTTTTAAATTGCTCCATATAAACTTGGCACTTGACGTTTCAACTGAGTCCTCGCCCAACTGGGCTCCGTTGGAAAGTGTGGAACCTTGCAAGAATAACCTTTTCCCGTTATTTTGCGCCGATTTTATGGCTGTCAAAATAACCATAGACAAAAATCAAAATAATAATTAGTACCTAATTATAATTGTTATGTTTCTAAATATTTTCATAACAACTGTTCTCCTTATAAATGGGAATAATTGGCCAGAAACATTTAAGAAAGCAGATGACACACTTACACTAAATGCTAATAAAACCAAATTCATCGCTTTCAAAATAAAAAATACAAAAAACTCTGAAGAAAACCTTAAATTGAAAATTCATAGCCCGCATCACTTAAATGAGCATTGTAATTGTCCCTCATTAGAAAACGTTGAACATATAACGTATCTAGGTCTAAAAATAGATGGAAATTTAAAATGGACCAATCACATTAGCTATTTAGATAATAAAATTAAAAAAAACTAAGTTATTTTTTCAAAACTATCAGGAATGTGCTCATTAAAAAATACTTAATCAAAATCTACATGGCTCTCTGCCAATCACTGTTAGAATACGGTATTATCGGATGGGGCAGTGCAAATAAAAGTATACTAAATCCACTAATTAAATCTCAAAAAGCCATAATGAAAATTATACTGAAAGTTCCTGTAAGAACTAGCACTGACGAAATCTTCACCAATCTTAACATCATGTCAATTAAACAACTATATTCTAAAACTATACTCATTTACATTCATAAGTACAACACCCAAGAAATAACAACAAACACCTACAATAGAAACACTAGATCTCATGGTCAAAAACTTATCCATCAAATAACTACAAATACAACTTTTGGGCAAAAAAGCTTCTTATATCATAGTATTAAACTCTACAACAAAATACCACTCACACTCAAAAACCTCAACACTTTAACATTTAAATCTGAAATAAAAAGCTGGATACTTAACATAGGGAGATCTGAAATAGAAAATTTACTGAGATCAAACACAGACTAAAACAGAATCAACTGAACTATACCAATAAACACTTCATATATATAACTATAGCAAAAAACACTTCATATATATATATTGTCCTCTTCCCGTATTATGTTGATCCAGTTAGAAGTTGTTAGACTAAGTTGATCCACCTTTAACACCATATAACTTGGCTATTATGGAATACATCTGAATGAATTGACAACAGTGGTACAATAATTATCAATGTTGCCAGTTTGCCAGAAAAACCATTTGATATACTGTTAATAAAATTTTCAAAATTTGTATGGAAATCGGATGCATAATTTATGTTGATCTACCCAAATTGGCATACTTATGTTGATCTCATATATATTGATCTATTCCCGTAGTATGTTGATCTACCCAAATTGGCATACTTATGTTGATCTCATATATATTGATATATTCCCGTAGTATGTTGATCTACCCAAATTGGCATACTTTTGTTGATCTCATATATATTGATCTATTCCCGTAGTATGTTGATCCAGGTAAGAAGTTATTAGACAAAGTTGATCTGTGTCCCTATATATGGTTTTACTAAATGAACCAATCAAGGGGCAATCGGTGGACTGTTCAGTGTTCATCACAAGGTTTTATGTGATTCCGTAATCTTTTGTGATATTGAACTCAAAGTATTAGTCTCTAGAGTCGAATATCGCATGAAATGACTGTGAAATGGTACCGTTTCAAATCAAAATGACGTGTGTTGCTTGAATTGTTTATAAGAAATGTATGCGTATTTAGATCGAAACGAAAATTTCACAAAAACAAATCCATAAAAAAATCATAACTTAGCAGGGGTACACGGGTTCATAGGGTGAGGTTTGTCTAGGTCCTGGCGGCGGATGCGTTTTCCCATCTACTGCGTGGCGGGCCGGATCGAAATAAACTGGTTGAGGGATACCTTTCGACCATAAAAATCCAAAATGGCGGCAAAAGGAATAATGTTATATAGGAAATTTTGAACCTGTATCTTTTACCATCTCTCCTGATTACGCTTCGTGACTTAGTAGGGGAGGCCGGGTTCTTGGTTATAATGGGTAATTAATGGATGATTGGACGCGGTTGGAGCTAACTAAAAACTGTCCAAAGAGGCGAAGCTAGCAGTCCACAAAGGAGTGCTGGTACCTACCCTAATATATGGAAATGAGGCATGGAATTGGCAGAAGAAGGCTGAAAGTAGACAGAATACTGTAGAATTGAGATCCCTAAGGCATATGTGCGGTAAAATCATGTATGACGAAATGTGCGTATGCTGTGTCTATTCTACAGGTATTTTATAAGAGCCTGTTAAAAGGAGCTAGCAGCATTGATCCTCGGTGCACTGTGCACGTGCTTGATACTCGACGGACACGAGCGGAACACAGGTTCACAGTAAAGTTGATGTTATCGATATATGAACGGGTCGTTTCTCCGACTCGTTTTACCGTAAGTCGGCTCGCATGTGGAACGAGCTATCAGCATCTGTTTTTCCTCCTCCATATAATTCGCGCCTCTTTAAGACCAGCATTAATAAATTCATTCCTACAGCCCCTACCTTAACCCGCCTCATAACGCTGCCCAACCGGTTGGCGACATAGTTTCTCTTTATTTAGAGTGTAAAGACAGGGGCGCTCTAGTGAGAGGTGTCACATAAAAAAATCAAACCGCCGAATTTTAATATGGAGACTTACAAAATGATCTATATTATAAATTATAACCAATGAATCCACCCATCTTTTATCGATTATCACCTTTTAATAGGATTTAAAAAAAAATCGTAGGCTTTATAATCGCACAACTCAACTCAACTTCAAATATTAATATTCTGTATAAACGATTGTTACATCTTACCGGAGATGACCGGATAAATCATCAAAATGATTATTTTGTATGTCTTTATATTCAAATTGGCAAGTATGATTTTTTTATGTGACACCTATCACAAGAACGCCCCTGTCTTTACACTTTAAATACAGAGAAACTATGTCGCCACCCAGTTGGGCAGCGTTATAAGGCGGGTTAAGATAGGGGCTGTAGGGACGAATTTATTGATGCGGATCTGAAAGAGGCCCGTATTATATGGAGGAAAAAACAAACACACGAGCGGACTTACGCAAAAACGAGTTGGAAAAACGACCCGTTCTCATAAAGACAACATCAACTTTATTCTGAACGTGCGTTCCGCTCGTGTCTGTCGAGTATCAAGCACGTGCACGGTGCACCGGGGAACAATGCTGCTAGCTCCTTTTAACAGGCTCTAATAAAATACCTGTAGAATAGATTTCGTCATACATGATTTTACCGTACATATGCCTCAGGGATCTCATTTCTACAGTATTCAGTCTACTTTCAGCCTTCTTCTGCCAGTTCCATACCTCACTTCCATATATTAGGGTAGGTACCAGCACTCCATTGTGGAGTTTCGCTTCTTTGGACAGTTTTTTGTTATCTCCAACCGCGTTCAATCATCCATTGATTACCCATTTTAAATAATTACCCATTATAATCAAGAACCCGGCCACCCCTACTAAGTCACGAAGCGTAATCAGGAGAGGTGGTAAGAAGTTCAAAATATACCATATAATATTATTCCTTTTGCCGCCATTTTAGATTTTTATGGCCAAAAGGTATCCCTCAACCAGTCTCTTTCGATCCGGCCCGCCACGTAGTAGCTGAGCAAACGCAACAGTGTACCCCTGCTAAGTTATGATTTTTTTATGGATTTGATTTTTGCGAATGTTTCGAATAGCTCTAAAGATGATTCTTTTAAAATCATCTCATATTTAATATTATAAAACAATATGACCGGAAGTCGGCATCTTTCTATAAAGCATAAACTAAAAAAACAGCTACAAGGTGGTTACAAATGCAATTATATTTAATCAATTTGTTCGATTATATTTTATGTGAAGTTGTTTTCACAGTGGCCCAATGAATATTATATGGGGCCAATTGAACCAATTTGACTTTAAGCATTTTCTACGTCTTGCGATAAAAACTTAGGCTTACGATAAAAATACTCATAATCAACGGCAGAAAACTAGTTGTCTACCAAATTCTTATTTTTTTAATCTCATATAAATTAAGCTATATACTCATAAACCGATCGAGTGAAAAGCTGCAATGATCCCGACCCCGGGGTCATTGCAGCTTTTACGGAATGACGAGGAAAATAATATTTTTTAATTAGTTGAAAAAATTACTTTTCAAAATTTCAATTATGTTTAACGTAATACACTATCTGGCCTCAAGTAAATCAGTTTTATCACGAACCGTAACTATTTAATGTAATAAAATAACAAAACAAATTAATGTTAATATGATAGTTTGCTTTAATGTCAATAAAAAAATAAAGAGAAAAAGTTTTTTTTTTATGATTGAGATAAAACTTTCCCCCAAATAACATGTATATATATTGATTAAAATTATAATAGCACCTTCACATTAGGAAAGAGAGGACAACGATCAAATAAGTACATTGACTAAGTGTTACGGACGGACATGCACTTGAGCTTATAAAACTTGGGAGCTGTACTCACAGAAACTGGAGTTTAATTGTAATACGGGGTCAATTGTACCGGTATAATCATCCCCCAAAAACATTAACATAGAAACCATATAAACTACTAAATGCGGTTTAAAGCTAACGAATCCACCTAGATTTAATCAATAATCCCGTATTTTTAGATTCCATAAGTACCCACTCTATTGTGTACCTAGAGGTAAAACTAAGAAATTGCACAATATTGGCAAAATATGGCAGAAATGGCTCCAGTGGATAAGTAATAAAACGTATTTTATAAGCACTTTTAAAAATAAATTGTCTAAAGAAACAGATAAATTCTTAAAACAATTATGAATAAAGTACATTCTGGAATCGTTAATAAGTCGTTTTGAAATATTTCGTCGTGTTTAGTAATCAATAGTATCGCGGTGGCAAGACGCAGAATTCCATAGCCGTTGATTATCAAAGACAAAACAAATAAAATTATAATTATTATATGGGTTAAATGCATTATAATCAGGGTGTTGTCACATCCCGGCAGCTTAGAGTAATAATATTAATAATAATACTCTAAACCCGGCAGTCCGCAGCTGCATTGTTTTAACAACGAAGTTTTGGTCTGATCACATTTTCAATACAGTATTATTTTGAAACGAAAATAGTTTTCATACAGAGAATATACAAATAAACCTTTTTTGTGTATAAAAACATATCCACCTTTAAGTTAAGATGTAGTGTGATATGATTTGTATTTTTTTATTAAACACTAAAGCATGAAGCATGAAGGAATTATCAAAATTTAAATAAAATATATTGAAGTGTTTTATCTTATCTTTTAGTTGGTATTACTATAAACTGCACGTGTTAGTTCTACTTCTGCCATTTGTGTGCTAAAAATACTTTATTCAACTTCTCGAAGTTAGCAGCTGTGGCTTTTTGTAGGAAATATGATATCTGATTATAATATTTGTTTCATTTTTTACAAATAAAAACTTGTGTGAATACCGCACCAGAGTCATACAGTCCTAACCGCTCCCGTCTGGAGCCAGTGAGACTATGGCATCCTCAAAGGAGACCTCGAAGGAGATGAGGAGGAGGAAGGTGGGAGAGAACCTGGCTATTCAGATATGGTCACCAAACACTAATTGTAAAATTGTGGAAATTAATTTTAATAAAATTTATTTGAACCCGCGACCTTCGGATTGCTAGTCGAGAGCCACCTCAAGTAGTTTGATATGTTTGGTGACTTAGCAGGAGTGCCCGGGTTTATAGGGTGAGGTTTGTTCGGTTCTTGGCGGCGGATGCGCTTGCCTACCAAATGCGTGGTGGGCCGGATCGATTAATCCTCTTTCAACGCATCGCCGCAGTAGGAGAGTTGGATTTTTATGTTTATCACTCGAACACACTGACCCCCAGATTACTACCCACCCATCATACCTATTTCCTTCCCAGAACTCACTGTCCTTCCTTTCTTTCAAAATACCCCAACACAGCATTCACAAAGATGACATAGGCCTTGAGAGTTAAGATTTTCCTAAGGGCCTCCTGTGTGGAGACGATGTAAAAAAATACAAAAAATAAACAACTATCTCGCTAAATTGTATTGGTTATCTAATAAATGGTTCCCGGGGCGGCGGTATACATAATTGTAATAATTCTCGAGGGCTCTGATGTACAGACATTATGGCTCCTGTTGGTTGACGAACATATACTAAAACATCGTTGGTTGGAATCGGTGCTTGAAATGACTTTAGCCATGTTTAATAAAAAACAAATTGGAATAAATTTTTCAGCAATTTTAATTTAAAATTTGAAAAATTAAATTCTCACCAATCTAATCGCCGCAATTTTAATAGGCACAAATTATGGATATTACGCTTTGTTTCAACTTAATCATTACAAGAAACTTACGTCGGGAGAGATGGTAAATGATACATTAAAATAAAATTTGATTCAATCAATGTTCAAAATTTCTCTTTTAAAATGACTCAATGAACCTCACCCCATGAACCCGGGCACCCCTGCTTAGTCACGAAACGTAGTAAATGAAGCATTAAAGTTATATTTTTGTTTAATCAAGTTCAAAAGATTTTTTAAGCATGGATTTGACGTTTGCGAATGTTCCATTTCAATATAAATATGCGTGAGGCAGTCTATCCTCTTTAAGTACAAAGTCATTTTCATAGAATATGGATGTTCTAACAGAATCTAAAAAGTACCACAACGCGCGCGAAATACAAGTTACAATGCATGCAAGCCGTCAAGTTGGTCAGAAATATATAGATCAACAAAATAAATCGTGTAAAATGTATATGCGACCGAAAAATGGGCGTGGCTTACAGATAAATCTCGATGACACAAGTTGATCTGTAGGGATTTACATATGTATGCCAGCTCGGGTAATGGATCAACATATCCGGAGTGGATCAACAAATGCAAACGGATCAACATATACCTGGCGTACCGTCGCTCGAGATCAACATAGTACGAGAGGGGATAAATATATATATATATATATATATATATATATATATATATATATATATATATATATATATATATCCCGCTACATTTGTTGCGTCCGACCCCTAAAAACTCCATAGCATTGCAGCGTCCACCGACTTACAGCGTCCGATATACTGACGCTACAATGTTTTGAGCTCAAAATTGGCCAGAACGATGCTTACCCCATGTAGAATCGTATGGCAAAAATTTTTGTGGAAGCAAAAAATCTCTCAGAATGTCTGGAAACGAATATTGAACGTTTGACATTTTGCCGACAGGTTCGCTACACGATGTATATATTGAGCAGTGTATGTTTTTATTCATTTCTACGATCTTGTTGCGTCCACGAAGTAATATAATTTTCGATACATAACGACGATCGTGCTGCGTCTACGCATTACGTCGATAGTATTGCGTCCTCGAGACGGATTACGAGTAGATATTATTTTATATACATAACAACGGTCGTGCTGCGTCCACGCATTACGTCGATAGTACTGCGTCCCCGTAGCCGCTCATGAGAATATACTATTTTTAACACATAATGACAATCGTGCTGCTTCCATGCATCACGTCGATAGTATTGCGTCCCAGTGAACGATCTCGAGTAGATATTATTTTGAATATACGACGACGGTCGATATAATTTTCGATACATAACGACGATCGTACTGCGTCTACGCATTAGACGATAGTATTGCGCCCTCGAGACCGATTACGAGTAGATATTATTTAATATACATAACGATGGTCGTGCTGCATCCACGCATTACTTTGATAGTATTGCGTCCCCATGGCCGATAACGCTGAAATATTATTATGAATACATAATGACGGTTTTACTGCGTCCACGCATTACTTCGATAGTACTGCATCCTCGTGGCCATTCACGAGTGCATTGTTATGTATTATTTGAGCGTTTGGTTGAGTAAATCATCAGATTTGGCAACATTGGGTTAATTTACAACGGTGCCGCTTGACACTCAGAACTAAGAAGCGTCCTGCGTGGTTTTTAATGCATAACGACGATCGTGCTGCGTCCACGCATTACTTCGATAGTACTGCGTCCCCGTGGCCATTGGCAAGTACATTGTTGTACATTATTTGAGCGTTTGGTTGAGTAAATCATCAGATTTGGCAACATTGGGATAATTTACAACGATGCCGCTTGACTCTCAGAACTAAGAAGCATCCTGCGTGGTTTTTAATGCATAACGACGATCGTGCTGGGTGTACGCATTACGTTGGTAGTATTGCGTTCGTTCACGAATAGATATTATTTTTAATACATATCGATGGTAGTGCTGTATCCACGCATTACATCGATAGTATTGCGAACCCGTGGCCGATCTAGATTAGGTATTATTTTTAATTAATGAAGACAATATTAGCGAAACTCAATCGAACATCTGAAACAGAAAAATCTGGAAAAGGCACTGTCACATTTGGGACTCGAACCCAGGACCTTTGATTTTCCAGGCCGTGACTCAACCATTATTCGGTTTCGATTCGGTCATATTTACTGTAATATACTTCGACTGAGAATTATCAACAGAGTGAAAGTTACTCCCAGTATCACCTCGGGTGTAAGACCACCATTCAGAATTGAAACTTTGTGGCTTTAGCCGTGTTTAGTGACTATATCTGAATAGTCAGGTACTTTCCCACCTTTGTCTTCCCCACCTTTCTCTTCCCCATCGCTTCCCCTTCCCCACTTACCTACAGCCTCACAATATACCCCAATTGGGGATGCTATAGTCTCACTGGCTCCAAACTGGAGCAGTTGGGACTCTTGTGAGGAATTCAATATAAAAATAAAAATAAAACATAATCTTAATTTTCTTAACGCAAATTTTTTATTGGCTGCTATCTTTATGTATGATTGCAGGAT
This sequence comes from Hesperophylax magnus, assembly GCA_026573805.1. Lineage (NCBI taxonomy): Eukaryota > Metazoa > Arthropoda > Insecta > Trichoptera > Limnephilidae > Hesperophylax > Hesperophylax magnus. Next base: position 331,089 of record JAIUSX010000214.1, on the reverse strand, counting down.
TCAACTCGAACTAAATGCGTGAGCAGGTACCTAAGCGATTCCTTCAAAAACTTGATCAGGGTGCTTAGGGTGTGAACATCTTGGAATAATTATCGATAATAACATCAAATGGAAAAGTCAAATAAACTCCACAGTAGACAGAATGAGAAAACTAATCTTTATATTTTTTCGACTTAGAAATTCTGTATCATTAAAAATACATAAAGATATTTATTTTGCACTTACACATTCTACACTACTTCAATAAAGGGAATCGTGGCTTGTGGTGGGGGGGGAGGGTGCATATTAATCATGCCTACTTCTATTTGTGACGATTCAAAAAATATTAATAAAAATTATCTTAAACAAGCCATATTACTATACAACAATACATGTTTTCCAAGGTTTCCCCTCTCACAAAAATTTATGAAAAATACTCGTACATTAAATACTTCAATTACATAAAGATTTCTTTGATAAAAATAATATTCCACAATAAATTTTAAGCAAAATAATTATTTATATTGGAGGACTAACCGTACCACTAGTTTGAACTACAACAGCACAACATCAATATTTAACGGTATAATTTTTTTTAATAAATTACTCCTAGATATATCAGAGAAAAATTATAACAGTTACAAAAAAAATCAGTTTAAAATTCTCTCATACCACCTCATAACTTTTCTTATTGTTTGATATTATTTATTTATTTATTTTATTTCAGGGAAATCAACAGTTTACAATGTGATTCATTTATACATGTGTAATTTACCTAACTGAGAAATCAATTACAGATTTCCTCAATATACTATTCTATAATGTATCTAAAAATTTAAACACCATCCTTAAATTTATCTAAAAAATATTTAATTTATCGAAGAAAGCAAACACTTTGTGGCTTGACATTATACAAATGAAACAAATACTTTGTTTTAAACCACATTATTTTAATTTATATTTCGTCGACCGGTTTGGATTGAACCCAAATATTGTGTTAAATAAATATAAAGTGGTTTAAAAAGAAGTATTGTTTGCTTTTTTGTAAAAAATATAACGTTATTCAAGAGGGAGATTACTATAACAGGAGATTATTAAAACAGAAGATTATTATAAAATAATACTACATAATATATGTCGTTACATTTTATGCAGTTTGGTACACGTTTAATACATTTTTAATTGAGTTTTTATATTTATTTTGGTGACATTGAAGATAGAATCAGAGAGAATGTTATTATACATATGTTGAACATATTCTTCTAAGACAATAATTTTTATTTGAAATGGTTTTACAGTGTTTTTCTTTAAATAGATTACATGAGCGTGTGTGCCGTGTAGGTACTTTTCAATTAAGTTTAATAAACTCCACATATTATGTTTCTGCTTATCATTCTTAGGTATTATTTATAAATAACCTGTTTTTATTACTTTTATTGTATTTTCTTGTAAGGTTATTAATAGTTTTTACAAGCATCTGATTTATCAGAAAAGTGATTGAAATATTATATTGTAAATATTGTTACACTAAAGATGTTAAGAAATATAAATACTTAAAAATATTTTTATTTTAAACATAATGATAATAATAAGTTTAGCTCATTAATTGAAATATTACAATTTGAGGTTGAACTAATTAAGTTAAATATAAAAACATATATTATTATATTGAATACGTAACAACGGAAGTGCTGCTTCGATGGTATTGTATCCTCGTGACCGATCACGAGTAGATATTATTTTGTATACATAACGACGGCCGTGCTGCGTCCACGCATTACGTCGATAGTATTGCGTCCCCATGGCCGTTTGTGAATTTGTACATTTTTATGTATTGTTTGAGCCCTTGGTGAAGCAAAACGCTAGATTTGGCAACATTTAGTTCATTTACAACGATGCCACGTAGCACTCAGAACTAAAAATCACCCTGCGCGGGTGGACATTTTTGTAAGATGGATTACAGTAGACGGTAAATTGACGTCCCGACCTAAAAAGGTCCGACCGCCCTCTGTAGTCGAGCGAACTGGCGCGTTATGAAATGATACATTTTTACTAAGAATATCGTTGTAAAAAAAATTGAAACGCCTGCGCCCAGTAGGTACGTTTGTATACAAGATGCAACAAGATATTCATTCAAACTTCTCACTATCAGTAGACAGTTTGTTGTCAGGTCTGGTGTGTTTCTGGATGCCAAAAAAATAAAACAAATATATATACATATATTTTTTAAATACCGCACAAGAGTCTCAACCGCTCCCGTCTGGAACAGCGAGACTGTGGCATCCCCAATCTGAGTACAAGGGTGAAGGTATTGGCGAGGGGAAGAAGATGGGGAAGAGAAATATAGAAAAGTACCTGGATATTTATATCTGGTCTCTAAACACGGCAAAAGCTTAGAAATAACGTTTCCATTCGGAATGGTTGTCTCACACCAAGGCGATACTGAGAGTATATTTCACTCTGGAACGTGTCGCAAAAACACTTTATGTTGTGTTAAATGTATTAATTGTGAAATAACACAAACAAATAAAAAATGATTTGGGCACGCCGGGTTTGACCGTCAGATTACGGGATTCGGATTGCGAGTCGAGAGTCTTACCTCTCAACCACCGATGCTGTATTTAATTTATTAATTCACTATGAACGTTAAAAGTTCACTAGAAGAGTAAGAAATATTTTGTGTTGTTTATTTATTTGTTCATTTTTTTATTACACCTAATAGACTTTTACATTCTAGTTTAATAGTTGAGTATCGCAGTTATTATGAATTCTTCAAAATTAAAACAATAGAGAAAACAAAATAGAATGAAAAAAAAATGTTACAACATAAGTGTATAATAAAATAAGATACATCGGTAAAAATGATAAGAAGTCTCACATAAGTAGATATTCAAAATGAACAAAAGATTGCAAAAAATATAGATGTCTATTTGTCTCGATATATAAAAGAATTAAAATAAACAATATTTATATTGATTATTTTTAAGGTGAAATATATCTCCCATATCAGAATAAGTCATGCAATCCTAAGGGGTTTTATAATATAAGGGGCATAACAACGGCCTAAATGTACCTTTTGAAACTCTCAAAACAAATCCAAGAGTCTTAAGGGCCTTATATACGGAAGACGTAAAAATGAAATCGACCTTCAAAACGCCATGTAACAAACAAATAATATACACTCGGACGCCAGAATAAATTATTCAGTATGGACGTGAAACCTTTATCCACTGGAACGATTTCGGTCGAAAAATCGACCACTTTTATTTTTCTGCGATTGATATCGGTCCAAAAATGGACCGATTTTTCTACCATTCGTAAAATATTTATTGTAATTATTTAAAACGCTTCCTTGGCCAGCTACTTGTTTTATCGAATAGCTGATAATATATTCTCTTTGTCTATGAACTTATCCGTTGTCTTTGAAGTGATATTTAACGAGTTTTCGCGGTTTTATAAGGCGTCCTGTCAAAAAACAAAACCATAAATTTTTAACATTCACGAAATTTTGGACTCTTCCTAAAATGCCGTAAGTAATTAATTTATTGGGTTTTTAACGCATAATTATATATTTGTGTTATTGTGATTGACTTATCTATCTTTGAAATGCGTTTTTAATTAGTTTGTTTCTAATATATTGTTTTGGTTGAAGTTTTTGTGTAAGAATACGTCAACTGAAGACGTCATCTGTTTTTGATTTACAATAATGTCTTATATACTGCACTCGCGCATTTGAAATATAGATATTCCATCACAGTGATTCAAAACAAAGAGATATATATAAGTTTTATTTGAATTGGTTCATTATTAATACAGATATTTGTTAACCAATTATTTTAAGTCATATGTCAAAAAGTTGACTCTTTTTTACATGTAAAATGGTGTAAAGCCTTCGTCACACAATAAAAATTTAGTAATTTAGTTGTATAATTAATTAATTTCTTCACTTTTACCAAATTTGTGCAGAAACAAATGTCGTCCAGGGAAAGGGAGCACTCCACGACCCAATAATTATTTTCAAATTTTATATTAGTGCAATATTTAACAAAATTTAAACATTTAAGTACTTACATTAAGTGTTTTCAATTTAAAATATATAGAGTGGTGCTGACTGCAAGAGGAGGCAGAGGAAGAGGGAGAGGTGGGGTACGAGCTGGTGCCAGACTACCTGCACGTGGACGTCAACGCAGAGCTGCAATTGCAGCCTCGTCTGGAGTGTTAGTATTTTTTAATGTTTTTTTATGAAAGTACTTTGCTGTGGCCGTTGAACTCATCATATATTTGTATTTATTTAAACAGCGACCCTGCTTTGCTACTGGTGCGAGAGGATCGCGTCAAGGCCCTAAAGGCTGTTAGGGCCCTGCCTGCTTCCTTCCGGCTAGAGCTGGAAAGCCGAAAATTCAAGAAGCAGGCGGCGCGCATTTTGCTCCCTACCGCACCTCCAAGAAAAACTAAACAAAAGTAAGCAATCGTATTTAGATGCTTGATACAATATTATTGTTTTTTCCTGACAGCGTTCCACTCTTACAGTGATAGTTGGTAAGATCAGCGCTCTGTGCATTTGGCACATTCAGTGCATATTTTACAGAGTTCTAATTTTATTGTTTATTTACATACTGTACTTACTGTTTCACACGTGAATGAGAACAATTTATATGATTTATGTAAATGTTTTCAGAATTCCATCTCCGGAGAGAACAACGTGTCCCTTTTCACAAGGGACGCCTTCACCGTTGCCACGACCCGTACCACCACCGTGGATGTCCACTCCCGCACAGATCCAATCAACGGCTCCCAATGCACCAATTATGCCTATCCGTGCAGCATCTCCCGAGCCGTTACCTGGGACATCGCGGAGTGGGGAACTCTTCTCTCCGGAGGCCCGCTATCACAGCGAGCTGTGGGTGGACGTGCCATTCTACCAAGAATTATCGGCGTTTGGGAACGGTGAGTTTATTTTTTAAAATGTCATACCAGGGGCTCAATATAAAATCAATTATCTATATTTTATATTGATATCTTTAGCACAGTTTCACTGTTGGTATATTGGCAGGAAATAAGCATAGTACTTAAAAATTCCACATAACAAACATACAAAATGTATTGTTGTTATGACGTGGATGCATCATTACACATCTTTTTTTTTCTGTAACGGGTATTGCAGAGTGAGAAATAAGACATGCCGAACTTCTTTGCGAGGATTACATTTGATTCACCGGCTTCTAAACGGTGTAATACAGCATTTTTTTCTTAAATTGAAAAAACACTTTCGCTTCACGGGACTCATTGTGTCGAGCTTCCTAGTCAAAAGCGAGGCTGTATTGGTAGGTGGGTTTTGTAACCGGACAAATTATCATTAAAATAGGTCGCTTTACGTAGTTGGTCACTTTAAACGGATACGTTTTCCTACTAAAAGTTATGAAACCTTACTAGAGTTTACATTATCGTCACTTAAAACAGTAGACCGTTAAATGCAAAGTCATTATATCCAAATTCTACTGTAAATTTGTGTTTTCTTTTATTTCAGAGTCAGACATGGGCAGTAACGTGGACGAGGCAGCTGTACTAGAAGAGTCTGTACTTGGAAACCGTGAGTTATAAAACTAACTAACTTACCTTCACGCCATTTCGGTAGGCAGAGAGGATGAACCACCATGCAACTCGATCTTGGCACACACACTCTTTTCTTCATTCCATACCTACCTGACTGTGCTATTCTGACTCCTGACATAGCCCGCCTCAAGTATTTGATTAACTTTTTATTTATTTTTTTATATGAATACCTCACAAGAGCCTCATCTGGAGCCAGTGAGACTATGGCATCCTCAATCGGGGTATGTTGTGAGGCTGAAGGTAGCGGGGAGGGGAAGGAGGTGTGGAAGAGGAAGGTGGAAAAGTACCTGGCTATTCAGAACTGGTCACCAAACACGGCTAAAACCATTTCAAGCAACGTTTCAATTCTGAATGGGGTCTTACACCAGGGCGATACTATGGGTATCTTCCACTCTGGAACGTGCCGCAAATATAATATATATTATTTTAAATGAATTTTGTGTGAAAATAACACTAATTATTCAAATATAATTTATTTGATTTGATCCCGCGACCATCGTATTGCGAGTCATAAGCCGTACCAGAGGCAGTGGGTTATCGTAATATAGACACATTAAATTAATTTGGGTTTTCTGTTGTTTCAGAAATGGACAGATCGAGCGACGAGGATGACGAAGCGAGTGACGTCGACCACGAAGAGAGCGATGAGGATACCTTCTGCATGCCACCAATACCTTATCATAATATTATCAACGTTTCACCTAACTCCGCTATGGCCATAGACTTTAGTAGACAAGACCAGGTAGATAGTGAGGCAATGCGTTCGATTCTGCCGCCTGAAGGTTACTCTTTCGATTGGTCTAAAGATATCTTACGTTTTACTGGGATAAGGGAGACTTTCACAGGCACGCCGGGACCAACTTTCAATACCGACGAAATGGGCAAACCTGTGGATGCCTTTCTTAAAATCTTTGATGCAGATTTCGTTGAACTGATCGCGAGAGAGACCAACAGGTATGCAGATCAATGGATTGCGAAAAAACAATTTAAGCGTCATGCGCGTACCAATAAATGGGCTCCCACGAATAAAGAGGAAATGTATGTATTCTTGGCAATTTTAATGTATCAAGGTATTAGTCCCCTTCCTGTTGAAAAAGACTACTTCTATTCAAAAAAACTCACCGCCATGCCTTATTTCAGCCGAGCCATGGATTATAATCGTTTTCTTCTAATTAAAAAGTTCCTTCACTTCACCAACAATGAAAGTCTTTCTTCTGATGCACCATTATCTGTGCGAAGGTTACAAAAGATTCAACCCGTCTTGGACCACCTCTCAAATAAGTTTGAGACTTTATACCTGCCCGAGCAAGACATCTCTCTGGATGAATCCTTACTCTGCTATAAAGGCCGTTTGGGATTCGTCCAGATGATCAAAACCAAAGCGGCCAGTGCGGGTATAAAGTCTTACGAGCTTTGTGAGTCCAAGTCTGGCTATCTTTGGAAATTCCAAATTTATACGGGGAAGACCATTTCCAGACAGGCTGAATCGACAAATCCAGACCAGGAAGATATGACGGAAGACATAACGGAAGATATGACGGACGACATGACACAGGCCAACTTTTTGGGTGCTCACAATATCTGCCCAGTTGGGGCCACTGCAAAGATAGTATACGACCTGGCCAGCCCTCTGTTTAACAAGGGGTATACATTAATAATGGACAATTTTTATAATAGTCCATTATTGGCACGATGCCTCAAAAGAAATGGGATGGACTGCATGGGCACATTGCGGTTAAACCGAGAATTTGTGCCCTCTGCATTTAAGTCCCATCTCCGGTCCAAACTGAGGGAAGGTGAGGTTGTATACTCGAACTGCGGGGACCTCAATGTAATGGTTTGGTTGGACAAAAACCTGGTAAGTATGTTGTCCACCTACCATAAGGCAGAAATCGGGGCAGTTGAAAAGTTTGGTACCTGGACTTACAAACCTCAACTCGTACTAGACTATAACAAGGTAATGGGGGGGGTTGACCGAAAAGATCAGCTTTTGTCAGGCTTCCCCATTGAACGACAGCGAAACCTGGTCTGGTACAAGAAGCTTTTCAGGAGACTACTAAGCGTTTCGGTGCAGAATGCGTATATATTGTACGGCTCAAAGCTCCGCAAGGAAAATAAACGCATTTTGTACCGAAACTTCAGGAGTGAGGTTGCGGATGAACTCCTTCTGCTGTTCTGTCGTAGTCAAATTGACACGACTGTGCGGACCATTGGCCTAATAGCTGAAGGAAAGACTCTGCGACCTATCCTGAAAGGCAACCACTTCGTGGTCCGTAGCGGGAAAAAGGTGAAATGTGCCTGGTGCAACATAAATAACATTTTCAAAAGGACCCTTACAAAGTGTGATGTGTGTGATGTGGCATTATGCTATGATTGCATGAAGCCATATCACACTACAATATAGATTTGCTGAGGGTTTTTTTTTATTTCATTTTTTTCTTTTTTGGTTTTTTAGTTATGAAATTCTAATTTATAAATTTAATTAAATTTGTTTGAACATCAATTATGATGGCCTGGATGGCTGGACTTATAATCATTTCTTTCCGCATACTCACGTCTCATGTTATGTTGTCCTCAAAGGTTCTATATGATAAGGTTCGGTGGACATTTAATATGTATATTTCAATTCTGATCATTGAAATATGCATGTTAACAAATGCACAGGTTTTCTCATTTTTCCCTGTTTATTGTACACATTAAATAACTCGTTTTATTTTTATGTCTTAATTATATTTTGTCAATTTTTCTGTAAAGATGCTTTTCCAGATCTAGTCACTGAACATAACTAAGCCAATTCAAGCAATGTTCAATTCTGAATGGTGGTCCCTCACCAGAGCGATACTCAGAATCTCACTCTATAGCGAGGCACAATGATATTATTATGTATTGATTTTCTTAAATTATGAATAAACCAATAAACTGAATACATTTTTATTATGACAAAAGGTGTAAACAATGTTTAAATCAATATACTGCTCTTTCATTGTAACCATACAACTGTAATATTGATTTTAAAGGATATTAGGGCTTAATAAATAAATCAATTATTGGTTCCATCAATTATTTTCCCTCCCCCATTTTTTTTCGATACCTTTGCGTTTAGATATAAAATTATCACTATGATTTTATTTGAAATTCTACGGTCATACAAAGGTTTGATATATATATACAAATTTATCATCATTTTACATATTCCGATTTACCCTATGTAGATTGACCTTAAGGTAGCTGTCAGAAGTGATTTTTGGTCAAATATTGGTGAATTTCATCAACTTTCAAAGTATCCCCCTGAAATATTGGCAATGTTTATATCTATGATATATATCTCACTTTAAGCCTTATTTCCTCGTTTTGCACGTAATATAAAAACATGGTTACAAATCTCCAGTTCTAATTTACAATTATTTAAAAAGTAGCACCATGATTTTGACATCGTGAAATAGGCTCTCTGTATAATTCATCAAATGAATAAAATAAAGCCAACACGGCGACTATGCTTATTAATAATTGTAGACAGTTAATGTATCTTCCTAACGTTATACCAGTTTTTGTGGTAAATTTATTATATAATATAATACAGTGATTTCAATTTTGACGCGTCACGCACTCAAATTTTACAAAATTATTTTCTGACCAAACTTTTGAAGAGATCTTAACATGCAAAAAAATATTTTTCTATTACATTCTTGCATCTGTGATTATCAAACAGGCCATAGAGAACATAAAAACGTAGAAAATATTCAATAAAGATTTTTAAAACTGCCACTGGCGGCAATTTCAAATCACAAAAACGCAAATTTCGCGCATTTATAAAGTTTAAGATTTTTTAATAATTTATCTATCAATTCTAAAAATATAGAATAATTATTAAAATATAGGTGAATTCATTGGCTGTATAGCACTATAATCAGTTTTATGTTTCCGTATTAAAATTCGGAGGTTTGATTTTTTTAATGTTGGCGGAAAATATTCAAAATCGTCGCCAAAAAACCGCGAGCAATCGGAGAAAAAAGTTTTTTGACGCGCGATCGTTCGAGTGGTTATTAGAATAGTCAGCAATATACGGAAGACGTAACAATTGAATTAGAGTGAACGGACGTGAAACCTATATTAAAAGGAACCTTCAATATATAAAAAATATACACCCGGACGTGAGTATGTACGTGACGCTAGAAATGTATGAAAGTGTAATAAACATCAAAACCTGCATTATTATGAATATTAAAAAAATATGATATTAGCGATTATTGTGAGTAAAACGTAGTGCAATATTCACAAAAACAATCTAAAAAAAAGTACTAGAAGTGCTGGACGCCCAAAGACGGATTTACGCACGGACGCAATAAATGTTGTGGGACCTATATATATATATATATATATATATATATATATATATATATATATATATATATATATATATATATATATTTATATCGGACAACACTTATTGGAACATCTTTGAGTAAACCACCTTTCTTGATCATCCTTTCACATGTGATATATAACGCTTTAAATTACGTGGCAACATGTTTTTGTGTGAAATAAATTTAAAATGTGGTCAGCTATTATATATACAGCTATTTTATGCATATGCTCACAAAATTTTCATCATTAAATCATGAACGCATGTTGATCATTTTTATGAAAGCACTTACTTGATATGCAATGTTGCCAAATCTTTTGCCCTTCTGTCGAGCTTCTGTTTGGGACGGACTTGAACAGATTTATTTGTTGGTTGAATATTCGAAAATACGTAATGCATTGGAACGTTTGGCGCGAATATTTAAAAATGCGGGTTTATTTAAAAGTAAAGTTATACAATCAAAACTTATTTATATTACGTTTACAGTTGAATTAATTATTTTAAAATTCGTTTTGTAGAACAGGCTTTTATAAGATATTCTGTCTTTTTAATAGCATTAATATATTATTTGAAAATGTAGATTGATTTACAATTAAAATACCAAAGTTCAATAATATTAGTATTGTGTTTACAGTATTATTGAAAGTATATTTTATAAAATCTGATTTATTTGAGTTGTTTTCTTTCGTTTTATTATAGAATACCTATTATATGATTTTCAGAAAACGATTTTTGTACACAATATTTGTGCTGGTGTATGTTTATACATATTTTGTATTAATAGTTCTTCATTTTTGTTAATTTTATAACCTTAAATATAAAAGTTACAAATCAATGTACACCATAATATGTATGTATAGTTGTAATCTGTAAACTTTCCTAAATAAAGATATTATTATTATTTTTTAGTGGAATAAATCGTTGCATTTTTTTTTACATTTACTCCACACAAGAGGCCCTGAGGATAATAATTTCCCTCAGGGCCTATGTCATCTTTGAAGATGCTGTGTGGAGGGTCTTTTTGAGGAGAGGAAGGAGTGAACTTGAAAAGTGTCTTGAAGAGACCCATATCATATGAGGGAGGAAACACAGAGGCCGGAAATTTGATCCAGAGCCGAGCCGTTGAACACCGAAACGAGTCGTAGAAACGACCCGTTCTCATGCGACTAATGTTAACCGTGTACATATGTTGGGCATGTATTTGGCGTGTTTCCCGATATGCTATGCTCCGGTGCTGAAGGGATTAATGATGCTAGTTCCTCGGAGCATCTTCCATAGAAATACCGGTAGAACAAGCATATGCTCTAAAAATTGCAATCCGTTTGTTAAGATGGGAGAATCTATCAAACAGACCGCCCGTTTCTGCACAGAGTCGAGGGTTTTTTCAGGTATTTTCGGGCTTCACACCAGAGGTGGCTGCCAAATCCAACCGTGGGGCGCCCTTGTGATTTGTACAGGGTTAGCAGTTGTGTACTATTCAAGTATTTGCGGGCCCTGTACAGTACGCCCTCATTAACCTCAATTAATTGAAATATTCAGAACTGTTTTATAGTGAATTGTTTTATAGTGAATACCTCACAAGAGTCCCAACTGCTCCCGTCTGGAGCCAGTGAGACTATGGCACCCCCAATTGGGGGATGTTGTGAGGCTGAGGGTAAGTGGGGAATGGAAAGAGGAAGGTGGGGAAGTACCTGGCTATTCAGATCTAGTCACTAAACACGGCTAAAGCCATTTGGAGCAACGTTTCAATTCTGAATGGTGGTCTTACACCAGGGCGATACTGGTAGTATCTTCCACTCTGGAACGTGCCGCAAATATACTATATATTATTTTAATTAATTAATTGTGAAATAACACAAATTAATCAAATAAAATTTATTTGCGCACGCCGGGTTCGAACCCGCGACCTTCGAACTAGTTATGTTACTGAGCCATTTTTTTGTTTGTTTAACAATAGCTCCACACAGGAAGCCCTGAGGAAAATATTTTCCCTCAGGCCTATGTCATCTTTGAAGATGCTGTGTGGAGGGTATTTTAAAGGAAGGGAAGGAGAGGAAGGATAAGGGGTGGGTGGGTGGGGTCTGTGGGTCCAGGAGTGACGGACGTATGAATCCATCCCTCCCACTGCGGTGCAAGACGATGTTCCCAAAGAGTTCTGCCTGAAAGGTTTCCCTCAACCCGTCTCTCCGGCCTTCCACGTAGCTGGAGGACACATCCACCGCCAAGACCCGAGCAAACCTCACCCCATGAACCCGGGCACAGTCACCAAACCACTTGGGGTGACCTATGGCAGAGGTGTAGTTATCCAATAAATGGTTCCCGGGGTGGCAGTACCAAATTGTAAATAGATTAGAAGATACTTTCCTGAATGGTCGCCATTCCCCATGGGGTTACCAGTCACGTCTTCCACTCTGGAATGTACCCGGCAGTAGCTGTAGTATAATCTACCATAGCCACATATTGCACAAGTCTTGTGTTTTAATAAAATTATGCACAAATTCATTGTTTGGTAAAATAAAAACAAATTTGAAAAAATTTACATTTTCATTTATTTATTTTCAGACATTTTTAAAAACTTTCATTAGGAAATTCAACAGAAATAAAACAAACGTTAAAACTAAATAAGTAATGATTTTTCCATAATTGCAGTTTAAAAAAATATACAATACGTTATACAAAACTGACATTATCAGAGTTTAACAAAATATATAATAGCAAAATCGAGAGAAACAAAACATACTTAAAAAATAATGAAGTAATGATTTTTACATAATTTCAGTTTAAAATAATATGGAAAACGTCATACCAAACTGACATTATCAGATATTAACAAAATATATAATAGCAAAATCGATAGAAATAAAACATACTTAAAAAATAATTAATTAATGATTTTTACATAATTTCAGTTTAAAATAATATGGACAACGTCATACCATATTGACATTATCAGAGTTTAACAAAATATATAATAGCAAAATCAAGAGAAATAAAACATACTTAAAAAATAATTAATTAATGATTTTTACATAATTTCAGTTTAAAATAATATGGACAACGTCATACCATACTGACATTATCAGAGTTTTTACAAAATATATAATGGCAAAATCGAGAGAAACAAAATATACTTAAAAAATAATGAAGTAATGATTTTTACATAATTTCAGTTTAAAATAATATGGAAAACGTCATACCAAACTGACATTATCAGATATTGACAAAATATATAATAGCAAAATCGATAGAAATAAAACGTACTTAAAAAATAATTAATTAATGATTTTTACATAATTTCAGTTTAAAATAATATGGACAACGTCATACCATATTGACATTATCAGAGTTTAACAAAATATATAATAGCAAAATCAAGAGAAATAAAACATTCTTAAAAAATAATTAATTAATGATTTTTACATAATTTCAGTTTAAAATAATATGGAAAACGTCATACCAAACTGACATTATCAGATATTAACAAAATATATAATAGCAAAATCGATAGAAATAAAACGTACTTAAAAAATAATTAATTAATGATTTTTACATAATTTCAGTTTAAAATAATATGGACAATGTCATACCATATTGACATTATCAGAGTTTAACAAAATATATAATAGCAAAATCAAGAGAAATAAAACATACTTAAAAAATAATTAATTAATGATTTTTACATAATTTCAGTTTAAAATAATATGGACAACGTCATACCATACTGACATTATCAGATATTAACAAAATATATAATAGCAAAATCGATAGAAATAAAACGTACTTAAAAAATAATTAATTAATGATTTTTACATAATTTCAGTTTAAAATAATATGGACAACGTCATACCATACTGACATTATCAGAGTTTAACAAAATAGAGAAATAAATCATACTTTAAAAAAAATTGCATTCATTTTCAACTAATTAATTATTTAAAATAATATGCATACCAAATCTTTATCAGACTGAAAAAAAAACTCATAGATACAACGAGTAACGAGTCAATAGCTACTTTACTTGGCACCAACTGAATCGCATGACGTTACGTTTCATGACGTTGGCTCATAACGTAGGTTACTGGAGTCGTTCGAACATTCGTTAAGCATCAATTGTAGTAAATTCAAGCCAACTTTACCTTTCTCGAGGGCCAGTTGGGGTATCATATAATTGCCCTTATTTGTACCTGGTGTATGCCCTAAGAAATGGGACAATGCATTCACATATGCATTATTTTTTCCAGCTACTTGACTCATGGTTGCAACATGGTGTCGTAGCCCAGTTGAAGTCATATGATCCGGATTTATGAGGGAAAACTTACTTCTTAGGTCTCTTAGAATTTGCGTACCACAGAAATAAGGTTCACCTGCTGCTTTTGGAAATAAGTATTTATTTTCATTTGAAATTCCAACTAAATATGGACATGAGTTTTTACGGTTATGCACTCGTGCTCCTTTACTAGTAGAAATAATGCTTCGAGTTGTAGTCGATGACACTTCGATTGCCTCCTGCTTCTCTAAATGATGTTGCTCATCATCGGCGTTGGAAATTTTCATATCTAAAAAGTAACAATACATTAATTAGCTTTCTTTAAACTTAATTAGTAAAACCTCAAATTATAAACAAGCAGTAATTGTTGAATGAAACACTAGTATATATTGAATTATTTCGCGGATAGCCGATAAGCCGCCAAAGCTCAGTGGTCAGAGCTGTCGACCGGAAATCGAGGGGACACGGGTTCGAGTCCCGTTGGTGTTATGTATCTTTTATCAGGAGATTTTTCAATGTGGATGAGTGTATCAGGCGAATAATTATTGCTTGTAAAATAATTATAATTAAATAAAATTATTTAATTAAATGAAGACAATATTAGCATCACTCAATCTAAAATCTGAAACAGAAAAGATACGGTCACATCTGGGACTCGCACCTAGGACCTTCGGCTTTCTGGGCCGCACCTCTGACCATATCGTCGCTGTTAAATCAAACCGGCATATGTGCAAAAATGGAGCTTTTGAGTTATTGGTGTCAAAAAATTTATTTTTTTCCCTTCTATTCTTATGTCGAACCGGCATGTCGTATAGTTGAATAAAAATCTGTCAGATGGCGTTGGGTCGGTATGCATTTACGCGGGAATCGCAACTTTTTTTAGCAGAAGACAGACCTATTCCGCAGTAGGCCAGTTGCTTCAAAACTTTCAAGGGGGAAATGCGTCCATCATGTAAGTAAAACTGAATTATCTCACAATAGTACATTTTTATTATTACCCAGATATGACTTATTGGCAGATAATCCGGTTTGCACTTAACAAAAGCGTTTATAGCAGCCTCAACCAAAACAAACCGGCATATATGCCAAAATGTCTGACCCGGGTAAAATTTCTCCCGGTTAAAAAAATAAATTAAAATAGGCAAATTTAATAAAAAAAACTTTAGCAAACTGAAAGATGCGAGACTGCGGTGAGGAATACGAGTCTAAAACCCGTGGAAGAGTGAACCAACACAGGGAAAAAGAAGCGTTATTTAGATTCGGAGCTGTGTGCTGAAATGACTGCAACATTTAAATGACAAAGCTGACTGTCCAATAGACGTTGTCTTTTACAACGATAATTGTTGTGGACAAAAAAAAAAGTAAGTTTATGATGGCAATGTACAAATATACTGTTACAACAGTAAAAAACATAAAATCTATCACTCACAAATTTTTAGTAAAGGACCACACCCAAAACAAGGTGGATTCGGTTCACTCAACCATTGAAAAATAAGTTAAAAGAACACTCCAAAGCGGACCTATATACTTACCTTCCCAATACGCCATGGCCATGAAAACGGCAAAGAAAAGTGGCAAGCCTTACCTGGTTCATGAGTTGAATCATGAGGACTTTTTGATATAAAAGCTCTGAAGGACCCCCAGGTAATTTTACCCATTTTGGTCATTCAAATGTTTAAAGTAATTAAAGACGACGGCAACTTTTACTTCAAAACATCCTACGGATCACATGCCTGGGAGGAGGCGAAGAAAGGGAATAGACGGGGCAATGGGAGCGTGAATCCTGTTCTGATGCAAGCTTATTCCAAGAGACCATTGATGAGAAGAAGAAAAATTGTATCCTAAAGTTAGTTACCGCCGGGATAATACCGTCAATTTACTCAGATTTCCATAAACGATTGGGAAACTTTGAAGTTACCAGCAAAGGGAAGAGCAGTTTTATGTTAATTGTTTATAAAAAAATTGTGAAGCAATAAATTATTTTTTCATTGACAACATTATCTTTTTTTTATACCTAAAACAGGTTCCAAAAGAAGAAGCCACTTTGACACAAAAGCAAATATTACACTGATTTTAAAGCCATACTGGCATATCTGCATTTTACTGTTAATTTAAGCAATTTTTGATTTATTTGCAAGTACAACTTCAATAAGCAGTATTCGTCTAAATTTTATTCATTCATAAGGTGGCTTTGAGGTGAACCAAACAGACGTTAAAAGGCAAATATCATATGCGAAATCTTTAAAGCGCTCTGGTGAAAAACTAGCATTTTGCAGATATGCCGGTTTGATTTCACAGCGACGATATAATAATCAAATTATATGTTACGTATTGATTGTTTCAAGAGTATTAAACATGTTTTCTGTAGATACCTGATTCAGTGAAAGAAGTAACGTTGTTCGGTTTGTATAGTGAATCATCATCGGCGGACCCCTTTCTAACATTACTTCAGTTTTGGTTTCTAAAATAAAGCATAATATATTATATATTTATCCAATAATAATATCTCAATGTAGTAAGTAATTCAAGTGCACAAATGTGAAACCTAACCTAATATAATGACAAGATAAGAGACTAATTACGCATTTGCAACGGAATATTAATTAGCAGCATTTCTAATATTACCTATAACAATTTACTATAAGCTAAGGTAGCTCTGTAATATTTCAGATTATTATCAGTGAATATTACCTGAATCTGAGGAAGTTTCATGGTTAATTTCTTCGCCCAGTATGCTCTGCATATTGCTGATGATTAAACTTTGTCCTTTGGAAATTGGCGAAAAAGGTGAAGACGAGATCATGTCGTCAGTACTGTTTATTGATGTACGTAAATCACTGGTTCTTGAAACATCTATAAAATATCAAGAAAAAACACATTAAGCAACATAAATGTACCTGCAGTTTTCTGTTT
This sequence comes from Hesperophylax magnus, assembly GCA_026573805.1. Classification (NCBI taxonomy): domain Eukaryota; kingdom Metazoa; phylum Arthropoda; class Insecta; order Trichoptera; family Limnephilidae; genus Hesperophylax; species Hesperophylax magnus. Next base: position 313,954 of record JAIUSX010000214.1, on the reverse strand, counting down.
TTGCAAATTTTATTTAACCACAAAGGAATTTGCTTATTTTGAATATGAACAAATTAATGGGTGATTATCCGACGTGTAAAACTTTGTTTTAACTTAATTATTTTAAGAAACAACTATTTGAAAACAAAACATGCTTTTAAATGCATATTTTAGTATCGGAATAAATACATATAAGTATCTATTATTCAAAATAATTTTACTGCTTGGGTTCTCATATTATATCATATTCTATTCTATAATAAAATACGGTAATTATTCTGTACTTATTTGATAAGCATAGATTAATTGTTAATTACTATATTTTACAATTTAGGTTATTACTTATTTAGAAATATGTAATAGCTTACCGTATTTAAAATCCATTTCGCAAAGCTGAAAGATTTTATCAACTCTCCTTCGTGACATTTTGTAAGTAAATATACCTACTATCTAATAAAATGCAAGAACAAACCAACCAGTCAACCGCGTGATATACATGAATGCACATGAGTCATGAATAACGGTAATATTTAATATTATCTGTAAGCCAGTAGCAAGTCATTCAATGTTTCAGAAAACTAACCTGAAGCTAGCTTCAAATGGACCAATACAAACAAACCAGCCTTGTGCTAGCAAACAACATCATTCGATAATGGGCTCTAAATAATATAACTTTAGAGGTTAATTTTGCATACAATTCTTGAGCCTTATAGTTCCTTTCGAATATTGTTTAGACCAATACGCAATGTCGTACGATAATAAGCTCTAAATAATATTACTTTAGAGGCTATTTTTGCATACAATTGTTAAAACATTTAATTACTTTAGAAAATTATTTGTACACCTGCGTTTGACACAAATAACGATGGCAACGTCGCTTTTTGAGATCAATGAAGTTAGTTTAACATACGATAAAAATAATTAACAAAGTCAGGTTGAATATCTGAGATAAAATCGCATATAGGAGCATATCTAATGCTCACGAAAATCGCACTTGTCACATCAAATTGAGTTGAAAATGCCACTGATCTCGTCTCGCCGAGACGATTAAAATGGCATTTAAATCTCAATTTGTCGATGATCAAGTAAGTGCTCAATGATCAAGTAAGTCGAAATGATCCAATAGTTCCGGTTATTTGCAGACGCTAAGAGGTACAAAGTGCCGTATCATAAACCTATATATATATATATATATATATATATTGTCCTCTTCCCGTATTATGTTGATGCAGTAAGAAGTTGTTAGACTAAGTTGATCCACCTTTAACACCAAATAACTTGGCTATTATGGAATACATCTGTATGAACTGACAACAGTGGTACAATAATTATCAATGTTGCCAGTTTGCCAGAAAAACCATTTGATATACTGTTAATAAAATTTTCAAAATTTGTATGGAAATCGGATGCATAATTTATGTTGATCTACCCAAATTGGCATACTTATGTTGATCTCATATATATTGATCTATTCCCGTAGTATGTTGATCCAGGTAAGAAGTTATTAGACAAAGTTGATCTGTGTCCCTATATATGGTTTTACTAAATGAACCAATCAAGGGGCAATCGGTGGACTGTTCATCACAAGGTTTTATGTGATTCCGTAATCTTTTGTGATATTGAACCCAAAGTATTAGTCTCTAGAGTCGAATATCGCATGAAATGACTGTGAGATGGTATCGTTTCAAATCAAAATGACGTGTGTTGCTTGAATTGTTTATAAGAAATGTATGCGTATTTAGATTGAAACGAAAATTTCGCAAAAACAAATCCATAAAAAAATCATAACTTAGCAGGGGTACACGGGTTCATAGGGTGAGGTTTGTCTAAGTCCTGGCGGCGGATGCGTTTGCCCATCTACTGCGTGGCGGGCCGGATCGAAAAAGAAACTGGTTGAGGGATACCTTTCGACCATAAAAATCCAAAATGGCGGCAAAAGGAATAATGTTACGTAGGAAACTTTGAACCTGTATCTTTTACCATCTCTCCTGATTAGGTACGCTTCGTGACTTAGTAGGGGAGGCCGGGTTCTTGGTTATAATGGGTAATTAATGGATGATTGGACGCGGTTGGAGCTAACTAAAAACTGTCCAAAGAAGCGAAGCTAGCAGTCCACAATGGAGTGCTGGTACCTACCCTAATATATGGAAATGAGGCATGGAATTGGCAGAAGAAGGCTGAAAGTAGACAGAATACTGTAGAAATGAGATCCCTGAGGCATATGTGCGGTAAAATCATGTATGACGAAATGTGCGTATGCTGTGTCTATTCTACAGGTATTTTATTAGAGCCTGTTAAAAGGAGAAGCAGCATTGATCCCCGGTGCACCGTGAACGTGCTTGATACCCGACGGACACGATCGGAACACAGGTTCACAGTAAAGTTGATGTTATCTATATATGAACGGGTCGTTTCTCCGACTCGTTTTACCGTAAGTCGGCTCGCATGTGGAACGAGCTATCAGCATCTGTTTTTCCTCCTCCATATAATTCGCGCCTCTTTAAGACCAGCATTAATAAATTCATTCCTACAGCCCCTACCTTAACCCGCCTCATAACGCTGCCCAACAATGATCATTTTGTATGTCTTTATATTCAAATTCGCAAATATGATTTTTTTATGTGACACATATCACAAGAGCGCCCCTGTCTTTACACTCTAAATACAGAGAAACTATGTCGCCACCCAGTTGGGCAGCGTTATAAGGCGGGTTAAGGTAGGGGCTGTAGGGATGAATTTATTAATGCGTATCTGAAAGAGGCGCAAATTATATGGAGGAGTAAAAACAGATGCTGATAGCTCGTTCCGCATGCGAGCCGACTTACGGTAAAACTAGTCGGAGAAACGACCCGTTCATATATAGACAACATCAACTTTATTGTGAACGTGCGTTCCGCTCGTGACCGTCGAGTATCACGCACGTGCACCGGGGATCAATGCTGCTAGCTCCTTTTAACAGGCTCTAATAAAATACCTGTAGAATAGATTTCGTCATACATGATTTTACCGCACATATGCCTTAGGGATCTCATTTCTACAGTATTCAGTGTACTTTCAGCCTTCTTCTGCCAGTTCCATGCCTCACTTCCATATATTAGGGTAGGTACCAGCACTCCATTGTGGAGTTTCGCTTCTTTGGACAGTTTTTTGCTATCTCCAACCGCGTTCAATCATCCATTGATTACCCATTTTAAATAATTACCCATTATAATCAAGAACCCGGCCACCCCTACTAAGTCACGAAGCGTAATCAGGAGAGGTGGTAAGAAGTTCAAAATATACCATATAACATTATTCCTTTTGCCGCCATTTTAGATTTTTATGGCCCAAAGGTATCCCTCAACCAGTCTTTTTCGATCCGGCAAGTCCACAATGGAGTGCTGGTACCTACCCTAATATATGGAAGTGAGCATGAAACTGGCAGAAGAAGGCTGAAAGTAGACTGAATACTGTAGAAATGAGATCCCTGAGGCATATGTGCGGTAAAATCATGTATGACGAAATGTGCGTATGCTGTGTCTATTCTAGGGGTATTTTATTAGAGCCTGTTTATATATGAACGGGTCGTTTCTCCAACTCGTTTTATCGTAAGTCGGCTCGCATGTGGAACGAGCTATCGGCATCTGTTTTTCCTCCTCCATATAATCCGGGCCTCTTTAAGACCCGCATAAATAAATTCATTCCTACAGACCCTACCTTAACCCGCCCCATAACGCTGCCCAACTGGGTGGCGACATAGTTTCTCTGTATTTAACGTGTAAAGACAGGGGCGCTCTAGTGAGATGTGTCACATAAAAAAGTCATACCTCCGAATTTGAATATGGAGACATACAAAATGATCTATATTATAAGTTATAACCAATGAATTCACCCAATTTTTATCGATTATCACTTTTTATTAGGATTTAAAAAAAATCGTAAACTTTATAATCACATAACTCTTGAAAAGAAAGTCCCGATGATTGGCATAAATCATTCAAATCGAATAAACATTATTTTTTAAATATTAATATTCTGTATAAATTATTGTCACATCTTACCGGAAATCGTTATATTTTCAAGTTCTCTAAATAAAATTAAATCTTCTTACTTAAAAGAATTATCTCACATTTAATATTATTTAAACAATATGACCGGAAGTCGGCATCTTTGAGTGAAATATAATAATGCAAAAACTAAAAAAACACCACAAGGTGGTTACAAATGCAATTATATTTAATCAATTTTTTCGATTATATTTTATGTGAAGAATTTTTCACAGAGGCCCCATGAATATTATACAATGAAATCACTTGCTTCATCGGTAGAGGAGACCAAAGCCAATTGAACCAATTTGACTTTAACATTTTCTACGTCTTGCATATAAAGTTTACGATAAAAATACTTATAATCAACGTCAGACAATTTAACTGCCCACCAAATTAGTATATGATTTTTTTTCAATCTCATATAAATTAAGCTATATACTCATAAACCAATTGTCATAAACCACATAGTTGTCCAATTTCAATAACTTCGATGACGAAAAGCAGTTTTTATAATTAGTTTAAACTTACTCTTCAAAATTTCAATTATTTTTAACGTAATACACTATATTTCCTCAAGAAAATCTGTTTAATCACGAACCGTAACTACTTGATGTAATAAAAAAAGAAAAACAAATATATGTTAATATCATAGTTTGCTTTAATCTCGATAAAAACAGAAGAAGAAAAAGTTTTTTTTTATGAATGAGATAAAACTTTACCCCAAACAACGTGTAAATATATTAATTAAAATCAAAATATAAACTTCACATTAGGAAAGAGGACAACGAACAAATAAGTACATTGACTAAGTGTTACGGACGGACATGCACTTGAGCAAGACTTGGGAGCTGTACTCACAGAAACTTAAAAAAAACTTGGGTTTATTTGTAGTACGGGGTCAATTATTATGTAATGAGCAGGCAGCATTCTGCTGATGCGCTCATATCTGATTTCACAACAAGTTTGACAGTAATTGAGTACTGGTATAATTATCCCCCGAAAACATTAAAACGGAAACAATATAAACGACTTTTTTTAAAGAAAGACATACATTCCCGGGTTTCGAATAACCTGGCAATATTTGAAAATCTCCTACTACCACCACAGTCAGCTGAAAATGTTGCTTGTGTTGTGATGGAGGACTTAGCCAGCCCAGGAATTGAACACACTACGCCGCGCCTGGGTGGGACCCAAACGCGATGTCAACTCGGCCACCGACCGGCCTAAAATATGACAGAGATCGCTCCAGTGGATAAGTAATAAAACGTAGTTTATAGTCAGTTTATAAAAAAAAATTGTCTAAAGAAACAGATAAATTTTTAAAACAGTAAATAATAAAATATATTCTGGAATCGTTAATAAGTCGTTTTGAAATATTTAGCCGTGTTAAATAATCAATAGTATCCGGAAACGCGGTGGCAAAACGTGGAATTCCATAGCCGTTTTTAATTTATTAAAAATATTTATAAAATCAAAGACAAAACAATTAAATGTATTCTAATCAGGGTGTTGTTATAACAAAAGAACGCCGGCCGGGATATATCGCGGCCGGCCACGCAGCTGCATTATCTTAACAACGAAGTTAGGTCTGATCAAATTCACAATAAAGTATTATTTTTTTAACGAAATTAGTTTTAATACAGAGAATATCCAAATAAACCTTTTTTGTGTATAAAAACATATCGGCTTCTTTGTCTGGATGTGGTGTGATTTGATTTGTATTTTTTTATGAAACATTATTATGAAGCATCGAGGAATTATCAATATTTAAATAAAAAAATATTGAAGTGTTTTACGCTCTCCTCTAGCTGGTATTAGTATAACATGCACCTGTTCGGTTCTACACAAACTGTGAAAAAAATCAGCTTCTCATTGGGTGGTCATGTAAAATGAATGTTATTCATTGATGTATTAATGTCTAATATAATTAGTCTACAATAATAATATTGCTATTGTTACAATAATATTGAAATTTTGCCATTTTGCCGTGCTAAAAACACTTTATTCAACTTCTCGAAATTAGCTATAGATTTGTAGTTTTGAATACCACACCAGAGTCCCAACTGCTCCCGTCTGGAGCCAGTGAGACTATGGCATCCTCAATTGGGGTTGTTGTGAGACTGAAGATATTGTGAACCTCGAAGGAGATGAGGAAGTTGGGAGAGTACTTGGCTCTTCAGATCTGGTTGCCAAACACTAATTGTAAAATAGTACAAATTAATTTTAGTAAAATTTATTTGAGCCCGCGACCTTCGGATTGCTAGTCGATAGCCTTACCCCTCGATAACGGAGGCCGTCATTTAGGAACGTTTTAAATTATGTTTTACATTTGAAAGTAGACGTTTATTACAATTTGGGAGGAGGGTATGTGCACCGCCGCCCCGGGAACCATTTATTGGATAACCTACATTTCTGCCATAGGTCTCCCCAAGTTGTTTGATATGTTTGGTGACTTATCAGGTGTGCCCGAGTTTATGGGGTGAGGTATGTGAGGGGCTTGGCGGCGGATGCGCCTGCCTAATAACTGCGTGGTGGGCCGGATCGATTAGTCCTCTTTCAACGCATCGCCTTGCAACGCAGTAGGAGAGTTGGATTCTTATCTATATCACTCAATCACACTGAACCCCAGATTACTACCCACCCATCATACCTATTTACTTCCCAGAACCCACTCTCCTTCCTTTCCTTCAAAATTCCCCCAACACAGCATTCACAAAGATGACATAGGCCCTGAGGGTTACGATTTTCCTCAGGGCCTCCTGAGAGGATATGTTGTAAAAAATATAAGAAATAAACAATAATCTCGCTAAACGTTGGCGGTGACCTATGGTAGGGGTGTTGGTTATCTAATAAATGGTTCCCGGGGCGGCGGTACACATAATTGTAATAGTTCTCGAGGGCTCTGATGTACAGACATTATGGCTCCTGTTGATTGACGAACATATACTAAAACATCGTTGGTTGGAATCGTAGCTTGAAATGACTTTAGCCATGTTTAGTAATAAACAAATTAGAATAGATTTTTTAGCAATCATAATTTAAAATTTGTAAAATTTAATTCTCACCAATCTAATCATATAGGCACATATTATGGATATTACGCTTTGTTTCAACTTAATCATTACAAGAAACTTACTTCGGGAGAGATGGTAAAAGATACATTAAAATAAAAATTTATTCAATCAAAGTTCAAAATTTCTCTTATAAAATGACCCAGACAAACCTCACCCTATGAACCCGAGTACCCCTGCTAAGTCACGAAACGTAGTAAATGATGTATTAAATTTACAATTTTTGTTTAATCAAGTTCAAAAGATTTTTTTAGCATGGATTTGACGTTTGCGAAAGTTCCATTTCAATATAAATACTCGTGAGGCAGTCTATCCTCTGTAAGTATAAAGTCATTTTCATAGAATATGGATGTGCTAACAGGATCTAAAAAGTACGACAACGCGCGCAAAATTGGCGGTTAAGTTACAACGCATGTAAGCCGTCAAGTTTGTCAGAAATATATAGATCAACAAAATAAATCGTGTAAAATGTATATGCGACCGAAAAACGGGCGTGGCTTACAGCTAAATCTCGATGACACAAGTTGATCTATGGGGATTTACATATGTATGCCAGCTTGGGTAATGGATCAACATATCCGGGGTGGATCAACAAATGCAAACGGATCAACATATACCTGGCGTACCGTCGCGCGAGATCAACATAGTACGAGAGGGGATAATATATATATATATATATATATATATATATATATATATATATATATATATATAATGTGTGTGCGTAGGTGTATATGAGAGTATCTGTATGTGTTTATGGATGAATGTGTAAGTGTATATATACATGTGTTTATTTATATACATATACACATACATTCCTTGTTTTTAAACATCAACTATAAAAAAGGAAAAAAAAAGTAAAATTAAACCAATACACATAAAAAACTTGTACCACTTAATCATAATCACGTTAACACCTCAGCACAGGTTCTCCCAGTGAGGTGTTCACGAAAGATATAACATTACCCACCTACTGAAACCTACCTTACACCCAGCATAAAACAAACACCAAGTTAACAACAGTTTTAAATATATATACCTATTGTATTCAAATATAAATAATTTGTTGGTCACTGTTATGTACGTATAGAAAAACATAAAAATACAATTTTATAAACATATATATTTAACAAGGTTTAGTGTGTCAGTTACATATGTCGAAAAAGTAAAAATAGTAAACACAAAACACGATTTTGTTGTGATGTTGATATTTTACCAGCAGCAGGACTCACATGACTTACACTGACTTACACTTACTTTTTAAATGTATGTTGAGCTGTCATTATGTTGGGTTAACATGGTGTGGGACTACTTTATTTCTCCCCACATATGGCAATACTGGCGCGAAGAAATCCGCTACTCAACGCAAGCGAACACGACAAGACGAATCTTCGTACCGGTTTTAGCGTTTGAAACTGCCAGTCTTACTATCTTACTGCCACCGTTTCCGCGCTCTGCGTAATTGTAAAAATGAATAAATCAAAACGTCAACCGTGTCACTCGTTTCAATTTCCCATATCTCCTGAACAACATTTACGGATTTGAAAGGCGCCGTAAATTGGTGCAAAAGAAAAAATTTCAATTTCAGATAACCACCGCACCAGCAGCTGCAGACGCGACAAGAGAACGCGACAATTTCTGCAGACCAGCTAAAATAACACCGCAGAACGAGCATCTGTGTCGTTTGAGGACACCCAGACATCGTACAAAACCGGCGATAATAATCCCACAATGGATACAGTCATAAACTCTTGGTTTAACTACCCGTTTGCTGGCGCGACAATATCGCACTTTGGTTCGCACAAGCTGAAAGCCAGTTTTCAAACTCAAGAGTCAAGGATGATCTCACAAAATATAACATTATTGTTGCCGCTTTGGATATGGACACCCTCAGAACCGTAAGCGACGTCGTCATAAATCCCCCTGCAGCAGACAAGTACACTGTTCTGAAATCAGCACTCGGACTCATGCATGAACTCGCTGCTCACACTTCGGCTGCAAAGGCAACCTCAACAGGACCAGGCCATATTGGCCGCACTACCCGATGTAAACCTGTTACAACTTGCGTCTGCAGCAGATAAAATTTTGGAAGGATACCAAAACACAATGTGGAGCAGTAGACGAGAAACAGCGTGATAAAAATATTCCGAACGTAGATTTAAACGTATGTGCTGTACTCCAGAGTTTGCAAGATCAAATTGCGTCACTCACTCTCGAAGTCAAACAACTCAAAACGACTCGAAGAGAATGGCGTCATCCATCAACATCGTACCGGAATTCCGCGCGACAACCTCGTTCCAGGTCAGGCGGTAGGCCAATATACAACAACAATACCTCAAATGGCTACTGCAAATATCATGTAAAAGTAGGTGACAAATCGTACAATTGCATTAAACCATGTACTTTTAATAGCAATAAGTCGGGAAAAGACAACGGAAAACCGCAGTAGGGACGTGCGATTGTTCTCAACATACATGTCCTCTCTTCATCCATGAACTCATAAGGCAACAAAAATTTTTGATCGACACCGGTGCTGACGTATCCGTACTCCCAAGGTCAAGCAGGATCACAAAAAATACAGTCACCACGGAAATATGCTCCACCACGCTATACAGTGTTAACGGTAATACCATGAAAACGTACGGTACCAGAACTATCGAACTTCAATTTGGACTTCGGTGTGAAATGAAGTGGAAATTTATCGTCGCCGACGTATCAAGACCAATCTTGGGAGCAGACTTTCTACATCACTTTAACCTAAAGAACGCAACTTAACGTCAACTTGAAGAACGCAACATTAACGGACCAGTCCACTACAGATTGGAGGAATGAATTCTCAAGGACCCTCATCCGGCATCTCGACGTTATCTGCAAATCAGAAATACCGAGACATTTTAAAATAAATACCCTGAATTGACACGACCCGACATGAAGACTCCAGATGTTCGTAAACATAATGTCACCCTTGTGATAGAAACAAGGGGACCGCCTGTAACAGATCGAGCTCGCAAGCTGGCACCGGATCTTTTGGAAGCGGCTAAAAAATAATTTAAATACCTTATGGAGCATGGAATGTGTCTGCCGTCAAAGAGATGTTGGGCCAGCCCATTTCACATGGTTAAGAAACACAACAAAGAATGACGCCCTTTGGGTATTACAGGCGTTGGAACGCGACTACGATCCCAGACAAATACCCTTTTGCACATCTCCACGATTTTTCGCATAAATTGACAAAATCAAGAATATTCTCAACGGTGGACTTAATACGAGCCATAATAGAGCCGCGTATATAAAAAAGCACGTTTCTAATTTTCGCTAATTTCATTAATCAAAAAAAAAATCAGATTTTGTAAGTAGGAACTTTAATACTTACAGAGGTAAATTAATTAAAGGCTTAATTATAAAACATACATTATTAATTATGAAATTTAAAAAAAAAAAAAAAAAAATTAATTTATTCTAGTATGTGTGCGCAAGTGTACCGCTAAATTTGACTTCCGTGAACAGGAGTGGTTACAATGGTGACATGAATAAGCTTTTTCTTCAGTATGGGTAAGAGCGTGTCGTTTCAAATTCCCCTGATAAAAACATGAGTATCTGCAGTAGGAACATGAATAAGGTTTAATTCCAGTATGGGTGCGTAAGTGCACTGTTAACGCTGACTTGTGTGAGCAGGTGTAGTCACAATGCGAACATGAATACGGTTTTTCGCCAGTATGTGTGCGTAAGTGTACCGTTAAATATGACTTCCGTGAGTAAGAGTGGTTACAATGGAGACATGAATAAGGTTTTTCGCCAGTATGTGTGCGTAAGTGCACCGTTAAATCTGACTTCAGTGAGCAGGAGGTGTTACAATGGGCACATGAATATGGTTTTACTCCAGTATGAGTGAATGAGTGCCTCGTTAAATGAGATTTTTGTGAGCAGGAGTAGTGACAATGGGCACATGAATAAGGTTTTTCACCAGAATGGGTGCGTAAGTGAACTGTTAACCTTGCATTGCTTACGCAGGAGTAGTCACAATGGGGACATGAATAAGGTTTTTCGCCAGTATGAGTGCGTAAGTGAACCGTTAAATGTGATTTGCTTACGCAGGATTGGTAACAATGGGGACATGAATAAGGTTTTTCGCCAGTATGGGTGCGTAAGTGCACTGTTAAATGTGATTTGCTTGAGCTGGAGTAGTTACACTGGAGACATGAAAGAGGTTTTACTTCGGCATGTGTCTTCGGGACCACTATCACATCTGGAAAAGATGACAGATAAAGCTCAATAAGTAGGTATCTAAAATGAAAGGATGAGATTATTAAAACAGATTCAGACGAAAAAAAAATCCATTTTACCTGCACTCTCGGTAATACTTTCAAATTGCTCTGAGCATTCCTTTTTAATATCTGGCAGGTCTATGTCTATTTCCGTATAAGGGATTCCCCCACCATCTTCTTCTCGGGGTCCTGGTTTTTCCTTGGGTACAGTCTCCATATTAATGCTACCTAAACAGAACATCAACAGAATGTTAATATTTATTCATTTTCGGGAAATCGACAGTTTACATTTAATCAGTTTGTACATAAGTATTATATAGTAAAATAAAACCAATTATGGATTTCCTCCTTGTGAATTTACCTCTACTGAGACAATATCATATTGAATAAGTAAATTAAATTTGTGACAAAGCAAAATGATTTAAAAAAATTGTAAAAAACAAAAGATTATATAAAACGAAAAATTTACAAAGCAATGAATTTATAGCCATGGAGAAAGGGTGTATATATAAATCAAATTATAATAGAGATATAAACAATATATACAAAAACATTATTCACAAACCATCAGAGAAATATTCTTTTATGTACCTCTTGTATTTGGTAAGTTCGCAAATGAAAATATCAACCTTGGATAATACGCTATTGTAATGATTGCATAGTCTGTTCAGGCAAGAATTCTGCTAAGAGTTCGTTTTGCTTCGATCAACCTTGAACAAGACACAAGAGCATTTTGAACGCGCAGGTACATTGAATGGAATCTCGTTTAGCAACTCTGGGCATTAATTATTATTGTTACCTACTTTACACAGGAATATTGCATCCTTATGATGCCTCCGTACAATCAGTAAATCAATTTTAAAGTATGAAGCTGCCTCAGCATTATTATTAAATCTTACGAATGACTTGTAACAAAGTTATTTTAGGAATTTGTTTTGAATTGCTTCGATTTTGTTTATGTGGATTATGTAAAATGGAGACCAATCAACTGATGCAAACTCCAAATGACTTCGTACATAGGCAAAGTAGAGTTGATTAATAATATCGATGCTATTAAAAATTTTTGTGTTTCTTATGATGAAGCCTAACAATTTAGCTGCTTAATTTGTGATTCGATGTTTATGAAGGTTACATTGTAGTTTACTATCAAGGGTTATTCCGAGATCACGAATATTTGTGACTGTTGCAATGTTGTTGTGGTTTAAAGAATAATTAAATAATATTTTATTTTCATTTCTAGAAAAGACAATGTGATGACATTTTGAAACATTTAGATACAGTTGATTTTGTTGGCAATATGTGGATATATTGCTTAAATCATGTTGTAAATTGACACAATCGTTTAGACTTTTATTGGCTTGTATAGCATAGCATCATCAGCAAATAATTATATTTCAACATATGTAGAGACATGAGCGCTATGTGTATGATTCTTTGTAATTATTGTTAGATTGTTTTATATAGTTTAATCAAGATCCTGCTGATAAGCCACTTGTAGTTTGCTCATCGGAATTCCCATCATTCAAAAATTAATAATCGGATGGGTTTATTATGTCGATATATATCTGAAATGTGGATACGGCGTAAAGTTGTTGAAATTTTGATTTATCTATGTCTAATATCAACGGTATATTGAACTAGCTTTAACATGAAATACCGTGAAAAAGAAGGGACATTATAATTCAAATATTCAAAAATGGAAAATAGAATAAATTCACGTTAATTTATTTTATTTATATAGGTTGGTTCTTTACCGTGTGCTTAAAGATTTTTTTATTATTTATTAAGTAAGTTTATACAATATTTGAATATAAACAACATAATATTTCATGCTGTAAATTTAAATATTTTTACAAATATTAAAATTATGGACGACAAGATGGGAAGTAAAGAACAAGCAGCTGTTGTGATTATTTGCATCGGAAACGCTTCTGTGATATGCAATGCAACTTACTAGTTGGCTGAACACTCTCGGCATACTGCAAACATTCCTTCTTCACATCCGGGAGGTGGATTTCAACATCCTTATAGAGCATTTCACCTGACCCTTCTTCCTGTGACCATGGTTCAGTTTTGATGGAAACACTCTTAGGGTTGGAATCCATGGCAATGCTGTGATAGCGTCCTGTCCTATGATAATAATTATTCTCAGCTAAAAATAAGAAAGGAATGTAACAGAACCTCTCTCAAATACTCTCGTGTTATATCGAGAATGCTGTTTAAACTGATCTAACAGGTGTCAAGCGATATATTCTTACAATTAACCAGCACCAATTTCAGAGTTTAAGTATTACTTAGTTAGTATAAATAGAACCTCTTTACATACAGGGTAAAGCATGACGGTCAAGACGTCGAACAAGCGTCATCAAAAAAGTAAAAGCAATTCAATTTCAATTATTTTGTAGTTCGTACAATATTACTTTAGAGAGACGGAAAAATAATTACAAACGAGAAGGAAGCAAAGGAGACTCTGTGACACATTAGTCTGACTATAAATGAACCACTGACGTCTGACTTGTCTTGACATCCTGACGTTTCCGTTCGTAGGGATGATCGATATTCCTGTAACAGCTCCCGGCTACATTTATGTCACTGGAACCGTTGATATTTTTTTATGGAACTGGTTCATCTTGCACTATTTATCGAAAATTAAAAAGTCACTAGTCTCTTGAAACTTGCTTATGTATTCAACTTCGAATTAATATGTAATTTTAAATCGGAAATAATTATTCGATCCAATCTGTTTGTCTGGTGCAATTTGATGGGAGCACTCTCCCCAATAAAGACTCCATTGAAATGCTTGGAGTTACTATATCAGACCAGCTCAAGTATCGGGGATCCATAGAAGCCCGAGTAAATCAGGCCTCCAAAAAGTTGGGCGTCTTGTACAGGGCTAGGAGATTCTTCAACAGTGACCAGCTGCTGACCCTGTACAAGTCTCAAGTCCGCCCAACTATTGAATTTGGGAGCCACCTTTGGGCTGGTGCCCCAAAATACTTGATAAACCTGCTTGAGTCTGTGCAAAGGAGAGCGATCCGTCTGATTGACAATCCGTTGTTAACAGACCGATTGCCTTCTCTAATGCATAGACGCAATGTAGGCATGCTGTGTCTGTTCTACAGGTATTTCAATGGAGCCTGCTCCAAGGAGCTAGCAGCATTGATTCCTGATGCACCGGTGCACGTGCGCGAAACTCGACGTACACGAACTGAACACCTGTTCACGGTTGACGTTGGCTTCATGAGAACGGGCCGTTTTTACGACTCGTTTTTATGTAAGTCGGCTCGTATGTGGAACGAGCTACCGGCATCTGTTTTTCCTCCCTCCTATAATACGAGCCTCTTCAAGGCCCGCATTAACAAATCCCTTCCTACAGCCCCTACCTTACTCCGCCTCACAACGCCGCCCAACCGGGTGGTGACATAGTTCCCCTGTCTGTGCACTGCACAGGCAGGGACACTCTTGTGAGGTGTCACATAAAAAAAAAAAAAACTTTTTTGATTAATAAAATTAGAACAGTAGGTAGAAGAAATAAAAATTTTCTCTGGAAATGGCAACTCTTATATATCATTAGATTTTTCTAAGCTTTTTAAACTGTGCAATTATTGATATGACTCCTTACTAAGTAGCATACAATAATTAATTAATTATTATTAATAATAATTTAAATAAATAATTTTAAACAAATATATTAAATCGGAAAAAAGTCGTGGTTTCGATAATTTTAATCAATTTAATGAGCAAAGTAGGAAGCCGTTATTTAGACATTATCTAGAAATACCAACTCTGAAATATCTTGAGAATTTATTTAGCATTATTTCAATCGTGCGAAAGAACTTCGTAATTTAATGAGCAAACTATGGAATTATACTGATAGTTTTGATATTATGAAAGTCATTAAAATACTAAGTCATATGTCTACAACTAGAAACTACTAACATATTAGATTTGATTTACTTATTCATAAAAGACAAAAAGTTTTGGTTTTTTGTTATTTTTAATTATTTTAACAAATTTAATATATCATCTTTACAATGTGTAATATACTTAAAATTAAGAATGTAAGACCGGTGACCAAGTTAAATACGAACTTTGAATACAAGTCAATCGACATAGATGGCGTCAGGGGTTCTATCCCTGAGCATAACCTAAGACTAACTCTTATAAAGGCATATCGATTATCTCTCGAGGGGTAGAGTCAGCTATCATTTTTTGCTACTATCATTCCAAACCATACAAGGGGTTCAGTAAATACATGGGAGTCATGTTTCCGCGTTATATTATAGCAAAGGGTAACGTTACAACGGCACGGAAAATATTACGGGTACAAAATATAATCCTAACTTAGTTCAATCTCTCAATCTAAATTTAAGTTACAAAATCGGAACTGAATTTATTAAAGCACATGGAAAGGTGATAAGATGGTCAAGCTTACATGGTTCTTAAGTCAGTTCTTAAGCAAAGTTTAGGCTGTCTTTGTCCATGTGCAACGTAAACGTTGAAACATGTGCGTGCGAGTTAGTTTCGCTGAGAAGTTCGGCCAGGAGTCGTTTTGTTAAAAGGCAAGGATTTTACTGTAATTTTCAAGACGTAAGTCTGGATATTCCCTTGAATCCAGATTGCTTCTGGGCGCGGGACCACAACCGGAAGCAGCGTGTTGACATGCTGAGGTCAGGATTCCGAAAGAGGACGAGGCCGGCGAGCGAGGGCTGACGGCGTGGGCGATTAGTTCCGTTTCTTACCGCGCGGAACACTGATGGCGAGAATTTAGTGACCGGCAGGTGCTTCTACTTGCGGCGATCGAAGAGCGAATAGCAAGCATGTAGCGTATTCAACTATTATTATTATTTAATACGATATAAACCGCTGTGTTACAAATGTTTAACCGCTTCTTTTACCAGCTCTTGAAACTTATTAATAGGCTTTTTCTGATTATTTTCAAAATTATCCCCTTCTCAAAAGCCCATAGTCTTATTTATGTATTCACTTTTATCCATTATAATAATACTGTCAAATAAAACTCAAACATGTAACCAAACTTAATTGTTACAAAGGTAAATCAAAGAAACATATAAAAATGACATCACAAAGCGATAAACAGTTAAGAGAACTTGTCTTCGAAAAATGAAAAAGGTTTTCATGCTATATGGGTACGTATATGATGCTTTAATTATTCTTTCTGAAAAAAATTATATTAAAGTCGGAACATGAATGATTTTTCTCATGAGCGGGTAAAAATCTGACTCCTCGTGAACATGAATAACAGCAGTCAGAACATGGATAAGATTAATTTCCAGTATAGATGCACGCTATATACGTACACACACAATGATATGTGTGACTTGAGTGAGCAGGAGAGGTTACAGTTGGAACATGAATAAGGTTTTTATGTCAAGTATGGGTAAGAACTTGACTATTTAAATTTACAATAGGAACATGGATATAGTTTTTCTCCAGTATGGTTAAAAACGTGCCTTTAAAGTTTACGCCTACTTTTTAATCCTTTTGAGAACATTAATATTTGCAGTAGGATCATAAATAAGGTTTTAATTCCGTAAGTGCACTGTTAACGCTGACTTGTATGAGCAGGTTTAATTATAATGGGAACTCATGAATAAGGTTCTTTCCAAATGGAATTTACAAATTTCCCATTACAGAACCTGAATAGCTGCAGTAGGAACATTAAGGTTTAAGTCCAGTATGGGTGAGTAAGTGCACTTTTAAATGTGATTTTCCTTTTCAGGAGAAGTAACAATGGGGACATTTATGTCGTTTTACTACAGTATGGGTAAGAATGTGAAGTTTCAAATTCCCCTGATAAAAACATGAAAAGCTGCAGTAGATACATGAATAAGGTTTAATTTCAGAATCGGTGCGTAAGTGAACTGTTGATGCTGACATGTGTTAGCAGCAGTAGTCACAATGAGAACATGAATGAGGTTTTCTCCAGTATGAGTGCGAAAGTGCACTGTTAATTCTGACTTGCGTGAGCATAAGTAGTTACAATGGGAACATGAATAAGATTTTTCTCCAGTATGGTTACGAATGGGCACTGTTAAATCCTTTTTCTACAGTATGGGTGCGTAAGTGGGCTATTAAATGTGATTTGCGTGAGCATGAGTAGTTACAGTGTGTACATGAGCAGGGTTTTTCTTCTGGATGCGTCTTCAGGTCCGTTATCATGTCTTAAAAAATGGCAGATAACGCTCAATATGTACGTATCTATAATAACTAGAAAATTATTAAAACGAATTCAGACGAAAATCGTTTTTACCTGCAGTCTCGAGAATACTTCCAGAATTCTCTAAGCATTCCTTTTTTATATCTGGCAGGTCTATGTTTATCTCCGCGTAAGTGATTGCCCCTCCATCTTTTTCTTGGGGTTCTGATATTGCTTTGATGGGTACAGTCTCCACATTAATGATACCTGGAATAATAACATAATAACAAATTGATATGCTACTTACTGTCGATAAGCGGATATCACATTCTGATGCATAAAAATCCGTAATTCGATAGGTTTATTAAATCGAATAGATAGAGATACAGTAAAGAAGTTATTTTTTCTATAAAGAAATAGACGTCAAACATGCAATTAGAAGATAAAAAATAACTATAATTGCCGTTGCAATTAGAGATAATAATTGTTATTTTCTAATGGCCTACAATTTTCTTGTTATAAACAGTGAGATATTTCCACTAAAATACCAAGGGCAATGTATTTTGAAAATGAGTTTTCCAGACGTACACGCAGCTTGACGATGCCTGAAGAATCCTAGAAAGATTATGCATGGAGATACGCGAGAATGTCCGTAAAAACTAATTAATCAACAGAATTTCAAATATCTCTGATATACGTAGTCAGTAAATATTACAAATATAATTGATTGCATTAATCTAGCTTAGCAAAGTAATTTTATAATGTTGACGTAGTTTGTTGCACAAAGATTAAGAATTTCGTGGTAAATATATTAACTTGTTGTGAGTATTCTGAATTGTGTGACTTAACAGCGGTTGCAGATAAGATATTGCTATCTCTTCCCGGGGAGCAAAATTTTGGGTATTGAATTGAGAAAATGTTTATTTACTTATAACATGCATCAAAAAGAATTTAAGGAGTGAGTTGATTTTGTGTTACAGCTTATAGCTTCAGGAATTAGAAACTGTTTGTGAGCATAATTTCGTTAAACGTTTTCTTAGATTGCCACCTTGAAAAATTTACAAGTACCGCGCTGTATTATAGGCGATAAAAGGAGAGTCAAACACAAGTAGGGGTTGTGACTGCGCCCATCTGAAACACAAACAGGTGGATAATGCCACTTACTGGTTTGCTGAACACTTTCGGCATACGGCAAACATTCCCTTTTCAAATAAGGAAGGTGGATGTCTATATCAGTAAACGCCTGTTTTTCACCTGAGCCTTCTTCCTGCGACCATGGTTCAGTTGTGACGGTAACATTATCGGGGATGGGAAGATCCATGGCTCTACTGTGATAGGGTCCTTTTTATGTGATAGTAATTATTCACAGCTGAAAATAAGTAACGTCTGTATCAAAACTTATCTACATCATAAAAAATATTCATCAGAGAGTTTGAATCGCTTTTTTTGTTGAAAAAACCAATATGATTCTTAAGCAATTCGGATTTCATTAGAGTTTACTAAAAGCTTATCGTGCCACAAAATAAGATTGCTGCTTTTGAAAATGTATATGATGTTCACTCGGGGTAATTAGATGAACTTACTAGTCACTTGGTTTTAATGTGTGACAGCGGCCGTAAATCAACAATGAACAAACTCATTTAATCTCATCTGTCACGTGTTTACACGGTAAGTATTGGGTAGCTTAGTATGTTATAACGCTGTCAAAACTAATCAATCAAGTGCATGGCGATATATTCTTACAATAAACAAGCACCAATTTACGAGTATAAGTGTTACTTTGTTAACATAATTAGAACCTACTTACATGCACGGCAAAGCGCGGTAGTCAATTTCAAAGCGTTGAAGAAACGTCTCAAGGAATTCGAAGCACTTCAATTTTTAAAACATTGCTTTAAAATTGTGTTCGTGGTTGAAATAAACTCAAGTGGTATAAATTTTACATAATTGTTATGAAGTTTATATGTTATTACTTTAGAAAGACGGTGCAACTGTTACTGATGAGAGGAAAGCACATAAATAATAAATAAACCACTCTCTAGATCGATATCTTCGGGCTTTTTGTATGGCCCCATTTTGTCACCCCCTTAACCACAGACGACCTTAGATAAAACGGTCGTTTGGTCCAGACATGTAAATATATTGTGGACCATAGAGAAATCTCAAGGCCCATTTAAAAAAAGTGCAAACATAGACAATATAACTGCACCCAGTTAACATCGTTCATTCACTAGCCAAAAAAATTATATTTTAAAAATAAAAAAATTTGGAATGCAGGAAAAGGAAAAATAAAAAAAAAACCATAACTTCAACACATCAATATATTTTTTTTATTTTAAAAAAGACAATGGACAGTAATACAAAACAAGGTCAGTAAAACCGATGTATTGAGCATTGATTTATTATTGAAGTAGAAGATAATACTAATATATCTAAACAAACATGAAACAGAACAAGACACAGAAAAATAAAAAGTAACGGTCTCAACTAGGAATCGAACCCAGGATTTTTGTCTTACTGCAACAACTTAATAGGATTTAATTTGAAAATACAAATACAAGAATATATACACAAAATACATATTCAACGTGTTGAAAGATATTCATTATGTAAAGTAATAAAAAAAAGAATTAGAGGCAGGTCCGAACCTGTGCGGGCGCAATTGGAGCAGTCCACTTCGGGCGTTAAATTTCCAAGGGTGATAATACCTAAACTAACGTAAGATTATCTTTCATAAAAACCACGCTACGCATACATACAAATCATCAAAATAGTATTGATTACAGTGATCGCCTATCTACTACCTAATGCCTAGGCATCTACTGGTTTTGACAAAAAAATTTTACTTGTGCCATGCGCCATTTGGCTCAGGGCCGGCCCTAACTAGATGAACAACAATAGTAACGCCTTTTGACTTTTACATGGTATAATTTAAATCATTATACATAAACCATAATGTAAGAAATAAAAATCGTGTATATAATAAAAGCTTTTAAAGAAATATAGCTTGTAAAACAACAAAAGATATTATGAAATAGAAGTTAAGAACATATTGTAATTAATATTTCTATTTTGGATACTGACAATTCGTGGTGGAATCCATTATCTATAAATAGTATAAAATAAAGTGACATTCGCGTCTATCTGTTTGTGCGCTTAGTTCTTCTTAAATATGCAACTGATTTCGATAAGGTTTTCAGCATCATTTAGAGAATTTCTTCCGGAAGGTTAAGATAAATAACACATGCATTGACACATATTGATAAAATGCAGATAAAAGTCGAAATAAAGATTATTTTTGGCCGCTTACATTGCTAACGCTGGCGAGACCTTATGAGATTATCAAAATAATGTACTACGAAATTGTATACCTTAAAAAGGCCTACAGAAAAGTCTTTTATATATAAATATATATATACAAATGTTATACATATCGCAGTTGCCGTCAGGTCCCTAAAATCTCCAAGTGCGTCTTCTGTTTCCTGGGAGAAAGGGCTGCCGTCGGACCAATGCAGCTCAAAATGACCTTCGTCTTACCTAGAAAAAGACAAAATTTGAGAGCAATGATTACACTATTCTAGTATTGTACACATATTTAATAAATTTCATGGATAAAATTAATTAAAAATATTTTAAGAAAAGGGGGACATGGTGATGGATTAATTCACTGCTGAACTTTTGAACTTTCTTGTATGGGAAAAAATAGCGTTTTATGAAGTTTCTGCAGAATTTGTAGGGAGCGAAAACAAAACTTCTTGAGCGAGTTTCACTGCAATATAAATTAGGTGTATATATGGGAATTGGTAGTGAGACAATGAAATATGATGTTGTTGTCACAGTGTTTATTGAGAGTCAGGATAATACATTAGTCGAGTTGCGCAGTTGGGAGATGGCTCTGGGTCGATGATGATGATGACACCAGGCGTAGTCAGCGATGACTGCGGTAGAATGGTTGAGATGCGGGTCAGTGGGTCGACACCGCATTGATGGAGATCGGACTCGTGGACTTGTTCAGCACTGATGAAGGCGAGGAGTCTTCTGGTTACTTCAGCGTGAACGAGGTAGCCGAAGGTACGATGGACCTGGTCGGCAGATGAGCGGGAGTCGCAGGCTAGCGACGATGGTCGCGGAGCCGAGGCGCAGACGACGATGAACTGGTCGCCGGATCTAGGCGCGTGAGGTTAGCGCTGGCCAGGAGTGATAGCCTGGGCCAGGGCGTTGAGGTGAAGAAGGATCGAAGCGTGATGCGGGGGGAACCGGCCATGCTGGCCGATTCCTCCATTACGCCGAGTCGGAGATCTCGAGTAGGATGATGTCGCATCGAACTTGTTGACTGGAGTGATGTGGAATGATGACTGACGTACTTAGGTCATCCACCGCTTATATAGCTGCATAATCCTTTGTTCTCGTCTGCCACGGGTTGGAGTAGCGTATGGACGTCGAACCCGCAGGACCGCTGACTCGGTTCATTGTATGAGCGTTTGAATCACCCTGTATGCAAATCAGCAGTTTACGTATTGCCGTACCGATATTTTTATTCAAGGTTTCGTAAGACTGATTGCTGTCTCAGCTGTTTAACTCGTGCAGTCTGGTTATGAATTGATGACCCTAGGAGCGGTGACATAACCGCTACATATACCTTCAGAATATTCCTTCAAATGAGGATTCCATACTGTTCAAGCGTACTGTAGGTTACTTACATCTTATAAATATTAGAAGAGTAACAAATTTAAGTGTTAATTATTATTGCCACAGCACTAGAAGTTATTAAAATTCTCCTGCAAGGGTTTCATATAATTTCCACAGCTTTATCGTCAGCAAACATTATGGAAAATGATGGTTAAATCCGAATACTTACATGATGCAATTCTGGAGAGGTTTAAATGACCTTGTTTGATGTAATCGTGGCTTTGTTTAGCAGTTTTAGAATCCTAATACGTGGTATAGTATCGCGTCGGAATACGGATAGGTCTGAAAAGGAAAATTAATTAAATTATTACCCAATGAAGTACATTCAGGAATCAGGAACATCGTATTAAAGAACGAGAGGTTAGTACCTGTATTTAACAACGGGTTCGGGTCCTTCTTTCAGTTGGTGGAGATAGACAGGATATTATATGATGACTGGAAGATTAAGCGTTGCCAAGCATTCTTTTTTAATCCCAAAAGTACCGTATTTTTGCTTTGAATTGCGAAATGACACCCACAAACAAATGTATTTCTTGCTGCTTCTTACTAGCACCGGATTATTGAATCCGTCTGAGCAACCTTGAACACAACACGGCATTATTTATCACCTTGAAGAACATTATTTTTAGATGGGTGAAAGAAAATTCAAAATATTTACTCTAAAAACTTCAACTGACTTCAACCTTCGAAATGGCGTCTTGGAAATTACCGTTATTTTTTATCGGAGCAAAACCCATGCTTAGTTTCTCCTTCTGTTACACAAGTCGCTACGGTAGAGAGCGAGAGATCAAACTACAATTTTTGCTCTGAGCCAATGAGATCTGAGCTTTCAGCCACAACAGCTTTGTCAAAAAGAATTTGGGTTGGGGATAACTCCTCCCATCAGGGTTACAAGGTCAGACGGGAGATATAGCCCCTGACATGACCATAAATAAAGCACTCATTTGATCCATATCTTCGGGCTTTTTGTATTGAGCCGATTGGTCCTAAATTTTACCATAAATATGCCAATATGTAAGACTAATTTTATACGTCTGCAAAAAATACGTCACACACCATCGACTAGGACATAGGAAACTAAAAAAAGGCGCATCCATAGACAACATTATGTCATTCGAAGCCTACCCCATTCACTAGCCTAAAATATTATTTTTAAATAAAAATGTTTGAAATGTTGAAATATTCCCTCATAACAAAAAAGATCCATCCGAAAAAGTGCTGTCATAAGCTCATTTTCTTAAGACAGCACTTGTCAGGTAAAATCTTATTGTTCTGAGATGAACAATCAATCTGTCGTAAGAATAAAATAAAATGGCTTAAAATGAAATTTGAAATCCTTTAAATATAGGCAAAACATTTATAAGATTATCAAATACTATGATATGTGAATATATGCTTTTTACGAAAGTATCGAACTTGGACATTTCCCTGTTTTAACAGAAAAACATAGATTTACGTATTTCGTTTTAATACATTTAAACATATACATTTTACAAGATATTATATTTAAGGTCATGTATTCCTTATCAGAAGAGAGAATTCTTTCAATCGTGTTAAAAAAACTTCTTAATATGATGAGCAAACTATGGAATTATACTAGATATGACTAATAGCGTTCGAAAAATTAAAAAGTGCCCAAACTCTTGAAACCTACCCACGGTTTCTTTTTGAAGAACCGGTTCCAAAATTAACGTTCCGCATAAGTATCTGGTAATCAGAGCCGCAGTAACTTCTCATTTCAGATATCAAACATCTTCGTATTCAACTTCGAATTAATATGTAATTTTAAATATGAAATAATTATTCGATCCAATCTTTTTGATTAGGGTCATAGGGGGCACAGTGGAACGCGGGGCAGAGTGAAACACCCACAATAACTCTGTCCCTGTCTTACATTTCGATTGTTTTTATTAACAGCAAAATTAAGAGCACAAGCGGCCATTTTTATTCAGTAGAAAAGTAAAGTTGTTTGGGCCGCGCGTTAAATATTTTGGGAAATCTGTTTTTCGGCATTCATTTCTTATAAATTATTGTGTAATCTTTTTCGATCTACTCGAAATATCGTAGCTACTGGTAAGTGACATTTAAACTGTATATTAGGTATGTAATTTATGATGTATTTTACAACACAACATAACCTTAAGGTTAACCTAAAAATTTTGATAATTTTTGTTTTCATGAAATCGGGAGTGGGGCACGGTGGAACGGGGCACAGTGGAACATGTTCCACTGTGCCCCGCGGTGTTCCAGTGTGCTCCTAACAATATTTGCTTTTTCAGAAAACGCTTCAAAATGGTTAGAAACCGCATAAGGAAGACTGAAATAGGTCTACACGACGAAAAAGCTATGAGAGAGGCTATTGAGCTGGTTGAAAAAGGAATGAGCTTCAGAAAAGCAGCTGAAATGAAGAATGTGAAACTTGCGACACTCCATAGATACGTCAAGAAGAAAACAGAGTCTGGAGTTGAAAACATGGAAGATATGCGCCTTACTCCGAAATACGCTTGGCGCGTAGTGTTTTCAACGGAATTAGAAGGTGCTCTTAAAATATATTTGATCACTTGTTCGAAAATGGGCTATGGACTAGACACACCGGAAACAAGAAAACTCGCATACAAGCTAGCCAAGGATCACAAACTGACTATGCCTCAAAGCTGGATACATCACAAAATGGCTGGCATTGATTGGCTCTACGGATACCGTAAAAGACATCCCGAATTGACATTGAGAAAACCGGAGCCTTGCAGTCTTTCCAGGGCGACATCATTTAATAAACACAATGTAAAAACATTCTTCGATAATCTAGAATAAGTCAAGTCAAGGGTCTACAACTTAGACGAAACTGGCACTACTACTGTGCAGAAGCCAAAGAAAGTCATAGCAGCTAAAGGCTCAAAGCAACTAAATAGAGTCACGAGTGGTGAGCGAGGGACCCTTGTAACGACTTGTTGTATAGTATCAGCTACGGGAGCAGCATTGCCACCAGCAATGGTATTTCCTCGAAAGAAATTTCAGCCACACATGCTTAACAAAGCTCCTGCAGGTACATTGGGCCTCGCCCAGCCCACGAGCTGGATGAATACCGAATTGTTCCCACAAGTTGTAATACACTTTGTAAAAGTCACTGGATCATCAAAGGAAAATCCTTGTTTATTGATTTTGGATAATCATGAGAGTCATTTGGCTCCATAAGCATTGAACTGAGGATAATGGTGTCACTATTTTGAATATCTCACCGCATACAAGCTCAAAGCTACAACCGCTGGATGTTTCCGTCTATGGACCCCTAATGATATTTTACAATGGAGCACCAGATTCATGGATGTTAAGAAACTACGGAGTTCCACTGACTATTTACAACATATCGGAAATACTGTGAGTGGCATTTGAGAAAGCAATGACGCCAGCAAACATAAAATCAGAGTTTCGAAATACTGGGATATTCCCTTTTGACCGAAATATCTTCACCGAAGACGATTTTATGCCGTGCGAAGTCACAAACCGGCCTATGCCTGAACCAATTGTAGGACAGCAACAAAATATAGTAGAAGACGATGATGAAGCATATGTTGACCGGACAGCACAATCTTCAACAAGCTCAGCAGCCCAGATACAAACACAGGATCACACGGTTCAAGAACCATCAATCGACCTGACTCATGAACAACCATCCACAAAGGCACCAACTCAGATGCAACATGCCGAGGAGGGAAATTTGACAAGTCCCATAGCATTTAGAGGATACCCAAAGGCTAAAGAAAGAAAGAACACGAGGAAAGGTAGAAAACGCGGAAAATCTTGCATCGCCACTGATACACCTGTTACAGAAGAATTTGAAAGAAATGCTGAAACTAAAAGTAAACGTAAAATAGCAAAAATATCTAAGGAAAGAAAATACCTTGACAAAGTGCAACAAGTCACAAAGAATATTTTTGATGACTCTGAAGAAAATATGAGCTCTTCTGAATCAAATGATTCAACAGACACAGACCAGGACATCCCACTATCCTGTTACGAGGCACCGAAAAAAGATGATTTTGTGGTGGTCCAATTTCGAGGGAAACATATCAAATATTTTATTGGACAACTGCTATCTGACTGTGACAAAGAAAATGATGAATATGATATCAGCTACCTCAGGAAAAGTGGCAAGTTTGACAGATTTTACTTTCCTCTTGAACCTGACATGGCAGGTGTGTCCAAAAATGACATAGTTCTCAAATTATTGCCACGGATAAGACAAACATCAACAAAATGACAGGCCAACATTTTGTACTTTCCACAACGCATCTTAAGAATGTATAATTTCCTGGATAATTCCTGAGTTTCTGAATAATTATGTAGGTATGTTCCACTGTGCCCCTAGGGGTGTTCCACTCTACCCCAGACCTGGGGCACAGTGGAACAAAATTCTGATCTCGGAAAAATGCCTGTAATTATTTTGCTATGAACATTTTTTCATTTTTTTTGTTTTGAAATGATAAATCAAACACTACTTAAGATTTTATAAAAAGATTTTAAACTAATTGAATAAAAGTTTATTTTTCTAAAAATCGAAATACGTTTTTCGTTCCACTGTGCCCCCTCCTACCCTAATCAAATGAGTACAGTAGATAGACGTAATAAAGACATTCTTTGGAAATGTCAACTCTTAAATATCATTAGAATTTACTAAGCATTCTTTTAATTGTGTGTGAATGAACGTCATAATTTGATGAGCAAACTGTGGAATTGTAGATATGACTCCTTACTAAATGGTATACAAAGTTATGATGGTATTTATATTTGAAAGTCATTAAAATACTATTAAAATGGAGTCTTACATTTGAACAGCTTTATTGGATATGTCTACATCTACAACTAGAAACTACTAACTTATTAAGTTGGTTCGGTTTATGTATTCATAATAGACTAAAACTTTGCTATCTGTGGGTTAAGGACTGAAATTTTTGTTGGTGTTATTTTTTCATGCTTACAAATACCTATGTAGGCTTTAAAATGGTTTCATGTTAACTCAATTTTCAGTACAAATTTATTTAACACATGACAATTCAACACAGTCATAGCTTATCTTATCACAGATTAAGAACAATACTAACTCAAATTAGTAAATTTTTATCAACCGGGATTCAGCACACTTTTTGCAGATTCACTCTTACCAATGGGCCAAAACTTGCCTTCCATTTTAAGGCTGTTCAAACTTGTCAAAACCATACACAATAAATATTTAGAACGTACCTACTTCTAATAATACCAAAATATTGCGTGAAAAATGCTCATTTCGCGTTAAAAAAATTCACGTGGTTATTTTGCATTTAAGACCGGCTCAAGTATCGGGGCTCTACAGAAGTCCAAATTAATCTGGATTCCAAGAAACTAGGCCTCTTATTAAGGGCTAGCAGATTCATAAAAAATAACCAGCCATATGCAAATCTCAAGAACACCTAACAATTGAATATTGGAGCCACCTCTGGGCTGGAACTCCACAAAAATTGATAAACCTACTTGATTGTTACAAAGGACTGCGGTCCGTCTGATTGTTAAAAGATCGATTGCCGTCTCTAATAAAAAGACGCACTGTGGACATGCTGAGTCTGTTCTACAGGTATTTTGATGGAGCCGGCTCTAAAGAGCTTGAAGCATCCCTAATTCACTGGCGCACGTGCGTGAAAGTCGACGTACACAAGCGGAACACCCGTTCAAAGTTGATGTTGGCTTCATGAGAACGGGCCGCTTCTTCGACTCGCTTTTGTGCAAGACGCTTCGCATGTCAAACGAGCTACCGACATCTGTTTTTCCTCCTTCATATAATCCAGACCTCTTCAAGAACCGCATAGACATGATAATCATATGCTAATCAAAATGCGTTACATTGATATACTTGGTGTTACTTGAAGTGACCAGCTAAGGCACGGGGGCTCCATCGAAGCCAGTCAAGTAAGCCTCTCAGAAGCCGGGTGTTCTGTACAGGGCCCACATAATACTTTAACAGTACACAATTTCTGACTCTGTATAAATCGCAAGTGGGCCTCAATGTTGAATAACGTAGATTAATATCTGATCAAATATTTTTATACAAAATTCTGAATAACGGCCTGGACTCTCCTGAACTCGTAAATTATTTAAGAATTCACATACCTACAAGGCCAACCAGACAAAACCATTTTTTTCATTTGCCCGCGTGCAGAACCAACCTTAGAAAAAATTCTCCAATCCCCCGTATATGCGCGCAATATAACACGCAATTTAATAATATCGATATTCTTAATAATACTCTTGTGAAATACCGAAACGAAGTCAAGCGCACGACCACAAATATTAATTAAATTAATGTACAGTTATAGAAAAGGTACAACATGAGCGTCTCCTGTCCCCATCCCATCTTCCTCTGCCTCTTGCCCTTTCCTATTCCTTCTTCCTTCTAATATATTTAAATGATTTTTATTTATTTTTTTTATTTTTTTTTGTTAATTTCATTTTCATTTTCAGTTAATGGTTATAACCAATTACAATCTTGTATTATATCACATTAACCAACATTAGCATAAGAAACTATTTTGGCTTACCTCATATGTAACCTCTTGTATAACTAATCCTGTAAAAAATGCTGTTTGTTTCTTACAATAAATAAATAAATAAATAAATAAATTAATCAATGTTAAATAAATTCCCCATATCTTAACAAACGGATTGCTATCTTCATAGAACAGGCTTCAGGTGGGAATTTTGTCACTGTTCTATCAGTATTTCAGCGTAATTGATCGCCCAACATTTGAACACAGTTAAGATTTATCACACGAGTGTGCAAAATTTCCTAATTGTACTGTCAAATGTAGGCTTACGTCTGAAATGCTAGCGCACACTGCAAGAAAACCACTAACGTTAGTTAAATCCAATTCTCAGTGATGGACATAATCAGTCCAGTCCGCGAAAATTTAGAAATGGCGCTTGGCGATAAAAATGCTGTTTAGTAAGATGAAAAACAAATCAAAACACAAGGCACTGCTCAAAATATTTATTTGTACATTAATATAATCTATAATATGCATGTAAAAGCACTTATGAGTATGTCATGTTATAAGTAAATATGTATTATGATGATAACAATCAGTCCCTTTGCATAAAACATATTTATTTAACTTAAATAGTTACATTTCTAATAAAAACATACATTGTAATATACATTTTGATTTAAATTCGTGCGATAGGCTTATAGTAATAATCTCTACACAATATTGATAGACAAATGACCGGAATAAAATCACCGTGAGAATAATATTATTCTATATAAATTAATTGAAATAATACTTAATTTTATTAGAATTAATTCTTTTAATAACTTTTGAAGGATATACCCATCAATGATAGTTAATAGTAATAGTTATCTTTTACAAATAATAATGTGTGTGAAAGTTATTTATAAACAAATAACATATTTTAAAGAGTAATGGCTCTAAACATTAATTGCATAAAATAGTATGAGAATATTCATGACAACAATATAAACAGTAAATAGGGCTAGGGTACTGAGCCGCCCGGAGTGCAGGTCTAAGTGCTTTCACCGTACTACAAAGAATTATTATAAAAAAACAACAAATCGGCTAAGGAAAAACATTTCCAATTCGCGTGGTTTAAAACAGGCAAAATGCCAATCCGAAAAGGACTGGGGGAAAAAATTAAACAAATTGAAAATGAAAATGACTGTTAAAAATGGTGTATGGTGTAAAATGTAGGTCACTCAGACCTCAAAATAACATTATCTTTATTTTGCATACCACCATGGCTGGTGTAGGTACTTACAATGAACTTTAATAGCACACAACAACATAATACAACCAATGATACTTCTTGATCCTGTATTCGTCTAGGATAACTTGAAACCTGTAAATTTGACTATCCTGAAACGGGAATCCTTCCTAGTTGGACAGTCAAAATCATAAAATGTAATCAATATTATAGTATAAAAAAATAAATAAATAAAAAAACTCTGTGATTCTATTATTAACACTCCAGGTTCTCTTACAATATTTAACCAAAATATAAGATCCCTTAAAAAATACTATGACGATAATACTAAGTTGCATAATCTTATGCAACTTTTAAACAGATTTCAAAATTATAATACTTACAGAATGTTGGATTTCAACCGCTTTTACAAAAAACACAAAAATAATTATACTAAATATCACACATTAAATAAAAAAAATCAAAATGTTGGCATTGTTCTATACGTAAATAATAGTCTTAACGCCTCTGCATCATAAATTGATTTAGTAAATATAAACTGTCTACAAATAATCTAATGTGTGTATTCTCGTCCTATACAGATAACAAGCCATACATAACATTACACTATTTATAATGGATCTGGATTCTCACCTAAAAAAACTAACTTCATTCAAAAACATAATCATAGCTGAAGATCTAAACATTAACATACCTCCTAATGGTCACCCTCAAAACATTGAATACCAACTGATGCTTCTGGAACATGGCATTATAAGCACCATTAATACTCCTACCGGGGTAACCGAAGACTCAGAGTCATATATCGACCACATTATGGTTAAATCAAAAAGACAAATATATATTGCACTATACGAATCGAAAATCACAGATCACTACACAAAAACGATAAAATATAAATCCCCAAATCCCCAAATATAAACTCAACTTTCCAAAATAACACAGCAAAAAAAAAAAATTTACTACGTGAACCTAACACAATGTTAAGAAAAACAGACATTGGAACATCTAACAAAAATGAACTCAACAGAAGAAGCATGGAATTATTTTTTAACATGTCTACAAACTCTCATTAAACAAAATACAAAAAAGAACACCCACATGTATCCCTCATCGCGAAGTAAGACTTAAAAAATGGATTACTCAAAGCATCATAAATATAAATCATCAGAATAATAAAGGCCGAAAAGATATATATATAGGGTGGGACAGATGCCGGGTGTACAATAATATAAATATAATGAGATGCTTTAAGTACAACGGGTTTAACCATAAAGCGCTAAATTGTAAAAATGAGATTTCATGTCCAAAATGTGCAAAATCCCATGACATCGAAAACTGCGACGAAGGGTATGATTGTTGCATCAATTGTAAAAAGGCAAACGAAAGATTGAAATTAAACTTAAAAATTAATCACCCTATATGGAGCAAAGACTGTCCAGTATATTGTCGTAAACTTGAACAAGAGAACAGAATGGTAATTTTTTTAGATTAAATTCAAACTTCATAACAATATATTCTTTAAACATCGCTAGTTTATTAGCACATATCGAAGAAGTCGAAGACATGCTAAAAGAATACAAACCGCACATGGTGATGATGAGCGAAACCTGTATCACAGAAGACATTAACGAAAATAAAATAACATTTCAGGGTTATTCGACAATTAGATGCGACTCATTTAGCAGGCATACAGGTGGAGTTATCATTTTAATTCAAAACAATATCTCTAACAAAGTCATAACAAATGCGGTCCTAGATAATAATAATACCTGGATACTGGCTATTGAAATTCAAAAGGATTTTAAGCGGGGAGTTTTTTGAAGAATGGTGTCGCAAACAAATAAATACAAGAGACTTAATAATTCTGTGGAGATTTTAATATTGATATGATGAAATCCAATACAAAAAGCACGAGATTACAAAGCATCATAAATTGCCTAGGTTGGAAGCAACTGGTCAACACTTATACAAGAATGGGAATAAACTCTAAAACAATGATTGATTTAGTCATTTCAAATGACTTTTATGCGGAAGTTAATGCTGTAGAAGAACTCAAAATATCTGATCACGAAACTATTGCTACTAAAATTAAATATAGAAGTCCGAAGCCACAGGGAATAATAAATATAAAGTATAGGAAAAAAATAACTATAATAAGGATACATTGTGTATAGCATTACAAAACAAAAAATGGATCTGCGATAACCAAGGAAATTTAGACGGAAAAGCCGATGAACTAGTAGGATATCTGAAAACAGTGGTAAATGAGCTAATGCCTTTAACTAATATTATATTAAAAGATACAAATAAATGGTATAAGAAATTCCTACATATTCTACAAAAACAAAGGGATACAGCCTATAAAGCCTGTAAAATACAATGCACTGAAGAAAGGAGGGAAACTTATAAGAAACTTAGAAACATGTATAGTACAGAAATAAAACATACCAAAAATTCGTATATCAGGCAAAAAATAATTACCTCTCAAAGTGACTCAAGAAAAATGAAGACTACACTTAAAGAAATTATAAGCGGCAAACAGAGGGAAAACATTAAGGAAGTTCGGTTTCCAGATGGAGTTGAAGATGATACACTTAAAATAGCCCAAAAATTTAACACAAATTTTGTACTTAGTGTCGAAAATATAAATAATAGTATTCCCTTAGTCGCAGATACCTCTTCTCAATCATCGGAAAAAAGAGAGAATAAAAATATTTTCAGGTTTAGTAAAATTGACAATGAATATTTAATGAAAATCATTAAAACAATGAAACCAAAATCATCGCCGGATGGAATTACTATAAGCATAATCAAAGATGCACTGCCAGCTATAGGAGACAGATTAGTTGCACTAATAAATGAATCTCTGACTAAGGGAATTTTTGCGCAGTCATGGAAAACCTCCATAATAACACCAGTGCCCAAAATAATAAATGCTAAAAATTTCGAAGACTTCAGACCAATAAATGGATTGCCTAAATATGAACAATTACTAGAATGCATTGTGAAAGAACAGATGAGTAAATTTATAGAAAAAAATAACATTCTAGTAAAAGAACAATCTGGGTTTAGAAATAAATATTCCTGTGAAACAGCAATAAATTATGTGATAAATGAATGGAAAACAGCTATGGATCAGAAGAAAATCACAATAGCAGTGTTCTTGGATTTTAGACGTGCTTTTGAAACGATAGACAGAGAAAGACTAATAATGAAATTGAAGGACATAGGAATTCGTGCTAATGAATTGCAGTGGTTTATTGATTACTTAAAAAATAGAAAACAAAAAACCAAAATTGGAGATACTATCTCTGAAGAACAAGAAATCAACATTGGAGTTCCTCAAGGATCTGTTTTGGGACCGCTCCTATTTATTTTATATATTAATGATATAGTGAAGTGCTTAAAGTACTGTTCCATCAAACTTTTTGCAGATGACACACTTTTATATATTATAGCAAATAATATTGAAGATGCGTTTTCAAAAATACAAAATGAACTTAATGAATTATCTAAGTGGTTAAATATAAATAAATTGAAATTAAATGTAACTAAAAGTAAATTCATGGTATTAGGGAAAAAACTAAACGTACATACTGTCCTAAATATAGACAATCAAAATATTGAAGAAGTAAAAGAAATTAAATACTTAGGAATCATAATAGATAACAAGTTAAAATTTAACACTAACATTGAAATTTTAAATAAAAAAATTGCGAAAAAGGTTAATTTCTTAAGTAGGATAAAAGGAAAATTGGACATTAAAACAAGGATATTGGTCTACAATACCACTGTAGCATCCCATCTGAATTATTGTACAAGTGTAATATTTCTAAGTAACAAAACCCAAATTAAGAGAATGGAAGTAATCCAGAACAGAGGCATGAGGTCAATACTGTGTTGTAGCAGGTACACCAGAATAAAAACCATGCAACGTCAACTCAATCTTTTAAGTGTGTGGCAACGATTAGTTTATAATACCTTAGTGTTTATTTATAAGCTAAAAAATAAAATGTTACCTGACTATATGTCAAAGAATGTTATAATTAATAGTGCAGTTCATTTATATCCTACGAGAAACTGCAACGATTTTAGGCTTCCTAAAACACATTTATCGGGAACACAAAACAATATGTATTATAAAGGTTTTAAAATGTTCAATGAACTCCCGGTAATTGTTAAGGAAGCTAAAATTCTTGCAGTTTTTCGTGGATTATGTCTCAATGTTGTGAAATCTAAATTTTAGTATGTAAGAAGTAAATAATATTGTAGTAGTCATAGAAAATAATATATTAGGTATAAGATGTAAACTCTTATAACTAAATAAAATATACATAAAAAAAATAATTATTATTATTTTACAAGCAATAATTATTCGCCTGAAACACTCATCCACATTGAAAAATCTCCTGATAAAAGATACATGACGCCAACGGGACTCGAACCCGTGTCCCTTCGATTTCCGGTCGACAGCTCTGACCACTGAGCTATGGCGGCTTATCTCTTACCCGCTAAATGATTCAATATATACTAGTGTTTCATTCAACAATTACAGTTGTTACATTTTTTCACCTGAAAACAACCAACTTTTATTTTATATGATCACCATCATAAATAACATAAAAAAGGGACAAACTACACAAACAAGTTAAACTGAACCCTTATGATACCTCTCAATTTTGAGGGAAAGTACGCATTCACAGAAGAATAAAGATGAAACCATACAAAAATACTAATAAATGATGAAGAACTCTACTTCCACGACAATCCTTTACGTATCCTCAATTTTATAAACAAACACTACATTAATGTTGGAGTTAGCCTAGCTGAAAATATAAAAACTACGTTGCCTCTCAGAGATATCCAAGAACCTCAAAACAGTGCAACAAACATCAGTAGTGAAAATTACAACAGACATTTCAAATAACATAATATAACGCTAGAAGATACCAATACAATAATTCAATCACTAAAGGATAACACAACTACAGGACCGGATGGTGTAGATTCTAAAACTATCTTAACACTAAGTCAACAACTACTAAAACCACTCACATACTTAATTAATCTTAGTTTAAAAGAAGCAATTTTCCCTAGATTACTAGAAAAAGGTTTTATTATTACAATTTTTAAATCAGGACCAATAAATAATGTAAACAACTATAGACGTATTACGCTACTAAATACCATTTCGACAATTCTTGAAAAAACAGCTTCAACACTATCTGGAAACAAAACACATACTCTCGATCAACCAACATGGCCTCAGGAAAAACAGGAGCACAGTACATGCAATAGCTACTGTAACGGACTATATAAACAAATCAAAATATAAATCAATACAAAAAATCTAGACGCTAAGAAAAAAGTTATATCTTTTTACTTAAATCTATGTAAAGCATTCGACAGAATTTCAAACAAAAAACTATTCAAAAAGCTAAAAAACATAGGCAATAATGGAATAGAATTCGATCTAATTAAAAGCTTCATGTCTGACAGAATGCAACAACTAAAAATTGACAGCAAGACAAGTTATCCACTTTTAATCACATACGGAGTCCCACAGGGGACGATAATTGGCCCTCTATTATTCCCCATTTACATAAACGAATTATGTGAAATTGTAATGTACGTATAGAAATAAACCATAATAAAGTATATAAAGTATATATATATATATATATATATTGTCCTCTTCCCGTAGTATGTTGATCCAGTAAGAAGTTGTTAGACTAAGTTGATCCACCTTTAACACCATATAACTTGGCTATTATGGAATACATCTGAATGAATTGACAACAGTGGTACAATAATTATCAATGTTGCCAGTTTGCCAGAAAAACCATTTGATATACTGTTAATAAAATTTTCAAAATTTGTATGGAAATCGGATGCATAATTTATGTTGATCTACCCAAATTGGCATACTTATGTTGATCTCATATATATTGATCTATTCCCGTAGTATGTTGATCCAGGTAAGAAGTTATTAGACAAAGTTGATCTGTGTCCCTATATATGGTTTTACTAAATGAACCAATCAAGGGGGCAATCGGTGGACTGTTCATAACAAGGTTTTATCTGATTCCGTAATATTTTGTGATATTGAACTCAAAGTATTAGTCTCTAGAGTCGAATATCGCATGAAATGACTGTGAGATGTTACCATTTAAAATCAAAATGACTTGAAATGGTTGAATTGTTTTATAAGAAATGTATGAGGATTTAGATTGAAACGAAACTTTCACAAAAGTCAAATCAGTACACGGGTTCATAGAGTGAGGTTTTTCTAGGTCCTGTCGGCGGATGCGTTTGCCCACCTACTGCGTGGCGGGCTGGATCGATAGAGACTGGTTGAGGGATACCTTTTGACCATAAAAATCCAAAATGGCGGCAAAAGGAATAATGAAATATGGCAAATTTTGAACTTGCATCTTTTTCCATCTCTCCTGATTACGCTTCGTGACTTAGTAGGGGCGGTCGGGTTCTTGGTTATAATCGGTAATTATTTAAAATGGGTAATTAATGGTGATTGAACGCGGTGGGAGCTAGCAAAAAACTGTCCAATGAAGCGAAGCTAGCAGTCCACAATGGAGTACTGGTACCTACTGGCAGAAGAAGGCTGAAAGTAGACTGAATACTGTAAAAATTAAATCCCTAAGTCATATGTGCGGTAAAAGCATGTACGATGAAATGTGTTTCAATTCATTCCTTCAGCCCCTACCTTAACCCGCCTCATAACGCTATATAACGTATTTAAAGTGTAAAGATAGAGGCGCTTTTGTGAGAGGTGTCACATAAAAAAATTATAAATATTTTGGATAAAATTGTCTGACACCCCACCAAGCGTATTACTCATGGATAAACAGTTTGCAGAGTGCCAGTACTCCTTCTCCACAAATTTGTGTAATTTATTATTAAAGGAGTATTTAGGCGAGTAATTTTTAGGACTGTTTTTTTTTTAAATCAAGTGGATGGGATAAATGAAAGACAGCTTAGAAACCAATAATTTTATTTACTTATTAGATTCATAACATAATATAATAAAATTACGAAAATATTACACAATCAAATAATAAAAAAATGTAATTATATAAAATAAGATACGTAAAATGAAGTGAAGAAAAATAATGTTGATCATAATGTTAAAATAACGAAAACAGTTTTGCGTAAAAATTATAGGTAATTACCAAAAAAATAAACATCTTTATGTTTGGGTTTAAGAAAAAAAAAAGAAACAAAAAACAGCAAACAATAATTAAATAGGTACCTGCGGTCGTGGTCGCCGGGTTGCTCTATTTGGTATTTTGTTTTCAAAATATTAAAATATAAGTGAAGGAATTTAAATTCTGCTGCAATTTAATTTTTTTTTTTGTAAATATTATTGACATAAGTATTTAACTGCTCCCAAGAGCGTTTATGTAGTTTTGGTTCTTTTTTCAAAACTTCCAAGCATTTTGCTTTGCCTGGATTTTTTTTTTTTAATATGTTTTCTTTGAACCATTTTTTTACAATTTTGATTTCTTCTTCTGTCCATTTCACGTGTACCTTTTTCCTTCTCTTTGATCCTTTTTTTTCTTCAATGATGTCATCGATTTCACTCGCCGTGTCAGAACTAAAGTGTAAGCGTCTCCTCGTTTCTTTACTGTCCTTTTTTTTTCTACGTTTTCACTGTCATGACCTAGCCCATCTAGCCCAACTGCGTCGATTTCTAAGGTATTTCTGTCTTCAATAATTTCAGTGGTTTCTTTTTGATTGGATGACGTTTTTTCGATTGCGAGTAACTTACTCCCCACAATCCCTTTTTGCAGAGCTTGTAGAGGCAATCTATAATTTTTTGAGTGGACTGAAATATCATGTCCGAGGAAACCGGCCAGATGCTCCGTATATTGTTTTTATTGGCATGGACTTGGGACATGGTTGCTATGTGATGCCTCATTCCTGTCGCCGTCAACATTTTGGGATTCTTCAAAAGGCAAATACTTTTTATTCTGCTTAGACATTTTCCTCCATCAAATGGCTCTGCAGTTAGTGGTCTTGCAAATAAGTAAGTATTCGATGGTGGTATATTTAACTTCATTCTACAAGAAACTATTAGGTCCATATTTCGTCGCATGACTTTGGTTAATAATACAGGCACGGAACGAACTCTTTTTCCAGGTATTTGAAATATATCTAATTCGGCAATTGCATTTCTTTGTTCTTTATCTAATAAACTCAATACATCCAACGGTATTTCATCGGTTTTTCTGTTGAGGTAAAAAGCGAGTTCTGCTTCAGCCACATCACCAGACCTTTTGCGATCTAATAGTATAATGTGAACAATTGCCACCTCACACAAATTTTCATAATTAAGTATTGTAATATCTTCTTTTAACTTCTGATAATATTTTTCTTCTAGTGAATGTATTTTCACCATCACTTTTTCAATATCTTCATCCAGAGGTAGCACCTGCTCTTTGACCATTAAATTTCTTTTTCTTGTTTTTTCAGCATTTGAGGACACTTCCCACTGCCAGTTTGACTCTAACAGTATTTTGAAGTTATCTAGTTTTTTCTTAATAAATTCTACGTAAGCGGTTGAAAAATCTTTCAACATTAATGATTCCGTGTATAGAATTTCAATACACCCCAAAATTGATGGACGGATTCTTGCTGGAATACTTGGTACTTTAACATGGCCTGTGCTTTCGTTAAAACCACACATTTCTTTTACCCCGTCTATAAATACTTCGTACTTTTTCGGGTCTATTATATCTTTGAACTGTTCCACAGCTGGGTCTTTTTTTCTAATAATACTCAGCAAACTTGCTAGGTCCCTCAATTTTGAGCATATACCTTTTCGGCTCCTTCGTTCTTTTTTTTTCTTTAATAGCCTCGAACCAAATTTTATTAACAGCGGATCATATTTGATCAAAAGTGATATGTCATCATTTCTCAACCTTGGCAGAATTGTATCTTGAAATTCACGTGATGCTGAAGATATGTTTGGTACAATAGATATGGACTGATTTGAAAGGACACGTCGTTTGTAGTTTTCTGGCATGTCCTCGTGTATTTTTTCAACGTCTTTTCTGCATTTCTTTCTGTGCCTATAAAATGTAGAACGTTTGAACGTGCCTAAGCATGTTTTGCAAATCACGAAATTTGAAGGACTTGCTGTTTTATCCTGAATATTCCTCCTATTAGGTAGTAAATTTCCTGTCCTTTCAAAGCAAACTTTACTATTTTACACATAATTTCCACGGTTCCTTAACTCGTCAGTAATAACTTGTCTTCTTTTTTTTTTTTTTTTTGGATCGGTATCTTCTATTGATAAATACTGTATCACTTCTATCTCGTTAGAATGGTGTCTCTTTAAATGTCTTGTAAAATTGGTTACCAAATGTTCACAATAGATGCATGCATTTTTTCTGTCCCAATTTCTCTCTGTTTTTTTCCACGTTGCTTTAGAATTCTAAAAAAAAGGGGTAATAAAATATGTACCTACTTTATAGGTATTAGGTATATTCTGATTTAATTCAGAGTAAAAACAGTAACAATTTAAACACGCCTCAGAAAGTAGTTCTAAAGCTTAAATATAGTAAAAGGGGTAATACATAATAAACTAAAAAAAGCAAGTCACCTCAACTTTAGCATCATTAACACTTAAAGTAATATCAGTGTTGTTCGGTGCAGATGTTTCAGTAGCTTGATGCGGTCTCATACTTTGATACATCAGTCTTGAAGGTGATTCGAGTTCGCTGTCAGAGATGTAGTCTATCCCATCAGTCGGAGAAAGGTCATTGCGTAAGTCCTCTACTTCTTTCTCCATCGGCGTTTCAGTATGTTCATATTCTCCACCACTGGGACTCTAAAAAAATCGTACAGGTTAAACAAACGAAAATATTATAATAAGGTATTTTATGAACCCCATAACTATGAAAACCCATATTTCCACATGATATCAATATTAAAATATTAACAGAAAAGTATCTCAGCAATTACCTCTGGATAGATGAACAGACTACTATTTTTTAAGTCTGATGATTGCGGACTTTCCGGAATTATAAAATTCGCTTTATTTTTTTTTGCTATTGACGAATCACTCTTATCGGTGTCATCAGAAGAGTATTCTGTATCGTGGCATAATACGATATTTTCCAATAATTCTTTTTTAATAACTATTGGTGAAATTTCACACATGATGGAAGAATTCGTCAAGAAAGAAGAATTTCCTGAAACAGTAAACAGATTTGTGGACTATAATATCACCACTTTTTTGTTTGCTAAAACAACCCAAGAAATTATAAACCTACAAGGGAAAATAACATTATATTAAATATTTTTATTCAGCATTCATTTACATCGCCCTTGAGGTGATTTCTCACGAAAACGGCGCTATATAAATTAGCAAAATATTATTATTCTCTAAATAAAATAGTGAATTATAAATAAATTGATAATAATAGTTATTACTTAAAATAGAAACATAACAATGCTACCTTCTAATTCCAACTCGTAATACATAATGAAAGATTCGACTTCAAATAATACATAATACGGAGTAGAAGATGCCCTCAGTGTCGCTCTTGTTTGAACACCAATCAGAATTGAAATTGCTTGAAAAGACTCTAAGCGTGTTGGAAGTTCCTGGCCATATCTGAATAGCCAGGAACTTTCAACCTTTCTCTTGCTCATCTCCTTCCTTTCCCCACGTCCCCACTACCTTCAGCCTTACAACATACTCCAATTGAGGATGCCATAGTCTCACTGACCCCTGACGGTTGTGACTTTTGTGCAGTATTATTTTCAGGTAAGTATTCAAACTGTACCAATAGCGTTATTTAGTGAAATGCACTAGGTAGGTACTAAACTATGAATATAATAATCCGCTACTCGCTCGATTTGAATGAAAATAACTCACGTCTTAGGTATGCTTTGAAATTGAAATTCCCACACAATGTATAAAAGTATGTTAAAAAAAATAAGCAGGCGAAAACAAAACTAACTTTCACAAGAACCTCAAACCATTGTTGTATATTCTTATATAAAATCTCTCTTGAGCAAGTTATTCGATAGTTAAAAGATGTTTTATATTTTAATCATTAATATCAGTTTTATCCTCTAAAATTAATAATAACAATAATTGGATAATTTATAGAGCGCCGTTTTTGTGAAAAATCACGTCAAAAGGCGCTGAGTAGATAACAAAAAACTAATATTAATATAAATTATTTTAATTACAAAACCTAAGATATAAAGTTTTAACCTTTTGCATAAAAAAATTACATATCTTAAAATAATTTTATAAATTAAAAATCATACCTGTCTCCTCGTCTTCTTTTTTCATCATGTTGCGATTTATTAACTAACTCCCGGCGTAATGTAACGATAGGTACCTTCTACTTTCACTGTGGAAGGCCGATGTACGAGTTATGAGTAGATATCTCTGGAGAACACAGCACTTATGGAATTATAATATGACCCAGCACTGCACATCTTTTCAATAAACAATGAACAATCCGTTAAACAGGTACTCGGCTTTTATATTGCCAAAAATTCATTCCATTAGCCATTGATAAGGGTGACCACGATAGATTTCGGTTCGGTATTACAATGTTTTTATAAATGAAATGAGGAATTCTTATGAACTTTGGTCGGTACAATACTTGAATTACATTCAAAAGAAGTTCAGTGATACGCATATGTTAAGAGCAAAAAAAATGGAGGTTTCATATATTATTTTACATTTTAAGTTACGTTTTTTTTTGACCGGTAAACCAGTCTCCGGTGAAATTTGACTTATGTGAAACCGGTAATCTACATTGACATTTATTTTATTTATTTATTTATTTAACGAAAATTTAATTTGATGCACTTTGGAGTCAAATCGGTAGGTTACACACAGATGAATGTTCACACCCTTCAGCCTCACAACGTACTTAATTAGGGATGCAATAGTCCTAGTGGCTGCGGGCAGTCGATATTCACATACAAATCTATAACACGATCCGGTTTGGAAGTATACTACATAGAAATAATCATATGTAATAATTTTCAGTCTCACAATTTGTCGTATTGAGGATATCATAGTTCAACTCGCTCTATTTGCACACTATTTACAAACGTCATTATTTTATTACTAATCTCTTTATTGTTAATAAAGCAACGTTTTTCAGCATAGAGTTGTGTGGTGGTTCAACTCTTTTCTCTGATTACCTATACAAATTAATCTTAGTCAAAATAATGAGACTTGATATTTTTGATTCATATGAACTCCATAACCACTGGAGCGATTACAGAATTTAAAAAGTATATATATTCTTGGATTGATTGACATTCCTGAGCAAACAATATCTCCGCCCACTTAAAAAAATCGTACCTCCGAATTTGAATATGGAGACATACAAAATGATGTTTATTATAACCAATGAATCCACCCATCTTTTATCGATTATATACGTTTAATTGGGATTTAAAAAAAATCATTAACCTTATAATCGCATAACTCTTGAAAAGAAAGTCCCGATGATTGGCATAAATCATTCAAATCGAATAAATATTATTTTTTAAATATTAATATTCTGTATAAATTATTGTCACATCTTGCCGGAAATCGTTATATTTTAAAGTTCTCTAAATAAAATTAAATCTTCTTATTTAAAAGAATTATCTCACATTTAATATTTTAAAACAACATGACCGGAAGTCGGCATCTTTGAGTGAAATCAAATAATGCAAAAACTAAAAAAACACCACAAGGTGGTTACAAATGCAATTATATTTAATAAATTTTTTCGATTATATTTTATGTGAAGAATTTTTCACAGAGGCCCAATGAATATTATACAATGAAATCACTTGCTTCATCGGTAGAGGAGACCAAAGCCAATTGAACCAATTTGACTTTAACATTTTCTACGTCTTGCATATAAAGTTTACGATAAAAATACTTATAATCAACGTCAGACAATTTAACTGCCCACCAAATTCGTATATGATTTTTTTTCAATCTCATATAAATTAAGCTATATACTCATAAACCAATTGACCCCGACCCCGGGGTCATTGCAGCATTAACGGAATGTTGATTGAAATGTAGAATTTAGGCACATAGTTGTCCAATTTCAATAACTTCGATGACGAAAAGCAGTTTTTATAATTAGTTTAAACTTACTCTTCAAAATTTCAATTATTTTTAACGTAATACACTATATATCCTCAAGAAAATCTGTTTAATCACGAACCGTAACTACTTGATGTAATAAAAAAAGAAAAACAAATATATGTTAATATCATAGTTTGCTTGCTCGATAAAAACAGAAGAAGAAAAAGTTTTTTTTTTATGAATGAGATAAAACTTTACCCCAAACAACGTGAAAATATATTAATTAAAATCAAAATATAAACTTCACATTAGGAAAGAGGACAACGAACAAATAAGTACATTGACTAAGTGTTACGGACGGACATGCACTTGAGCAAGACTTGGGAGCTGTACTCACAGAAACTTTAAAAAAACTTGGGTTTATTTGTAGTACGGGGTCAATTATTATTATTATTATTATGTAATGAGCAGGCAGCATTCTGCTGATGCGCTCATATCTGATTTCACAACAAGTTTGACAGTAATTGAGTTGTACTGGTATAATTATCCCCCGAAAACATTAAAACGGAAACAATATAAACTACTTTTTTAAAAGAAAGACATACATTCCCGGGTTTCGAATAACCTGGCAATATTTGAAAATCTCCTACTTCCACCACAGTCAGCTGAAAATGTTGCTTGTGTTGTGATGGAGGACTTAGCCAGCCTAGGAATTGAGCACACTACGCCGCGCCTGGGTGGGACCCAAACGTGATGTCAACTCGGCCACCGACCGGTCTAAAATATGACAGAGATCGCTCCAGTGGATAAGTAATAAAACGTAGTTTATAGGCAGTTTATAAAAAAAAAAATTGTCTAAAGAAACAGATACATTTTTAAAACAGTAATAAATAAAGTACATTCTGGAATCATTAA
This sequence comes from Hesperophylax magnus, assembly GCA_026573805.1. Lineage (NCBI taxonomy): Eukaryota > Metazoa > Arthropoda > Insecta > Trichoptera > Limnephilidae > Hesperophylax > Hesperophylax magnus. The sequence goes on along the minus strand of JAIUSX010000214.1, from coordinate 270,008 downwards.
TAAGTCGTTTTGAAATATTTAGCCGTGTTAAGTAATCAATAGTATCCGGAAACGCGGTGGCAAAACGTGGAATTCCATAGCCGTTTTTAATTTATTAAAAATATTTATAAAATCAAAGACAAAACAATTAAATGTATTCTAATCAGGGTGTTGTTATAACAAAAGAACGCCGGCCGGGATATATCGCGGCCGGCCACGCAGCTGCATTATCTTAACAACGAAGTTAGGTCTGATCAAATTCACAATAGAGTATTATTTTTTAACGCAATTAGTTTTCATACAGAGAATATCCAAATAAACGTTTTTAGTGTATAAAAACATATCGGCTTCTTTGTCTGGATGTGGTGTGATTTGATTTGTATTTTTTTATGAAACATTATTATGAAGCATCGAGGAATTATCAATATTTAAATAAAAAAATATTGAAGTGTTTTACGCTCTCCTCTAGCTGGTATTAGTATAACATGCACGTGTTCGGTTCTACACAAACTGTGAAAAAAATCAGCTTCTCATTGGGTGGTCATGTAAAATGAATGTTATTCATTGATGTATTAATGTCTAATATTAGTCTACAATAATAATATTGCTATTGTTACAATAATATTGAAATTTTGCCATTTTGCCGTGCTAAAAACACTTTATTCAACTTCTCGAAATTAGCTGTAGATTTGTAGTTTTGAATACCACACCAGAGTCCCAACTGCTCCCGTCTGGAGCCAGTGAGACTATGGCATCCTCAATTGGGGTTGTTGTGAGACTGAAGATATTGTGAACCTCGAAGGAGATGAGGAAGTTGGGAGAGTACTTGGCTCTTCAGATCTGGTTGCCAAACACTAATTGTAAAATAGTACAAATTAATTTTAGTAAAATTTATTTGAGCCCGCGACCTTCGGATTGCTAGTCGATAGCCTTACCCCTCGATAACGGAGGCCGTCATTTAGGAACGTTTTAAATTATGTTTTACATTTGAAAGTAGACGTTTATTACAATTTGGGAGGAGGGTATGTGCACCGCCGCCCCGGGAACCATTTATTGGATAACCTACACTTCTGCCATAGGTCTCCCCAAGTTGTTTGATATGTTTGGTGACTTATCAGGTGTGCCCGAGTTTATGGGGTGAAGTATGTCAGGGGCTTGGTGGCGGATGCGCCTGCCTAATAACTGCGTGGTGGGCCGGATCGATTAGTCCTCTTTCAACGCATCGCCTTGCAAAGCAGTAGGAGAGTTGGATTCTTATGTATATCACTCAATCACACTGAAACCCAGATTACTACCCACCCATCATACCTATTTACTTCCCAGAACCCACTCTCCTTCCTTTCCTTCAAAATTCCCCCAACACAGCATTCACAAAGATGACATAGGCCCTGAGGGGTACGATTTTCCTCAGGGCCTCCTGAGTGGATATGTTGTAAAAAATATAAGAAATAAACAACAATCTCGCTAAACGTTGGCGGTGACCTATGGTAGGGGTGTTGGTTATCTAATAAATGGTTCCCGGGGCGGCGGTACACATAATTGTAATAGTTCTCGAGGGCTCTGATGTACAGACATTATGGCTCCTGTTGATTGACGAACATATACTAAAACATCGTTGGTTGGAATCGTAGCTTGAAATGACTTTAGCCATGTTTAGTAATAAACAAATTAGAATAGATTTTTTAGCAATCATAATTTAAAATTTGTAAAATTTAATTCTCACCAATCTAATCGCCGCAATTTTAATAGGCACATATTATGGATATTACGCTTTGTTTCAACTTAATCATTACAAGAAACTTACGTCGGGAGAGATGGTAAAAGATACATTAAAATAAAATTTCATTCAATCAAAGTTCAAAATTTCTCTTATAAAATGACCCAGACAAACCTCACCCCATGAACCCGGGCACCCCTGCTAAGTCACGAAACGTGGTAAATGATCTATTAAATTTACAATTTTTGTCAAGTTCAAAAGATTTTTTTAGCATGGATTTGACGTTTGCGAAAGTTCCATTTCAATATAAATACTCGTGAGGCAGTCTATCCTCTGTTAGTATAAAGTCATTTTCATAGAATATGGATGTACTAACAGGATCTAAAAAGTACGACAACGCGCGCGAAATTGGCGGTTAAGTTACAACGCATGCACGCTGTCAAGTTTGTCAGAAATATATAGATCAACAAAATAAATCGTGTAAAATGTATATGCGACCGAAAAATGGGCGTGGCTTACAGCTAAATCTCGATGACACAAGTTGATCTGTAGGGATTTACATATGTATGCCAGCTTGGGTAATGGATCAACATATACGGGGTGGATCAACAAATGCAAACGGATCAACATATACCTGGCGTACCGTCGCGCGAGATCAACATAGTACGAGAGGGGATAAATATATATATAGATATATATATAACAAGGTTCAGTGTGACAATTACATCTGTCGAAAAAGTCAAAACAATAAACACAAAACACACTTGAATTGATTTAGTTGTAATGTTGATGTTTTACCAGCAGTGGGACTCACATGACTTACAATTACTTTTTAGAGGTGTGTTGACTAGTCATTATGTTGGGTTAACATGCATAACTGAATAAAATATGATATATTTTCCTTACTTATTTTTACATTTTCATTTTTATCTCTTTTCTAAATTAACAACATTTACAGTATCGGAAGCCAATGGATAATAAATGAAAAAAATAATAACTATAAAAATTACACATTTTCCTGTTCACGTCAAAATTTTGAAATCCACAAAAAAATTGTTGGTAATAACAGGAAATATGTCCAGTTTGGATTAATAGCGACCAAGCAAGCATAATTGCAACTTGAATTCACATGTAACCCCTATTTATAATAAATTAAGTCTCTTAATTAATCTTCTCGGATGTGGCTTGCAGAGTTTAACTACGTTTTTCCAGTTTATATGCATATTTTAGTATGCCTACAACGGCAATTATTTATATTATTATTGTGAGTATTTAAAAGAATGTTATTGTGCCATGAACCAAAACGAAAAGAACGACAATAGATAAATCGTAGCATTACTATTTATTTCTGCCATCTGATAGTTGTATGAGTATATACAAGCGTATATAAAAAAGCACGATTCGTAATTTTGCTTATTTGACTAACTAAAACAAAATAAAGATTTGCATGAAGAAACTTTATTGCTTACATAGGTGCTTAATAATAAAAGAAAAAAAAATGAATACGAAATTTTTTTAAATTTTAAATAAGATATTAAATAATTAGTATAGTACGTATGCGTAAGTGTACTGTTAAATTTGAGTTCCGTGAACAGGAGTAGTTACAATGAGGACATGAATAAGGTTTTTCGCCAGTATGTGTGCGTAAGTGCACTGTTAAAGCTGATTTTTGTGAGCTGGAGTGGTTACAATGGAGACATGAATAAGGTTTTTCTCCAGTATGAGTGATAAAGTGCCTTTTTAAACGAGATTTTTGTGAGCAAGAGTAGTTACAATGGGGACATAACTAAGGTTTTTCGCCAGTATGTGTGCGTAGGTGCACCGTTAAATCTGACTTATGTGAGCAGGGGTGGTTACAATGGGGACATGAATAAGGTTTTTCGCCAGAATGGCTGCGTAAGTGAAGTGTTAAATGTGATTTTCTTGAGCAGGAGTAGTTACAATGGGCACATGAATAAGATTTTCACCAGTATGGGTGCGTAAGTGCACTGTTAAAGCTGATTTTTGTGAGCTGGAGTAGTAACAATGGAGACATGAATAAGGTTTTTCTCCAGTATGAGTGATTAAGTGCCTTTTTAAACGAGATTTTTGTGAGCAAGAGTAGTTACAATGGGGACATAAATAAGGTTTTTCGCCAGTATGTGTGCGTAAGTGCACCGTTAAATCTGACTTCTGTGAGCAGGAGTGGTTACAATGGGGACATGAATAAGGTTTTTCGCCAGAATGGGTGAATAAGTGCCCTTTCAAATTTATTTTTTGTCAGCAGGAGAAGTTACAATGGGTACATGAATAAGGTTTTTCTCCAGTATGACTGATTAAGTGCCTTTTTAAATTTGATTTTTTTGAGCAAGAGTAGTTACAATGAGGACATGAATAAGGTTTTTCGCCAGTAAGTTTGCGTAAGTGCACCTTTAAATCTGACTTCTGTGAGTAGGAGTGGTTACAATGGGGACATGAATAAGGTTTTTCGCCAGAATGGGTGAATAAGTGCCCTTTCAAATTTGTTTTTTGTGAGCAGGAGAAGTTACAATGGTCTAATGAATAAGGTTTTTCTCCAGTATGAGTGATTAAGTGCCTTTTTAAATTTGAGTTCCGTGAGCAGGAGTAGTTACAATGAGGACATGGATAAGGTTTTTCACCAGAATGGCTGCGTAAGTGAAGTGTTAAATGTGATTTTCTTGAGCAGGAGTAGTTACAATGGGCACATGAATAAGATTTTCACCAGTATGGGTGCGTAAATGCACTGTTAAAGCTGATTTTTGTGAGCTGGAGTAGTTACAATGGAGAAATGAATAAGCTTTTTCTCGAGTATGAGTGATTAAGTGCCTTTTTAAACGAAATTTTTGTGAGCAAGAGTAGTTACAATGGGGACATAAATAAGGTTTTTCGCCAGTATGTGTGCGTAAGTGCACCGTTAAATCTGACTTCTGTGAGCAGGAGTGGTTACAATGGGGACATGAATAAGGTTTTTCGCCAGAATGGGTGAATAAGTGCCCTTTCAAATTTGTTTTTTGTGAGCAGGAGAAGTTACAATGGGCACATGAATAAGGTTTTTCTCCAGTATGAGTGATTAAGTGCCTTTTTAAATTTGATTTTTTTGAGCAAGAGTACTTACAATGAGGACATGAATAAGGTTTTTCGCCATTAAGTTTGCGTAAGTGCGCCGTTAAATCTGACTTCTGTGAGCAGGAGTAGTTACAATGGGCACATGAATAAGGTTTTTCTCTAGTATGAGTGATTAAGTGCCTTTTTAAATTTGAGTTCCGTGAGCAGGAGTAGTTACAATGAGGACATGAATAAGGTTTTTCGCCAGTATGTGTGCGTAAGTGCACTGTTAAATATGATTTGTGTGAGCTGGAGTCGTTACAATGGAGACGTGAATGGGGTTTTTCTCCTGGATGTGTCTTCAGGACCATTATCACATCTGGAAAAGATGGCAGATAAAGCTCAGTATGTAGGTATCGAAACGATAAGATTATTAAAACTGATTCAGAATAAAAAAAATCCATTTTACCTGCAGTCTCTGTATACTTAATAATTTCAGAGTGCTCTAAGCATTCCTTTTTAACATCTGGCAGGTCTATGTCTATTTCCGTATAAGGGATTATTCCTACATCTTCTTCTCGGGGTCCTGGTTTTTCCTTAATGGGTTCAGTCTCCACATTAATGCTACCTGAAACAGAACAAGAACAAAATGTTCATATATATAAAGACATGAGAGCTTTGTGTGTGATTACTTGTTTCCGACTTTATATCCCGGTTATATCTTCCCCATCGAAAAAAGTAAACCGTTCCACACACTTTTCCACAAATGATTATCAATCCACATTATGCAAGTGCATTTTATAAGGATTATAAATACAAAACAATACAAGAACAACACGTCAACCCACCAGAGATCAAATGGGAAAATAATTCACCGACTCCAGATATTTTCATATCAGAGGGTTCGGCTCGGTAGATCTCCTAACTCTACCTATAAATCCTACTGATCCCTCAACATTAATATTTAAAAAATCTTTCGTAATCCTACATGTATTTAAAATGACTAGATTTTTTTCATTTTTATATATGTATATAAATTCTTTGAAAAATCTAATACGCCTAAATTTTGAATGAGAGAGGTAGGTATAATGCCGGTAGACGAAAAACCAAATGGTTATTTATTTATTTAAACGCCATAAAATGGCATTTACAATAAAGTGATTACAGAACAAGTAATGTGTACACAAAAATATTGTTGCAAGTGATACAGTTGTTAATAGAAGTGCAGTTAAACAATACATAATTAAAAGAAATATCTACTAGTGTAGTTATAGTTGCATGAATACTGGGTTTGTATAAGACCTGGCATTAATCGAGGTGTGAGGTGTTTATGATGATTTATTATTATTAATTTCAACGCCCTGGTGGGCTTTTACATAAGAAGTTTTTTACATAACCAGCTTTTACATAACATAACATACAGAAACATTTTTGAATGGAAAAGGATAGACTTTAAAAATAAAAATAAAAGGAAACATAATATGAAAGGTAGGTAGGTGAATAGATAAGTTAAGGTAGAGTTAATTCATTGCAATAAAAGAGAAATAAACTAGTAGGTATGTTAACAATTACAAAATTACATGTGAATGGCTAAATGTGATACATGACAAAATTTATTTGTTTGTTCTCGCCTTGACGGCTTTTACATGCAAGGTAAATCAAATATGTAGCATTATGACAAGTATATAGCATCATAAAAAGTATAACATAGTAAATAAAATAATAAGCTGAGCATGAAAGACATAAGTAGGCACAACACAGGTAGGTATTAGTCAGAGGCGGCTCTAGGGATCCAAAAGTGGAAGGTCAATCGAAAAAATGAATAAAGGTAGATACACACTGGGTCGCCGTACGTACGCTATGCTACGCATTACGATATCTGGACTGCTTAGCAACCATACATTTTCTATGGAAATATATGCTTTAGAATCACACTGGCCACAGGCATCGCAACGTGTGGTCAGTGTGATTCTGAAATATCTATTTCTTAGAAAATTAATGCTTGCTAAGTAGTCCAGATATCGTTATGCGTAGCGTAGTACGTACATACATACCTTTAGAGTTAATGCGTAGGGAATATTATAAAAAGTCAATACCTAGGTACATATAATTAATTTGTCGGTACTCACCTATTCCGAAGCCGGTAGCACAATATAGTTATAATTAATGTTCTTTATTTTATTACTTATTATTAACACATAACTTTAAACTTTAATGTTCATATTATTAATTATGTTTTTCTACATCTTTATTTGTATTCTTTCGATTTTATGGCCGGGTAAAATCTTCCTCCTTCTAGGAAAACTAAACCCTTCCACACACTTTTCCACAAATGATCATCTAGCCAATCCACACTATGTAAGTGCATTATATAAGTATAATTAATACAAAACAATACAAGAACAACACGCCAACCCACGAGAGATCAAATGGGAAAATAATATTCACCGACTTTAGATATTTTCATATCAGAGGGTTCGGCTCGGTAGAATTCCCAACTGGACCGATAAATCCTACTGATCCCTCAACATAAATATTTGAAAAAAATTATTATTAATATTATTATTATTATGAGCTGTTATTACTATGACTGGAAATTCCCTATAATTGAAAAATTCTACAAAAATCTATGAACCGAGATAAAAGCGTTGGATAGGTAGGTGTAGGTATGTACTGATATTCTGAATTCTAAATTCTAATAGTAAAAAATAATAAAAAAGCACTCTAACATTTCTTGTATATTAAATCGATCCTCCTTTCTTTGGCTTCTGCGAAATGGTCAATGACACGGCTGTAGAAATTATCTATTTTAGAAATATATATTTTTTCAATGCTAAGCATTGCAAGTGAGCTTAATCTATCTTGACTCATTGTATTTCTTAAAAATGTTTTAATACGTTTAAGAGTTGAAAAACATCTCTCACTTTCAACTGTGGTCATTGGTATCACACAAATAAATTCTAATACTTTTATTGTTTCTGAAAATATTTCCTGAAAATTATTCGTCAACAAAAAATTTAAAAGCGATGCAGCACTGTTAGCATGGTGTAAGTCATCACGTTGGTAAAACACTATTAACTCATTTTTTAACTTCGATGAATCAATTTCGTCAAAGTGATCCAACAAATTTAGTTGTGCTGTTGGAAAACAGTTATTATATTCAGCAAAATTATCTTTATTAAATAAATTCGATAAAATGAGATGATCGCCATATTTAAACCTATTTTGCATTTCCACTAAAATAGTGTCACAAACTTCAATCGCAACCAAATTATTATTTTCTTCAAGACGCCTTTTCTTACATTCGCCTTCTGGGGAACTGATTGAATTTGCTGGGTTGGAACTCAATTCTGCTCGTATGGCCAAAATGTGATGTTGAAATTCTCCAATATGTTTTTTTATTAATATTGCATCCAAATTTCTTTTTTGCATTTGCTTAAATAAAATTTCGCAGAGAGGCATTATTTTGTTAAAGAATGTTAACCAATAAAGAAAAACACTCTTTTCCAGGTTATTTATTAAATTTTGTGCTTGACTTAAAGTATTTTGATCATTTTCCTTTTCCAAAATTAAATTTAAACAGTTAAAAATATCAGATTTATGTGTGAATACGGTAATGACGCATTTGGCATTAAAACACCACCTAGTTGGAGCTGCCTTTGGTAAACGACCTTTAACGGTTTCATCTAAATAATGCATTCGCTTTGGAGATCTTGAAAAAAATACAGAAAATGAATGCAGGGTCGCGAAAAACACCTTTACACCTGTCGTTATCGTACATGCTTTTTGTAAAATTAGATTTAGTTGGTGGGCGTAGCAATGAATGTAGTGAGCACGGGGGAAAGTTTCTTTGATTTTAACGTGAACGCCACCAGTTTTCCCTGATAAAACGGCTGCTCCGTCGTAACATTGCGCTATCAGCTGTTGCGGTTGAACTTCCAGGATCTTCAACTGAGTCAATATTTCATTAGTTAAGCCAACTGCCGTGCAAGCATGCGGATTAACAAATTTCCAAAAACGTTCACATACGACATTGTCTTTTAAATATCTGATCACAAATACCATTTGGGTTTTAGTGGAGCTGTCAGTTGTCTCATCCACCTGAATTGCAACGTACTCAGATTTTTGTATATCTAGTTTAATTTCTTCCTGAGATACTGCTAAAATTGAATCTAACAAATCATTTTGGATCGTCTTAGACAAACCTTTAAAACTGGAAGACCTTTCTAAATGTTCTTTTAATACAATGTCTATTTCCTGAATAAAGTTAATCAAGCCACGAAATATACCTGGATTATCTGACTCTTTTGTTTCATCGTGACCCCTTAATGCCAGTTCAAAAGAACCACAAAACTGTATGCATTTCAAAATTTTTGTTAAAATATATCTATTTTTATCCACTTTTTCGTTGTGGTCCACGAGTGATTTACGATATGCACTGTCTAATTGAATCCGAATATCAATGGTTCCTAACAAGACAAAACTCATTGAATGATTTATATGCAATGTAGAAATAGAATGCTTTTTTATTTTTTCCTTCAAATGTTTCAAATCACTCACCCCTATCTCGGTCCATTGTTTATCAGTCGAGTTAAAAAGTAAGCAATGAAAACAAAAATATATGTTCCTTTTTTCACAGCCACAAATCCAATCACAAAATGTATAACTTTTCGAATTAAAATATCGTTTAATATCTTTATTTTTATGTTTTGTAACAGAAATAAGTTTCAATTCCGGTTGTGGCCGTCCACGTGACTTTATTTGAATACGTTTTTCGTGATTTAATGAATTGTTCGCGATATCTTTCAGTATGGCATCTACAGAATTCGAATTCGACATTTAAATTTATTCAATCTACAAAACAAACACGTCGTACGTCAAAGCGGAGATTTCGGAGATAAATCCAAGATGGCCTTGGCCTTGTTAAACAATTCAATATATCACACAACAAAACTGTCGTTTGATTTTTTTGACATCTCTCTCTAACATCTAGATCTTGGATATTTCTGTTTCACCTCGGTCAACACCAAAGCTTAACTAAAAAAATATTTTGTATGATTTTAAGCAAGCGTCCAGACAAGCGTGTTTACCTCCTTTGTCTGTATAGCAAAGAATGAGATAAAAGAATTATTATTTTTCGGAATATTTTTTTATTGAGTAAAACCTCAAATTGTAATATTTAAATATTGAAGACAATATTAGTGATTTTTAAACGAAAATCTGAAACAGAAAAATCAGAAAAAGAAACGGTCACATCCGGAAAGACAAGGGTCCTGGGTTCGAGTCCCAGATGTGACCGTTTCTTTTTCTGATTTTTCTGTTTCAGATTTTCGTTTAAAAATCACTAATATTGTCTTCAATATTTAGATAAAAGAATGTTCTGTGGTCAAAGCTTGAATTGACCAAAGTAAACTGCGATACTATTGCATTTGTCTTGGACACTAGATGGCGCTAAAAGCGTAATCTGAATCGTAAAGCGAATCTGCAAAAAATTCAATAGCTTCTCGTTTGGACGCTAGATGGCAATGGGATTCGCTATTCTTCGCAAATATTAAAATAAATTTAATAAAATTAATTATTTAGTAGCTGTTAAAATCTAAATTGTTACATAATTTTTAGGGAGGTCAAAAACCTATTGACCCTCAAGGAAGAGCCGCCACTGGTATTAGTATACGATAAGTGAATTGTATATTGTATAAAGGAGTTCAACCAGCAAATACTTATTTGGGCTCACTCTAAAGTACATTCAGCAATTTTAATTGTCACAATATTACACAAAACATAATTACAAACATACTCGAAGCATACCGGTTGGCAGTTGTGTAAAACATTTTCTAGCGATTTATAAAAGTAGGTAATATTCTTGTAATTTAAAATATATATATATTTTTTTTTTTGCTATTATAAATGTACGTAAGTTTGTTATTATTATGACAAAAATAAAAGGTACACAACAATTACATACAAAAAGAAGTAGGTATATATGATGAATAGTAATTAATATAAAGTAAATTCTATTAAGGCCTAGAATGTTATAATAACAGAGAATATTTTATTTGAACATAATAGTATAAAAAAGTGATTTTTCACATGTATAATCTAGCAAAATATTATAATAGAGTAATTAGTAGTGAGTTTATTGTTGCCTTCAAAATTAATTCTACTTGGAATAGCTGGGCAAGTATCGCAATTTGGCTTTAGTAAAACAGGGCTGTCAACGATTTTTAATACTTTTGTATAATAAATAATATATTGTTTTGTTTCCCGACTATGCACCGGTGCTGAAGGGATTAATGATGCTAATTCCTTAACAGTAGAACAAGTATGGCATTTCCACATCACGCCTGTAATCTAAAATGTAGTCTTCCATATATTTTTATAGTCTGAGAATGATAAATTCTTTTCATTTCCCGAATCTGTGTATTTTATTATTTTTTCAGAAATAGATTTTTTAATATTACAGGAGTCTGGATTAGCGACATCAATGAAATAGGTTATTTTTTAAAATTTTGTCATGTAAAACTATATCGGGTCTATTATGTCTAATCGTTAGGTCTGTTAGTATAGTTTTATCATTATATATTATATAAAATGAATTTTCTAAAAATGAATTTGGTTCGTATTCATAATATGGTACTATATTACGGCAGTCAATCAAGTTATGTTTAATTACAAAACTTTAGTGAATTATTTTTAAAACTTGATTGTGCCTAAATTTATACTCGGACGGCGCTAATACAGAACATCCCGATATAATATGATCTTTAGTTTAGATAATTGTCTTGGTTTATCATGTCGATTTATATTTGAAATATGGATACGGGGTGCGTTGTTGAAATGTTATCTATGTATAATATCAATGTTACATTAAACTAGCTTCGAAGTGAAATACCGTCAATATGACGGGACATTATAATTCAAAATTAGAAAATGCAAAATAAAATAACTTAATGTTAAATTATTTTAATTACATAAGAAGTTCTTTACCGTTTGTTTGTATAATTCATACAACTCTTTAACTTGAAAACGACATTTAAATTCAAATCAGGAGTTGTGGAGTTCATTGAACCAGAGTTACAAAGACACACAATAGAATTTCGAATTTTTCGCTATACAGTACCTGGCCTCGGCCGGGCTTCACGCAGAGTTTTTTTTATTATTTTTAACAGTTATTTTAATCTTAAATTCGACTTCAAGTGTGCAGAAATTCTCCAAGAAGTTTCAAAATTGAAGGGGTGAGAAAAGGGGATAGGGATAAATTTTCTAAATCTCTTGTACACAGTCGTTTTCTTATTGTTTAAATGGTTAAGTGTGCAAAATGTTATCAATCTCGGAATTAAACAGTGGATTTCAAAATCAGACTCTCTTATTTATACAAACAGATGTAAATATGATAGATAAGTTCAAAATAGGTAAAGATAAATAGGTTTTGAGTAATCTGAAAGTATTTTGCCTGTTGTATGCTGATGATGCGGTGCTGATTGCTAATATTATGTATGATCTACAGTCTCTCGTGTCTAGGATGAACGAAGTATGCATAAGAACGAGTTAATGATGAATATAAGTAAGTCTTAAGTAATGGTGTTTGAAAGAGAGAGTACGAAAACAGTGTGCAATGTAGCTGTGAATGAGGAATACTTGGAGAAGGTGGATGAGTTTGCGTATTTAGGAAGCTTGTTTACGAGAGATGGGAAGGCTGACAGAGATATTGTAAGAAGAGTAAATGCAGGTAACTCCATTAATGGAGAACTGAACGCAGTTGGCGCTAACAAAAAATTGTCCAAAGTACCTACCTAAGGCACCTACCCTGATGTATGGAAGTGAGGCATGGAACTGGCAAAGAAAGGATGAAGTAGATTGAATGCTGTTGAAATGAGATCCCTGAGGCGTAAAAGTATATTTTTTATTTTTATTTATTGTTTTTATTTTAGTAATTTGTACATTTAAGTTTACAAATGACTAATTAATTATTACATACAAATATACTATGTTTTTTTTTCTTGCTTGATGTGGCTCCTACACAACATCTTGAACTTTTCAATTGGGGCAGACTTAAGGTTTTCCGGCAGCGCGTTATAGTATTTCATCCCTTTATATAATATAGTATTCTGGGTATTCGCTTTGTCCTTCTTTGGTAGCCTAATTTGATTGTACGTCCTAGTTTTATGTTTGTGTATGTCCTTGTTGTATACAATTTTATTCGAAAAATATTTGGGTAGCAGGTTGTTTACAATTTTGTGTAAAAATATCATCGTGTTCAAGGTCAACATCTGTTTCACCGTTAGCCAATTTAGTTCGTTTAACATTTTATTTACTTTTGAATACCTATTTCGTCTGAGTATTGTTCTCATTGCCCTATTTTGGAGAATTTGAAATTTATTTTGCTCTCGGTCGTTACACAGGAAAAGGATAGTTGAGCAGTAATTAAAATGTGGAGCAATAATGGAGTTATAAATGGTGATTGCAGTTTTTTCGGACAGTTTTTGGCGAATTCTTCCCAAAAAAGATATTTTTTTACCAATTTTCTTTTGGGTATATTCCGCATGTTTGTTGAAGTTCAGTTTGGAATCTATTATAACTCCCAAGTATTTTATATTGGTAACATTTTCAATAATTTCACCATCAATTTTGATTTTGCTTTCACTGGATGTCTTCTTATAACCAATTACCATACATTTTGTTTTTTTTCTATTTAATTTAAGCTTAGCCATCTTTTAGCCATCTTGATACATTATCTAGTTCATTATTTAAAATATGTATTAGTTCTTCATAGTTTTCTCCAATTATATATATAAGTGTATCATCGGCAAATAGTCGTACTTTGCATTTTGAAAATATTTTCACCATGTCATTAATATAGAGTATGAACAATAGAGGTCCAAGGACTGATCCCTGTGGTACTCCTAATTTATTTTCCATTGGTTTTGAAAATTGATTATTAATTTTTGTTACCTGTATTCGGTCTTTCAAATACTCTTTTATTAATTTAATGGCTAGAGTTGAGAAACCAATTTCTTTAAGCTTTCTTATCAATATTTCTCGATCTATGGTTTCGAATGCCCTTTGAAAATCCAAGAATATTGCTAAGATAAATTTATTACTATTCATTCCTTCTTTCCATTCTTCAACGATTACATTTAACGCTGTTTCACAAGAATTATTACATCTGAATCCCGATTGTTCTTGGTATAAAATATTGTGTTCATCTAAGTATTGCAATATTTGTTCTTTTATTATCACTTCAAGTATCTGTTCATATTTCGGTAAGGTGTTTATTGGTCGAAATTCTTCACATTTTCTGGTATTTTTAACCTTTGGGACCGGTATAATGGTAGACAGTTTCCATGACTGTGGAAATTTTCCCTCTTCAATTGTCTGATTAATAATATTTAATAGAGTAGATCCAATTACTGGAAAAGCATCTTTTATCAGACTAATAGTTAATCCATCTGAACTATTTTTTGATTTAATTTTGTTTAAAATGTTAAATAAATATTCTGTAGTTATTTTTCTGAAGACCAATAATTCTTTGTTTGAGTTGTTATTATCATTTGTGGGGTTGAAAACAATGTTGGGTATTAATTTGTTAATTTGAGCGATGCTTTCTATAAAATATTTATTAAAGCTATTAGCCATGTTTTCTTCGTTTATATCTTTTGGGAAGTTTACTATTTTTATGTCGTTTTTGTTATCGCCATGTACTAATTCTTTAATGCTTTTCCAAATTTTTTTGGGATCCCCTTCTTCCGAGTTTATTTTATTTTTTATGTACTCATTATGCGTTCTTTTTATGTCTTTAGAGTATTTATTTCTCATTTTTTTGTAGTTATTCCAATCCATAGTACTATTAGTAAGGAGTGCTCTCTTGTAAAATGTATCTCTATCGTGCTGCATTGTGCGTAGTTCTTTTGTGAACCATTTATTATTGTTTCCTTTACTTATCTTCTGTTCTGGAACTACTTCATCAATGGATTTTTTAATGTTTAATATCATCTGGTCAGCTTTTTTGTTATATTCCATTTGATTTATTTCATTCCAATCAATAGTCTCTAAGGTCTGAATGAAGAGTTCTTTATTGTATCTTTTGTAATTTTTAAATGTTATTACTTGTGTTTCTTTAATGGAGTTGTAGTTTTCTCTGTCATTTAATAGAATTTGAATCATATTATGGTCGGTAATTTTAGGTTTATCTAATACATTAACACATAGGTTAAATTTATTTGAGATAACCAGATCAATCAATGTTTTAGAGGTATTAGTAATTCGTGTGAAATCTTTAACTAATTGTTTCATACCTGCAGTTTGAATAATAGATTTCAGTTTATTTGTGTATATGTCTGCATTTGCTTTAACATTTATATTAAAATCTCCAACTATGATATTAATATTTTCATCTTGCAAATTTTCTATGCTCCATCTTTGAAAATATGTTAAGAAGTCGCATTTACTTGTGTTTGGTGATCTATAAATAACAGTGTATACACCTTTCTTGATTCCTGATTTAATGCTGATGGCTAAAATCCAACAATTTTTTTCATATTGGTGATTTGATTTCACTTCATATGGAACTTTATTACTTAAGAGAATCATCACTCCTCCTGTATGTCTGCTATGCGAGTCACAACGGATGGTATTATAATGATCAAATATAATTTCACTATCTTGGATATCTTCAGTCACATGTGTTTCACTCATCATAAGCATAAAAGGTTTCTTCTCTTCTAAAAGTATTTTGACCTCTTCGTAATGAGCTATGATGCTTTGTATGTTCAAGTATATAATTTCATATTTCTCGTAACTTTTGTTTATAAAAAAGAAATTCTGCTCATTTTTGCTTCTAGTTTTCTTTTATAAATTGGGCATTCCTTACTCATGGCTGAGTGACTACAATTTAGTTTCAGTCCTAATCTTTTACTCGTCATTATACAATTGATGCACTGAATATCCTCATCCATGCAATCTTTTACGTCATGATTTTTTGCGCATTTTGGACAAGATTTTAGGTTTCTGCAATCTATAGCCTTGTGGTTGAACCCATTACATTTAAAACATCTCATGATATTTAAATTGTCAAAGACCCTGCATCTATCCCATCCAATGTTTATTTTTTCTGTATTTAACATTCTGTCGTAAGTCTTTCCGTCTACGTCGGCATATATAGTAAAAGTTGTTTGATTTCTTTGGTTTTTTAGTTCTTTCATATATGTCACCTTTATTTTTGAGTTTTGTTCACAGATGGTCTCATTTTGAGTTTTTATTTTTCTCTCTATTTCTTCAAAACTGTATTTTTCAGATAAACCAATAATTTTGACGGATGGGTTTTTTGTTTGAGGAATCTTTACCTCATATTTATCTCCCAGTTTGGCTATCACCTCATCATGAACCTTATTAATATCTGTGGCATTTTTAAATTCTACTATAACCCCTCCATCCTTAAAATTTCTCATGCCGGTAACTCCAAAATTTGCTGGGTCAATATTGTCTTTTATTTCACTCTTTGTTTCATTATTTTCCTGATCCTTCTTTTTTGGTTTTATGATAACAACTGGTTCGTGTTTTTTTACCTTTTCTGCATATGTTTCAGGTAAGATTATTTTTTTAATATCATGTTTAATGTTTTCTAAATTACTGATATATTTTCTGTCACTGTTGATTATATTTTCTTGTAATCTGATGATTTTGTCTTGTAATGAAAGATTTTCTGATTTAATTGCATCTTCTAACTTCGTTATTATGAGTTCTATAGTATTTTTTGTTTTTTGATCCTTGACTGTTTGAATTTTTGAAACTTCATTTTTAAGTTCATCTAGATAGTTTGCTACCGTCATCGTAGTATTTTTGTTTGTACGGTTTTGCAGAATTAAATCGGACGTACTGTGCACATTTCTCACTAGATGGCGTTATACGTTGAAAGTTAGCGAGTTGGTCGTCTTATTATAATTTAATAAAAAATAATAACAATTGCTTTCACTGAGAAGCGAACTCAGCTCCTTGAGAACTCTGACCGCTACCGGAACGGGCAACGCTATCGACGTTATTCTCTAGGCCACGGCCCACTTATCAGCGAGTGTGATAATGTTCGTATATTAAGTGCTACCAGTTTTTAAACAAACAGGTATGGTATTCTGTTAGTTATTTTGCGACAATAACTAGCATTGATCACTGCACAGATTTTAATCATAGCACAAAAAAAATATTGATACGGGCGGAAAGCCCGTAAAAAACTGCACCTGGTGGCGCTTAAGGGGTTGTGGGATTATGGAATTTAACCGAGATATGGAAAGATAATTGCGGAGCAAGATTAGTATGCGCTCTTACCACGGAGGCAAGAACTGAACTGAACTGAACATGGTAAAACCATGTATGATCGTGTGAGGAATGTGGAGATCCGCAAAGAGTGCAAGGCTGATGTAAGCGTAATGAGTCAGATCAAGAAAGGGACGCTTATATGGTTTGGGCATGTAGAGCGAATGAGCGAAGAAAGGAGTGTAAGGAGAATATACGATGCAAATGTGAATGGTTGCAGAAGTCGGGGATGCCCGAGGAATACATGGCAGGACCAAGTGAATCAGATACTTGAGTCGGGCCATGTCAAGAGTCAGAATAATAGAAGAGTATGTATGAGACGATGTATGAATGCGAATGAGGGAAGGAGTGTGTGCCAAGACCGAGTTGTTTGGCGGTCCGTCCTCTCTGCCTACCCCTGCGGGGAAACGGCTTGATGGTTAGTTAGTTTTTTTTTTTAGGTTCTAAAATTTAAAATTTCATTATTCAATAAATCAAAACAATATTTTCCTATGAAAACTCAATTAATTTAATGGTGTGATACTTTCGTACTGCATATATATTTTTTTGCAAAAATTTTGGAATATGTTTTGTCGACCGTAGTTGTGAATTCGTAGTTTTGCGACTTTGTATTGGGAAGTATTAATTAATATTTGCCATGTTGTAGAACATTATAATAAGTATTTAAAATAAGAAAAGCATTAAAATAAGGTTTATTTAAATTCCTATTTACCATATCTTCTGAGTATTATTCGTAAAGTGTCATAAACTGTATTAATCTACTAACGACTGGACAAAATAACAAGGTTAAGTGTGAGAATTACATTTGTTGAAAAAGCCAAAACAAACACAAAACACACAAGAATTAATGTAATCGTAATGTTGATGTTTTACCAGCTGCAGGAGTCACATGACTTTCAATCATTATTTAAAAGTGTGTTGCATTTTAATTATGTTGGGTTAACATGGAACCCTAAAATACATAACTAGGTATATGACAATTTTCTATTTTTCCTTACTTAAATTTTTCTAACCATACACTATGTACAATTTCGGAAACAAATTGACAATAAATTAAATAAATAATAACTACAAAAGTTACACATGTTTATATTTAACTTGCAATTTTGATTGTTTATAATAGGAATTATGTCTTGTTAGGAATTAATAGTGACCAGGCAAGTATAATGACAACTTGAATTCACATCTAACCCCTATTTATAATAAATTAAGTGTATACACATATGTTTGCCATAATACATAAAAATAAATGTCGAAAAAAGTTATAATAAAAATAAGATTAAATTTGAACCGCTCATTGTAGTGGGAAAATTTTGCTTGTGCAATGATGGAGAATATGTCTAGCAGAGTTAAGAGACGCAATGCCTGCTTATGAACCAGACATTTATCTACCCTTTTCCAGTTTTTTTTTATTATAATATGTATTTAATTCAATTTCATTGTGCCTTGAAGAACCAAACAGAAAGATAATAGATAAATCGTAGCATTACTATTAATTTCTGCCTTATATTAGTTGTGTGAGTATTAATATAAGAGTAGGTATGTTTCTAATTTAAGCTAATTTTATAAATCAACACAAAATTTGGTACTAAATTATAAAACATACAATATTTTATAAGAAGTGTTTTTCAAATTCCAAATAAGGGATCAAACAATTAGTCCAGTGCGGGTGAGGTAAGTGTATCGTTAAATCTGACTTGTATGAGCATTAGTGGTTACAATTGGAAGACGAATAAGGTTTTTCTCCAGTATTTGTACGTAAGTGTATCGTTTAATTTGACTTGTGAGCAGGAGAAGTTACAATGTATTTATTTTATTTTTATGTATACAAAATTTATTAACAATTTAATGGGTACATGAACAAGGTTTTTCTCCAGTATGAGTAAGTCCATTGTTAAAACAGATTTGTGTGAGCAGGAGTAGTTACAATGGAGAGATAAAGAAGGTTTTTCGCCAGTATGGGTGCGTAAGTGTACCTTAAAATATGCCTCGCTTGAGCACGAGTGGTTACAATGGGAAAATGAATAAGGTTTTTCTCCAGTATGGGTGCGTAGATATGTTTTAAAATATCCCTTGCTTAAGCAGGAGTAGTAACAATGGGAACATGAATAAGGTTTTTCTCTAGAATGGGTGGGCAAGTGCACTGTCAACCCTGACAAGCTTGAACAGTAGAAGATGCATGTGGAACACGAATGAGGTTTTTCTCGAGAATGGGTGGGCAAGTGCACTGTCAACCCTGACATGCTTGAACAGTAGAAGATGCATGTGGAACACGAATGAGGTTTTTTTCCCGTATGGGTGCGTAAGTGTACTGTCAAAGATGATTTACGTATGCAGGGGTAGGCACAATGGAAACATTTATAAAGTTTTTCTCCAGTATGGGTAAGAATGTGAAAATTCAAATACCCCTTTTATAATGAAACGATAGGATTATCAAAGCTGATTAAGAACGAAAAAATGTATTTTACCTGCAGTCTTGGTAATACTTTCAGAATGTTCTAAGCATTCTTTTTTCACATCTGGCAGGTATATATCTATTTCCGTATAAGGGATCCTTCCTCCATCTTCTTCTCGGGGTCCAGGGTTTGCCTTAATGGGTACAGTCTCCATAAAAATGCTACCTGAAACAGAACAACAAAAAAAAAGTTAATAAATATTATGAGAGCTATGTGCATGATTATTTGCAAATACTGTTAGATTGTTTTATATAGTTCAATCAAGATCTTACTGATAAGATACTTGCCGACTTTGCAGTAGAAAAGCTAATTCAAATTCCCATCACATAAAAATTAATAATCGGATTGGTCTATTATGTCGATTTACATCTGAAATATGGATACGATAGTTAGTTTTTGAAATGTTAATTGATCTATGTCTAATGTAAACGGTACATTAAACTAGCTTAGACGTGAAATACAGTGAAAAACATGGAACATTATGATTCAGATTTGGAAAATAAAATAACTTCATGTTAATTTATTTTAATTATATAAGTATGTTCTTTACCATTTGTTTGAATAATTAAAACAAACTCTTTTGAAAACGACACTTAAATTCAAAGCATGCGTTCAAGAGTTCATTGAACCAGAGGTTAAAAGAAACACAACAGAATTGAGTAATTTTCATTATACTAGCTGAATTACCCAGCGTCGGCCGGGCTTCACGTTCAAGTTCAAGTTTTTTCTGGATTTTGAACGCTAATTTTTATCTATTTTGTATTTAATAAATTTTTAACTACCATACTAGGCTCATGCCCGTAATCAGGTAGGTAGGTACCATAGTATTGATTATTCCAATTGACAGAATCTAAAATGAACACCATTGGAAACGGAAAATACAAACTAATTTACAGACTATATAAATGATCAACGGTCGACTTAAAACAGAACTCCGCTTCGCTATTTTGAGTAGAGAATTTTTGGAGTGGATTGATTTACTTTAATAATAAAATATGAAGAGGCAACATTTGACGAATTAAGAACTGTTTGCGAGCATAATAAGTTAAACGTTTTCTTAGTTCATCAGTTGCGTGTAAAGCAATATTCCAAAGGCAAAATTTTGAAGTGAAATAACACAGAACTGCGCTATATAATTATTATTATGATAATTAAAAGTATGGACGACAAGACGAAAGTAAAAAACAAGCAGCTGTTCTGATTATTTGCGTCAGAAACACTTCTGTGATATGCAATGCAACTTACTAGTTGGCTGAACACTCTCGGCATACTGCAAACATTCCTTCTTCACATCCGGGAGGTGGATTTCAACATCCTTATAGGCCATTTCACCTGAGCCTTCTTCCTGTGACCATGGTTCAGTTTTGATGGAAACACTCTTTGGGTTGGAATCCATGGCACTGCTGTGATAGCGTCCTGTTGTGTAATGATAATTATTCTCGACTAAAAAATAAGAAAGGACGGTAACAAAAACTCTCTCTTTGAATAGTTCATGTTAAAAAGAATCAACACTTATTTAAAACCGCTATTATTTTTCAAAAAAACAATACGTTTCGTAAGCAATGCTTACTTCTTCAAAATTTACTTAACCAATGGTACCACAAAAAAGGTTTGCTGTTTTTGAATTAGCGAAAATGACTTATGTGATGTTCAAACAGGGTCAAGGTTAGATGAACTTACTAATCGCTTGATTTTAATGTTTGACAGCGGCCGTAAATGAACAATAAACAAACTCATGTACTCTCTTTTGTCTCTCGTGTTATACGCGAATGCTGTTTAAACTGATAATAATAATAATATCTTTATTGTGATAAAATTTCAAACTATAACTATAGAAATACATGAAAGACTGTTTTATGTACATTGGTTTATAAATTAGATGAGTACATATAATTGTATCAACGGAAAGTAATATATAAACAGTAGGTAAAATAAATGTAAATAATAGAAATGTTAATGTAGTTATGTGTTAAGGTTTATCATAGCCCGCCTCACTAGGCTTAGCCTGTGTTGAGGCAGCTATCTACCAAGTTTTATTTATAGTACTATTACGTACCTACAATTATATAACAATACGAACACTCAATAGTTAGGTAGGTAGCATAAATATCAATACAACATTTACCAAGTTCGTTTATAGTCCTAATAATATACCTAGAATTATATGAAAATACATACAATAATTAGGTTGATTCAATAGCTGCGAATTTGGATGAGTGCGCCGGTAAAGGCCCTATCATTACTTTTGATCCAAATTTTTACGCTATCTTTGAAATTTTTTTGTGAATGACATATTTTTATTTTATCAGAAAGAATGTTGTAAAGTCTTGTCGCAAATTACAAATGGCATACCTCAAATGGAATCTTCACACTCAAATTATTGCAAACAAAATAATAAAAACCATGCACTTCTTCAGAACGATACAAAACTTCCTTAACTCACAACACTTGAAAATGGTTTATTTTGCACTCTGTCAATCTATTATTGAGTATGGTATCATAGCGTGGGGAGGTGGAACTTTATCTGCACTAGACCCAATCATAAAGGCACAGAAAACTATTATAAAAATAATTCTTAGGCTTCCTCTAATTACTGACTCGAACTTAATCTTTAATATTATGAATGAGTTTGATGTTCGGCAGACATACGCAAAAAAGAATACTCACTCACCTATACACAAATAAACATACATACTATGAAAAAAGATCTAATAGTCGCTGTACTCGAAGCAATAACAAAGACTTACTTCAAATTCCTGTAACGCACACTACTTTTGGACAACGAAACTTTAGATATCTTGCGACAAGACTTTACAACATTCTTCCTGATAAAATCAAAACATGTCATTCACAAAAAAATTTCAAAGATAGCGTAAAAATTTGGATCAAAAGTAATGACAGGGCACTGGTCACAGGGTACCGGTGCACTCATCCAAATTCGCAGTCATTGATGCAACCTAATTATTGTATATATTTTCATATAATTGTAGGTATATTATTAGGACTATAAACGAACTTGGTAAATAATTTATTGATATTGATGCTACCTAACTATTACGTGTTCGTAATGTTATATAATTGTAGGTACGTTATAGTACTATAAATAAACTTGGAAGATAGCTGCCTCAACACAGGCTAAGCCTAGTGAGGCGGGCTATGATAAACCTTAACATATAACTACACTAACTTTTTTTTATTTACATTTATTTTACCTACTGTTTATATATTACTTTCCGTTGATAAAATTATATACTCATCTAATATATAAACCAATGTACACAAAACAGTCTTTCATGTATTTCTATAGTTATAGTTTGAAAATTTGTCACAATAAAGATATTATATTATTATTATATTGCACACTTTTCAACAATGTCTTTCAAACACCGTTTGAAATAAATAAAACTATATTGCAAACTTTTCAACACTCTCTTTCAAACACTTGTTTCCAACACTCTCTTTCAAACACCGTGACTTTGTACTTAATTGAATTTATTAATAAATTATTTTGACACAAGAGAGAGTAATAGTTACACGATTCATTACACGTGTAACTATAGGTCATAAGTAATGATATTGTATTTGTTGTGGAATTAGGTTATTTTGGTTAGGAATGAAAATGTTTATCTTATAATTGAAAGAAGTTTTGGAGATGATTTACTGTAATAATAAAATATGGTGAAACAACTTTTATTACACATCGATGGAGGCAACTACTTGAGGAATTAGGAACTGTAATAATAAGTAAAACTGTAATGGTATAATCAGTTTAAGAATTTCTTAGTTTGTCAGTTTCCAGTAAAGAAATATTTCAAAGGTAAAATCAAAAGTACAGATGGACGACAAGAATGGTAGAAGAAAACAGGTAGGTGTTCTAACTGCGTCCATCTGAAACACATCCATGATATACGTAATGCAACTTACTAGTTGGATGAACACCGTCAGCATACTGTAAACATTCCTTCTTCACATCTTGGAGGTCGTTTTGTATATCTGTATACGCCATTTCACCTGAGCCTTCTTCCTGCGACCGTGGTTCAGTCTTGATGGAAACACTATCTGGGTTGGGAAGATCCATGGCACTGCTGTGATAGGGTACTGTTTTGTGATGTTAATTGTTTTCAGCTGAAAATAAACAAGACCTGTTACGAAACCTCTCTACACAAAAATTAGATATAATGTTTAGGTGGAAATAAAACTCAAGTCGACTCAAAACATGATATGGATTTGAAAAAGAATCTTACTGTGAAAAAAACTTATATGTATCAACTAACTAACTAATCATCACTCCGTTTCCCCGCAGGGGTAGGCAGAGAGGACGGACGGCAAAACAACTCGGTCTTGGCACACACTTCTTGCCTCATTCACATTCATACATCGTCTCATACATGCTCTTCTATTATTCTGACTGTTGACATGGCCTGACTCGATTATCTGATTCACTTGATCGCGCCATGTCTTCCTCGGGCGTCCCCGACTTCTGCTACCATTCGCATTTACATCATATATCCTCCTTACACTCGCTCTACATTCCCAAACCATCTAAGCGTCCCTTTCTTAATCTTACTCATTACGCTGACCTTGTACTCTTAAATAGGTATATTGAAACTATAAACTAAGAAATAGAAGCATTAAATTAATTAAGCCCATACCCAATTTCTACCGATTTATAACAAGTATTTCGATAACTGTTTGAGTTAAGGTCCAATTATAGTTATATTTGAAGATAATGTATATACATTTGTTATTCCGTAACGTTAATTATATACATTTTCCTCGATAGAAAAAATCGAAAAGGTCCGAAAATTATTAAAAACACATTTTTTTCTGTTATTTTATATGTAATAGGCATGCAAAAATCCACAGTGTATCTTTAAATGCAACTTAAGTATTTGTCGAGAGATGTTTGCTATATTTAAAAAGAGTCGTGTTTTATTAATATTTTCACCATTTTCGCTTGATTATTATCGTTTTTTAATACTAGCGCGCTCCCTCTTACATTCGTATTTACATATCTCCCTTTTCTAACCATCTTTGAGCGTTTACTACGGGGTCGAAAAAGATAGAAGATTCATTTCCGAATTGAATTTCATATTGAAAACATTTGTTTGTGATATTATAGCCCCTCTTTTCTTAGACTAGTTGCATTGAAAATGAATCACTAAAGATAAAGAAAACAATATTGGTTTATTGGTGAAATATAAAACATACTTGTTGACGCCTATTATTGATATTGTGTGTGAATGCTAGACAATGTTTTAATAATGATTTTTACTAAATGGAATCCGGTAAGCTCACTCGGGTTCAAGATTAGATGAACTGCATTACTAATAGCAAGGTTTTAATATGTGTTAGCGGCTGTGAGTCAACAATTAACAAACATCTGTACTCTCGTCCGTCACGACACGTGTTAACCTGGTTGTTGTTAGGTACCGCAATATGTTATAACACGAATTCTGTATAATCTGATCAATCAAGTGTTAAGCAATATATTCTCACAATAAACAAGCACAAAACAAGGAGTTGAGAAGTTACTTGGTCAATATAACTAGAACCTACTTACTTAAAGCGTTGAAGCGTTAAAGTAGAAGCTCCTCAATTATAAAAACTTTGCTTTAAATCTGTTGGTTATTGAAATAATCTCAAGTGACATAAATTAAACACAATTATTGTAATTTTTTTATGAAATTACTTTAGAAAGACGGAGCAATAATAATTAATGACGACAAGAAAGCACAAGATACGGAGACGCCCATACGCCGACTAACGTTAATCTGACGTATCCACTAGAGACGGTCGATATTTCTATCAAGGTTAAATGGAACCGGTTCCTTTGTTGTCACTGGAACCGCCGACATGATTCTTCTTAGGAACAGGCAATTTTGGAAGTAGTTTCTTTTGGAATATTTATTTTATTAAAAATAATGAATTTACTATTAAAAAGCAAGAAAACGTTAGAATTTTTGTGTAACCGGTACCTTTTTCTTAAAATTTCTCTAACTACAGTCCAGTTTTATTTTCCACTAACCAAATACTGGGGTGGCAAATTGACGGATCTGTTCTGCCGAGTAATGATTACGGATGGATTTTATTATTAAATATACCAAATAAAACTCAAGGATTTAAATTTCCGAAGTAAAACGCTTTTAGGAAGAAGTTTGGATACCTTTTTTTTCAGTGGCAAGCAAAAAGTATGAAAAAAGTCATATTAAAAAGTCAAATTATATTAGTAACACAATGTGCTCGTCGGAATATTTCGTTTGCGAAGCAATCCGAGACATTCTCCACGTATCTCGGATTTGGTAATCGATGAATTCTGACCAATGACGTGACTGCTTTAATATCGATGCATTCTGACCAATGACGTGACTGCTTTAATATTGATAAACTCTGATCAATTACGTGACGGATGTGGTTTCGAATGATTTTTGACAGAATCAATTCCTTGGTCGATGATGTTTCAAAACCACTGTCTCAGACTGTGTCATGGTTTTTGATAGAATCGATTTGTCCATGACAATGAATCGATATATTTCCATGGTCAAAAAGATCGAGTAAATCATCGATTGTGCCCATCGCTAAACCACATCCACCAGTGAAAAAGTGCGGGTGATTGGTATTATTTATTGTGGTTTGATATCGTTAACTTGATCTACGCTGCACGTAGTCTTCATCCCATAGAACCGACATGTCGAAATTATCATTTTTTTGTTACAAAATACTTTTGGAGGATTATCTTGAATCCACAATGAAGTGCTGGTACCGACCCTGATGTATGAAAGTGAGGCATGGAACTGTTAGAGAAAGGATGTAGGTAGACTGAATGCTGTAGAAAAGAGATCCCTGAGGCGTATGTATGTAAAACCATGTGTGATCGTGTGAGAAATGTGGAAATCCGCAAACAGAGCAAGGCTTGTGTAAGCGTTATAAGTAAAATAATAAATGGAGGCTTAAATGGTTTCTGCATGTAGAGTGAATGAGCGAAGAAATAAGTATAAGGAAATAGCGTGTTCCTAAGAGAAATGCGAGTGCGAGAAATTGGTGACAGCGAAGGAACCGATTCATCACCATCTCTAGTACAAATGTCAAATTAATGTCAGTCAGTCAATATTCGGCGTCTGAGTGCATTATTTATGTGCGTTTCCGTCTCTTGTGCTTTCTTGTCGTCAGTAATTATTATTGCACCGTCTTTCTGAAGTAATTTCGTACGAACTAGACAAAAATGGTGTTAAATTTATGTCACTTGAGATTATTTCAATAACCAATTAAAGCAATTTTTTTTATAATTGAAGAACTTCTACTTTTCTAGTGACTTTTCTTCAACGCTTTGTAAGTGACCGCTGTACTTCGCCTTTAAGTAAGTAGGTTCTAGTTATATTAACTAATTTACACCTCAACTCCTAAATTAGTGCTTGTTTATTGTAAGAATATATCGCTTAACACTTTATTCATGAGATTTTACAGTATTCGTGTTATAACATATTGAGCTACCCAACACCAAGGACGAGACAGACGAGAGTATATGAGTTTGTTCATTGTATGGCACGTGTCACACAGTAAAACCTAGCGATTAGTAATGCAGTTCATCTGATCTTGAACCCGAGTGAAAGAGCTTACCCTATTCCATTTAGTAAAAATCATAATTACAACATTTTTTGTCTTCCATTTACACTCAGTGTCAATAAACCGGGACTGTCTATAATATCATAAACGATTTCTTGGAAATGAGACCTGGTTAATGGTTTGTTTTTAATATATCTAATTTTTTTTAAATTAAAAATCCGTAATACATTTTGATACTATTTTGGTTTCATTTTCATCTGAATGTTATCTAAAATTTTGTGTTAAGAGGTTTTATTACAGTTCTTGTTTACTTTCAACTGATAACAATTACCATCTCGAAACAGGACGCCATCACAGCAGCGCCATGGATCTTTCCAACACAAAGAGTGTTTCCATCAAAAGCGAACCATGGTCGCAGGAAAAAAGGTCAGGTGAAACGGCGCATACCGATATACAAGTCGACCTTCAAGATGTGAAGAGGGTAAAATCGAATTTTGATTGTCTGAATATGTTTTCATAATTTTCTTGTTTTATTATACATATGTACCTACTTTGAGAAATCTTTTTTCAGACTTGATGATGGATCTGAAGACGCATTCTGGAGAAAAACCTTATTCATGTTCCTATTGTAACTTCTCCTGTTCATTTAAATCAAGTTTAACAAGGCACTTAGGCTCCCATGCTGAAGAAAAACTTTAAACATGTTCCTATTGCAGCTATTCATGTTTTCAATAGGAAAATTTAAAAAGACACATTCTTTACGATACTGGAGAAAAAGCTTTTTCATGTTCTCATTGTAACTACTTCTGCACAGAAAAATCACGTTTAAAGATGCACTTACGCACCCATACTGTAGAGAAACCTTATTCATGTTCCTACTGCGGCTATTCATGTTCTCAAAAGGAATATTTAAAAAGTCACATTCGTATCCATACTGGAGAAAAACCTTATTCATGTTCTCATTGTAACTACTCCTGCACAGAAAAATCAAGTTTAAAGATGCACTTACGCACCCATGCTGGAGAAAAACCTTATAAATGTTTGCATTGTAACTTCTCCTGCTCAAACAATTCAAGTTTAACAAGGCACTTACGCACCCATACTGGAGAAAAACCTTATTCATGTTCCTACTGCAACTTTTCATGTTCTCAAAAGGGAAATTTAAATAATCATATTCGTTACCACACTGGATAAAAACCTTATTTTTGTTCCCATTGTAAATATTCCTCCTCAATCAAATCAAATTTAACCTTGCACTTACACACACATTACACCTTATTCATGTTCCTACTGCGGCTATTCATGTTCTCAAAAGGAACATTTAAAAAGTCACATTCGTATCCATTGTTATGAAAATATTTAATTTGAACATAACAATTAGGTAATCAGGTACTGATTATCACTTCGATTATTGTCTATGGGTTTTTTTTTGACAACCACATATGAGCGCAACATAGGACGATAGGAATTATTCTTGGGGAATCCAGCACTTACCTACAGGGCCCAGTTGGGCTCGGACTCTGTGGGAATGTCAAGTGCCAAGTTGTTAACCCTTGTGAATTTAAAAAGTTGAGCGGAGCAAATGCTCGAATAATTTGATACAGGCATCCGATCCTAAAACGCGTGAAACGCGGATTATTGCATCCATGTGCAAAATCGCGAGTAAATACGATTAATGCGCGACTTAAATTTGCACCCGGGATAATGAAACGCGGTCAATGGACACCGGAATGCGAGATTCCATTCGAGAGGAATCCACGAAAAAGGGCAGCAATCCTCTCTCGCATCGCACGTAATACCTGACAGGAGCAGGCAGAAATTGTCAATTAGTCGGATGGGTATCATATTTGAGAGCGGAATCGCCTATTTCCCGCCTTACCACACACGCCTTGCAGTCTACGCGAATACTTGGAGGGATGGTAACCGGAGGCCATTGCAGAGGAACTGATAGTCCCTGGGCTGGGACTGAACGAGAGACGGAGCTGGCGGGCTGGTCGCCCACGCTGAAGCAGTCGCGGACCCTTGAAGGAAGGCGTCTCCATCCATCCACAGCATAGCTAGTTAGATAGGGTTTCGAAATACGGTCTGTGATGGGGGGTAAGTTTTAGTAAATATCTTTTCTGTAAAAAAACACTTATAAATGAAATAGAGGTTATTGGTCCTATTTAAGACATTGGCTTTCATTGACACTCTTCATCGGATCTGCTTGCGAATAAGGCCCTATGCCCATCCCTGAGGGAGGGTTTCATGTATCTACCACAGCGCTCGGCATACTTTGTCACTCACAAAGTTTGGCGTCCTAAAGTTTCTTGGAAACAAAGCTGACCACTGTGTTGGATGTAAGTCATTATGTAAGTACCCACGTATCAGATGGCGCCCCAACGGTTTGGTCTCGTAATAACTTATTCACAGGTAGATCTGCTTGTTACAAAATATTATGTTAAAATTCCATGTGCTAGCATCCATCAACTTCATAATACTGCAAGTGTCACCATCACTTTTGCTGTTGTGATGTCCATAACCTCAATTTATTGTTGACATTATAAATAATGCTCAGAAAATACATAACGGTCGTAGACAGTGTATTAGGTACTGATTTATTTGAAACTAATCAACAGCGATTACTATTTAGCTAGCAAATTATCTACGATAATTATCTCGTTCAAGTTTATCTTTGATAAAATTCAAGTGTTGTGTTTTAACTGTCAAATATTTTACACATGATAATTATGTGCTTAAAATACGTAGGTACACAAGGTTAATAATAATTTAATTTCTTTATAATTTGAACATCATCTAAACCAACAATTTGTTTCTGGTTCAAATAAGTACCTACAACATTGCCTCAACCGCTTGTCAAACTGTACGTTTTTATCTGACGTGTTGAAATCAATTCTTGCAAGTAAACTTGATTATTAAGTGACTACAAATGACTGTTTGTATTAAATGATCATTCT
This sequence comes from Hesperophylax magnus, assembly GCA_026573805.1. NCBI lineage: Eukaryota > Metazoa > Arthropoda > Insecta > Trichoptera > Limnephilidae > Hesperophylax > Hesperophylax magnus. The sequence continues at coordinate 239,985 of JAIUSX010000214.1, read as the reverse complement.
TATGATACATTATTCGTACTTTTAAATACTTACGTAAAACACGAAATGTATTTTAATAACAGCTGACAGATGTCACAAATATTTTATCGTCGGTTGTTTAAAATCAAATGTCAAATTTGTTTATAGACGAAGTAGCATGCGGTCTACTTACTTACAATTTAAAAACGGGTTTGGAATAAAAATACTTTGGATAAATCGTTACATATTATTTTTATTTCTAAAATTGACTACCAAAAACTATGTCATTGAATAGTAAATTATTTGTAAAGAATTATCACAATTAGATGTGAATTATCTTTGTAACTATTAAAAACATAAGGGCAGGGTTGCCACCATTTTTTTTTTTTTAAATTGAAATCAAGGTTTTTTGTTGTTTGTTTTTGGGGTGTTATGCCGTGTTGCGCTAACTCCTTCTTTAAGTATCAGAGCAAATATGTTAAGCTGGTTAAGTAGCTACATATCTGGTAGAACTTTACTTGTTAAAATAAAATCTTTTTTATCTAAACCATTTTTGGCCACTAGTGGCGTACCGCAAGGTAGTCATCTTGGCCCAATTTTATTTATTGTTTTTATAAATGACATAGTCAATTGCTTTGAAAATGTCAATGTACTGCTATTCGCCGACGATATTAAATTATATAAAGAAATAACCTCATTAAACGACTGTCAAGTTCTTCAATCTAATATAGACATGCTAAATAAGTGGTGTTCACAAAACAATTTATATTTAAATGTAGAAAAATGCAAAATTTTGACCTTTTCCAGAAAAAAAACATCACAATTTTTTGGCTATTCAATAAATAAAACAAATTTAGAAAGAGTAAAGGAAATGCGAGATCTTGGCATAATAATGGATGAGAAACTAGACTTTACGGCCCACATTCAACAAACTGTGAATAAGGGTATGAAAACATTAGGTTTTATATTAAGAACAATTAAAAACTTTAAATCTTTACAAATCATAAAACTATTGTACATATCCCTTGTTAGAAGCCTGATAGAACATAACTCCATAGTTTGGTCGCCCTTCTACAATGTACATATTCATAATGTTGAAAGAATTCAAAGAAAATTTCTACGCTTCGTCAATTTTAAACTTAACATCCCTTTAGAACACATAAATTACCAGTCATTATTGAATCATTTAAATATTCCGACATTAGAAAACAGAAGAAAAATAAACGACCTAACCTTTTTATTAAAATTATTGAACTCTAAATTCGATTGTTGTGAACTCCTGCATTTAATAAATCTACACATACCTACACGAACAACTAGGCAAATATCAACATTTTACATACATACATCTCATTCCAACTATAGTTTTCACTCTCCAATACAACGTTTACACAGTCTTGGTAACAAATACTTAAATAATATAAATGTATTTGACAATAATTTGAACTTGGCCAACTTTAAACGGAGTATGTGCGAACTATTTTTACATACTTTGTAAACTATTGTTATCAACTAATTTTATACCTTCTTATTAACATTATCGTTGATTTGGAGGATTTTGGCAAATTTTATATTTTTTGTCGCACTTATTTGCACTCTATCATACCTAATTTTTTAAACTCTTATATTTTATGTAACCTATATTTTGCTAAATCTGACATTTTTATATGTAATCTATATTTTTTTTATATAAAATATATAACTAAAAAAATAAAGATGTACATTATTATATGTAAAAGCCCTATGGGCGTTTAAATAAAATAAAATAAAATAAATAAAAATAAATAGAATTAACTACAAGGAATTTAATACCGGCTAACACGTTAGAAGAAATGCGTCTTCAGGCTAGAAACCATAATAAATCTTTAAAAGTAGCTCAAATCGTAAAACAAGTTGAAGACAATACAAATACAGATGAGGACAGTGACTCCAGTACCAAGGTCATCAATTATACTAAGATCATTTGTAATGAATCGCATGCTCCAACAGTCACTATTAATAATTGGAATATAAAATTCAACGGTTCAACTTGTGTTAGGGAATTTATTCAACAAATCGATGAGAAATGTAGGACAAGGAACGTCAAACATGAAGATATTGTTAGGTGTTTCCCGAATATTTTAGAAGGCCTTGCTCTATTATGGTTAAGGTCCATTTTTACCCCTGACCTAACCTGGGATAACCTGAAATTACTCTTGATCAGACAATTCGAAGGGAGCAATAGACAGATAGCACTTAAAATAGATCTGTTCAATATGAAGCAATCGACCGGAATGTCGGCTTTTGAATTTATTCTTAGAATGAAGGCGCATAACAATATGCTCGACTCTAAGTTATCGGATAGTGAGTTGCTCCAATTAGCAATGAGAGCCTTGTTACCTATGTACACCACCTTACTCGCATCTCGGGAAATAAATACCTTCGAAGAGTTGAATTATGCAACAAAAAAATTCAAATCATTCTCAACATCCGATACAGTAAAGCAACCTACTCCTTCGTCTTCTTACGCGAGCAAGGTCTTTCCAAATGATAATTCTAAATCCAATAGACAACATTACAATAAATATTCTAATAATAATAAGTTTAAGGACAATCAAAATCCTCCTTTATATAATAATAGATATTATAACCGATCGACAAATAACAACCAAACTAATTTTGGTCATAATACAAATCCTGCAAAACAGTACCAACAGGGACCTTCTACTAATAATAAACAAAAAGAGACGGGCCATGCACCTCAAGCTCCTTTAAACAATAGGATTATTTGTAACTATTGCAAGAAATTAGGTCACAAAATGTCGGACTGTAGGAAGAAAGCTTCCGACAGTTTTAATTCCAAAGTAGGGTCTCTTGGAAACAATAGTAAAAATAATAAAAACAAGGATGCGGAAAACTAGGATGGAGTCGCTCTAGACACGCACCTTCCCATGCGCAAAGGAAGCGTGAGTGGCGGAGTTGGCTCCAACTGGTTAGACAGTTTCTTTCTGTCTCCGATTCTAACGTAGTGGGCCCACTGCCACAGAATTCCGAGATAGAAGGAGATAATCGACCGTACGCCGAAATTTGTATTACTAATAAAACCTGCAGGGCTATCTATCTTGTATAGGGGGGAATTCTTATAAATATTTTCTAAATCTAGGTATTAATTTAGTCAAAGTATATTTTAGTGTCTCAACAGCAGACGGTACAAGACAGAAGGTGCTAGGGACAGTGACGTTGCCAGTGACGTACAAGGGAATCACTCAGGACATTATTTTTTACGTCATTCCGTCTTTGTCGCCTGATTACATTTTGGGGGTGAACTTTTGGAAGCAGTTCCAAATCGCGCCGGAACTGTTTTCAGGAGTGCCCAGCCCAACACGGGCAGAACAAATTAATGAGGTAAGGGCAATCCGGCCAGCCTCATCGTTGACTCCTACGGAAAATAGAAGTCTAATAGAAATAATAAAAAAATTTGAAACGATTTCTTTTGAGAAAAAAGGCTTAGGTAAAACTCATCTTGTAAAACATAAAATTGTTACCACAGGTCCTCCAATAAAACAAAGGTATTACCCTTTGTCGCCCGCTAGACAGAAACAGCTTGAAGCAGAAGTGGATGAGATGTTGAAATTAGGAGTTATCCGTCCCTCGCGTTCTCCTTGGTCTAGTCCGGTATTGATTGTCACTAAAAAAGACGGTACGGGTCGTTTTTGTTTGGACTCAAAACGGAAAAACAATAACGTCACAATTCGCGATTCCTATCCCTTGCCATATATATCAAGGATCTTGGATAAACTTGGCGGGGCAAGGTACGTCTCGTCCATTGACCTCTCCAAGGCGTTCTGGCAGATTGCCTTGGATAAAGACTCCTGTCAGAAGACTGCATTCGTAGTTCCTGGTCGAGGACTATTCGAATTCACTTGCATGCCTTTTGGACTCAAAAACGCACCAAGCGAGCTCCAAAGACTGGCTGACGCCTTGTTCGGACCTGAATTTGACGAAAATGCTTTCTGCTACTTAGACGACTTAATTTTGGTGTCAGAAGATTTTCAGTCTCATCTCAAATTATTAAACCGTGTCTATGAACGACTACGAGACGCAGGTCTAACCATAAACCTAAAAAAATCGGAGTTCTGCAAAGCTGAGCTCAAATATCTTGGCTATATGATTGATTCTCAAGGTCTTCGTACGGACCCTATAAAAATAGAAAGTATTCAGAACTTGCCTGTACCCAAAAACGCAAAGCAAATACGAGCATTCGTTGGTTTATGTGAGTACTTCAGGAGATTTATAAAGGGCTTTTCAAGCATTGCCGCCCCTCTTACAAGACTCACGGGTTCCAAAAACGGTATCAGCAACTTTGCGTGGTCCCCAGAAGCCGAGACCGCCTTTGGAGATTTAAAAAAGCCTTAACTTCAGCTCCGGTTTTAAGTTGCCCGGATTTCACAAAACCCTTTGCAATACATTGCGATGCCAGCTCGGCTGGGATAGGCGGAGTTTTGATCCAAACCATAGATGGACTAGAACACCCCATCGCTTATTATTCGTGTTGTTTAAATACGAACGCAACTATGGTATTACGGAACGCGAACTTTTGGCTGTGTTAGATTCGGTTACACACTTCAGACCGTATATAGAAGGTGCACATTTTAAGGTTGTCACCGACCACTCGAGCTTGAAGTGTTTGGGGTCTTTATCTAACCCTAGTGGCCGTCTCGCACGGTGGAGCTCACGATTATCACAATTTTCTTTCAATGTAGTTCACCGTAAGGGAACTCAACACGTTGTACCGGACGTACTTTCGCGAATGAACTTAGCTATACTATCAGGAACTGTTCCTAACCACACCACTGACGAATGGTATATAAAACCTTGGGACGGTTGTCAAAAGTTTCCACAACGGTTTCAAAATTTTCAAGTTCGTGACAACGAATTATTTCGTCATACTAAGACTGATTCAGCTCTCTGCGAAGATACAGCGTGGAAAAAAGTTATCCCTCAAGAACTTAGACAGGAAATTTTATCAAATATACACGAATCTTCTCTAGCTTGTCATCCTGGTATCTTTAAAACGTATAAAAAATTGCAGTTACGATACTATTGGCCTAATATGTATAGAGACGCCAACCAATTTGTGAATCGTTGTCAAACCTGTAAAGCACATAAGATTAGTACGGCTCCTCCTAATGGTAAATCTTCAAACCCTAAACGAGTTACAAGACCTATGCAAATGTTGTCCTTAGATTTGGTAGGTCCTTTACCTAGAAGCTACTCCGGTTTCACAGTAATATTGTCATGTGTAGACGTTTTTACTAAGTATACTTGGCTATGTCCGCTGCGCAACGGCTCCGCGAAATGCATCGTAAAAAATTTAGAAGAGAACGTCTTCCTTGTTCATGGAGTACAGCGTACAGTAGTCTGCGATAATGGCCGTCAATTCATCGCGAAGGAATTTAAAGAATTACTACGTAATTATAACGTACCACAACCTTTTTACAACTCACTGTATACTCCTCAAAATAATGTAGTGGAGCGTTATAATCAAACATTGGGAACAGCACTCTCTATTTTGGTTGAATCGGATTACAGGAATTGGTCTAAGTTTCTTCCTCAAGTTCAATCAGCTATGAACAATACTGTCAACTGCGCTACAGGATATACTCCTTTCTTTTTGATGCATGGTAGGGAGCAGATTATTTACGGAGATCTCCACCGTAATTCGCTGGCAGATGGAGATATCAATACTCGGAATGATGCTCAACCTGAAGCGTATGCTCAAAGGTTAGATAAATTATCGGCAGTGTATGAACAAGTCTCAGATGCACTTCTTAAAGCCTACCAAAAGGGAGCTAATCATTACAACCTACGTAGAAAACACGTTACTTACCAGGTTGGAGATGTGGTTTGGCGTAGAAACTTCGTCCAGTCGAATGCATTGAATTACTTTGCACAGAAGTTAGCTCCGCGATTTGTTAGAAATATAGTTGTAAGAAAGAAATCAGATCTTATATATACGCTGGCAGATTTTAATGGTAAAGAAACCGGAGAATTTCATGTGAAAGACATCGTGAAATCGGACAATATTCTTTTATAGTCCTCTTATCTTCAGTACCTTGTAGGGTCTGGCCATCCTTGCAAGGGCTGACATCGTTAACTGATTACAAAGTGCTCAGACCATTCAATTCGACCTGATCAATCGAATTGTTGTGGTCAGTATTTTGTCAATATGTCAAATTCTATTAAATAATTCAAATTTTATGCCTCCTAAAGAGTACATAATTATTTTTTTAACTCTGGTTTTAAACCCGAGTTTGGAAAGGAACATTGGTTCTGTATACACATCTAAAATTAAATTTAAGTTAAATATATATTTATATACCTCTAGAATTAGGATTGTAGATGCTTGCACATGGAAACAAACTCGTAATTTTAATTTTAAACTTGGCACATTTTAGTTTTAACTTATTTTTACCTCTGTCTAGTTTTAAGTTATGTCAACTCGGAATATATGACGATATTGAATATACCCTCTTGTATTCCAAGCATAAAATATATTTTTTTGGTTTATATAGAAAGCTTGTGAAACTATATTTAGAACATACAGAGATAACAGCCCATTATTTCTTTGTGTTCAGATTTTCAGTTTTTAAGAATTATGAGATTTCATGTTATAAGAATTTTCAGCACTTTTTGCTCAGTTGCCTGTTTTGGCACTACTCATATCAATTGCCTAAAATGTTTGTATTGCATAAAATTTTGAAATATGTTATTACCGCATAAGCTAGTATTAGAATTTTTTTCTCCTTCTCATTTCCCTTGTTTGGGGATATTATTATCACGTCTTATTTTGATTAGCGTCGTGAGCGGCGCATAACAATCTACTCATAACAATCTACTCATATGTATAGGTTTGTATGAAACCTTAATATTTGTAATATTGAAGACAATATTAGTGATTTCTAAACTAAAATCTGAAACAGAAAAATCAGAATAGGAAACGGTCACATCTGGGACTCGAACCCAGGACCCTTGTCTTTCCGTGACAGTGCTCTACCAACTGAGCCAATGGGACCCTATTCCCCTCGGTCACTTTTAACTGTATCATACTTCGAATAAGAACTACTAACATTGTCTTCATTTTTTCACCGCACATTTTTTTATTGGCAATTATCTTTATGTATGATTGCAAGATTCAACCCGAACTAAATGCAATACAGACAGCGTCTTTTTAGATAAACCTATCTTATTTTTTTATTTTTAATGTGCGACATCTGTTGACTTTTCTGCAAGTCTAGAATGAATATTTATTTTTCGGAATAACTTTATTGAGTAAAACCATTATTATTATAATTTATACAAGATGAAATTACCGAACCGATACTCTTTCTAATAAACAAATCTATTACGGAAAGCAGATTTCCATCACAACTCAAAATAGGGACTATTACACCAATCTTTAAATCAGGAAATCGTACAGATATCAATAACTACAGACCAATCACAATTCTGAACACATTATCTCAAATCTTAGAAATAACAGTTAACTCGTCGATTACCTAGAATCAAATAAACTATTATCACCAAAACAATTTGGTTTCAGAAAAAATCTAGGAACATCCAACGCCATAGCCTTAGTAATAGTTTTAAAAATTCTCTAGATTCACATAAAAAATGCATTGGATTATTTCTCGACCTTTCTAAAGCCTTCGACACAATAAATCACTCACATCTTTTTGAAAAACTAGTTAACACAGGGATCACTGATAATGAACTGATATTCTTTAAAAGCTACAGGGGAAATAGAAAGCAAACTGTGAAACTTAACAACATAACCAGTGAGTGTATTGATGTCAAATTCGGGGTGCCTCAAGGAAGTATTCTGGGTCCGATTCTGTTCCTAATTTACATTAATGATCTATGCCACATAGAATGTGACGGAGAAATCATCAGTTTTGCGGATGATACTGTTCTCCTTATAAATGGGAATAATTGGACAGAAAAATTTAAGAAAGTAGAAGACACACTTACACTAAATGCTAATAAAACCAAATTCATCACTTTCAAAATAAAAAATACAAAAAACTCTGAAGAAAACCTTAAATTGAAAATTCATAGCCCGCATCACTTAAATGAGCATTGTAATTGTCCCTCATTAGAAAACGTTGACCATATAACGTATCTAGGTCTAAAAATAGATGGAAATTTAAAATGGACCAATCACATTAGCTATTTCGATAATAAAATTAAAAAACTAAGTTATTTTTTCAAAACTATCAGGAATGTGCTCATTAAAAAATACTTAATCAAAATCTACATGGCTCTCTGCCAATCACTGTTAGAATACGGTATTATCGGATGGGGCAGTGCAAATAAAAGTATACTAAATCCACTAATTAAATCTCAAAAAGCCATAATGAAAATTATACTGAAAGTTCCTGTAAGAACTAGCACTGACGAAATCTTCACCAATCTTAACATCATGTCAATTAAACAACTATATTCTAAAACTATACTCATTTACATTCATAAGTACAACACCCAAGAAATAACAACAAACACCTACAATAGAAACACTAGATCTCATGGTCAAAAACTTATCCAACAAATAACTACAAATACAACTTTTGGGCAAAAAAGCTTCTTATATCATAGTATTAAACTCTACAACAAAATACCACTCACACTCAAAAACCTCAACACTTTAACATTTAAATCTGAAATAAAAAGCTGGATACTTAACATAGGGAGATCTGAAATAGAAAATTTACTGAGATCAAACAAAAACAGAATCAACTGAACTATACCAATAAACACTTCATATATATAACTATAGCAAAAAACACTTCATATATATATATATAATGTGTGTGGGTAGGTGTATATGAGAGTATCTGTATGTGTTTATGGATGAATGTGTAAATGTATATATACATGTGTTTATTTATATACATATACACATACATTCCTTGTTTTTAAAAATCAACTATAAAAAAGGAAAAAAAAGTAAAATTAAACCAATACACATAAAAAAACTTGTACCACTTAATCATAATCACGTTAACACCTCAGCACAGGTTCTCCCAGTGAGGTGTTCACGAAAGATATAACATTAACCACCTACTTAAACCTACCTCACACCCAGCATAAAACAAACACCAAGTTAACAACAGTTTTAAATATATATATTGTATTCAAATATAAATAATTTGTTGGTCACTGTTATGAACGTATAGAAAAACATAAAAATACAATTTTATAAACATATATATTTAACAAGGTTTAGTGTGTCAGTTACATATGCCGAAAAAGTAAAAATAGTAAACACAAAACACGATTTTGTTGTGATGTTGATATTTTACCAGCAGCAGGACTCACATGACTTACACTGACTTACACTTACTTTTTAAATGTATGTTGAACTGTCATTATGTTGGGTTAACATGGTGTGGGACTACTTTATTTCTCCCCACATACGGCAATACTGGCGCGAAGAAATCCGCTACTCAACGCAAGCGAACACGACAAGACGAATCTTCGTACCGGTTTTAGCGTTCGAAACTGCCAGTCTTACTATCTTACTGCCACCGTTTCCGCGCTCTGCGTAATTGTAAAAATCGTCCTCATGAATAAATCAAAACGTCAACCGTGTCACTCGTTTCAATTTCCCATATCTCCTGAACAACATTTACGGATTTGAAAGGCGCCGTAAATTGGTGCAAAAGAAAAAATTTCAATTTCAGATAACCACCGCACCAGCAGCTGCAGACGCGACAAGAGAACGCGACAATTTCTGCAGACCAGCTAAAATAACACCGCAGAACGAGCATCTGTGTCGTTTGAGGACACCCAGACATCGTACAAAACCGGCGATAATAATCCCACAATGGATACAGTCATAAACTCTTGGTTTAACTACCCGTTTGCTGGCGCGACAATATCGCACTTTGGTTCGCACAAGCTGAAAGCCAGTTTTCAAACTCAAGAGTCAAGGATGATCTCACCAAATATAACATTATTGTTGCCGCTTTGGATATGGACACCCTCAGAACCGTGAGCGACGTCGTCATAAATCCCCCTGCAGCAGACAAGTACACTGTTCTCAAATCAGCACTCCGACTCATGCATGAACTCGCTGCTCACACTTCGGCTGCAAAGGCAACCTCAACAGGACCAGGCCATATTGGCCGCACTACCCGATGAAAACCTCTTACAACTTGCGTCTGCAGCAGATAAAATTTTGGAAGGATACCAAAACACAATGTGGAGCAGTAGACGAGAAACAGCGTGATAAAAATATTCCGAACGTAGATTTAAACGTATGTGCTGTACTCTAGAGTTTGCAAGATCAAATTGCGTCACTCACTCTCGAAGTCAAACAACTCAAAACGACTCGAAGAGAATGGCGTCATCCATCAACATCGTACCGGAATTCCGCGCGACGACCTCGTTCCAGGTCAGGCGGTAGGCCAATATACAACAACAATACCTCAAATGGCTACTGCAAATATCATGTAAAAGTAGGTGACAAATCGTACAATTGCATTAAACCATGTACTTTTAATAGCAACAAGTCGGGAAAAGACAAAGGAAAACCGCAGTAGGGACGTGCGATTGTTCTCAACATACATGTCCTCTCTTCATCCATGAACTCATAAGGCAAAAAATTTTTTTGATCGAAACCGGTGCTGACGTATCCGTACTCCCAAGGTCAAGCAGGATCACAAAAAATACAGTCACCACGGAATTATGCTCCACCACGCTATACAGTGTTAACGGTAATACCATAAAAACGTACGGTACCAGAACTATCGAACTTCAATTTGGACTTCGGTGTGAAATGAAGTGGAAATTTATCGTCGCCGACGTATCAAGACCAATCTTGGGAGCAGACTTTCTACATCACTTTAACCTAAGCGTCAACGTGAAGAACGCAACATTAACGGACCAGTCCACTACAGATTGGAGGAATGAATTCTCAAGGACCCTCATCCGGCATCTCGACGTTATCTGCAAATCAGAAATACCGAGACATTTTAAAATAAATACCCTGAATTGACACGACCCGACATGAAGACTCCAGATGTTCGTAAACATAATGTCACCCTTGTGATAGAAACAAGGGGACCGCCTGTAACAGATCGAGCTCGCAAGCTGGCACCGGATCTTTTGGAAGCGGCTAAAAAATAATTTAAATACCTTATGGAGCATGGAATGTGTCTGCCGTCAAAGAGAAGTTGGGCCAGCCCATTTCACATGGTTAAGAAACACAACAAAGAATGACGCCCTTTGGGTATTACAGGCGTTGGAACGCGACTACGATCCCAGACAAATACCCTTTTGCACATCTCCACGATTTTTCGCATAAATTGACAAAATCAAGAATATTCTCAACGGTAGACTTAATACGAGCCATAATAGAGCCGAGTATATAAAAAAGCACGTTTCTAATTTTCGCTAATTTGATTAATCAAAAAAAAATCAGATTTTGTAAGTAGGAACTTTAATACTTACAGAGGTAAATTAATTAAAGGCTTAATTATAAAACATACATTATTAATTATGAAATTTAAAAAAAAATAAAAAAATTTAATTTATTCTAGTATGTGTGCGCAAGTGTACCGCTAAATTTGACTTCCGTGAACAGGAGTGGTTACAATGGTGACATGAATAAGCTTTTTCTTCAGTATGGGTAAGAGCGTGTCGTTTCAAATTCCCCTGATAAAAACATGAGTATCTGCAGTAGGAACATGAATAAGGTTTAATTCCAGTATGGGTGCGTAAATGCACTGTTAACGCTGACTTGTGTGAGCAGGTGTAGTCACAATGCGAACATGAATACGGTTTTTCGCCAGTATGTGTGCGTAAGTGTACCGTTAAATATGACTTCCTTGAGTAAGAGTGGTTACAATAGAGACATGAATAAGGTTTTTCGCCAGTATGTGTGCGTAAGTGCACCGTTAAATCTGACTTCAGTGAGCAGGAGGTGTTACAATGGGCACATGAATATGGTTTTACTCCAGTATGAGTGTATAAGTGCCTAGTTAAATGAGATTTTTGTGAGCAGGAGTAGTTACAATGGGCACATGAATAAGGTTATTCACCAGAATGGGTGCGTAAGTGAACTGTTAACCTTGCATTGCTTACGCAGGAGTAGTCACAATGGGGACATGAATAAGGTTTTTCGCCAGTATGAGTGCGTAAGTGAACCGTTAAATGTGATTTGCTTACGCAGGATTGGTAACAATGGGGACATGAATAAGGTTTTTCGCCAGTATGGGTGCGTAAGTGCACTGTTAAATGTGATTTGCTTGAGCTGGAGTAGTTACACTGGAGACATGAAAGAGGTTTTACTTCGGCATGTGTCTTCGGGACCACTATCACATCTGGAAAAGATGACAGATAAAGCTCAATAAGTAGGTATCTAAAATGAAAGGATGAGATTATTAAAACAGATTCAGACGAAAAAAAAAATCCATTTTACCTGCACTCTCGGTAATACTTTCAAATTGCTCTGAGCATTCCTTTTTAATATCTGGCAGGTCTATGTCTATTTCCGTATAAGGGATTCCCACACCATCTTCTTCTCGGGGTCCTGGTTTTTCCTTGGGTACAGTCTCCATATTAATGCTACCTAAAGAGAACATCAATAGAATGTTAATATTTATTCATTTTCGGGAAATCGACAGTTTACATTTAATCAGTTTGTACATAAGTATTATATAGTAAAATAAAACCAATTATGGATTTCCTCCTTGTGAATTTACCTCTACTGAGACAATATCATATTGAATAAGTAAAATAAATTTGTTACAAAGGAAAATGATTAAAAAAATTTGTAAAAAACAAAAGATTATATAAAACGAAAAATTTACAAAGCAATAAATTTATAGCCATGGAGAAAGGGTGTATATATAAATCAAGTTATAATAAAGATATAAACAATAGATACAAAAACATTATTCACAAACCATCAGAGAAATATTCTTTTATGTACCTCTTGTATTTGGTAAGTTCGCAACTGAAAATATCAACCTTGGAAAATACGCTATTGTAATGATTGCATAGTCTGTTCAGGCAAGAATTCTGCTAAGAGTTCGTTTTGCTTCGATCAACCTTGAACAAGACACAAGAGCATTTTGAACGCGCAGGTACATTGAATGGAATCTCGTTTAGCAACTCTGGACATTAATTATTATTGTTACCTACTTTACACAGGAATATTGCATCCTTATGATGCCTCCGTACAATCAGTGAATCAATTTTAAAGTGTGAAGCTGCCTCAGCATTATTATTAAATCTTACGAATGACTTGTAACAAAGTTATTTTAGGAATTTGTTTTGAATTGCTTCGATTTTGTTTATGTGGATTATGTAAAATGGAGACCAATCAACTGATGCAAACTCCAAATGACTTCGTACATAGGCAAAGTAGAGTTGATTAATAATATCGATGCTATTAAAAATTTTTGTGTTTCTTATGATGAAGCCTAACAATTTAGCAGCTTAATTTGTGATTCGATGTTTATGAAGGTTACATTGTAGTTTACTATCAAGGGTTATTCCGAGATCACGAATATTTGAGACTGTTGCAATGTTGTTGTGGTTTAAAGAATAATTAAATAATATTTTATTTTCATTTCTCGAAAAGACAATGTGATGACATTTTGAAACATTTAGATACAGTTGATTTTGTTGGCAATATGTGGATATATTGTTTAAATCATGTTGTAAATTGACACAATCGTTTAGACTTTATTGGCTTGTATAGCATAGCATCATCAGCAAATAATTCTATTTCAACATATGTAGAGACATGAGCGCTATGTGTATGATTCTTTGTAATTATTGTTAGATTGTTTTATATAGTTTAATCAAGATCCTGCTGATAAGCCACTTGTAGTTTGCTCATCGGAATTCCCATCATTCAAAAATTAATAATCGGATGGGTTTATTATGTCGATATATATCTGAAATGTGGATACGGCGTAAAGTTGTTGAAATTTTGATTAATCTATGTCTTATATCAACGGTATATTGAACTAGCTTTAACATGAAATACCGTGAAAAAGAAGGGACATTATAATTCAAATATTCAAAAATGGAAAATAGAATAAATTCACGTTAATTTATTTTATTTATAATAATAATAAATATCTTTATTGTGACAAATTTTCAAACAATAACTATAGAAATACATGTAAGACTGTTTAGTGTACATTGGTTTATAAATTAGAAGAGTATATAATTTTATCAATGGAAATTAATATATAAACAGTAGGTAAAAGAAATGTAAATAATAGAATTGTTAATGTAGTTTTGTGTTGAGGTTTATCATAGCCCGCCTCACTAGGCTTAGCCTGTGTTGAGGCAGCTAACTACCAAGTTTATTTATAGTACTATAACGTACCTACAATTATATAAAAATACGAACATAGGTTGGTTGGAAAAATAGGTTGGTTCTTTACCGTGTGCTTAAAGATTTTTTTATTATTTATTAAGTAAGTATATACAATATTGAATATAAACAACATAATATTTCATGTTGTAAATTTAAATATTTTTACAAATATTAAAATTATGGACGACAAGATGGGAAGTAAAGAACAAGCAGCTGTTGTGATTATTTGCATCGGAAACGCTTCTGTGATATGCAATGCAACTTACTAGTTGGCTGAACACTCTCGGCATACTGCAAACATTCCTTCTTCACATCCGGGAGGTGGATTTCAACATCCTTATAGAGCATTTCACCTGACCCTTCTTCCTGTGACCATGGTTCAGTTTTGATGGAAACACTCTTTGGGTTGGAATCCATGGCACTGCTGTGATAGCGTCCTGTCGTATGATAATAATTATTCTCAGCTAAAAATAAGAAAGGAATGTAACAGAACCTCTCTCAAATACTCTCGTGTTATATCGAGAATGCTGTTTAAAGTGATCTAACAGGTGTCAAGCGATATATTCTTACAATTAACCAGCACCAATTTCAGAGTTTAAGTATTACTTAGTTAGTATAAATAGAACCTCTTTACATACAGGGTAAAGCATGACGGTCTAGACGTCGAACAAGCGTCATCAAAAAAGTAAAAGCAATTCAATTTCAATTATTTTGTAGTTCGTACAATATTCTTCTTCTTCTTTCGTATGGTGGGGGGTCAGAGGGGGGCATCTAGATCTGCGAGCCATTTTAGGGCCTCAGGCGTCGCCATGTGAACCTCATCAATCCCGCCGGGGAATGAATGGAGCGGGCATTCGTTGACCACATGTTCGGTAGTCTGCACCGCACCACATTCACACATCGCCGACTCTTTAAGGCCCCATCTGTGCATCATGTGGGCACAGCGGCTATGGGAGCACCTTAACCTATTGATGGCGGACCAGGTTTTGCGAGGCAGTGAGAACCCAGGCTGTCTCTCGGTGGGGTCATGTATGAGATGGGCATTTCCCACGTTGGCCGTTTTCCACTCAAGTTTCCACCTATCTTCTGGGGTGAGAGGTAGTCGGAGGAGCCTCTCTCCTTCCGCCCAGAAGGGCTTTCGGAACTTCAAGCGGCATGCCGGGTGGGAGACGACATCTTCGTGTAGAGGTATTGCGCTTTTTTGCAGCGCCTTCTTGTATTCCCTCAGTGTTGCAATTTCTCGCCTGATGTTTGGCGGGGTTATTTTTGCAAGTACGGGGAGCCAAGGGAGAGGAGTAGATTTTAAAGTCCCGCTGATGGTTCGCATTGTGGCATTAAGCTGAACGTCTACCATGGAAGTGTGGGCGCTTCTAGCCCATACTGGAGCACAGTATTCAGCCGTTGAGAAAACCAGGGCAATGGATGCTGTTCTGAGCGTGTTGGCGTCGCATCCCCAGCTAGTTCCAGCTAGCTTATTAACTAAGTTAAGCCTTGTCCTGGTTTTTTTACCCACTGTTTCCATGTGTTGCCGGTAGTTCAAGCTCCTGTCCAAAGTAACTCCGAGATAGCGGGGGTGGGGGTCATGGTAAATATTTTTTCTATCAAACTGAACACAGAGTTTGGCATCCGCTTGTGAATTGCTAAGATGAAAAGCTGTCGCAACTGTTTTCGACCCATTTGGCTTTAGTCGCCAATTGAGGAAATATTCTTCCAAAGCCTTTAGGTCAGAATTGAGGATATCTTCTGCTGCTTTAAGGGTTTTGGCTTGAGCTGTGACGGCGATGTCATCTGCGTAAGCAAATTTTCTGCCTTCAGTGTGAGGGAGGTCTCGAGTGTATATGTTAAATAGCGATGGGGCCAGCACTGAGCCCTGGGCAAGGCCATTATTGAGGGGTATTTTTTTGCTTTTTCGCCCTCCTAGAAAAACCCTGAAGGTACGGCCAGTTAGCAGTTGCTCAATGAGTAGTACTGTGTTGCCATCCTCTATGGTGTCGTACAGTTTAACAAGGAGGCCTTTGTGCCACACCGTGTCGTAGGCCGCAGAGAGATCAATGAACGCTGCCGCAGTCTTCAGCCGTTTCTGGAAACCAGATTCAATGTGTGTTGTCAGTGCTAACACCTGATCGCAGCAGTTACGGCCTGGTCTGAAGCCAGCTTGCTCTTGTGGGACCACTTTCTCCAAAATTGGAGTAAGTCTGCGGAGCACAACTCGCTCTAGAAGTTTGTACATGGTACTCAAAAGTGAGTTTGGCCGGTAGCTATTCGGATCCTCTGCTGGCTTGTTGGGTTTGAGGATCGCAATAACTTTAGACTTTCTCCAGGTATTTGGTATTTCTCCAGTTTTGAAAATTTCAGTAAATAGTTTTGCGATCCATATTTTTGTCCGTGGTCCAGCATGTTTCAGAAAGTCTGGGAGAACTCCATCACATCCAGCTGCTTTCCCAGCTTTTGTTGAAGTGAGGGCGATATCTACATCGTCAGCTGTAACGGCGACCACAGTGTTGGGGTTCACCGGCCATTTTAGCCGCGCCGCCTTCAGAGATTTTTGGACCTGGTGGTTTATGTTAGACCTTGTTGTCGTTTTTGAACTACGGAGTAGTTGCTGAGCAACAGCATTTGGTGACACTTTGGGCATTGGCTGATCTGCAGCTCCAAGTCGCCTTAGTGTTTGCCATGCTTTTCTGCTCGAGTGCTCGAAATTCATTTCCTCCATTAATTCATTCCACCGTTTCATACGCCCGTCGTCCAGAGACTGGAGAAGGTCAGAGGCAGTGTCTGGGTCATTCGTCCTCTCGAATTCGGCTAGAAGCTGTTCACTTTCTGAGCTCCATGTTGGAATATACACTTTTCTGTAGCCTCTAGGTATAAATTTCTTTGCGGCTATAAATAAAAGGTTTGAAAAACGGTCGTAGGAATTCGGCTTTGGTGGTATGTTATCCACAACCCTGTCAACATATTCCGAGAAGTCTCGCCATTCTGCCTTTCTTAGATTCCATCGAGGCAACGGATTGCTGGAAATACACGGAATCTGTATGCCTATGCTTAGCATGACTGGCCTGTGTTGGCTATGTGGGAAACTGTTCAATATAGTTCTCGAAGCCCTCATAGGTTTTCCGTCCGGCGCTGTAGAGACAAAACACAAGTCTGGCGTATATTCACGTCGCCATCGCGCAGAGAAAAATGTTCCCTTTTGCTTAGCATCGTAAATAAGTTGGCAATCCTGTGCTGACGCCCAATCCGTGATCTGCTCTCCAGCTTTATCGGTCGTCGAGTAGCCCCATAGGAAGTGGTGGCTGTTGAAATCTCCCACATACACCGCCGGGTGATTGTATGCAGGAAGAGCTGGTGACTGCCATAGTTCATTGGGAGGTTTGTAGATATTAAATACAGCGAGTTTTCCAACCTGAATTCCGATCGCGTGATATCCATCAGTGATTTTTCGGGTGATATTCTGCAACTCCGGCTTGATGTAGGTTGCAAGCCCATGTTTTGGGTGTCCCCGCACTGCCGCTAGAAGGTAGCCGGGAATATCCAAGCGTGGTGAGTCGGTTTCTACGATATGAGTTTCCTGGAGTAGCAAAATATCGATATTTCTGTCAGTGAGTATTTTTAATAAGAAATCCACCTTTGATCGAGAGGTTCCCTCAATATTCAGGGACAATATTTTTAATTGTTCCCCGATATTTTTTGACTCCCCTTGGCCGGGAGACCTATCGGTCTTCGGCCCCTTAAATAGCGGCATAGTTTGTAGTTGGAGGCCCACTTAATTTGGTATCCGCTTCACTCACTGCACAATATTACTTTAGAGAGACGGAAAAATAATTACAAACGAGAAGGAAGCAAAGGAGACTCTGTGACACATTAGTCTGACTATAAATGACTTGTCTTGACATCCTGACGTTTCCGTTCGTAGGGATGATCGATATTCCTGTACCAGCTCCCGGCTACATTTATGTCACTGGAACCGTTGATATTTTTTTATGGAACTGGTTCATCTTGCACTATTTATCGAAAATTAAAAAGTCACTAGTCTCTTGAAACTTGCTTATGTATGCAACTTCGAATTAATATGTAATTTTAAATCGGAAATAATTATTCGATCCAATCTTTTTTGATTAATAAAATTAGAACAGTAGGTAGAAGAAATAAAGATTTTCTCTGGAAATGGCAACTCTTATATTTCATTAGATTTTTCTAAGCTTTTTAAACTGTGCAATTATTGATATGACTCCTTACTAAGTAGCATACAATAATTAATTAATTATTATTAATAATAATTTAAATAAATAATTTTAAACAAATATATTAAATCGGAAAAAAGACGTGGTTTCGATAATTTTAATCAATTTAATGAGCAAAGTAGGAAGCCGTTATTTAGACATTATCTAGAAATACCAACTCTAAAATATCTTGAGAATTTATTTAGCATTATTTCAATCGTGCGAAAGAACTTCGTAATTTAATGAGCAAACTATGGAATTATACTGATAGTTTTGATATTATGAAAGTCATTAAAATACTAAGTCATATGTCTACAACTAGAAACTACTAACATATTAGATTTGATTTACTTATTCATAAAAGACAAAAAGTTTTGGTTTTTTGTTATTTTTAATTATTTTAACAAATTTAATATATCATCTTTACAATGTGTAATATACTTAAAATTAAGAATGTAAGACCGGTGACCAAGTTAAATACGAACTTTGAATATAAGTCAATCGACATAGATGGCATCAGGGGTTCTATCCCTGAGCATAACCTAAGACTAACTCTTATAAAGGCATATCGATTATCTCTCGAGGGGTAAAGTCAGCTATCATTTTTTGCTACTATCATTCCAAACCATACAAGGGGTTCAGTAAATACATGGGAGTGATGTTTCCGCGTTATATTATAGCAAAGGGTAACGTTACAACGGCACGGAAAATATTACGGGTACAAAATATAATCCTAACTAAGTTCAATCTCTCAATCTAAATTTAAGTTACAAAATCGGAACTGAATTTATTAAAGCACATGGAAAGGTGATAAGACGGTCAAGCTTACATGGTTCTTAAGTCAGTTCTAAAGCAAAGTTTAGGCTGTCTTTGTCCATGTGCAACGTAAACGTTGAAACATGTGCGTGCGAGTTAGTTTCGCTGAGAAGTTCGGCCAGGAGTCGTTTTGTTAAAAGGCAAGGATTTTAGTGTAATTTTCAAGACGTAAGTCTGGATATTCCTTTGAATCCAGATTGCTTCTGGGGCGCGGGACCACAACCCGAAGCAGCGTGTTGACATGCTGAGGTCAGGATTCCAAAAGAGGACGAGGCCGGCGAGCGAGGGCTGACGGCGTGGGCGATTAGTTCCGTTTCTTACCGCGCGGAACACTGATGGCGAGAATTTAGTGACCGGCAGGTGCTGCTACTTGCGGCGATCGAAGAGCGAATAGCTAGCATGTAGCGTATTCAACTATTATTATTATTTAATACGATATAAACCGCTGCGTTACAAATGTTTAACCGCTTCTTTTACCAGCTCTTGAAACTTATTAATAGGGTTTTTCTGATTATTTTCAAAATAATCCCCTTCTCAAAAGCCCATAGTCTTATTTATGTATTCACTTTTATCCATTATAATAATACTGTCAAATAAAACTCAAACATGTAACCAAACTTAATTGTTACAAAGGTAAATCAAAGAAACATATAAAAATGACATCACAAAGCGATAAACAGTTAAGAGAACTTGTCTTCGAAAAATGAATAAGGTTTTCATGCTATATGGGTACGTATATGATGCTTTAATTATTCTTTCTGAAAAAAATTATATTAAAGTCGGAACATGAATGATTTTTCTCATGAGCGGGTCAAAATCTGACTCCTCGTGAACATGAATAACAGCAGTCAGAACATGGATCAGATTAATTTCCAGTATAGATGCACGCTATATACGTACACACACAATGATATGTGTGACTTTAGTGAGCAGGAGAGGTTACAGTTGGAACATGAATAAGGTTTTTATGTCAAGTATGGGTAAGAACTTGACTATTTAAATTTACAATGGGAACATGGATATAGTTTTTCTCCAGTATGGTTAAAAACGTGCCTTTAAAGTTTACGCCTACTTTTTAATCCTTTTGAGAACATTAATATTTGCAGTAGGATCATAAATAAGGTTTTAATTCCGTAAGTGCACTGTTAACGCTGACTTGTATGAGCAGGTTTAATTATAATGGGAACTCATGAATAAGGTTCTTTCCAAGTGGAATTTACAAATTTCCCATTACAGAACCTGAATAGCTGCAGTAGGAACATTAAGGTTTAAGTCCAGTATGGGTGAGTAAGTGCACTTTTAAATGTGATTTTCCTTTGCAGGAGAAGTAACAATGGGGACATTTATGTCGTTTTACTACAGTATGGGTAAGAATGTGAAGTTTCAAATTCCCCTGATAAAAACATGAAAAGCTGCAGTAGAAACATGAATAAGGTTTAATTTCAGAATCGGTGCGTAAGTGAACTGTTGATGCTGACATGTGTTAGCAGCAGTAGTCACAATGAGAACATGAATGAGGTTTTCTCCAGTATGAGTGCGAAAGTGCACTGTTAATTCTGACTTGCGTGAGCATAAGTAGTTACAATGGGAACATGAATAAGATTTTTCTCCAGTATGGTTACGAATGGGCACTGTTAAATTTGATTTGCGTGAGAAGGAGTAGTTACAATGGAAACATGGATACGGTTTTTCTCCAGTATGGGTGCGTAAGTGGGCTGTTAAATGTGATTTGCGTGAGCATGAGTAGTTACAGTGTGTACATGAGCAGGGTTTTTCTTCTGGATGCGTCTTCAGGTCCGTTATCATGTCTTAAAAAAATGGCAGATAACGCTCAATATGTACGTATCTATAATAACTAGAAAATTATTAAAACGAATTCAGAAAAACGAAAATCGTTTTTACCTGCAGTCTCGAGAATACTTCCAGAATTCTCTAAGCATTCCTTTTTTATATCTGGCAGGTCTATGTTTATCTCCGCGTAAGTAATTGCCCCTCCATCTTTTTCTTGGGGTTCTGATATTGCTTTGATGGGTACAGTCTCCACATTAATGATACCTGGAATAATAACATAATAACAAATTGATATGCTACTTACTGTCGATAAGCGGATATCACATTCTGATGCATAAAAATCCGTAATTCGATAGGTTTATTAAATCGAATAGATAGAGATACAGTAAAGAAGTTATTTTTTCTATAAAGAAATAGACGTCAAACATGCAATTAGAAGATAAAAAATAACTATAATTGCCGTTGCAATTATAGATAATAATTGTTATTTTCTAATGGCCTACAATTTTCTTGTTATAAACAGTGAGATATTTCCACTAAAATACCAAGAGCAATGTATTTTGAAAATGAGTTTTCCAGACGTACACGCAGCTTGACGATGCCTGAAGAATCCTAGAAAGGTTATGCATGGAGATACGCGAGAATTTCCGTAAAAACTAATTAATCAACAGAATTTCAAATATCCCTGATATACGTCGTCAGTAAATATTACAAATATAATTTATTGTATTAAACTAGCCTAGTGAAGTAATTTTATAATGATGGTGTAGTTAGTTGCAGAAAGATTAAAATTTTGTTGGTACATATATTAACTTGTGGTGAGTATTCTGGATTGTCTGACTTAAAAGCGGTTGTATATAAGAGATTTATATCTCATCCCGGGGAGCAAAATTTTGGGTTTTGAAATAAGAAAATGGTTATTTACTTATAACATGCATTAACTTATAATCCAAAAGAATTTAATCAGTACAGAACGTGAAATGATTTTGTGTTACAGCTTATAGCTTCAGGAATTAGAAACTGTTAGTGGGCATAATAAGTTAAACGTTTTCTTAGATTGCCACTTGGGAAAATTTATAAGTACCGCACTGTATTATAGGCGATAAAAAGGAGAGTCAAACACAAGTAGGGGTTGTGACTGCGCCCATCTGAAACACAAACAAATGGATAATGCCACTTACTGGTTTGCTGAACACTTTCGGCATACGGCAAACATTCCTTTTTCACATACGGGAGGTGGATTTCTCTATCAGTAAACGCCTGTTTTTCACCTGAGCCTTCTTCCTGCGACCATGGTTCAGTTTTGACGGTAACATTATCTGGGATGGGAAGATCCATGGCTCTACTGTGATAGGGTCCTTTTATGTGATTTTTAATTATTCTCAGCTGGAAATAAGTAACGTCTGTATCAAAACTTATCTACATCATAAAAAATGTTCATCAGAGTTAGAATCGCTTGTGTTGTTGAAAAAACCAGTATGATTCTTAATCAATTCACATTTCATTAGAGTTTACTAAAAGCTAATCGTGCCACAAAATAAGTTTGCTGTTTTTGAAACTGTATATGATGTTCACTCGGGGTAATTAGATGAACTTACTAGTCACTTGATTTTAATGTGTGACAGCGGCCGTAAATCATCAATGAACAAACTCATATAATCTCATCTGTCACGTGTTTACACGGTAAGTGTTGGGTAGCTTAGTGTGTTATAACGCTGTCAAAACTAATCAATCAAGTGCTTGGCGATAAATTCTTAAAATAAACAAGCACCAATTTACGAGTTTAAGTGTTACTTTGTTAACATAATTAGAACCTACTTACATGCACGGCAAAGCGCGGTAGTCAATTTCAAGGCGTTGAAGAAACGTCACAAGGAATTAGATCAATTTATAAAACACTGGTTTAAAATTGTGTCAGTGGTTGAATAATCTCACGTGGTATAAATTTTACATAATTTTGATGTTGTTTATACGGTATTACTTTAGAAAGACGGTGCAACTGTTACTTTCACACACATAAACGATATCTTCGGGCTTTTGTACGTAGCAAATTGGTCCTATATTTAACCATAGATATGTCAATATTTAGACAAATTTTATGCGTGCCACAAAAGTACATCCCACACCATCGACGAGGATAGAGGAAACTATAAAAGGCGCTACCATAGACAGTATAATTCTCTTTCGGAACGTAACCTATTCGTCAGCCTAAAATATTATTTTTAATATATTTATTCACAACAAGAAAGATCTGATTTGTCCCTAGGTATCTACGTGACTTGAATTCACAGAACGACCAATATGAACACGTGCGCTAGAATGTGTTCGCCATAATATTACACGCAGAGGGAGGCGGCAATAAAACTTAAATTTTAGTTGTATAGATTGGCCGGCAACCGCCATAGAAATTACAAAGCCAACCTAGAAATATATCTATTGGTCCGCAGATTTACCTCTACCATAAATTATAAATCTGAAATGGGAAAATCTTAAGCCGGCGACCAAATGGGTAAATAAAAATTTCGGCCAAGGCTGGCCTATATTGCAAATATTTGAAGGTCGTATTATAAATACATAATTTTAAAATATTTAACAATAATTATAAATCTAGATATAAAAGTATAATTGTAAACATAGATTAATAATTTATTTGAGACCAGGGGCCCTAGCATGAACGATCGATAAAGCCCGATATTGACAAAATTCGATAAAATTCGTCATATAAGATCAGTTACCGATAGTTGCGAGCATGGTCAATGGTAGATTGGATATATTCCGACCGACAATTGACAAAATTCATTGTCTATGGTCAGTTGGCGTTATTTGCGAGCACGTTTGTCAAATATTCCAACCGACGATTGACAAAAACCCGCCAAATCTATCGCGGACTCTTGGCTGTCAGTTAAACTTTCGATATAAAAACAACTTTTTAATAATGCCGTTTTTTTTACAAAATTACTGGTATATCAATGAACGGAGGCAGGCTAACGATTCCAAAGAAGCTCGTAAGATTGAAAGACGCCGTTTACGCGATCAATTGAATCCGTTTGAACTTGGAGAGACTGAATTCAGACACTTGTTCCGGATATCTCGTATAATGGTTAAAGATCTTATAGATCAACTAACTCCCTTTTTAGTGTCAAAAAGTACAAGCGGACTTCCAATGTACATTAAAGTAAGTGCATTTAATATTATTATGATATCTTTGTAAAAACACAATGTCGATCATTAATAAAAGGATTATAATGTTGACAGGTATTAGCACCAATAAGTTTCTTCGCCACAGGAAGTTACTAACGTGGGGTGGGGCAAGACCATATGCTGGCTATAGGTCAGACAACCGTCAGTAAATGCATCAAAGTGTTTATGAAGGCAGTGTTGGAGCACCTTTATAGAAGGTGGATACATTTTCCAGCAACAAACGAAGCCAGGAAGCAAGTTGAGAGTGCTTTCAGGGACAAATTAAACTTTCCTCATGTTCTGGGCTGCATTGATTGCACCCACATTGCCATTGTGACCCCTTCCAGACATGAAGAGCAGTATAAAAATCATAAAGGATTCTATTCGCTCAATGTTCAAGTGGTAAAATGTTTGTTTTTACAAATAAAACAGTTGGTGTACGGTGTTTTCACATTTTATTGAAGGTTTTACATGTTTGTTATACAGGTATGTGATGCTGAGTTGACAATATTAAGTATTAACACACGCTTCCCGGGTACTGTCCACGATCAATTTGTTTGGAATAGTAGTACAGTAAAAACTGAAATGACCAGACTATATAATCAGAGAATTGGGACGTATTTCTTGCTAGGTATTATACTATATTATATTTCAACAATCCATAACTTAGTAGTTATATATACCTATTGTAATGGGTGTTTATGTTTCAATCAGGTGACTCCGGGTACACATTGGAACCTTATCTCATGACCCCAATATTTGATGCAGCTGAGGGAAGTGCAGAGTACAAATATACAAAGGCGCACTGTAAGGCGAGATGTTGCATAGAACGTCTATTTGGAGCATGGAAGGCTATATTCCGTTGCCTTAGGAAAGATAGAGTTCTTCATTACGAGCCAGAAGTTGCTGGTCAAATAATCACTACATGTGCTATTTTATACAACATGATGAAGCACTATAAGTCAGTTTCCTTATTTAACTAAATGAAATGCATTTAAAGAAAGTAAGGCAACAATTCAAAATAATAATCGTTTTATTTCAGATTAACAGATGAATTTATTGATAATATCGTGATAGAAGAGATTGAGCTATTAAACCAGGCTGAAGATGTCAGCAGAGTAGTAGCAGCCCACGGAGTGAGAGATCAAGTCGTTCGGAAGTACTTCTCTAATTAATAAACTCATCTTACCCATCTAATAAAACAAAGTTTAAACATTTCAATCATTTACTATTAAATATAAAAAAAAACTTGAAAGAAAGTAAAGCAACAATAAACAAATACAATTTTTGTGTCATTTCTATTTTTAATGTTTGGATGAAGAACTGCCTGTGCCCGCATTGCTGAAGAAGATTCTCACTGACCACTGAACCCGCCAAAAACACATTTCAAATTTTGTGAGACTAATTGTTAATTACCTTACATAATGATATTTTTGTCTAATTTCAAATCTAGCTGCTACATTTAAGACAGATTCTAACATCTTGTTACTATGATAAGATAATATTTCATATTTATGTGATTACATAATTACTATTTTTGCTAAACTGTGTATTTTTTTAATTCCCCATTTTCCTCTTCCCTATCTCCTTCAGCCTCGCAACATACCCCGATTGGGGATACCATGGTCTCACTGGCTCCAGACGGGAGCACATAAAAAAAGTATTTTACTAAAACTGTATGAATATAACATATGTCTATAAATCTACAAAAACCAAAATGGCTTCATACACACAAATACAACATTTATGTAAACATTACAAGTCATTGAACACTATACAAGTACATAACAAATTACATATACTCAAATTCACCAAAGACTGAAAGTGGCAAAAGAAATACAGGCTATGAGGGTGTACACGTATACAATCTCCTTCCCGATAGCTTGAAAACAGTAATAGAATTAATATATTTAAGAAAACCGTTTGATTTTAAAATTAGTGAACAAAATTGAAATGTACTTATATAAAATGTGTACTTAAGTTAATAAAGCGAAATATGTATATTTCTTAACTTAATAAATAAAATAAAAATAAAATAAAACTTATTCTAATGAACAAGTAAAACAGAGATATTGGAACAAATGGCACACATAAAAATTAAATTGAATTTTCCTCGTCTTCAGATTCCAACTGCAATGAATAGTTATGGGAAGTCGATGGTACTGGATCTGTTGGTCTAGAAATAGAAAGAAAAGTGTATTATTAGAGATTTCATTCATTATACTTTCATCGTTCCTCTGCCAGTTCCATGCCTCACTGCTATATATATATATATATATATATATATATTAGAGTAGGTACCAGCTTTCCATTGTACGCTGCTAGCCTCGCTTCATGAACTTTTAATTATCGTGTTTCTCGTGCCTCTCTTGAGACATACTCAATCATTCAAGTGACATCATAATAATATGAAATATGTACTGTAATACCTCAATATCTGTTGTCGGAGTATGTCAACCCTTTCTTCTTGTGCTGCAGTGTACCTCTGAAACGATAGATAATAATTCATTAATTTACCGATGAGACCATTTTTTTACATCGACGTATTTTCGTTTTACATTGTATATGATGACATTAATTTATGAGACGATGTATGAATGTGAAAGAGGCAAGAAGTGTGTGCCAAGACCGAGTTGATTGGCGGTACATCCTTTATACTGGTACTGCCTACCCCTGCGGGAAACGGCGTGATGGTTAATTAGTAAGTTAATGAGAATAAGAAGGCCGCCGCTGAACTTTGAAAGGTTGCCACTGAACTCTGAAATTATAAATAACAATTCATAAATTTTACTTAATTTGAAATTACTTGGGAGTGATTCAAAAAGAAATATGTAGGAAATACCTCAAAAACATCTGTAAATCTGTTGGCGACTGCCACAAGCTCTTTAAAGATGTTGTTGCTGGCTTCTTGAGCTTTTGCCATACGACAGCCGACATCTGGCGTAGCAGCTAGCTTCCTCTTCTTGGCTGGGTTGGGTTGACTTCTCAGCCCAGTTTCCATCCCTACACTGGGCTGAGGCGTGAAGAGCTGCTGATCGGAGTACTATAAAACACAAATAATTGGCATTGATGACGAACGATAACTTCCATTTTGACAGCAAATATATATTATATTAACATTCTAAGACATTAGTGACCTCAATATCCAGCACAAGTTGTTCTGGTCCCTCTCCTATGCAGCTTTCGGGAACTCCACTGCCCTCAGAACTGGCTCTGCCAATGATACTAATCACTTTTTGAGTGATGTCACTTAATACCGGTATGGTAACAGTGTTTCCAGTTCTGAGAGCAGCTCGCTTGGCATCGGCGTTTTTTGCCCGCGACTTACACTTTAAATCACGCCATGTCTGAAAAGAACAAAAATAATATCAGCTTAAAAGTGTTTTACGGACTTATATTAAGTGTCTTCATGATAGATTAGATTAGAAGTCCGGCATTTTCGTAAAAAAAAGCCAGTTTGTTTAGGTAAGTTAAAATACTCACTGTTTTCCACTGCTCGGCTGACGAATTGACGAATGACGAAGCATTCTGAATGTCTACAAGCACATCTTTATTGATAATCCCATATAAACAAGATAAATAAATAACTTACATTGATTCATTTGACTTCGACATCATAATAAGTTGATTTTTGTAGATAATACGTAAAGCCGTTGGTAACCGTTGAAGTTTGACGTTTGACGTTTGAGAAGCGATCCATAGACAACTGCTTCAGTATTGCCAGCGTATATCGATTTCTTATTTATTGCGTTATCAATATTGATATAGTTACCGATAGCTTTTACATGCTAGGGGGTATTGATATAAACTCGTCGGAAGTTAAGTCTGTCGATCCGATATTGTAAAGTTATCGAATTTTCTGTGCTTGACCCCCAGGTATCAATTAAATGTATGTATGCATAGTATTAAGCTACCTAGTACCTATTAAGAATTTGAACATTATGTGGATCAGGAGAATCAGCCAGCCAGCGACATCTAGCCGTAAGAGTGGCGACGCCAGCGAAGTGGTGTAAAGCGGAACCACGATAGTTTTAGCACCCCACGACAGGGGTGCGAGGGTCGTCGGATCACGCAGCTGAATACCGAGATGATTCAGAACGAGAGAGTTACCATCTCACCTCCGCCTAAGAACTTCCTGCCCTCCCCCTAGGAGCGGTCGCCGAGGCTCTTACCGTAACCCCGCGAACTTCCGCCCGCCCATGAAGCCAGAGTGGTCGCCAGACTTCCGCCCAGGAAGCTGCCCTCTCACGAGTCGCTGCCTGCCGGTTATGTTTCCTGTGTTCTGAGAAAGGTATTGGCCTTTTCATCATATGGATATTTAATTGAAGTTTTGTATAATATGTCTTTTTCTCTAATTAATTTTATAAGACCGCAAGTTATCCAAGGTTTAAGACGTCTGAATTTGGAATTTGTGTGTAATGAGACCTCTGTCGTAGAATTTTCAATATGATCCCTAAGTTTTTTTATCAAACATATTTGAAAAATTTTCGACATCGTTGGAATGTAATATTGTATACCAAGTTTCTGCTTTTAATTTTTCTTCAAATATCGATAAATTTGTTTTTTTTTTGGTGATTGGGACATTTCTTTCGGTTTTCATTTCATTATTATATAAACATAAGCAAGTATGGTGGTCTGTAATATTTGTTTGCCAAACCATTGTTTTAATTTTATAAAGGTTTTGTTATTTTTTTTTATTTGATACATTATTTTGTTACAATTTATGTTTTTCAATAATGTTGACCTCACTGGGTGGCTTGCCTGTGCTGAGGCCTTCATTTTATAATATGAAAATCTAATCTACATATTACATTTTAAGAGAAGATAATAAATTTAAAATTAAAAATACGAAATACATAATAATACATTTAAAATTAAAAAATAATATAATGAAAATAATCTTGTGTGTTTGTGAGTGATGTGTGTTTATGTTGGTTTTGTGTGTTACGTGTAGGTTTTATTTTTATTTTATGCTATGACATTTTGGTAATATTGTCTTTTTTGTTCTTTAATCCATTTTGTAATTTTGTGTGTGAATTTATTTTTATTTTCCTCAATTTTAATTTAAAATTTTACACTGTTGAAAGCTTTTATAGCATGGTATTGGTAGTGTCTTTGTCCAAAGCTTGAATTTACTGTCGGAGTTTTTATGTTTTCTTTGTACGCTTGTCTAACTGGTCTGTTAGTGCTATTTTGTGTATGTTGAAATTTATTTTTTTGTCAAAAATGTAGTTTAGTAGTGTTTTAATGTATAATTGGTGTATATCTATTAGGTCACAGCTGTTGAATATTTGGTCTGTATCAGTCAGTCTTTGTTTTTTAGTATTACCTTTAAGATCGTTTTCTGTGCGGTTTCTATGTAATTGATAGCCGAGTTTGTTGCTCCTCCCCAAGCAATAATTCCATATTCTATTATTGATTGGCAAAGTGCAAAATATATTGTTTTCAATTGTTTTATTTTATAGGTATATGTTTCTTATGTTTAGGAAAATGTGTATTGTTTTGAGAAGTTTATTTGTGATTTGTTTGATGTGAGGTATCCATCTAAGGTTATGGTCAATTACGATTCCTAGATAAAATGAAATGATCATTCACCCAAATATGATCTAAACAGGAAGATTTTTTCCCGTATATTTCTCGAGTATTTTTGTTTATACATGATTTAAAGTAAAATTCAGTCACACAATTTATAAACTCATTTTTGAAAGCACTTTCTGAATATTCATTAATATTAATACTTCAATCGCCAGCAACGAAACAGATTTTATTTTGTAGTGTTAATAAAATATTTTTCATTTGGTTTATAAATAATGAAATATTTGATTCGTGTGCAATTTTTAAACGAAAATTTTATTACGTTCCAACGCTTCTTTTGCTAGCTCTTGAAATTTACGTAGTCACTTTTATCCAAAATATAAAATAAACTGCAAATTTCAAAGGCAAACTTAAAAAATGCAAAGAAAATTTTTTTAATTTGTGTAGGAAAAAAAATCTTACTGTTACAAAGGTAGATAAAATATACATTCAATAAATAATTCCGTCAAAAACGGTAGTCTGTTTAAAGTTTAGGTAAATATATTGCTCGTTTTTTCCAGCAAGGGAATTGTTAAACGTGATTTGTTTGAGCAGTAATAGTTATAATAGCAACATGAATGGGGTTTTTCTCCAGGATACGTTCTCAGAACCGTTATCATGCCTTAAAGAGATGGCTAATAAAGCTCCATAAGTTAGTATGTAATACTTTCAGAGTGCTCTAAGCATTCCTTTTTAACATCTGGTAGGTCTATGTTTATTTCCGTATAAGAGATTCCCTCTCCATCTACTTCTAGTCCTGATTTTGCCTCGGAAGCTACGACACTAAATTGATAATATATATTACGTCAAAAAGTCGTCACGGGTCGGTGTTATTTGCAGGATTATTTCTATATTTTGTTATATTGTATTAAATTAGTGGCTGCCTAATTACAAGGTTCCATCCTTGGTCCAGAATTTCGGAATATTCTTTTCTATGATTCTTCCAGGTTGCCGTTGCCTGAGGGATGTATCTAGGTCGATTACGCTGGTGAAAACTTTTTCTGGTCTCGAGAAACAGTAGATAAGTGGAATGCAAAGCTGAAAAAGGTTTGAGAGAAATCCTTGTGCGGGGAAAAAGAAACCAGCTGAACTTCGCTCCCCAAAAGACCATAGGACTTCCAAAAAGACCACGAGGTCTAGAATCATTTTAATTGAATATTATCTTCCTTTATAAATAAAAATATAGAGTCTTGTCGTGTACGGCGCAGGAGAAATTCATCTGTATCCTAAGAAAGCCATGGGAAAGTGGTGGGCAACCTCCAATTCCTTCTTCACGTCAGGGACGGATTCAATATCTTTATACGCCATTTCACCAGAGCCTTCTTCCTGCGACCGTGGTTCAGATTTGATAGAAACACTCTCTGGGTTGGGAGGATCTATGGCACTGCTGTGATGGCGTTCTGTTGTGCGATGGTAATTATTCTCAGCCCAAAATAAGAAAGGTCTGTAAAAAAACCTCTACATGAACAGTTAAAATCATTAAAAATAATCAACAGCTTATATTATTAAAAAATCAAAAGGTTTCGTAATCAATGCTCACTTAAATCTAATGTTGCCACAAAATGAGTTTGATGCGTTTGAAGAGGTGAAAAAAAATTGATGTTCCAGAGTTGACCCAACCAGAGTTGCAACTGCTCCCAACCGTCTGGAGCCAGTGAGAGAATGGCATCCCCAAATGGGGTAAGCTGTGAGGCTGAAGGTAGTGGGGATGGGAAGGAGATGGAGAAGAGGAATTCGGGCGAGTACATGGTTATTCAGATCTGGTCGCCAAACTATTATGTGGTCACTTAAGCAATTTCAAGCAACATTTCAAGTATGAATGGTGATCTTACACCAGGGCGATACTGGGAGTATCTTCCATCCTAGGGGGCGTGCCGCAAAACAGCTTTATGGGAAGAAGTTTGGATTCCTTATATATATATAAAAAAAAAGTTAGTCGAAAAACTCTTTATATCGTTGATTTCACCGGTTGACAATGGCGTAAGAATATTCACAAACTAAAATATATTATTGTATATAATTTATTTTAGTTATTTGTTCAGATTAAAAAATACTAGGTAATAACTAGGTACTTTCTTACTTCACTAAACCACGTTACTGTAAAGAAGGTACCTAGGCCTTTAAAAATGATTTTTAATAGATTTATTTTATTTTTTTATTACAAGATAATACATTACAAAATGATAACAAAGTAATAATGTATTATTATATATTTGCTTTTCATATCCCCGTAGTACTTGTATTGATGTATAAATACATCTACTTTTAATAATTTCTAATATTACAGTAATGGGATGATAATTTCATATTATTATTCTGCAGGTAATTTAAAAATGTCGCTAGAAGAAAGGTATTTTTCACTCGAATAATCGCGTAGACCACAAGGTTCTCCTCGGCCGAATTTCGGCCGAACGACATATTCGTAAACAGGGAATTTTTATCTAAATTCTGACATCGATTTCATTCGTGTGGCCGATGAGATATTTTGCCGCATCTGGAGGATACATACAGTGTCATTTGTTAGGTACTTCTCCCCACAGAAAAGTTGGCCGAACGATTTTTTTTTTCATAACAAATTCGCAATCAATTTTTGCCGTTAGTTTTGGTAATGTGGCACGTAGGATATTTTCATCCCAAAAATGAAACCGGAAGTCGTCGCTTTCCAGGACTCCTCACGGGCCGAAATCTGGATGAATGCGTTTTTTTAACTAATCTTATTTGGGGTTAAAGCCCAATACTAATTTGGTTAATGTGGCCTATGGGATGGGATTTTTACGGTCATCGTATAGGGACGGCGATGCGACTTGCCACCAGAGCCTGCAGGTGTCTATTTATTTTGCCGGTTGTTTATTTAATTAAATTTTAATTGTTAGAAGAAAATATAATAAAACTGATTGATATTTATAAAACCAAATGTTTATATTCACAAGGACCACATTTTATTGAAATTTGACCTTAAAACGGAATATTTACTCTGAGTTCATATACATAGGGTTTTCCAATAAGAGGTGTTGTTTTGAATATTAATTAAGGAATTAATGATTTTTTATGGCCGGAATTGGATGGTATTGATCTGGACAACGTTTACTTTCAACAAGACGGCGCTACGTGCCACACAAGTAACGAAACCATTGATATTTTTTACGGGAAAAGTTTCCGCACCGTGTTATCTCTCGAAGAGGTGATCACAATTGGCCACCGAGATCTTGTGATTTAACACCTTGTGACTTCTTCCTTTGAAGCCACGTGAAAGAGAAAGTCTACGTTAATAGCCCAGCGTCGATTCAAGACCTCATAGATGGAATTCGTGAGGCTATCGAGGACATAAGGCAGCCACTTTGCGATTTGGTTATGGAAAATTTTATGAAAAGGATATAGTCCTGTAGGCGTGGTCGTGGTGGTCATTTGACTGACTTTTTTTTAACTATTAACGGCATTCCTTTTTCTTTATAATGAAATGAACATTCAATCATTTATATTAAAAAATGGCACTTTTCTTTGAATATCAAAATAACACCTCTTATTGGAAAAACCTGTATTTTAGTTAAAAATTTAATTTGAAATCAACAATTAAATTTTAATTATAACATACTCTATAATATACAATGTTCGTATATGTGTGCCCTATAGACTCTGTAACTACTTAACAGAGTTTGCTTTGTTTGGAGTTTGTTCTTATTAGTGTCACGATGTTTAGAGAGTGGTATGAATGAAGGGACGCTGGAGAAAGAGTTACGCATTCTCTCTACAAAGTCAAAATAAGACGGCCTCCGGGATTGAGGGCTAAGGCTCACAACAAGCAATCCGGAGGTCGCGAGTTTAAGTCCCGGCTTGCGCAAGTAAATTTATTTAGTGAAGAGTTGTTTCAATTAAATAGTTAAAATACTATAATACATATCATACAAACTTCTGCGGCACGGTCCATAGTGGTAGGTACTCTCGGTATTGTCCTGATGTAAGTCCACCATTCAGAATTGAAACGTTACTTGAAATAGCTTAAGCCTTATTTAATGAACAGATCAGAATAGTCAGGTTCTTCCAACCTTCTTCTTCCCCATCTTCTTCCACTCTCTGCTACCTTTAGCATCATGAAATACCACAATTGGAGATGCCATAGTCTCACTGAGTCCAGAAAGTTTAGAGCAATTAGGCTGTTGTGCGGTATTCACACAGACAGTAAAGTCTGTTTTTGTGTAACATATTTTTTACAAACTATTTTCAATAAAAATCTGATAAAAACAATATAATTCTACTCTGGACTTTTTTTGCATTTGTTTGGGCCACCTGCAAGTCATAAAACACAACATTTCCTAGAATGGATACGAATATGACGAGATGCATTTCGTTAACAATCTCGATGTCCCCACAAAGATATCAAAACCCAACTATGTCAATAATAAGTGTGAAAGTGATTATCAGATTATACTCATGTTTCAGTTCACGATTATTTTTGACTCCGTACTTAACCTAAGGAACACTAGGCAAACTGAACTCTTGTGACGGAATATTGAGTTTTTTCATTGAAAGTTAGCCGATATCAACGATCCACTGACAACTGCTTCCAACCATGTGGAGCCGCGAGACTATGGCATCCGCAGTGGTGGTATGTTACAAGGCCTAAGAAACTGATTATTCAGATGTGTTCACTAAACACAGCCAAAGCCATTTCAAGCAAGGTTTCAATTCCGAATGGTTGTCTGAAACAAGGGCGACACTGGGAGTATTTTTCAATATGAAACGTGCAAATATACTTCATATTAAATTACACGAGGGGCCTATTTCATCTTTGGGAATGCTGTAAAGAATGAATTTTTAGGAGAGGAATAAGTGAACACGGGTCTTGGAGAGACTCGGAGCATCTTCCATTGAAATACCGGTAGAACAAGGACAGCATTCGCACCAGACGTCTGTGCTCAAAAGATTGCAATCCGTTTATTGGGCTAGAGAATGTTATGTAGGGTAACTTAACAAACGGATTGTAATATTTAGAGCACAGACGTCAGGTATGAATGCTGTCCTTGTTCTACCGGTATTTCAATGGAAGATGCTCCAAGGAATTAGCTGAACCCTTGATGAACCATTAATTGAACCCTTAGGAACCGGTGCATTATCGGGGAACATGAAAAACGAGCGTCTAAAGTTTGTACATATGAGAATGGGTCACTCTGGAAAGTGCCGTAAATACACTATAAATTAATGTTTTAAACAAATACGGAGGCCATCTTTAATAGATATCATAAAATATACCACATTCTTACAGTTGAAAAACTATAATATATTTGGTTTTATGTGGATACCGCACAGGCGTCTCAACTGCTCTCAACCGTCTGGAGCCTGAGAGACGATGGCGTTTCCAATTGGGATATGTTGTGAGGATGAAGGTAGTGGGAAAGGAAAGTAAGTAAGTGGAAGGGAAACTAGATAAGGAAGAGGAAGTTATGGAAGTACCTGGTTATTCAGATCCGGACACCAGGCACGAATAAACTATTTCAAGCAACTTTTCAATTATGAATAATGTACTTCAACTAGGGCGTTACTGAGAGAATCTTCCACTCTGAAATGACGCGCAAAAACACACAATTTATTATTTGAAAGACGATTAATGATTCCGAATGGTGGTCTTGACTTAAGACTGTGGTCATTGCGAACTGTAGTTTGTTCGTTGGCGATTCTAG
Source organism: Hesperophylax magnus (assembly GCA_026573805.1). Taxonomy (NCBI): domain Eukaryota; kingdom Metazoa; phylum Arthropoda; class Insecta; order Trichoptera; family Limnephilidae; genus Hesperophylax; species Hesperophylax magnus. The sequence goes on along the minus strand of JAIUSX010000214.1, from coordinate 204,391 downwards.
CTATCCTGGTAGCTGTTGGATGTAATGGACACACGAATAAGGTTTTTCTCCAGTATGTCTGCGTAAGTGCACTGTTAAAGATGATTAATGTAAGCAGGATTAGTAACAGCGGGAACATGAATAAGGTTTTTCTCCATTATGGGTAAGAATTTGAAATTTTAAATATCCCTTTTTAGAAAATAGCTGCAGTAAGAACATGCAAAGGTTTTTCTCCAGTATGGGTGCGATTGTTAATTGTGATTTGCGTGAGCAGGAGTAGTTACAATTGAGACATGAATGAGGTTTGATGTGTCTTTAAGACCGTTATTATATCTGGAAAAGATGGCGAATAAAGCTCAATAAGTCGGTATCTATAATGAAATGATTAGTTTATTAAAACTGATTCAGACAAACAAAAATCCATTTAATATGCAGTCTCGGTATAACTAGTGGTCTAATAAGTTTAATCTTTTTATGTATTTTAATAAAGTATAAAATTAAGATAGCTGTGGGTTATTTAATCATTTTTTTTGCTAATTTTCAAATAAGTCACTAAAACAAATTTTCACTGTTTCTTTCACCAGCTCATGACACTTATGAATAGGGTTATTCTGAATAAGTTCAAAATGATCTACTTGTAAAAAATTCACGGTCTTCGTTATGTTGTCACATTTATCAATAGTATAACAGTTTTAAATAAACAGAAAATTTGTAATGCAAACTTAAAAATATTTAAAAAAATTTAAATTGCGAAGGAAATAAAATGTGTTACAAAGGCAGATTGAGAGAGAGAGAGTTTGAAATACATTTTTTCAAAAATGGATAAGGTGTTCCTGCAGTATGGGTAAAAATTTGTTTTGATTATTCCTTTCGAAAACTTGATTAACTGCAGCCAATACACGAGCAAGATTTATTCCTAGTACTAGTTTTAAGAATGCACCGTTTATAGGTACACACACAATATTAACGCTTACTTTAGTCAGCAGGAATAGTAAAAGTTGGAACATGAATAAGGTATTTATGTCAAGTATGGGTAAGAATGTGACTTTTTAAAGTTCTCTTTGGAGTACGTTAAGAGCGTAAGTAGGAAAACGAATACGTTTTAGTCCATTATGGGTACATAAGTGTAACGGTAAATTTGCTTTGCTTGAGCAAGAGATATTACAAAGGGGAACATGAATAAGGTTTTTCTCAAGTATGGGTGCGTAAGTGCAGAGTTAAACGTGACTTGCGTGAGCAGGAGTAGTTACAATGAGAACATGAATAAGGTTTTTCTCCAGTATGGGTGCGTAAGTGTACCGTTAAACCTGCCTTGCGTGAGCAGGAGAAATTACAATGGGAACATGAATAAGCTTTTTCTCCAGTATGGGTAAGAATGTGACGTTTTAAACATCCCCTTTGAGTACATGAATAGCTGCAGTAGGAACACGAAAAAGGTTTTTCTCCAGTATGGGTGCGTAAGTGTATTTTAAGAACAGATTTTTGTGAGCAGGAGTAGTGACAATGGAAACATGAATAAGGTTTTTCTCCAGTATAGGTGCGTAAGTGCACTATTAAATTTGACTTGCGTGTGCAGGAGAAGTGACATTGGGAACATGAATAAGGTTTTTCTCCAGTATGGGTGCGTAAATGTAACGTTAAACCTGCCTTGCGTGAGCAGGAGAAATTACAATGGGAACATGAATAAGCTTTTTCTCCAGTATGGGTAAGAATGTGACGTTTTAAACATCCCCTTTGAGTACATGAATAGCTGCAGTAGGAACACGAAAAAGGTTTTTCTCCAGTGTGGGTGCGTAAGTGCACTATTAAATTTGATTTGCTAGAGCAAGAGTGGTTACAATGGGTACATGAATAAGGGTTTTCTCCAGTATGAGTGAATAAGTGCCGTTTTAAAAGAGATTTTTGTGAGCAGTAGTAGTTACAATGGAGGCATGAATAAAGTTTTTCTCCAGTATGGATGAGAAGGTGCCTGTATAAATTTGACTTTCGTGAGCAGGAATAGTTACAATGATGACATGAATAAGGTTTTTCGCCAGTATGTGTGCGAAAATGCACCGTTAAATCTGACTTACGTGAGCAGGAGTAGTTACAATGGGCACATGAATAAGGTTTTTCTCCAGTATGAGTGAATAAGTGCCTTTTTAAAAGAGATTTTTGTGAGCAGTAGTAGTTACAATGGAGGCATGAATAAGGTTTTTCTCCAGTATGGATGAGAAGGTGCACTCTTAAATCTGATTTTCGTAAGCAGGAGTAGTTACAATAGAGACATGAATGAGGTTTTCCGCCCGTATGGGTACTTAAGTGCAGTGTTAAATTTGATCTGTATGAGCTGGAGTAGTTACAGTGGAGACATGAATGAGGTTTTTCTCCGGGATGCGTCTTCAGGACCATTATCACATCTGGAAAAGATGAAGGATAAAGCTCAATAAGCCGGTAATATTTTGATTATTTAAACTGATTCAGACATAGACATATGAATATTAGTAGACCTGCCCTAAGTGATTAAAAGCGTATTATCCCCACTCCCCATACCGGTTCCATTGAGCCGGCTGGGCTCGCGTTTGGCCTCAAATGAAATTTGAAAACGCGACGTCATCATTCTTGTGCGAACTATGGTCGAGGCATCATCGGTTCATTTTACTAAATAACACGGCAAAATTTTGACTTGTACTATGAAAACTGGTAAAAATAGATGTGAAAAAAGAGAATAAACCCAATTGTCGTATTACATTCCATATATAAGCATTATTTTACTTTATTTTAAGCATATTCACATCGTATAATATGAATCAGTTGTTACTATCACATAGAGAAACGTCTGGACGCGAAACACAAAGCTGGTTGGTTGCTGGGAAGTAAATTATGAACATTTATAAAAGTGTCTTAACTAAATACTCTGAAACTAACTACGACTCTGAAAATAAAAGCTGCCTTACTTTGCCGAATTTGGACTTCGCAAATTTGTTCATAACGTGGCGAATAATTTGCGCTCCCATGTAAAAATGTCTATTCATTCAAAGCAGATTTTACTTTTAAGAAGTAAATGGTGATATTATAATGCGAGATGCCTATTTACTGTCAGATTGATTTATTGACGAATCACAGTCAGCTTCACTCGTTCCCTCGTTCCCTCGTTCTTCAACAGTTGATTTTACCCCTCGCCCATATCTTCTCGTCTATTAATTCCTATGTCTGTGGATTCAGACAAACAAAAATCCATTTTACCTGCAGTCTCGGTAATACTTTCAGAGCGCTGTAAGCATTCCTTTTTAACATCTGGCAGGTCTATGTCTATTTCCGTATAAGGGATTCCCCCTCCATCTTCTCGGCGTCGTGGTGTTTTTTTAATAGGTACAGTCTCCATATTAATGCTACCTTAAACAGAACAACAACAAATGTTAATATATATATAAAGACATGAGAGCTATGTATGTGATTATTTGTATTTATTGTTAGATTGTTTCATATAGTTTAATCATGATCCTACTGAAAGATATTTACCTTGCCAAATACAAAACAAATTCCAATCACATGAAAATCAATAATCGGATAGATTTATTATGTCGAAAAATAAAATATGGATACGGCGTAACGTTTTTGAAATGTTAATATTTCTCAAAATCATATCAATGGTCACATTAAACAAGCTTAGATGTAAAATATTGTCAAAAAACACGGGACATTATAATTCAAATTTTGAAAATGGAAAATAAAATAAATTCATGAAAAATTATTTTAATTACACAAGTAGGTTCTAAAGAAACCATTTGGGTGAATTATTTAAGGAATTGTTTTTTCAGATTATCAGTTGCGAGTAAAGCAATATTTCAAAGGTAAAATCAAAATCTCAGCTGAAGTGATATAACACAAAAGTGCGCTATATAAATGTTGTGTTAGCATTATTATTATAAAATTAATGGACGACAAGAGGGAAGTAAAGAACGAGCAGCTGTTATAATTATGTAAATTAAAGACTTCTGTGATATGCAATGCAACTTACTAGTTGGCTGAACACTCTCGGCATACTGCAAACATTCCTTCTTCACATCCGGGAGGTGGATTTCAACATCCTTATAGGCCATTTCACCTGAGCCTTCTTCCTGTGACCATGGTTCAGTTTTGATGGATACACTCTTTGGATTTGGATTCATGGCACTGCTGTGATTGTGTCCTGTCGTGTGATGGTAATTATTCTCAGCTAAAAACAAGTAAAATCTGCAACTAAACCTTTCTCTTTGAACCGTTAATATTATTAAAAATAATCAACACTTTTATTTATAACAAAACAAACATGTTTCGTAAGCAATGCTCATTTATTCAGGGTTTACTAAAAACTAATGGTCCAACAAAAAAGGTTTGCCGTTTTTGAGGTAAGGAAAAAAAATGATTTGATGTGACAGGGTCAAGGTAAGATGAACTTAACTAAGGCTAGGTTTTAATGTTTGACAGCGGCCGTAAATGAACAATGATCAAACTCATGTACTCTCGTCTGTCTCTCGTGTTATATCACGAAGGCATTTTAAACTGATCAATCAGTTGTTAAGCGATATATTCTTACAATTAACAAGCACAAATTTACGAGTTTAAGTGTAACTTAGTTAATATAATAGAACCTACTTACGTAAAAGACGAAGGACGAAGGTCAATTCCAAGACGTTGAAGAAACGTCATAAAAAAGGAGAATCAGTTCAATTTCAATTTGTGTGTAGTTCGTATAATATTACTTTAGAAAGACGGAGCAATAATTACATACGAGAAGGAAGCAAAGGAGACTATGTGACACATTAATCTGACTGGTCTGACAACTGACGTCCACAGTCTGCAGCATAAATCAGGGTGCGCCTGTTCTCACATTGCCGGAGGATTGGGGGCTGAGCTACGAAATCCGAATTTCACTTCATATCTGCCCGGCAAATTTAAACCTGTGACAATGAGAACTTGGCTTTCTTGGTTGGTTGTTATTTCTCCATAAGACTGCATAACAATTACATCGAAGAAGGCACTTTGTCATAAAAATACGAGTAGTGCATTCAAGTTTAAATGATCTTAAGAGTTACTAGTGAAGTAGGCCTATCGTAAAGGAATATCAGGATAGGTCACGGATTAAACACAAATTTCTTCTACTTTGTGATTTTATTCGGAAAACCTAGAATATATAAGATTAAATAACAATTGTGAGGTCAGGCTTCTGGCAGAAAGCTTAAATAATACAAACATAACCTTCAAATATCAATACAAACTACCAGAGCTAGGTAAGTTGGAGGTTAGTAATAAAAAGTACAATAACCTATCCTAGTAATGGTTTCGTAACCAGGAAGTAGAAGGCTAGATTATCTACAATACTTCTCTTTGACCTAACTGAACCGGCAATATACTGACAACATAACATAACAGCAACAAATATATTTCTACAAAATATTTATAAATCTATTTTAATTTGACGCTTTATATAACAATGTATTGTTCAACTGAAATAAAGAATTTGTTTATTTATTTATATTCTCAACTAAAATTCGGTAGGTTGGCACAGCATATAGGCTATAGGGCTATATAGAGCAGAGATAGAAACAGAGATAGAACAGGTGTAGCATATGTACGTATTACACCTGCCATAAATGCACGGTAATGGCCTATATATAGGCTATTGCTTATCTTATATAGAGGACAACTAAATTAGCCCTACGTAAGCCCTAAGCTGGCAATACTTACCAAATCATCAGGTTCTTTCTTCTTCTTAAAATAGTTTTCGCCTTGTGAACACTGAAGATGTTCTGACTTCTCGATGCAAAATGGTGAACCAAAGAAAGGGATAGGAACGATACCACTAAGGGATGAAAAGAAGATTTTCTCTCCTAAAAAATGGAATACAAATTAGTTTATGTTGGCCAAAAGGGCAGGGCTAGACGCTGCACGCTCTGTGATTGTAGTAGGGTAGGGCTACATACCTTTTCTACCATAACTGGTTCTGGTTGAGAATGAAAACCCTGAAGCCTTCAAGTCAGTATTGAATGCAGCGTATTTCTCCTGGCTGTCGAAGTATCCAGAATAATACTTATTTTCGTCCGTAGGGTTGATTATGTCTTGTAAATGTTTACTAATAACGACCTCCATGTTTCGTTTCTTTCAACTCAAAATCTCCCTCATACTTGAGAGATTTTCGAACGTCAAACCACAGTCAAACTTCAAGACTTCAAACAAATTATTCAAAATCAAGTTGATTGTTGCCAGCCTTCGTGTACACTCGGCAAACTTCGTAGTTCCGAGCCGCTTTGAGCCTTCGTGTTCACTCGGCAAACTTCGTAGCTCCGCCCCCAATCCTCCGGCAATGTGAGAACAGGCTCACCCCATAAATCAACTATCTATAGATTGATAACTCCGCCCTCTTTCCATACGTTAGGTTTGGTCAAGATTTAACCTTAGATCTGGCAAATTTATAGACACCACGCATCGCTGACGTCACACTACACCATCGACAAAGGATAGAAGAAATTTAAAAAAAGGCGCAACCATAGACAATATAATTCTGCTTCGGAACCTACCTAAAACCCAATTCATTAGCTTAATGCTTGGTCCACACCGAGGCCAACCTTCCAACTTCAAACGTTTGGACGATCGTGTGGAGGGGTAGTTCGTGCGTTGGAAGTTCGGGTTGGAAGGTTGGTGTATGAGTTGGCCTGGGATCGCCTTCGAGGCGATCGCTACGGCCAACTCTATGGCCAACCCGAACTTCCAACGCACGAACTACCCCTCCACACATCTCTGCAATCATAACAAAAGTGACATTTGCGTATAAGTGACGTTTACGTATTATCTTTTTCGCGCCAATCCGATAACACATAATGGCAGAGTGGAGTAACGATTCAATATTGTTGTGTTTGGAACTGTATGAAGCAGAACCAGTGCTATGGAACCCAAAGCATCGTCTGCATAAAAATAATGTTTTATTAAATGATGCTTGGTTGAAAATCGCGGCTACTATGAATAAGGAAGTGGGTGATTTAAAAAAAAAAAAAGAATCGTTAATGGCGGCATTCCGCAAACATGCCAAGAAGAAGAAAGACTCTTTGGCTTCAGGTGCTGGCATTAATGATGTGTATCAACCCTCGTGGTTTGCGTTCTCCTACATGGAACGATTTTTACATTCAGTTTACGAACCTGAAATCACAATTCACACAGAGGGAAATGAAGTAAGTAGAATCATTTGTTATATGTTCATTTATTAATAGCTTCAGAGGGTTACTATAATATTACAATCATGTGTACCTTGGATATACAAAAATACACATAATAAATATAAGTATTTTCTAAGTTTGCAAATTGTTCCTCTCAGAAAAGTATTCAGCAAAAGCTAGCCTAGTCTGTACTGCATTGTTGGGTGGTCGACGAGCCACAGAAGGAAGAGGTACAAATCCAGTACATCCTTCTGGATCATTCCGCCATGTCCCGGGGTGAACTATTACTCCATCAACTACTGTATCAAATGATCCCTGGGGAGTGTAACTATGGCGGGAAGTCGTACTATTTCTCAAGAAATTGTGAAGCCTAACGCAGGTCATTGTAATTAAAGAAGTCTTTTCAACATCAAGTGCTATTGGTTTCCTAAAAACTCTAAAAACAGCACTCATGATTCCAAAAACATTTTCCACTTTCACCCGTGCTCGCGAAAGTTCTTCATTAAATATACGCTGTGGGGTACCAAACTCATGGTTTCCTGGGAATGGTTTCATTACGTGTGTACTGAGAGGAAATGCCCCATCAGCTACAAACACGTAAGGCATTTCAATATTCCCTCCAGGTAGTGGATCAGGAGTTGGAAAATTTAACGTGTTCAAACACATCTTTTGCCACAGCGTACTTTGCCTGTAAACTCAACCATCACTTATACGACCCTGGCAGCCTACATCAGCATACATAAAACAGTAATTGCTGTCTACCAATGCTAATAACACAACACTAAAAGTTTTTTATAGTTGAAATATTGAAAACCGCTATTAGCGGGACTTTGCATCACAATATGCTTCCCATCCATGGCTCCTAAACAATGCGGAAAACTAAAATTGTTTTTTACCAGCCATTGCTCAGCAGTTGCAGGCATCTGCAACAAAAAAGTAAATTAATTAAGTTTCTTTTTAATTTCAGGACAATGAAGCACTATACAGCATTGATGAAGAGTTTTCGGATGACAATCCTAGCAATGTAAACCACAGCACACCAAACCCACAATGGAGCCGTCTTCGGGAGTCACGACGTCGGCGCTCACAAAATCCGCCCGAACTGCAAGACGCCCAAGTCCCAAGTTCCGGAAGTCACATTATTCCTTCCATGGGCAAACCAAGAATTAATTTATCTCCAAATCCAAAGCACATAAAAATCCAACAAAGAATTCCACGTTTACCTGTAAATCAAAACTTACCAAATAGTAAACGCATAAACATCACAAAGACTGAAAAAATTCCAGTACTTCGCTATAAAGCTATATCAGACACAGATTTGAATGATATTTTAAATATACCATGTTCACCCCAGTCTTCACAGGCCGTTCCAGCACGATTCTGTATCCAATCTCAAGAAGAATGTTTATCCGACGAGGAATTATAGATTCATATCAGTATAGTATGTACATATTATATTAAGCCTAATTTTGTGTCTACTCTTCAAATGATATTGTATATTGTAACTAACTAAGCATCCCGCTGCTTCTAAGCAGGGGTAGGCAGAGAGGACGGACTGCCAAACAACTCGGTCTTGGCACACACCCCTTGCCTCGTTTACATTCATACATGCTATTCTATTATTCTGACTCTTGACATAGTCCGACTCATGTATCTGATTCACTTGGTCGTGCCATGTCTTCCTCGGGCATCCCCGATTTCTTCTACCATTCACATTTGCGTCATCTATTCTTCTTACACTACTTTCTTCGTTCATTCACTCTACGTGATACATGATTTTACCACACTTACGCCACAGGGATCTCATTTATATTGTATCTATTGTACATAAACAAATTTTATTCATGTGAAAGTCTTCGTTGATCTTAAAAAGTTAAGTTTATAGTAAATAGTTTTTATTTCTTTTGAACAGAGTGGGTATCTAATATTTTTTAATGTGAATATTGTTTTGAGAGGTATCAATGCCTATTCCTAATTAATGTTTTCTGTCTTTTCAATTTCTAAACAAGAGTAGTTGTCAATGTTTTCAGAACACAGGTGGATTTCCCTTTTTATTTTATACTACATGGGTATGTGATGTGAATTTTATTTTAGTAATGTTCAGTGTGTGTGTTTCATCAAGCCATTTTTTAAACATGTTTATTCATTTTCAGCTTTCAAATGTGCTGTTTTCCAGTCATTACGTTCAATGTTCTTTTTTGTTTTACTTTTAACTTTATTTTACTTATATAGTGTATTATTTAAAAAGAAAATTAATATCTTACATGTGTATGTATCAAAAAGTTACAACGAATAAAAATAAAGATTTTTTTCAAAATGAATCGGCCTTGTATATATTACCTGCGTACAAACTAGATAACATTCTCCTCATCTCTTGATAAAATTGAATATCTAGGAAAAAGTTTCTATTCACAATTGAATTTCCAATCACATGCAAATATAATTTAAAAAATCTGTTAATTTTTTGATTCCTTCTTTAGTAAAAGCCTCATGGGGGTACCACATGGGTATATACAATATAACATAATAAAATGAATAAATAAACTGTTGTTTTCACCTTTATTGTTTCCTTTAAAGCTTCATTTATTGCCAGACAAACTTCAGGTACAATTAGTGAAATCACTTGGCTTGATATTTTAAATAAAAAATGTAGACTTCTGTAACTGTCTCCAGTTGCCAGAAATCTTAAAGTCACAGCCAGGCGCACTTTGGCAGGTATTGACATTCTCCAGTTTGTGTCTTCTGTAGCTGTCTCCAGTTGCCAGAAATCTTAAAGTCACAGCCAGGCGCACTTTGGCAGGTATTGACATTCTCCAGTTTGTGTCTTCTTTTGAAATGGAAGGTCCTATTTTGTTTAATAAATATTCGAAATCAGTGAATGACATTCGACAGAAGTTTGAAAATTCTCCAGAGGGTTCTGCTAGCAGTTCTGAAAAGTTTTGCTCCATGGTTTCCCTGTAAACATTTTAACAGATTTTTTAGTTCCGAGGCAAATAACACTGACCCATTAAACAACAATTTTGGGAGGTATTCTTCACAGACCTCAAACTCCCATAAAGTCTTTTGGGAAAATATGTCTCCCAGACTGACAGTCTCATAAAAGTTATGTTATCTCATTTTGTATTACAGTGAGAAATATGTTTAGAACAGCGTAAGAAAGAGAATACATCTTTATGTATATTTACACACTAACTTCAAATAATATTTACTGGGTTAGCTGTAAGAAATAGGATGTATTTTGTGTTTATTTTGAATTATTTTAGTTTAAAAAAGCCCTCTCAGTTTATATATTTTTATATAGACTTTTAGAGTCTATATAAAAATGAAATTTATCATAGACTCTCTCGAAAACTTTGAAATAATTTAAACAGCATTTAGCATTAGTAAAATATTTGATATGATTTGCAATTTTTTAAATAATTTTATATAAAACGAACAAAGTGAAGTGACAATAACTTTTATAATACCTTTGTCTAATTAAATATGTTTTTTAGTTTAGTATAAAGTAGTAATTACAGTCTACTCGGTAAGTAAGCTACTTTCAAAACTGTATCGAAGTTTTTATTATAAATTATAGTTTTTTAGTTGCATAATATGTTATTGTTATACTAAAATCAGAAACAGTACTTCATCTGCTTTCAATGACAGTATTTTATTTAGAAGTATTTTCAAAACATTTATCTGGAATCGAATGTAAAGCGTTTTTCCGACATTTCTGACAGTTCACTTGAGCAAAACGTCACAGGATTTAGAGGTTAAAATTAATGTTTCAACCTGAATATACAGATTTATTGTACCTTGTTCTGTTACGATGGATAGCTAGCATCCACCATCTTCGTTTCCGGCATTTTTTATATTTTTTTGCGTCTTTTATTTACCTCTACATAGTAATTATAGGCCGTGATAAAATACAGGGTAGCAGCAGCCATTACTTCGACGTCCGCCATTTTGGTTTGGAGCTCGGACTCGGGTTCGTTCAAACGTTCGGAGTTGGAGGGTTGGCAGCAGTTTCTCTAGGTGGCGACCACACGATCGAACTAAGTTCGGAGTTGGAAGGTTGGCGTTGGTGTGGAAGAGCCATATCAGTATAATAAAACTAGCTGTTGAAAATAATAGTTAGCAACACTACGTGAGTTATTTAATTATTAATTATCGCAACGGCAACACCAAACGACAAACGTCGAACAGCGGTATTATCGAAACTTATGGTGCTGCCACACGCGAAGCTCACATCAACAGATAATATAAAGCACAATAGCGCTCGCCATACAATCCCATACAGACCCGACACACGTCAAAAGATAACGCGCTATAAGTGTGGTTCTGAACTTCGCTAACCGAATTTATTTTACGTATCCGCTCCCGAAGCGATATTTGAAAAGTTATGCGTCCCCCTCTCCGCCGTAAAAGGGAGAGGGGGTTATTTTAATTACGGAGCTACCAACTAAGTTCCGTGTTCCCTTAGTAAAGTTGTCACTTTGACAGATGAAATTATGTTCCTCGGCCGCTCTCGAATTCAACTGACCCCCTCTCCTACCATAGGAAGAAATATTTGATAGCGTCGTGTGTCGGTAGAAAAGATGATGCGCTGTACATTAACTTTTGATGTGAGCTTTGCGTGTGGCAGCAGCTTTATGGTCACATGTCAGATGCATGCATAAATAAACCACTCTCGATGCATGTCAGTCAGTTAATGTGAGTGGTGTATTTATGCAGTTAATGTTCGGCGTCACCGTCTCCTGTGCTTTCTTGTGGCCAGTAATAATCATTGCTCCGTCTGTCTAACGTAATTTTGTATGAATTATGGTGTTAAATTTGTGTCACTTGTGATTATTACAATAATCACCACATTCAAAGCAAAGTTTTTTTTAATTTTAGAGCTTCTACTTTTCTCGTGACGTTTCTTCAACGCCTGGAAGTGACCGCTGCGCTTTGCTTTTACATAAGTAGATTCTATTTATATGGACTCTAACACCTAAACTCCTTAATTGGTGCTTGTTTATTGTGAGAATATATCGCTAATAACTTAATCGATCAGATTTTACAGCATTTGTGTTATAACATACTGAGCTACCCAAGGCGGAACATGTAAACGCGCGTCGTGACATATGACAGTTCATTATCTTGTTCATTTTTGATTTACGGCCGCTGTCAAACAATAAAACCAATCGATTTTTAAGTTTGTCTAATCTTAAACCTGAGTGAAATAGTTTACCAGACTCCATTTAGTAAAAATCATTACTACAACATCATTTGTTAGGCATTTACATTCAATGTAAGAAATATTCGTCAGCAAATACGTTTTATTTTTCATCCTTAAATTCATAAACCATTAAAACATATGACTTTAGTCAAACATTCTAAGTAAAACAAGGCTGTCTATAATATCAAAAGTAATTGTTTTTAATATGAAAATTAAGTTAGAAATGAGTCTTATATTTGTTAATTACTTCTTTCATATCTTAATTTATGGTGACACAATTGTCAACATAAATCGTGACAACCATTAACTAGGTCTACCTAGTTAATGGTTGGTAGTTAATATATTTTGTATATTTTTTAAATGCTTTTGCAAATTCCGTATTATTTTTGAAAGAGGAGAGTACTCATATGATGAAGTTGAACAAACTTTAAACATTTCTTCTTTGGAGAAACGTAGAAGGGACACTGATCTGATTTGCATATTTAAGATTATCAATGGTATTACAGACTCACCTGCTTTGTTGCAACTTATCCAATTCAACATCCCTTCCCGTAGACTCCGAAATAATGAATTGCTGTTCGTCAATCAACATTCTACCAATTATGGATACCATTCTCCTTTGTCCAGAATGTCGAGACTTGTCAACTCACTGTCAAGTCAAAGCATTGAATTTTGTGGTATATGCCTAAATGACTTTCGACAGTCAATACGCAATGTCTAATTTCTAATGCCCTTTGAACCATCTTCATGCTTTGACTTATTATTATATCCCATTCTTACTTTTATATTATTATTGTCATTATTATTGTCTTCGCTCCTCATTTATATATGCTCTCCTTTCACTGTCATCTCTGTTTATAAAACTTATTCGTGTAATTAATATGTTGTTAATGGACTATTTGTCCGTAAATAAATAAATAAATAAATAAATAAATAAATTATGTTTTTAGTCGACTAGAGTTTTATTTTCATCTTAACATTATATAAAATGTATGTGTAGATAGGTTTTGTTACAGGTCTTGTTTATTTTCAGCTGATACAATTATCACAAATCAGGACGCTATCACATCAGTGCCATGGATCTTCCCAACCCAGAGACTGTTTCCATCAAGACTGAACCATGGTCACAGGAAGAAGGCTCAGGTGAAATGACGTATACCGATATACAAATCGATCTTCAAGATGTGAAGAAGGAATGTTTGCAGTATGCTGAGAGTTTTCAGCCAACTAGTAAGATGCATTGAGTATATCACAAATATGTTTTAGATCTTTACTTTTGATTTTACATTCGTTCTTTTCCATCGGTTCTTTTGATTTTAGAATACCGTAGAAGAGATTGAAATATATTTTGTACATACGATAATATAAAACATATTTCGAATACTGACAAAAAAAAATATTTGTTCTTTGTGCAACAAATGAAATCAACGAAATTAAATATGTTAGTACTTAGCATTGTAATATACCTTTCCTTTATTTATTCCTACCCACAAAATTATATCTTTTCCACCTACTTATCTTAAGTCGACTACAATCAATCTAGTAAATGTGTGAAAGTATTCAGTTGATACTCACAATTCATCCTGTTAACACCTTAACGTGTTCGATTACGGAGCCCCCTGTTTGACCGTGTCGGAACTGTAAAACCAATATGAACTCGCGTGTTTGTGGTGGTAAAGAATGGAATTGTAATGAACCAGGGCAATTAAGAAATCGAGAGAAGATATACTTTAAGTCGGCATTCCGGATTTTCCCCTCCTTTCTGCTTTGCGACAGTACCTCTTGCACGTCCTCAACAAAATATATGAACCTAATTCCACAATAAAGACAATTATAACCTATACGTTCACTAAATAATTAATCGTGTAACTATTCCTTTTCTCTCGTGTCCGAGATAAATGAAGTACGTATGCAAAGTGAGTTAATGGCGAATGTAAAGAAGTCCAAAGTTACGGTGTTTGAAAAAGAGAGTTGGAAAACAGTGTGCAATATAGTTGTGAATTATATTTTTTCTGAGCAAGTGGATAAGTTTGGAGAACTGAACGTGGTCGGCACTAATTAAAAAATATCCAAAATGGCGCATCTAGTAGTTCATAATGCAGTGCTGATACCAACCCTGATGTATAGAAGTGAGGCATGGAACTGGCAGAGGAAGGATGAAGTAGACTAAATGCTCTAGAGTTGAGATCGCTGAGGCGCATGTGTGTTGAAACTTTGCAGTCAGCCTTACCAAGTGACTATTACACTCACATAGTTAAGATTCAGAACGGGATTCTTATATGATTTACGCATGGACAGCGGATGAACTAAGAAATGAGTATAAGGTAAATATATGACGTGGAAGTGAATTGTAGAAGTCGGTAACGTCTGAGGAAGGCATGGCATGATGAAGCGAGCACAATATTTTATATAGTTTGCGAGGAAGTTTTTGTATTTTGAAGCTCTTGGTCTGAAACAAGAATTTTGAATTGTACTAATAACACGGGGTGTCCTCGTAAGAAGGGAATTATTTCCTCAGCTAGCTTCTGCAGATGATTCCACAACTAAATATATTCGGAAAATGAAACGCTCTGTTAATTATAATAGGCTGATTATTAATACTGTAATAATATGTATATTAAACATTTAATATCACCGACCAACGACGATATTTTTTTATATCAGCACCTCTTTGCATATATTATCAAAGTATTATTGTTTTGTTATTCCAGGTACTATAAATGTAGAGAATGAACCGATCACGGCAGAACTAGGACCTCAAGAAGAAGATGGAGTTGGAATTCCTTATACGATGATAGACATAGACCTGCCGGATATTAAAAAGGATTGCTTAGAGCGCACTGAAAGAGCTGCAGGTAAAATGTATCTGTATTTGTCTGAATTTTTTCATTAATTTTCTCATTTTGGTATAGAATATACGTATTGAGCTTTCTCTGCTATTTTTTTCAGAAATGATAACGGACGTGAAGACAAATCCAGGAGAAAAACCTCATTCATGTACACACTGTAACTACTCATGCTCACGCAAATCACAATTAACAGTGCACTTACGCACCCATACTGGAGAAAAACCTCATTCATGTACACACTGTAACTACTCATGCTCACGCAAATCACAATTAACAGTGCATTTACGCACCCATACTGGAGAAAAACCATATTCGTGTTCTCATTGTAACTACTCCTGCTCAATAAAATCACATTTAATAGTGCACTTACGCACCCATACTGGAGAAAAACCTTATTCGTGTTCTCATTGTAACTACTGCTTCTCAAGAAAATCATATTTAACAGTGCATTTACGCACCCATACTGGAGAAAAACCATATTCGTGTTCTCATTGTAACTACTCCTGCTCAATAAAATCACATTTAATAGTGCACTTACGCACCCATACTGGAGAAAAACCTTATTCGTGTTCTCATTGTAACTACTGCTGCTCAACAAATTCATATTTAACAGTGCATTTACGCACCCATACTGGAGAAAAACCATATTCGTGTTCTCATTGTAACTACTCCTGCTCAATAAAATCATATTTAATAGTGCACTTACGCACACATACTGGAGAAAAACCTTATTCGTGTTCTCATTGTAACTACTCCTGCACAAAAAAATCATATTTAACAGTGCACCTACGCTCCCATACTGGAGAAAAACCTTATCCGTGTTCTCATTGTAACTACTGCTGCTCAACAAAATCATGTTTAACAGTGCATTTACGCACACATACTTAAGAAAAACCATCTTCGTGTTCTCATTGTAACTTCTCCTGCTCAGAAAAATCAGGTTTAAGAGTACACTTACGCACCCATACTTGAGAAAAACCTTATACATATTCCCTTTGTCACTACTCCTGTTCACGCAAGTCAAATTTAATAGTGCACTTACGCAACCATACTGGAGAAATTTTTTTTTCGCGTTCCCATTGTAATTACTCTTGTTAAGTCAAATTAAGTTGTACATACTCATTTTCAGACAAATTAAGTTCAACATGGCACTTTCTCACCCATACCGGAGAAAATCCTTTTTTTATGATTCCATAGTCGTTACTCCAGCTCAAGCAGTTCAGCGTTAACAGGGCATTGTTACTACTCGTGCTCTTAAAAAACATATTTAACCCTGCAGTTACGCACCCATACTGGAGAAAAACCTTAATCGTGTTTCCATTGTAACAACTAATGTTCAAACAAATTTAGTTTAACACGGCACTATAAGTGCCGTGTTAAATTAAAATATATACATTCATACTTGAGAAAAACATTTCGTGTTCACCAAAGAGAAAAGCATAGTTTAAAAAAGTTACCTTATCTAAAAAAATAAACATTCGTTTGATTTTATTGAAACCAAACTTTTTGACCTTTTTTTTATTTGGTACAATATTTTTTACATTTCAAAGTTTTCCAGTAATGATGGCCTCACTGGGTGGCTTGCCCGTGCTGAGGCCTTCATTTTATAATATGAAAATATAATCTACATAATACATTTAAAGAGAAAGTAATACATTTAAAATATAATCTTGTGTGTTTGTGAGTGATGTGTGTTTATATTGGTTTTGTGTGTTACGTGTAGGTTTTATTTTTATTTTATGCTATGACATTTTGGTAATATTGTATTTTTTGTTCTTTAATCCATTTTGTAATTATGTGTGTGAATTTATTTTCCTCAATTTTAATTTCAAGTTTTACACTGTTGAAAGCTTTTATAGCATGGTATTGGTAGTGTCTTTGTCCAAAGATTGAATTTACTGTCGGAGTTTTTATGTTTTCTTTGTACGCTTGTCTAACTGGTCTGTTATTTTGTGTATGTTGACATTTTTTTGTCAAATATGTAGTTTAGTAGTGTTTTAACGTATAATTGGCGTATATCTAGTACGTCACAGCTGTTGAATATTTGGTCTGTATCAGTCGGTCTATGTTTTTTTAGTATTACCTTTAAGATCGTTTTCTGTGCGGTTTTTATGTAATTGATAGCCGAGTTTGTTGCTCCTCCCCAAGCAATAATTCCATATTCTATTATTGATTGGCAAAGTGCAAAATATATTGTTTTCAATTGTTTTATTTTATATAGGTATGTTTAGGAAAATGTGTATTGTTTTGAGAAGTTTATTTGTGATTTATATCACAACTGTCTCCCTCTGCCTCTTTCGTTTGTCCATCGCCGGCCCGCGTGTCACAATACCTTCCCACCAGGGGGTATAACCAAAACCTCATAGATCAGAAGAGGTTGTGATCTAGAAGGTTTTTGTGTAACTCCTATCGAACATTGTAACGTCACATTGTTTCCCAACTCTATCCATCAATGAAAAACTTTGAAAGTCTATGTAATAAACTATCAGAGTTTTTCATTGGTGCATTGCATAATAAGTAGGGTCCGAATGAAAATAGTACTGTCTATATATTAGCATATCTATGGTTTTTTAGGACCAATTTGTTTTATAGGCTGCCTTTACACTTGTAAGTTTTTTCCTGTAAGTTGCTCACGTAAGCGACTTACGACAAATTTACCAATGTAAACGACACCATAAGTCACTTACCGTAATTTATACTAAGTTACAGAAGTTTTTTTAACGTAAGTTTTTGACATGAGTGAATGTGAGAGAGAATGAGAATCAAGAATGTGAATGACGCAAGATGTGTGTGCCAAGACCGAGTTGTTTGGCGGTCCGTCCTCTCAGCCTACCCCTGCGGGGAAACGGTGTGATGGTTAGTTAGTTAGTTAGAAAAATTAATGGTGACTGTTCGATTTTTGGCGTCAGGTAATGTTTTCTATGTATTCTTATATTGCACTTTTGTATGAATTCATTGGAGATATTAATTTGTTGTGAAGTTTGATAGCTGATCCATCAGTTCGTGAAGTCGAATACTGTAGCGATAAATCGCCTTCGTTGGCAACACTGGTACTAATTTGATTGATGAGAGCAATTCTGTCCTTGAACCATCGATTTTTAATTTTTGTTTTCTTCGGTTTTTTTTAATTATGTTGTCAAAATGGTGAGTCTCATATTATAATATATTTGTGTACTGAAGAACTCCTGAAAAAGCTAGAGGTTATTCAAAACAGCTATGATATGCATTCTATGGAAAGACTTATATAAAAAAGAAATTTGGCATCAAATGAAAATAGAATGCGATTACCACGTATGTAAAAACTTACTGATAAACAATTGTAGTGACAGATTTGCTTAACGCAGTGGTTGTCAAAACGTTCACTGTGGCGCCATGGGGCGGGGGGGTCGGCTTCCTCCCAGTGGTGTTGTGAATTATTACAAAATTTTCAATTTTCTTATGACTTTTTTCTCTAATATACCTACATCCCAATACCTTATTTCCCGATGTCACCACGAGTTTTAGATATCACGTAAGTTATTTTTATACCTTTTTAACAATATAGTGACGGATGCAGAATTATATGTATTCCTTATTAAATTGACTGCATAGTTTAGGAAATTAGTCCTGTGTTAACATCGCAGATATTAAAAGTCTATCAATGATAATTTTTTATTTAAAAAAAAACATTGACTATTTTTTTAATTAAAAATTTACACAATTTTTTTGAATTTGATATACTAATGATTTAAATGTTAAAGTGTTGCTTTTCGCCGACGATCTAAAGCTATTTAAATTTATGATAACTATATTAAATCGATGTTAAAATCAAAATATTGGTGCACACTTAATAAAACTTATCTTAAAACTAGGTGGCGTGTACCCGGCGTTGCTGAGGGTTATAACCAGAGATGTGCAAAATGAGTACCCGAAACCATTTGAAATGCAAAATGGAAATGGGTCAAAACTTTTCCATTTGAAAATGCAAAATGCAAAATGGTCTTTAGAAAAGCATTTCAAATGCAAAATGCATAATACCAATTTTCAAAATGCATTGAAAATGCAAAATGGTTTTTCAGGTCAAACAATCAAAATAATTATAGAATTTTTAAACAATTTTGTCATTTAATAATGGACATTAATGTAGAACAAACATATTACATGATGGTAAATCCAAAAAAACCACGACTACAGATTATGAAACCACAAAAAATTTTCGCGGGACTAATGTTGCCAACATAAAAACATAGAAACTGCTATCTAACATTTAATATTACAGCGTCACGGCCCCATATTCAGTGTTTGAATCAGTATTTTTTGTAATGGTATCACTCAATTGCCAGGGCTTCTACCAGGGAGCAACTTGACAAATGTAAATTATCTCTCATAGCGAGGTTGAGGACCGACTGATATTTGGGGCTTATGAAAAAAAAGATGAGAGGAGATAGTAGGAAGAATGTTGCAAAAAAGCTTTTAAAATGGAAAATGCATTGAGAAAAGCATTTAAAATGCAAAATGGAAAATACCCATTTTGCATTTTGCATTTCCATTTGAAATGGATTTAAATGAAATAAAGCACATCTCTGGTTATAACATTAGAAGATAGATAAGATATACCATCACGGACTTTTCTGTAGACCTTTTCAAGATATCGGTACTATTCCATTGCTTTGATGTATCTCATAAGGTTTAGCCAGCGTTAGCAATGTGAGCGCCAGGACATATTTTCTTTACGACTTGAATAAAAAACATCGTCTTTTCTCTACTTTCTACAAATAAATATGCATGCATCATTTACATAAACCTTTTGGGGAAAAAAATCTCTAAATGATAGTGAAAACACTATCAAAATAACGGATTTTAGCGTGGTTTAGAAGAACCAAGTGCAAAAACATTCACAGATAGCGACTTTTTTTATAGTATTTAGAGATTAATAAACTCCATGTAATAAGATTATTCAGAATCAATAGAACATTAATGATGTTTCCCCCTCTCCTGTCAATGAGCTTAATGATCTTACCATTATTTTTTATTCGAATTTTTAATATATATTTTTTTTTCTTGCTAAGGCAATCCCGATGAGTTACAAAACTCATTTTAGGTCGGGAGGAAATTACAATACATAAGTCGGAACAGAATACAAAAGAAGAATACATACATAATTTCACTTTCTTTCTCACATCAATACAGTAACATATGAAGGATGCTGAAAAGGCTTTCCTTTATTCTCCGTAATGGCGGACTTAAAATAATATATCAACATTAAGAATCTTATATTCTTCCTCGCTTCGAAGTCAAGTCGAATATAATACTTTTATCTGGTCCCTCTCACTTTATGGAATTATAGACAGTCCTGATTTACTGAGCCTAATTGCCTTCAACAAAGCAACTAGTATTATTTTTAGTTGCAACAACGACATCAGGAACGAGTAATTTAGATTCGGTTGTACCTAGATTGAATGCAGTTGGCTTTATTTTCTCAGAAATTGTAGATGTGTTTAAGAAGGCTTTTTTAACCTCAATAATAACTATTATTTATATAAAAATAATACTATACTTCTAATTGGGTTATGATTATTAAAAAAAATCTAGCTTTGCTTCATGATTACTGTTCCACTTAACTATTATATATATCACATGTTTGTAAATAAAATAAAATACTTAAACCTATATTCTAAATCTTGATTCTTTACAGTCCTTGATATTTTGTTACCACAATCTGCATTATATTTTGTCTTGTTAAAATTCTTGTGAATAAATAAAAAATAAATAATATCTTCAGTAAATCGCATTTGTAGTTTTTTGAAGACATCTGATTTTTTGTATGCCAAATAATTTTATGATCAACTTTTCGAATTCCGCTGCATCGAGCCACCGCCCCGGGAACCATTTATTGGATAACCAACAACCCTGCCATAGGTCTGGTTTGGTGACTTAACTGGGGTGCCCAGGCTCGTAGGGTGAGGTTTGTCTAGGTCTTGGCGGCAAGTGCGTTTGCCTACCTGTTGCGTGGTGGGCTGGATAGGGAGAGGCCGTTTAAGGGAGACCCTTTGGCCTCTCCAGTCAGACTCTCTCGACCCATCGCCTTGTACCACAGATCTCCAGATTCCTACTCACCCCTGATATCATTTTCCTTCCCCGTACTTAATGATACAGTCCCTGAGGGATTTTTTCATCAGTACTTCCTGTGTGGAAGCACTGATGAAAAAAAGAGTCTCGCTTTCCTCCGAAAGTGAGGACTTCTGCCTATCAGAACGCGCCAATAAACAGAGCGACTCAACTGCTTAACGATTCTGCATTAGCTATCGACATTTTCAATGTCACCTACAGACAATTCAGTAACTATCTTTTAACACATGTCACAAAATAGTAAAACTGCCTCTGTAAACTTTTTAATTTGTAATCTTCTCCATGATATATTGGTGTATAACCGTTTTATGGAGAACATGAAAAAATAAATATAAATAATGGGTCGTTACAGTAATTGGCAAAGAGTCATATAAATCTTTTTTTTTACTGAGCACATTCCTGGTGGTGTTCTGGCATTGAGCCGACAGAGGAATGATGTAAGTCGACCGAACACTGTAGAAATGAGATCCCCCTATGTATGTACGACCGTGATACAAATAATAATGTGAAGTTCCGGAAATACGACAAAGCTGATGTGAGCATAGCGAAAAGATGGAGAAACGGACGCTTCGATGGTTTGGACATGTAGAGCGGATTAACGGAGAGGAAGTGAATGATATAAGAAGTCAGGGACATTCGAGGAAGACAATATGGCACATTAAGTGAATCAAAAACTTGCGTTGGGACATGGGACATGTCAAGAGTCAAAATACCAGAAGGGTATATTATATGCAGAGATGTGCAAAATGGGTACCCAAAACCATTTGAAATGCAAAATGGAAATGGGTCAAAACTTTTCCATTTGAAAATGCAAAATGCAAAATGGTTTATAGAAAAGCATTTCAAATACAAAATGCAAAATAACTATTTTAAAAATGCATTGAAAATGCAAAATGGTTTCTCAGGTCAAACAATTAAAATAATTATAGAATTTTTAAACATTTTTGTCATTTAATAATGGAAATCAATGTAGAACAAACATATTACATGATGGTAAATCCAAAAACACCACGACTACAGATTATGAAACCACAACAAATTTGCGCAGGACTAATGTTGCCAACGTAAAAACATAGAAACTGCTATCTAACATTTAATATTACAGCGTCATGGCCCCATGTTCAGTATTTGAATCAGTATTTTTTGTAATGGTATCACTCAATTGCCAGGGCTCCTACCAGGGAGCAACTTGACAAATGAAAATTATCTCTCATAGCGAGGTTGAGGACCGACTGATATTTGGGGCTTATGAAAAAAAGATGAGTGGAGGTAGTAGGAAGAATGTTGCAAAAAAGCATTTAAAATGGAAAATGCATCGAGAAAAGCATTTAAAATGCAAAATGGAAAATACCCATTTTGCATTTCCATTTGAAATGGATTTATTTGAAATAAAGCACATCTCTGATTATATGAGATGATGCACGATGTGAATGAAGCAAGAAGTGTGTGCCAAAACAGAGCTGTGTGGCAGTTCAAACTCTCTGCCCACCCCTGTGAAATTCTGCGTGATGGTTATTTAGTTAGTTAACCAATTAATAATCAAATATTTTAAAGTTTTAGGATCTGGAGATAACAAAAGCTAAATTCTTTTCCCGCGCCATTTACAGTCCCATAGAACAAACTAAATCCACAGCCATTCAAAGATATAAAACGGAGCCTTCTTTGATGCCAATGAACAATTTTAATACAACCTGATATTTATTAATAACAAGAAAACGATTTCATATAAAAAGGGTCTAAAACTTATTTTATATAATAATAAAACAATAGGTTCTCACACAGATTCTTTGCTTGCATATAGTATGCTTCAACTTGTCCAGTGAAATTTTATAAAGTTAATAATAATGTAATACAAATAAAATTGAATTATTTCATACATTTATTCGAACTTGTTTCTTTTTGCTAATAGCAATAAGTAGGCGTAAGCAAGACAAAGGACTGTTTCTAAATGACGTTTCGGAAGGGCATCACTGTTGGAAGTGTAAATATATATATGCACCAATACACACAATTCGAAGTATCAAAAATAACAGATGATGGTCATTATTTCATACAATTATAAACACAAGTACACACGAATATAATCAGAAAATAATACGATAAATTATTTGTTTGCCCCCGTACATACTCAATACGAAAAAATAGTTTTTTCCGTGTAACTCTATTCTTTCATGCTAGGTATATAAATAAATTGTTGTATCGGTGATTCAATCCAATATTGTATTTGTATGCATGCTTGAAAGAATTGAGTTTTTATACGGACAAAACTATTTTTTCATATTCATTTTGCGTATGTACCGGCGCAAACAAATAATTCATCCTAATGCTTAAAAATAATTAAATTAGCGCCATCTATAAATCATTTTCTAACAAATTGTTTTTTCTTATCTAAAATTTTTGTAACTCTCGAAGATACATTTCATTATTCTTATATTCAGAATTATTCCTCTTTCCTTCAGAAATTACATAATTTGGTTCACTTATCTAAAGATTTGACAGTTTTTTTTTCAATTTTGTTTATTCGAATCTCCGTTTTGAGGTCTTCGAGGAGGTTGACCTATCATTATTTTACCGCATTCAGTCTTTACTGTATTCTTGGATATAATTTATTATCTTGTCTTTTATTTACAGAGCTTCGTGTGTTTTGTCCATTTTGTATTTTGTAGATTGACAGGCATAATATGTTATGTACGTACTAATTGGAAATTACCTTTCTTTAACATTACCTGGTAAAGATTCCATGGTTGTGCTTAGACCGTCCAACTATGAAGATATTCCTGTTTTAGGACAGTTACATTTAGATGTATTGTTATTAAAATAAATTTAAAAAATAACTCTGATAAAAAATGAGACAGAAAACAAAATTAAGTGTAATACAGAAAGAACCAACAATGAAATCATACAAATGCAAAATTTAAGCTAAGCGCCATCGCAATTAACAAGAACCCTCATACTCTATTATTATTTTATGAAAGGGACAATTTTATCGGAAATTGTGCAAACAGATATAAATAATAAACAATAAATTTTATATTTCAATACGTTTTTATTTCGAAAAAAGGATAACATAAGTATTTAGCTTAAATGTAAAAATAACTAAAACATCACTACAAATGATATGTATATAAGAAGTGCATACACAGTACACAAGACTATATTCATTTCAATACTTGAAATAACTATAATTTTTTTCTCCCCTTTAAATAAAACTACTATGACTAGGTATATTTCTACAATAAATAACATTCTTACTTTAATTACTACTTTTTTAGATATATGTAGTTACAATTAACCCAAGAGTAGGTAGGAATACTATTTAAGTTTATTAATCATTTAAATTATATATTTGTTACCTTAAAGTTATATAAAATACGTTATTTATAAAACACGTACCCTGTATAGTGTTGTAATTAGCTTTAATAACTATCTGTATATGTTGTGGGGGCAAGAACTGTCTGCCAGCCTAAAATAATATTTTAATACGGAAACACTGTTTCACGGATGGCAACCCGACGTGAAACAGAGCTCGCTGCCAATTCATTACCGACGAGCATTCCTGTTTCTCCGATCTGACTTGGCGGTCGACATTTCTTGATTCCTACTAAATCCTTCTGATATTCAAATCGTGTAATAGTGTAACGTGTTTGCAATAAACTTAAATTATCAACTACATCTGTTTCACTTTATCATAACCTACACTATACACATTTATTGGCCGTTATACAGGTAAGTACTACACTTAGCCAAATTGGTGACCCTTCGACTCAGAACAATATACCGACTTTAGTATTTTAAAATCATTTTGCATCATTCCGTCACTGCCAAGGATCAGAAAAGAGAAACAGCAATCCCGGGCAAGATCAGTAAGTAAAATCCAATTCATATATCTCTTACAAATCAATTTTTTAATATAAATGCTAGTAAATGTCCCGGTAATTTAAGGAAATATACACGTGGTATAGTTCCCATCAATACCCTATTTTGTCAATCAATCCCTAGCTTGAAATGTTTTACTATTTTTATGAAAATTAAGTGCGTGTTAAAATTAATTTCAGTGAGAAAGATCCTGAAATCAGGCTGTCAACAACGTGGCTAACCATGGCATCATAATCTTGCGATGAATTACAACCTACCCACTACAACCCACAACGGCAGCATCTACTCCCCGGACAAGGAAGATGACGCAACAATCCACGTGGACAACCTGCAGTTGAACAAGCCAACCTACCCACATATCTCAATCAAGTAACCTATATCACGATTTCTTATTGCCATTTTGCAAAACAATGAATTGTTCAGCATACCTACATAATCATGTTTTAGATGTACATTATTGTAGTGATATTAAGGTTATTGTCCAATAATTGCCAAACCTTACTTTGAGGTAATTTAACATCATACTATTTTGTAATAACAAATTTAAATTATTATTGCACTATATAATAATAGCGCCATATTTGCATATCGGTATTTCACAATAACTTACGTGACGCGGTTTGCGTCTTCACTAAAATACAATACAAACGCGAACTCGCTAATAACTTGCTAAGATATCTGGTAGATGGAATAGATTCTTACACAGTATTCTCTAGTTTTTTTTTGGATTTTTTATGTCTTGCATAACGTATTACGTAACATATTATTGGAAATGATCTCATCGGAAGAAACAAACATACCCGTAACATATTATTGGAAATGACCTCATCGGAAGAAACAAACATACCTTCATCGTTTCAAGAACCTGCAACAATTTCACAAGAAAAGTCGAACAATATGGAAGACCAACGCGCAGGACATTCGGAAGCAAACATACATCATGTATTTTACCAACAAATACTAAAGCTTCCCCTTCAGATGAAACAAATCAAACCAGTCATCAATCAGCCGTCATCAATTAGAGAGAAACACAAGTAATAATCCGCGCATCTTCATCGCGCGAAGGACAATATTCCCGGCTCTGCTCATGGACTCCATCGGGACATCATTGTAGCGCCCAGGTCCCGGGAATCATCCCTGGCCAGCCTACATCGGATCTGAACGCCCTGGTTCCAGCAATCTGACCAGCGCTTCATCCATACATCGCGACCACCACGAGGACATGCAACACCCTCACTGGTCCAAACAACTCCCGCTCAATCGCCTGCAAGGTCAACCGTACCTTCGGCCTTTCCGTCAGCACTGGCGTACTTGAAGAACCACGTTCTTCCCCAGTGCCTGATCATCATCGAGTCCGGTCACCAGCGCCCGGCGTCGACACACTGACCCGCGCTTGACCAACTAACCGCAAAGCAAACCATCGCCCGCACCCGGAGAATTCTATATCTGTCACATCATCTCTCAGCACGACTACCGCGTATTACCCACAAGCAATAACCAGTTTAAAAGCATCTTTCATGGCAAGTGGTGAGCAAAACTGGATGGAAACCCTCCCACTTATATTACCAGCCTGAGATCTACTGTTCGTGAGGAATTGAAATGTTCGCCAGCCAAACTAACTAATGGAAGAACTCTAAGACTCCCTTGCGATAATCATACATCTGTTCCAGACCCACCTGAAGCAAAAACAACAACAAGATCAGGTCGTCAAGTCCATTTTCCAATAAGTTACGGTACATACTAATGCATAAAAGACACAACTTTTCTTACATATAAATTTTCTGCAACTCAGGATAGAAACATTGATTAAGAATCTACTCTTGCTATCGATTTATAAATTGAATTCCATATACCAACATTTATATTCTCTAAATTAATGTTACAAACATAATATTTAAGCGTTCAAGTTCTTGATGTAAACCTGACCTTTATATTACAATTACTTTGCAAATTACCACGTTTTTTACAATTTTATAAAAAACCTTATTACGATGAATACTTTCATCCTTTAAAACCCATGAAGTAATTCCATGTAATCGCACAAAGTTACCTAGCTAACTTTTAACTTACCATATTATAGTGCAAACTCATATACATATATTTTCTAGGATAATTATCCATTTCGCTATATGCGACAACTTCTGTATAAATCTTGTTTAGAAATAACTTACCACTATATGTGATGACTCTGTTATAAATATAAATGCTTTTAACCATGTTAAATCAAATGTACTGATCACGCATCTGATGTAACATGTCGTTGAGACCTATATGTATTATTATTAATTTTTTTACAGAATTGAACCATTGTCATTTGTTCGTAAGAAAACATAGCCATTTGATAATATTATCAATACAAACACATTCTACGAACATATGACAGTTGTTTTTTGTTATATTTTTAGTTATCTTGTAACCTCCAAAATAAAGATTTAGATTTATGTACTCACAGCCATGCTATTGCTAAATGTACTTTTACAAAAACATTTAAATATGTATTTTTTTTCTTGTTTTACACCTTTTTTCCATAACACGGATATAAATAATTTTATAATATAGAGACATTAATAGTCGTTTCACTTTGTTCAAAGATTGAAGAAACACTTATGTTCATACTTTATACATTGATATCATGTTCCTATATTATAAGACAAATTTGTAGTTATTTAAATATGTAATAAATAATATTTAGAATAATCAACTTTAAAATAACTCAATAATTGACAACTCATGCTCCGAACACTGTTTGTAGATGCATTATTAAAAATATATACAAATGGAAATAGATTCCTACTTTTTATTTTTATAATTAACTTATGCTTAATTTCATAACATGCTCCGACAACACTGTTCGTAGATGCATTACCATATAAAAAGGTTTAGATAAGTTAAATAATAACCACTTGTGTCAAATGTTGTAATACCATTTATTGTTTTCAAACATTAAAGTATTAAATGCACTCTGTTTGCAACTTTTGGTTTTGAAAATAAACACAAAAATATAAAATTTGTCGACGCAGTAAATGCTCCAATAAAAACATACAGTTCGTAGAGGCAGTACATGCTCCGAACATGTAATTATTTCAACATATTTTAAAAAGGATTTAACTTTCAAATAATGTATTATTAGTTATGTAGGAATTTGTTCATGCCAATGCGTTCACAAACATATAAATGTATTAGCCACAAAGTAACTTCACCATTTAAGATATATCTTTCTGAACGCATAGGCTTATGTTATTTTGCGATGACGTCACACATTGAATTTGTTTATATTATGTAACCGACGTCATGCAAATTTTGTGATATATTTTTTTTTAGAACCCCTAATTTTTTTTCTTTTATGTATCGTTAACACTGGGGGGAAGGTATGTGGGGGCAAGAACTGTCTACCAGCCTAAAATAATATTTTAATACGGAAACACTGTTTCACGGATGGCAACCCGACGTGAAACAGAGCTCGCTGCCAATTCATTACCGACGAGCATTCCTGTTTCTCCGATCTGACTTGGCGGTCGACATTTCTTGATTCCTACTAAATCCTTCTGATATTCAAATCGTGTAATAGTGTAACGTGTTTGCAATAAACTTAAATTATCAACTACATCTGTTTCACTTTATCATAACCTACACTATACACATTTATTGGCCGTTATACTGGTAAGCAACACCCATCGCCAAAATGTATTGAATCATATATATTTTATTCAATTAATTGTGTCTTCCTCGGGCGTCCTCTTATTCTTCTACCATTAATTTCCTGATCAATTTTTTCGTTATTTTCCTTTATTTGTTCATCCGCTCTTCATACCCAAACCACCAAACCTTCCCTTCAGGATCATAGGTATAACCGTGCTGGACTTTTACCGTGACCGCACTAGATTAATCTTCTTGGATTCGATTTGGCTCACGCCATGTCATTTAATAGTTTTAAATATGCTTCTTTGGAACATTCGTAACAAGAACACATTCTTTCATTACAAACCGGAACCCTAGAGGTATTTAATATTTTCCCTGAGTTTCCGCATTGATGCCACGGATCAAACACATTGCTTCCAGAATTCTTTTTCTTCTCAATGTTACAACTAGGTCTAGATATTTCCGATTTAACGCGAGATGCTTCCTCATCTGTAGACAAATTTAATTTGTAAAGCCACAGCTTTCTAGTATTTCTATCCCCCAAAACAAAAATGTAGCTCAGAATCAAGCCTTGAAGTAAAACATTTATGCAAAACAGATAGGCCATGAATACGTCATTTGAAAATAGCCCGAAAATCCATATTAGTCCGAATTGGTAGAAAAGGAAAGTGAACCTTCTGACGTCCCGAACGATTTTTTTCTCTCTTGAAATACTCGCATGCACGTCGCGCGAGGTGTCATAAATCGAATAAAGAATGCATAACAAAAGCACAGTATTCAGAATAATAAATATGAAGATAGGTAAAACAACTGCTAGCCAAAAACCGTATCCGCTCGGATAGCAAAAGTTATTACTTAAATTGTTTGTATAGCTGTCAGAATCAAAAGTCAGAAGAGGAATCATCGGTATCAAGGGAAACAGCCACCCAAAAGTTAGAGCAAGATACAGTATGGAGTTTTCAGAATATTTCATGGATTTGAATACGTTAACAATCTTTTGATAGTAAAAAAAGGCTATCACAAACATCCAAGAAAAGGTTGAAAGAACCGAGTAATGTAAAATAATTCCGGAGACAAAGCATGTGTTTGTGCATGAGTTTTTGTCATTTAAGTCTAGTGTGGAAACAAACAAGAAATTGCTCATCATGATTCCAATTGACGCGACTAAATTCATCCTAAGCTTGTGAACCAGGCCATTTCTCCAGGTCTTCAATAGAATTCCTGTGAGGACCACAATAAACAGACTGACGATGGATAAAATGCAGCCAAAAATGGATATATATGTCAACACTCGATAGTGAAAATTACTTACGAGATGTTTGAGGTTATCTTGGTTGTGGGCACCATGAATGCTTATAAGCTGAGCGAAATGCGTGAGATGATAACATCTGCAGGTTTCCCAGCCTTCGAGGTCGGTTTCTCCCAGAAACTCGCAGCCTTCAGTAGACCACTGGCCTGTGGGTCCCAAACCAAAATCCCAGAAAACGCATTCCTTGTTTTCACGTTTGTTTCTTGTCTTACACACGTTATTCTTAAAATGTAAATCTACGTATTCATTTTTACCAAGCTTTGAAATATTTCCCATCTGTATGCTGATGATTTTCCCGTTAACTTTTTTCAAATTGTCCCCAACTTGTTGTTTCGTGTTTGAAAATGCTTTGTCGTTCCGATAAACTATAAATGAGAGCTGCGCACCGCCAGACGTTTGGTTGCTTAGAATTGATGACACATTAACTAAAATAATACCCTCTTCAGAATAATCCGTAAGTGAATCTGTAAACAAAAAACATTTTTTAAATATTATAATCGATACGTCGCTCTACATCTTTTGCCCATCCGCCAGAAAGAATGTAAAGTTTAATTACACAATACATGGCTACCCCACGAGAAACTGTGGAGATTTTCAAAAACAAATTTGTCGGGAACCCAAAATAATCTATTTTTTAAAGGATTTTAAATTTTTAATGAACATCCTACAACGCTAGAAAAAAATACGTTTATTGATTCTAAGTTCTCCCAACGTGGTTTCTCAAGAAATGGTAGAAAATATTAGCTCTCTTACTGGTTCAATAGGTCCCTAAGTGACTCCCCTTGCAGTGGTTATCCCAATAATAAAAAAATTCTCAGCTTGATACCAAAATTTTGGGTTATTATCGACCGATATCAAATGTTGCTTTTATAGCAAAAATACCTACTATAAAAATTGCTTCTTTTCAAATCACCTTACACTTGAACTTCAGTAATAACTAAAACATCACTACAGGATGTTCCACCCAACTGAAACTGTATTACTTCAGATAAAACCACTGTTATAGGCAGGTGAGTTAGCAATCATTTCTCTTTCATATATGAGAGCCGCATTTGAAGTAAACCGCAAGTAACGTTTGGTCTACATTCTACCATCAAGATGGATAGCATAAAGTGTAAATATTCCAAAAAACAGATAAGGGATAAGAGAAAGAAGAATAAGAAAGATTAACGAAGATTTATTCATGTTAGTTTTTTATTTATGCCTTCAAAATTTTAGGGGCAGCGACTAAAATTTCAAAAGATTTTGTTTAATGATGATTTAATTATAATTAGATCGCATATTTTATTACATGGAAGAATTTTATATACTTTAATTGCCAAGTAGTTAGGTTCAGGTCCAATTCCATGGATACAAATGATTACATAACACTATCGAAATACCGACATTTATCATAATACATAATTGATAAGTGAGTTATTATTTATAAGGGGTATTAACGTGGGAACAGAAAAAATGGATTCATTACAACAACAATAAAAATCGTACAAACCTGAAGTCAAGAATGCAAATGAAGAGCCCAAGTTTTCATCCGGATCAGAAGAAATTTTTATTCCAACAATAGATTTTTGTTCGGAATTATCTCCAATGGCAATAGCAATATTCACGTCTGGTTTCTGGATTGTTATTATTTGACTCTGATTCATTGGCAGAATCACTTTACCAACTAAAGCTTCCAAGTTTTTTGGGATTTCCGAAGGAATTGTATAATTTAGTCCTAATTTAAGAATACCGTCCACCATGGTTGCAGCATTCTTGAGACTAGTTGTACTAACAGGAAGGTCCATCATAGCATCCATAGTCTGCATCACATATTGGATCTGCTCAGCTGGATCCTGTGGAATAAAACTACTCATCAAATCTAGTTTAAGAGAAAACAATTCATTAGTTTGACGTGCCAACTATATTATCCTCCTAAATAAATTATCCGTCATACATTTATTATTGTGTTACAGGACATGAAAATAAGAAATGAATATTTTTACTTGTATATTATGAAGTCAAAATTAAATTTATTCTATTTTTTTAGAATAGATACTTTGGGAGATATAACTGGAAATGACTGGTAAGTTTTTTTCTTATTTTCGCATTTTTACACACGCTAAAATAATTTTCGTGATTTCTTTTTAGGTGAGATTTACTCGGGAGATATTTTCAATTTGTATTGATATTACAGTCGAATAATTATTGCTTATAATAATGTATTATCCTTTGTGCTATGCATAAAAACCACGTCTTATAAACATCAGATTATCATTAAAAAAACATAATAAAAGTGAGAACTTTAGTTAACATATTTGTTGGTTGTCCCCCTCTTAACAAATATCCTCTCTTCTATCAATTTCCTCATCTCCAGACAACATATATCATAATCATAATCTATGTCTGAATTCGACTCCAATCTTCCATATAATTTTGAAATTTGCCAAGTTAAATAAAATTAATATATTAAATCTCCTTCCCTCTCTCCATAATTTGAAATGATGGCCTAGAACACCCTTGAAGGTTGAAAGCCAAAAACATTTTTAAAAAAAGGTACAAACTTATCTGTTCTTCTTTAAGAATTATATCAAAAGTATTCGTGTCCAATGTCATCGCGCTACGTGTTTCTTTATAGTTTCAGCGACATACTCGTACTTTTCTCTACTTAAATGATTTTAATTTTTTAAGTGTTCCGTTAATTTGTGCTATCATGAGAATGTGAATACACATCCAGGAGTACATAGTGTTGTTTATGTTTGTATTTACTGATATTTTTTTTTTGAATTTTGTTTCTATATAACAGTCACATACAAAACTCGTACATAACCCACAATTACCAACACATATATAATACAAAATACTTACCATTTCTCCTAGTTTTGTAGCTGGGTCTTCGGTAGGCAGCTGATCTCTCGATAAAAAGGAAAAATGTGACAGTACATTGCATCTGCAGAAAGCCAATCCTCCAACATCAAGTTCCTTGAGATGTCGACATCCTTTAGTCTTCCAATATAATCCACTTGTCGTCAAATTAAACTCCCCGTGTGCACATACGTTCCCTTGGCTATTATTATTTAGTCTCATTTTAATGTCAACATGTTCGTTTTCACCAAAATGAGTTGTGTCTCCTAGTTTTACGCTGATAATTTGATTAGTTGACTTAAATGTTTCCACATTTCTATACACCACAAAGGAAAGTCGTGAATTCGGATGTGCATTCAGCATAGAAGATACATTGACCAAAATGTTGGTGTTTTCGAAATCTTCAAATTTTGATTCTGAAAGAAAAACTTTAATAATTATTTCATTGGTAATACCCCTACCCATAAAGGGATCTCAAAAGTTATTACTCTAGAACTCTAGATGATGATACTTTCAAAAGAAAAAAGGGTATCATTATTGTATGATATAAATATAAATCGCACAGTTGACGACATCTTGTGATGTTCCCGGAAGGAGCTTCACTAAATCCATATTCAGATATTGGTTCGGGTCCGAGACGCAACAACACAAAAGCTCTGCACAAACAATTAAGCGTTTTTAGCACCATTGCAAACTTTTCATTAAAATAATAATATATTATAATTAAGATGTTTAAAAATACTGACCTGCGGTTAAAACATCCACCGAGGAAAGGGGAGAACCAACTCCTGCCGATTTGACTCTGATTCCTATGACGGGAGTATCAGAATTATAATTGTCTATGATCACGATAGCCATATTGGGTAGTACAATTTTCATTTGGTTGTTATTTGTCTGTAGTTTTACTCTGCTGACTAAGGTTTCCAAGCTTTGGAAGATCTTATAGGTTATCCTAGGAGGTGTCGTAATATTGTCGTCCTTTTCAAGGAGGTTGCTGATCATCCTAATGACTCTCTCGAAACTCGTAGTGTTCACAATGGTATTTTGGTGCAAGTTTTCAAGGATTTGTATCAGCAAATTTAGCTGCTCTTCCGAGGTCTGTCAGAAAGGATTGGTAAAGTATTTATTTATTAACATCTCTTAGAAACCTGATACCAACTTCTTCCTATTGTCGAGTTTGGGTCAGAGACCCATCGCCTCGATAAGGCACATTCACATATCCGTACTTCATCACCTTCATCCAACTATGGCTATTCCGTATGTGTTCTGGCATTCCTATAGGTATCCAAGCCACCTCATTTGCGACATTTCTAGGTAGTTTTGAGGAAAATACTTACTTGGAGAAGATAACTCCAAAAGTTTTCTTACTACAATTACTTCATGTATTTTTAATAACACATGTATTTAAAAATGCTTTTTTGGTCTGAATGAGGATTGAACCTTCCTCCCCAGGGATTGGCATTAACTGCAGTCAACTTTAAAATGTATTTTAAAAATAAAAATATACGCCGAGTGCCGAGATTTATTACGTATATTAAATTCTGTAAATTTTTATAACGTATCTAATTTCAGAGAAATGCGTGTGTAATGCATTTTCATGGACAACGAGACTATCTGCTGAGTTTCGGCTAGATCGGATGTTAAAAATAGCAGGGAGCAGATTATGAATTATCTACAATTTTTTTTTCTTCATATGGTTTTTAAATTTTTTTTTTTTTATATTAACTCCACACAGGAGGCCCTGAAGAAAATAATTTCCCTCATAGCCTATGTCATCTTTGGGGATGCTGTGTGGAGGGTCTTTTTGTGGAGAGGAAGGAGTGAACATGGGTCTTGAAGAGTCCCATGTTGTAGGAGGGAGGAAACACAGAGGCCGGCAGTTCGTTCCACAGCCGAGCTGTTGAACTTAAGAACGAATCGTAGAAGCGACCCGTTCTCATGTGACAAGTGTCAACTGTGTACAAATGTTGGGCGCGCGTTTGGCGTGTATCCCGACTACGCACCGGTGCCGAAGGGATCAATGACGCTAGTTCCTCAGAGCATCTTCCATTGTAATACCGATAGAACAAGGACAACATACCTACCTGACGCCTGTGCTCTAAAGATTGCAGTCCGTTTGTTAAGATTGGGGAATCTATCAAACGGACCGCCCGTTTTTGCACAGAGTCTAGGGTTTTTCAGGTATTTAGGGGCTCCGGACCAGAGATGGCTGCCAAATTCGACAGTAGGGCGCACTTGCGATTTGTACAGGGTCAGCAGTTGAGTATTATTAAAGTCTCTGCGGGCCCTGTACAGTACGCCCAGTTTCTGAGAGGCCAACTTTACTCTGGCTTCGATGGAGCCCCCGTACCTGAGCTGGTCACTTATAGTTATACCGAGCATATCAATGGAAGGCCTGTTCGGAAGATTGCTTCCGTTGAAGGAGACTAGATTATCATTTGGATCCCTTTTAGACGTAATCAGTCAGGATTGGGTCTTTGAAACATTAAATTCGACGAGATTATTTTTACCCCAGGAGGAAATACTCTCGAGATAACCGTCCATTCTCTGCTTCAAAGCCCTCCGAGCCGTTGGAGTTTGTATGCCCTTTGGGGGTTTGTCAAACAAAAAGCTATCATGAACTGTACTGTCATCAGCGTAACAATGAATCGGTGCACATGTCAAAAGGTCATTGATGTGCAACAAAAACAAAGTCGGAGACAGAACCGATCCCTGTGGGACGCCAGCATTTATGGAGTGCGAGGAAGAGGTCAAACCGCCAGCAACCGCCTGAATCGACCTATCCCTTAAAAAGTCAGCAATCCACGTACACAGGGATGCGGGAAGTCCGTAAGAATGCAATTTGTTGACAAGTCCTCGGTGCCAGACCCGGTTAAAGGCCTTGGATATATCTAGTGCGACCGTTTGGGTCTCACCGTGACGTTCCAGGCACCGTCCCCAAACATGCGTCACATACGCGAGAAGATCACCGCACGAGCGGTTCCGCCGGAATCCGTATTGCTATTGACGGTCGTTGATAATTTTGTTCTTCTCGAGGTATGTGAGCAGTTTGTCGTTGATCACACGTTCCATCACTTTGGACAGAACTGATGTGATCGCTATGGGGCGGTAGTTGGCCGGGTTGGAGCGGTCACCTTTCTTGGGAATAGGGTGAATGACCGCTTTTTCCAACCAGAGGGCACAGTGCCACACTTCAGGGACATTTTGAAGAGCTTTGTCAAAACTGGAACTATTTCCGCAGCACACCTCTGCAATACCAGGGCAGGTATTCCATCAGGTCCACTAGCTTTGTTAACATCGAGCCCCCGTATAACGTGGAGTACATCCCGATGCCGGATCCTCAGCTTTTTCATATAGAAGCCGCAGTGAGGAACCGACGGCGGAACAGCACCTCCGTCGTCGAGGGTCGAGTTTTCCGCAAACATTTTACCTAATATGTGTATTCGGAGTCCGACTGTTGCGGACTGAGTCTAGTCTTAAAGTACCAACTCGCCACTCTAGGCATAACTTCCTATTTCAATCTCACCGTACACAAACAAATTATGAAGCAAATTAACCAATTTTTCACTTACACAGATTATGTATTTTTTATTCAAACAAATGTGCAAATGATACAGACATCCTTAACATAAATAACTAATTTGATGTTCAAACACACCTAAAAAAATCATTACAAAATATTGTTATTTTCAATTTTAAGTTACATATTTTTTTTAAATTTTTAAACCATTGTAATGTAACTTTAACTAACTAATCATCACGCCGTTTCAGAGAAGACGGACTGACAAATAAATCTGTCTTGGCACACACTTCTTGCCTCATTCACATTCATACGTAGTATCACACACACTCTTCTATTATTCTGACTTTTGATATTGATTCACTTGATCGTGTCATATCTCCAAATGTAAATAATTATTATTTTATGCAACAATTGTTTATTACTTAAACTTGTATAAGAAATTTTAACCATTTCATGTAGTCAACGTAATAGCCCTATGGGCGTATAAAAGAGAAAAATAAAATAAATAATAACACGTTCATGAACAGAACATTTAAATCCCTTGCCCTTCACCTTAACTAAAGATTTGATTTTCTGCAAAGATATTTTACAAAATACTTACTAAGTTCGTGATGTTTTGTTCACAGTATTTTAAGTTGGAGATTTCCCAAACAGCCCCGAATCTATAGTCGCCTACACATCTGTACTCTCGGCAGAGGTCTGTTCTCACTATGACATCGTGACCTGCGAATTTCATCAAAATCATTACATTTTCAATTGACATATTGTACAGAACAAACCGAACAATTAACAAAAGAACTATTAATATATTTTATACACTGATAATATCAACGAATCTCTGAAAAATATGAAACCGAAAAGACCAAAAAAATAAAAAGGAAACGGTAGCAACTACCTGGTAATTGAACCCCCTCGGTCTTACCGGTCCTGGCTCTACTCTACCTGGTAACCCATGTTTGGATCGTAAGCAAAAGCTAGATATGAATTGAATTTTTGGAAAATGCTCACTATATAAGCCGCCACAACGTTTATATTTGCAGCCGGCCGAAAAGCTTGTGACATCACGGTACATTTACGACAGTAGGTACTGCAGCACTGCAATTCGAATTATGGATTGTACTGTGTGTGACGTCACTAGACACAATTGTATAAATTTAACAAATTTCCACCTTGAAAGCTCGTAACTTCGTCATTAGATATCGAAAAACTAATTTTACTGTCCTTATTAACTCTTTAAATATTACACTTTAAAAAAGGAAACATCCTCGTTGAGCTATCGAGACTCGAGATCCAATTATTTTCCGCAATTTTTATCGACATTATATCTTAATTTAAGAATTATCCAACGTTAGACTGATTAATTCCCATTTTTGTACGATTGCAAAGTTCTACCCCAGTAAACTTTCAACCTAGTTAGTGACTTGGAGCTGATATTTATTTTAATGGGATATGTTGACTTTTGAGAGTTGAATTTTACAAATCATAGATTATTGCATACAAAGATCAGTTTTGTTATTAGTCCTCGTACATTAGGTAATCCACCGAAATAAATTTATTAAAAATTTATGATAAAATATCGCTTCAATGTTATGTAAAATAATTCAAATTATGATTTCATGACAAAGGTTTTGTAACATTAATAATATTGCTCTCATACTTATAATACAAAGTTACGCCACCTCTTTCTTTAGCTAACTTTTCGTACAGTTCTACAATGTCCATCATTTGCCCTGATGATGGACACTATAATGCTGTCCGAAACGTTCGGTAAAGAAGGAGGTAGCTTAGCACGGCATTGTACCCCAAACATATATCTCTTTAGTAACTGACAAACTTTCACTTAACTTTAACGTAATTGTTGTAAAAATAACTAATGACCTTAAAAGATTAAATTTTGAAAAGATAAATTGTGAAAAATCAATTCAAAATACATATATTTAATGAAAAATATATTACCTATTTTAGTCTCCGGGACGAATTTAATATCCTCACAGAATAGCAGTTTCCTTGTGAATATGACATCCTCCTTTAGAAAGTAATTTAACAAAATGCGATCCCCCTCAGTGACATGCAACAATATTTTGTCACCGAAGTCCAATTTCTCTGATATCGTAACATCATCTAAAATTTCACTGTTGGTTATCATAATACTTGTTTCCCGATCTTTTGGACATTTGCCGTTAGGACAACGTTTTCGTTTCAAATCATCTGAATGTTGAGATTGAATATCCAGCAAATACCTTAAGAGTTCAACATCTTTTATCATCATCACGGATGTGTTTTTATATAAATGTTTATTTCTCACAAATACAACCTTTTCTGAGTCAATTGAATAATAATCAATTTTATTCGTACACAGACACCAATAGTTTCCGTTTTCTATTGCTGTGACACCGAACTCTTTGGTATTATTCAAAGTCTTGATTTCCATTCTTATTCTCTCTGTCTTGTTTAGGGATTCACGGAAACACCAAACTTCGTCCAATATTGGTAATGGTTGGGTGATATTAAAAATGATAAAATCGTTTCTAAAAACAAAAGAAAGCAAATTAAATTTAGTAAAAATATTTATGATGGGAAAATAAACAATTCACAACAAAGTTCTAAATTGACGTGATATACAAAGTCATATATAATACCTTCCAACTTGAA
Organism: Hesperophylax magnus; assembly: GCA_026573805.1. Lineage (NCBI taxonomy): Eukaryota > Metazoa > Arthropoda > Insecta > Trichoptera > Limnephilidae > Hesperophylax > Hesperophylax magnus. The sequence goes on along the minus strand of JAIUSX010000214.1, from coordinate 165,237 downwards.
TTATTTAACCCTAATTACTACTGGTGGGGGAGTAGGATCCCACACTATGCACATTCTTGGAAATATTGTCATTCTTTTTTTCAGTTCGTGTTTTATCTTAACGCCTCGGGACCTAGATTCCCCACGAAAGCAATATTTCAAACTATTTAAACTTTTTTTTATATAAATAAATAATATGTGCGTGATCTCAGGAATAAGTGATTATGTTCCTACAAAGTGATTATTCTTTCACAAGTACGTTACGTATGTGGTTAAAGTTATTTAAAATTTCATGCCGGTTATGTTTTAAATTAAACGATTATTTTGAAAAAGAAACTGAATTTTTGTTGAAATTGTCATTTGATATTTGCCATTTGAATTAGGCACAGTAAATTTAACAGGCTCAATACCGTTTTAGACCTAATCTGGGAACGCTTGATTCCATTGCAACATTGATGTCGTAAGTGCCTTGGAATACATTCTAGGTTGCTTGCTAAGCTGGAGAAAATTGGACATGGAGACAGCGTTTCAATTTGGCTCCAGACTTTTTTAGAAAATATGTAACATTGTGTTATATTATATGAACAAACTGTAAAATACATTGAGTGAACCAATGTCTTCTGACTGAGGAATTCCACAAGGTACAGTAACCGGGCCTATACTTTTCCTCATATACTTCAATGATCTGTTCTGTGTCCTTCTTAGTGGAAGTGTCAACTGGTTTGTTGATAACTTACTGAGTTTTAATTTAGAAAAAACATTATGTATGCCATATTATTTTAATTACCCTGTTCCTACCTCCAATATTGGAGTGATGTTGCATAGACATTCATGTATGAGAGGTGTATGTAACAATGAGTGTAGATTCTTAAAGATAGACTCAGATGTCAAATATATGGCGATCACTATAGACAGTTATTTGAAATTATAAACATATAGACAACTGTATTAAAAGGATAAGAAAACTCACTTACTCATTTATACGATTAAAAAATATTCTAAATCTTTTAAATGTCAAAAAGGTTTACTTTTTTCTGGTACAGTCGGTGCTGCGGTATGGTACAATTGCATGATGAAGCATTTATAAGACTATCATGTATCCGAAAGTAACAACTTAAAAATAATAATAAAGGTTATTATCAAAAAAGCAAGAGATTTTCCATCCATTGAACTTTTTGAAAATTTTCAGATCATATCGGTGGTAAAACTTTTCGAAAAAAGTGCTAAGTATCTTAAAAGTTTTTAAAGAATCTGAACTGTCCTCAGCGCGAAGTGTGAGACCCCTAGACCATCAGGGGATATGTATGTACCCAGATGCAACATGACAGCTGTGCAATACCACTATGAATAACTAGGCACAAAGCTATTCTACGATTTACCGGATGCAATAAAAAGTGAAAATAAATAAAAATAAAAACAAACTAATTGTTTATTATTATCCAAAACCTTATTGAAATTTTACCGATGATTTCCAGATTTATTCTTTCACTACTCAATTACTATTTTGCGTGTAGTTTTACTGATTTTTCTAGTGTCCGAAATTCGTAATATTTTAGATAATTGTATTTTGTACAAACACCTACATTATTTATAAGTATAAGTAAATTATATCATAGTACAAGGTCAGAGATGATCCGCCTAACATATTATAAATAATGTGTACAATGTATGTTGTACAATGATATTAAATGTTATAATAATAATAAACATTCGCGCATATTTTAAGGCAAATTAGCCATCTACTAACATGTCATGGAGAATAGTTGAGTTATTAGAGATGTTGGAATTCGTTTAATTTTTTATTGTTTTTCTTATATTTTTATGCTTAATGATTTCTTTTTCTTATTTCTCTTTACATATTCTCTTTAGATATATGCCATAAATTATACGGTCTGCGAACATTTTTAACTGGATTATTAACACATTTTTTTGCAACTAGATTTCTTATGGCAACTGTTAAAGCCATTACTACCGATAATGCCAATTAGCCGCTTATGCTATAATAATGCGATTTGTACTAGCTTTGTACGACTGCATCTACATTCGCCTTCAAAAGTTTACTATCCTAATAAATTTTTTAATAATGACTTACTCTGTGCGTGCATATTTGATCTCCACTTCGGTTCGCTCCGGAGAATACTCGTGCAGTCTGCTATCGCCTCCTTGTACGGCTGGCAGGACGCACAGCCTCGGGAACTTCTGGTCACACCTCACGGGATTCAGCTCCTTGTTCTGCACGTCCACCGTGGCGCAGTCTCCCGGTGCACTGCCCATGGCGCTCGTGTTCCAACCCTCGAATATCCTCGATTTAAAGTTCTCTACCTTTCCCATGTTATCATCTCCGTTGCGCCAGTTCACGAATGGTCCATTTTCATAAACTCTTTCGTAGTCAGTCCAAAAAATATTGTACTCAAGTTTGTTGTAATCCAATTCATAAATCGATATGTTTTTATAAAAATCGATTGGGACTGTATTGCCATTGCATCTATCATACTTCTCCGAGCTAGTTTCTGGAGGTTTAACCATGGATGGCCCAGACGTGGACAGACGTGGGAAACCATTTAAAGGGAAGCTGGTACCAATGACACCCAGCGTGCTTATAACAATCCCTAATAAAGATTTCAATAACATTTTGAATCGTTATTTCAGGGGGGAAACCAGATAATGTATTCACTATGGTATATTATACCTATATTGAATAAAGTTCTACTTATTAAAAACAGTATTTTTACTATCCTACATCGAATAATAATTTAATTATTTAGTTCCACATGGCATTATTATATTGTATTAAGCCTATATGTCAAAAGTGTTCCACCCTTCTGGTGGACTTAAGAAAATCACTTAAAATTTCACAAAATTTTTATCGTAACAATATTTTATCCATGCTGAAAAAAAAGAAAAAAAGTTTATTTTAGCATTCGAAATAACTGTCAAGTTCTGCTGCAGTATTTGAAGGAGCTCTTCCGTCTACTTTGAAAAACTCGGTAATTTTCTGCTGTAGAATTTGAACCAGTTGTTCCGTCTACTCAGAGAGGCTCTATGACCAAATTTTACTACAAGACCAATAAAATTTGTTTCGTGCTCATCAAGAGGTTTGGTGATTTTAATGAATAATGTACTACCTTTACCTACAGCTTATGATCCTCTTGAGATTAAATGATTGTCACAGAATTATGTACATGAATTACCTGTCCATTTTATTTCCGATATCAATTATTCCAACGTGTTCGTGCCATACAAGTAAGCGCTACCAAGGAAAAAAACTGCCAGAGGTTTAAAAAAGAACAAGTTCAATATTTACACAAATACTCCAAAAAAGAAAATGTGAGCACAGAAACCGATGAAGAAATAAAAAAAATTCCTAGCACTATAAAAAAGAACACGGAAAATTCAGAGAAGAAGAAAACGAAGACTAAAACAAAAGAAATACGTCAAAATAACTGCTATAAATGCTAATAGCCCAGGTAAAATTTGGATCCAGTGTATGATATGTAAATTTTGGGCTCGTGAAGAGTGCACGAAACAAGTTTTACAATATTTTGGATAGATAGACTCAATTCGTTCCGAGTTTACTGATTCACGGAATAAATATGACGATTTATTGCAGCGATCTGTTAACAGGGATAATGCGAAAATTTAATACCGATTTACCGAGTTTTAAAAACAATTGTGAACAGATAAATATTAAAGCGGTAACACGTGAATCAGAGACAGATGGAATCATTCAACAGGTTTTACGTTACTTGCGGAAGGGGTGGCCAAAACTGATTCTCGTAATGACATCATTTGGAAATTCTGGGTTAAGAGGTATGAACTGTCAATTAAAAATGAATTTTTATATTGGAAATTTAGGATTGTTTTACCAGAGTCCTTGCAGAATCAGGTTTTACGGTTATTACATAGATCATATTGGGGATAGTGAAAATGAAAGCGTTAGCTAGGGAATATTTTGATGCCTATCACTGAACAATGTGCATATACGAAGAAATCAACACCAAAAACCCAACCTTCGTATAGATTATTGCGGCCCGTTTGGTAGGAAAAATGTTTTTAGAACCAGAGGAAATAGCAAACAAAAACATTAAAAAGAGTCAACTTCATCAAACGAAGAATTAGAAATTTACACATTGGACAAAAATGTATGGTTAAAGATTATAGACATGTTAATAAGAAATTGTGGGTAAAATTAATTATTAAAAATAAAATAAATTTGGTCATAATCAATGGTACTGAGTTGTATCTATATCAATTGTTGTTAATATTAAGGAAACAATTATGAAGTTTGACCTTAAAACCATAACTAACTAACTAATTAACTAGCCATCACGCCGTTTCCCCGCAGGGGTAGGCAGAGAGGACGGACCGAAAAACAACAACAACAAAAAACTTCCAACACTTCCTTAAAACCATTTGACCTGAAATTATGAATAATGACGTTATTATTATTATTATTGCTTACTGAAATATTATTATGACTGTTAAATGAAAAATATTAAATTTGATTATTAATATTTACTTTTATTATTTTTTAAAGTTGAAATAGTATAAATATTCTTGTTGTTATTGTCGAAATATTGTTTGAAATTATTATCACCGTGTTTCAGATTACTCAAATTAGCGCCCAATCCCACCTCTTTCAATTCTTGCATACAATTATCCATGTATACATTGAATAACCACGATGACATTACTCAGCCTTGTTTAACACCTTTTGTGATATCAAACCATCCCGTAAAACCACAGTTCACCCTAACACATGCAACGCTTCGCTCATGCAGAGACGCAATTGCCTGAGTCAGATTCGCATTCACTCCATAATTGGACAACACCTTCCATAGTTTTCTTTTTGTAGATCTACAAAGACAGGGAAAAGTTTCTGGTTTTTTGCCAGAAACTTCTCAGTGAGCATACGCAATGTGACTATCTGGTGCATGCACCCCCTTCCACTCGTAAAAGCACCTTGCACATTCCATATTGTATCCTTTGTTTCCTTTCTTACCCTTTCAATCAAAATTCTACCATACAGCTTTCTAACTGAACTTAGCTGGCTAATAGCCCTATTTATTTATTTATTCAAAAAACAGTTTTTACATAAAAAACATACTCTGCACATTTCACTAGGGCATTCCTGTATCAAAATGTGCAGCTTTACAATATAATCATTAAAAAAAATACATATATGTAAACTTAAAATAATAACAACATTAAATTTAAACCAAAAAAAGAAAAGTTTATGACACGGTCGTTTCGAGACCGGTAGACAAATATAAACAAAATTTTAGTAAAAAATGTATGAAAAATAAAAACCTATGATTCCCACATTCCATACGTGACCCTTTACCGTTGTATAATGGCATGATCACAGCCCTTCTCCAATCTAATGGCGTGTAACCCCCCTTTAAACAAAATATTGCACAGGCATGTTACAATTATACAGCTATCTCCTTTAAAATATTCAGCAGCAATATTGTCGAATCCGACAGCCTTACCATTCTTCATACATTTCATCGATCTTTCTATCTCATCCATGCTAATTTCGGTAACATTCACTCCCTCATCATTCATATCTGATTCGCCGCTCTCTTTCCCTTCTTTAAATTGTATTTTGTTCTCATATATTCTCGTATTTCTTATTCTATGTTATCTATATTGTGTTGGAACACAATTCAAATGTGTTTTGTGCTTATAAATTCTAGCATTTCCTGTTTCTGTGCTATCCATATCATTTTTGAATTACCCTTTTGAGTAAATAAGGAAGTTGAGTGAAAAATATTTTTCTTATAAAAAATATGTTCATGTAGATCAAAAAATATCGATTCTAAATATATAAATATATTTCTATATTATTATTCGTAGAATTAGTTAAACGTTCTTGAAAAAGCATTAAATAGCAATAAACTGAATACGCTCCACGATTGGTCGAAAGAATTCTGACGTCACATGTGTCGTGGCTTGTACGTACCGCAATGTATTACGGCAATGTCTATGGTGCATCTCTTTCTATTACATGAGAGATGGTCGGTTTAGATGAGAGAGGTGTATAGGCCAAACGTTTATTTGGGCCAAATCACAGCCGGTCGTGGAGTTAAAGCTTCCAAGTAAGTATATCAAACTATTAATTGTGTTCATTTGTACGTTACAATAAATATAATACATTTTTACAGTATAATAATCATTGCGTATTCTACCCATCTGACATTTCGCCATAACCACTAGTTTTGTGCAGGTATATTTATTGATTTCGCATGACATGATAATTATTCTCTACTCATTATAATATATATTATAATGTGGTGATGGCTTTAAATATTTCTTTTTTTGTTTACCATATAAAAAGGCACTGCTGAAAACCTGCTGCATTCCCGGAGAAACTAATAATAGAGATAGAGACAGAAAAAAAAGCTCCCATCTATTGTCAATATATGTAGGTATTTGTTGTTATTATTATATGAAATGGATTTCTAAAGATACATATTCGTATAGTGCTTTATAATAATATGTTGTTTATTGCATCGCTTAGAAGTTATTATTATTATACATGTCACATTACATGTGATTAAACTTCAGGCCTCCGCGCAGAAAAGTCTCACAGTGAACTGGGCTGTAAACCGTTATTTTACTTTTGGTCCTACTTTTCTGCGCGGCGGTCAACAAATAGCGTCTTCAATACCGTGCGGGCGGTATAATATTCTAACTTAAAATATTAATTTAACTATGAAATATTAATCAATTTTTTTTTTTAATAACATCAATTCTAATAGACGGTTAACATTGGTAAAAAAATTACTGGAATTCCTTATTGAAGAATTAAATTTTTTCCATACAAAATGTTTAAGCGACGTGGTTCTCACAGTTTGAATGACGTCACACCCACACCCCGCCTCTTACCGCTCGGATTCCGCTCGTTTTGGCGGGCTTAATAAAATTTAAACTTTGAGAATTAATTTAATTATGAAAACAGACTTAAAGAAAAGAAAAAAAAATACCAGTATTTAAGTTTGAATGCGAATATCAAACTATTCAGAATATTCAAAACCATAATCTATGGACAAGTGAAAACAACAGCTGATTCTGACAGATCCATATTTAATGACAAAAGTAGTGAAATTTAAGCAAATTTAGCAAGTAATCAAAGTTGAAACATATAAACTAGTGAAAAATTATTCAAAATAATAGTGTATTTCGTGGTGACAGTGCGAAACAACTTTACATATTGCCTTGAAAAATTACGCATATCGAATTCACTGTCATTGTAAGATACAACCACAGACAATTTATGTTTTTGAATTTTTAAAATCTTTTTGAATTTGTGAAGAGGTTTTTATTTTTGTCATAGACAAATAAGTTAAATTATTTTTAACTCAATAAGGGGTATTTCTGAACAACTCTAAGAAACCTACCTACAAACTAAGAAATAAATCAACCAAAATGTCTAAAACTCGCAAGGTTTGCAGTGCAAAGAAAGATACATCTTCACCTTTAGCAATCACGTCTGGCCCTATTGATTCACCGTCGGCGCATCAGTCAATGATTAACATTGACACTGACTCATTAATCAATTTTTTTGAGTCGAAACTTGAAATCATGCGCACTGAAAACAAGAAAGCTATTGACGCTGTTCAGTTAAAATTAAATGAGCTGTCTAACGAGTGGAAGGAGCAATACACAAAAATTCTGGGATGTGTGAGCGTTCTCCAAGAAGAAAACTCAAACCTCCGGCAAGAAGTCCAGTCACTACGAGATGCACAAGATGAGATGGAGCAACGCAGCAGAATATGCAATGTAGACATCCATGGGATTCCCGAAGCAAAGGGCGAAAATTTGATGACATTAATAGAGAAAATAGGATCCAATATTAACGTCCCGCTTCCAAGTAGCTGTGTGGTTTCTGCGCATCGCGTCGCTCGCGGCCACTCCTCGCCCTCCAACCGTCCACGCAATATAGTGGTCCAGCTCTCCACAAAGCGACTCCGTGATGATGTCATCGCTGCAGCAAGGACTCGCCGCGGCCTTACCACGGAACAATTAGGATTTGGTGCTCCCACCACCAATTTTTATATAAACGAGCACCTTACATTGAAAAATAAAATCCTATTTGCCAAAACACGAGCCGCCGGAAAAGCTAACGGCTTTAAATACATTTGGGTACGGAACGGCAGTATTCTGGCGAAGAGGAACGATCTCTCTCGGGTTTTCACCATCCGCCGTGAGGGAGACCTTCAAAATATAATCACACATGATCAGCAAAACATGTGACTAAAAACAAAACTAAATGACTTCAAAAGAAAAGAACTGATTAACTGCATGTATATGAATATCAGGGGAATGAGGACAAAAATTGATGAAATATACGAAAACGTCCTTATCAACGACTATGACCTATTAAGCCTAACAGAAACATGGTTAAAGGAATCTATCTGTGACCAAGAATTAGTAGATAACCGGTATGAAGTATTTCGGAGGGATAGAGTTCACAAAACAAAAAAAGATGGAGGAGGAGTCATGGTTGCTGTATCGAGAAAACTAGAGGCGAAGAGGATGGCGCATTGGGAATGTCAAGCGGAGGACTTGTGGATCCAACTCAATATAAACCATAATAACAGGAGTATCAAACTGAATGTTTGCACCGTATATCTACCACCAACTGAAGAAGAATCTATTGTAAGCTCATTTTTAAACAATCTTAGGAATGTGTACCTAACAACACCAAACCAACACATCTTAATATTTGGCGATTTCAATAAGTCTAACATTCAATGGATTACCGATGAAACAAGCAATTTATTACCTTTCACCACAAACACAAATACAATCACCTCCGACATCATCGATACACTATCATTCTGTAATCTTAAACAATTTAACGGAATAGTGAATCACCAATCCAAAATATTGGATCTCATTTTATCAGATAAAGAAGACATATCAGTAATACGTTCTTCATCTCCACTAAGCAAAGAAGATCCATACCACCCTGCTCTAGAAATAAATGTTCTTTTTAATTTTCTACCACATCTTGAAACCCGTAACGCCCCAAGACCAAACTTTTATAAAGCCGACTATGATTCAATTAATACCGTTCTTCGTGAGATTGATTGGGAATTCATTAATCAGGGAAATATTGATCAATCTGTAGATCAGTTTTACAGTATACTCTACCAGATTATCTCTTCTCATGTTCCCCTCAAAACGAACAAAAATCACTTTCCTAAGTGGTACTCAAAAGATCTCATTCGTTTGATTAAGAAAAAAAACAAATTTCATAAAAAATATAAGAAATATGGTAATGAACTAGATCATTTATCATTCAGCTTGATTAGAACCAGATCAAAAAATCTGATTAGAGTTTGTTATCATAAGCATTTAGACTTAATCAAACAAAATTTAAAAGCTAACCCGAATGATTTCTGGAAATTTGCAAAAAGCAAATATAAAAACACAACCGATATTCCAAAAGAGATGTACCTAAACGACATAAAAACTACCCAAGGTCAAGTTATCTGCGGGCTTTTTTCTAAGCACTTTCAATCTGTTTATAAACCTCACAATGCAAACTATTCACCACAAATATCTGAAGATTTCTGTAACGAAAGCCTTGGTATGATTACTATTTCGCCCTTAACGATATTAGTCAAGTGTAAGAATTTGAGAACCAATAAGGGATCAGGTCCTGATGGTATCCCGCCAATATTTTTGAAAATGTGCAGAGATGTTCTTGCCAGACCACTTAGCCTTCTTTATAACAAATCATTACAAGAAGGTGTTTTTCCAGTCAAATGGAAAACGGCTTTCTTAACACCTATATTTAAGAAAGGTTGTAAGAGCGATATAAAAAATTATAGACCTATCTCTAAACTTGACTGCATAGGAAAGTTGTTTGAGTCAATAATATATGACTGTCTATTAGCTCATGTAAGTAAATATATTATCATTGAGCAACACGGGTTTTTCCCTCGGCGTTCCACAACAACTAACCTTCTTGAATACTCCCAGTACATCCGCGATAGCATCGAAAAACGTTTACAAGTAGATGCCATCTACACGGATTTTTGCAAAGCATTTGACCAGTTAAATCAATCATTACTCATCAAGAAGCTGGAAAAGTTTGGCATAAATGGAAATACTTTGAAATGGTTCGAAAGTTACATTACAGAAAGAAAACTGCAAGTGGTTGTAGGAGGGTACTCCGCGGATCTTTTTACTGCAACGTCGGGAATTTCACAGGGCTCGCATCTTGGACCTTTGCTATTTTTAATCTTTATAAACGACATAATTTTAAGAATAAAAACATCAAAATATCTCCTGTTTGCCGATGACCTTAAGTTGTACAAAAAAATTACTTCATTAGAAGATTGCACCGATTTGCAAAAAGACTTATCATCACTTCATGAATGGTGTACACTAAATGATTTATATTTTAATGAAAACAAATGTGCCGTAATTTCATTCACAAAGAACATTAATAAATTCTCAAACACATATCACATTAACAATATCCCTTTACTAAACACAACTTCAATCAAAGACTTAGGCGTGACATTTGACTCGTCACTTAGCTTCAATAAACATGTAGATACAATTTCAAAAAGTGCATCACAAGTATTAGGATTAACGCTAAGAATTACAAATTGTTTTAAAAGTACAGAATTAACTTTGACATTATATAAATCAATTGTGCGAAGTATTCTCGAATATGCATCAACAATTTGGTCTCCCAATTATGAGATTCATAATTATAGGATTGAATCCATACAAAGGAAACTAACCCGTGTAATTGCTTATCGTGAAGGTTTATCTGATCAATTTGAAACTTATAATGACCGAATTTTGCACTACAAACTACACTCACTGACGGTCAGACGTAAACTTTCTGACGTACTGCTCCTACACAAAATTATACATGCATCAGTTGATACACCAAACATTTTATCCCAAATTAACATCAATATTCCATCAAGAAAATCAACAAGGAGGATGAACGACATTTTCTATATTAAAGCCTACCACACAAATACAGGATATTTTTCCCCTGTACCGCGAACATTAAGAAATTATAACATTATACATGGCTCTAATAATGTAATAGACATTTTTAATGACCAATTTAAACACTTCAAAAAAAATGTATTACCTTTAATCATATTAAGCTGATATTGTGATGAAACCCTTTATTTAATGAGAAGCAACATTGTACCTACCTAATCATTGTCTCACCAGTACAGGTGTGACAATAACAAATCGTTTATGAACATATTTGTATTTACCTTTTACCCATTCTTATTTGTTATTTACTTCTGCATATTTAGCTTATTCATTTTGTTACTATTTTCGTTGTTATTATGTATTTAAACATCCATGTATGTAAATTTAAAGTTGTTATTATGTATTTAAACATCCACGTATGTAAATTCTTGGGCACCATGCCTGTTTTATGTACTTAAATAAAAAAAATAAAAAAATAAAATAAAAAATAAAAAAATAAAAATTATAACCGAAAATGGGTTCGTAAAAAAAAAAAAAAAAAAAAAAAAAAAAAAAAAAAAAAAAAAAAAAAAAAAAAAAAAAAAAAAAAAAAAAAAAAAAAAAAAAAAAAAAAAAAACATTGATAAAAAAATAAAAAAATGGACTCAACTACTTTATTCATAAATTGTAATAATTAAACATTTAAAACAATATTAGCAACTCTCAAATGAATATTTGAAACAGAAAAATCAAAAGATTCTGTCGCAATCTTGGTACACATTAAAAATGTGTTTTTTCTCATCAATTTATTTGTGTTTCCTGTTTCTGTTATATAAAATACTTCCCAACATGTAACTAAGTTTTTTTTTTTCTGATAAGCAGAGAAATGTTAACATTCAATACCTTCGCACAGTCATTATTTGAAAATGTTTTTTTTCTTTTTAAAGTAAAAGAATTCAAATTTCAAGTAATTTTAAATTATTTTGACCACAGATTTTCAACTTACCAACTGCCATCCTGATAAAATGTGCTGTAAGGCGTTATACTTTAGAGCTCATTTTCGCAGGACTGCGTTTTGTGAGATGGAGTCTGTGTCTTGTCGTCCTGCGAGAATCTATTAATATTTATTTTTCAAATAATATTTTAGGCTGATAATTGGCTTAGGTACCTAGGGAAAATCATATTATTTATTGTCACGCTTTTTTAAATTGTTTTTTCTATCTTTGTCTGTTGGCCTGTTTCAACGTCATAATTAAAAACTGTCTAAATATCGGCATATCTATGGTTAAATAGTGGAAGAAATTTCTCCCTACAAAAAGCTCGGAGTAATCAATCTAGTGAGTGGTTTATTGCTGGAAGCTACGAGCAGAATAACTTCGGGTCCCTCGAGTATAGGACGTTGTCCTTACCACGATATTATTAAACTATTAAGCAAACATTATTGTAAACGTATTGAAATAAACTATCTTGAGATCACAGATCAGCCAATTCAGTATTATGAAAGACGATCCATTCCCACAAATAAATTTACTTTGTAATTTAAAGAACATTACAATAACTCGACTACCATAATACGGACATGTGTCTAGTGTGGTAGTCGAAAAGCATGTTTAAAACCTGTATCCAAATATATTTTCATGAATAAAGAAAAAGAAAAAAAAAAAAAAAAAAAAAAAACTATGTCGGTATAAAATGAAGACTGCACTGCTTATTAGGCGAGTTTGAAAATATACTTCTACCAGCGTTGTGGGTTTGAATGAAGAGTCAATTCCTTTAGAATCAACAATGAGATGTGGATGCACGAATGGATTCAATTTTTTCCCGAAAAAAATATCTATATCTAGAATAATATCGCAGTTACACTTTGTTGATTATGCCAAATACTCAAAGTTAGTATAATTAAGAGCACGTAAACACACATCATAAAAAATACATTAACAGTTGTTTAATTTCCAATCACTAAATCACTTTTTATGATCTCACTGTGTATTGTTATAATAATAAAAATGCTGAACACTGATTAAAATAATTAGTCAAGCTATTCCAAAGATATTTTGAGCGTTTAAATCAACCACATGTACCTACTGTTTTAATCTTCCACACTATGGGGTTTATTGAATCTCAATTCCGATTTTTCTGTGGTTATTATAGCTTACCTACTGAGTTGTCGCCACCCAACAAATTTTATTTGGGAACTGAACAGATTATAATTCATAAAGTATTATTATTCTTTTTTATTAATACAAAAGTTTATCCGCCACACACCGTTACTAAGAACCGACGGAAGCGTATTTATCTGGAAATTAATGCAACGGACCCATTTATTGACTTACAATGTCCTAAATTATCAGGTGATGATGATTATATTTAATTAGTTGATTAAGTAATCACCCATATTATAACTATCTGAATACTTGGAAAAAAATAATATAATCATTCCGATAAACAAATCCAACGTATCATATATGTATCGATCATAAGATAAAGATGCTCCCTAAACCCGCGTGCGTTTCACAACATATTAAAGCAAGGTCCTATACATAAATAAACCACTCTCTAGATCGATATCTTCGGGCTTTTTGTATGGCCCCATTTTGTCACCCCCTTAACCACAGACGACCACAGATAAAACGGTCGTTTGGTCCAGACTGGTAAATATATGGTGGACCATAAAGAAATCTCAAGGCCATTTAAAAAAAGAGCAAACATAGACAATATACCTGCACCCAGCTTACATCGTTCATTCACTAGCCCAAAAAAATTATATTTTAAAAATAAAAATACTGGAATGCAGGAAAAGGAAAATAAAAAAAAACCCACAGCTATGCACACATCAAAATATTTTTTATTTTAAAAAAGACAATGGACAGTAATACAAAACAGGGTCAGTACAACCGATGTATTGAGCATTGATTTATCATTGAAGTAGAAGATAATACTAATATATCTAAACAAAACATGAAACAGAACAAGACACAGAAAAATAAAAAGTAACAGTCTCAACTAGGAATCGAACCCAGGATTTCTGTCTTACTGCAACAACCTAATAGGATTTAATTTGACCTTGCACAAAAATACAAGAATACAACGTGTTGAAAGATATGTCAAGTAATAAAAAAAATAATTAGAGGCAGGGCCGACCCTGTGCGGGCGCAATTGGAGAAGTCCGCTTATGGCGGTGAATTTCAAAGGGAGATAATACCTAAACTAACGTAAGATTATCTTTCTTATAAACCACGCTACGCATACATACAAATCATCAAAATATTATTGATTACAGTGATCGCCTATCTACTATCTAGGGCCTAGGCATCTACTGGTTTTGACAAGGAGCGCTAAAATTTTACTTGCGCCATACGCCATTTGGCTCAGGGCCGGCCCTGACTAAACGAACAACAATAGTAACGCCTTTTGACTTTTGCATGGTATAATTTAAATAATACATAAACCATATTAACAACAAAAGATATTATAAAATAAAAGTTAAGAACATGTAATCAATATTTCTATTTTGGATACTGACAATTCGTGGTGGAACGCATTATCTCTAAATAGTATAAAATAAAGTGACATTCGCGTCTGTCTGTTTGTGCGCTTAGTTCTTCTTAACTATGCGACTGATTTTGACAAGGTTTTCACAATCATTAAGAGAATTTATTCCGGAAGGTTTAGATAAATAACACATGCATTGACACAAGTTGATAAAAAGCAGAGAAAAGTCGATATAAAGATTATTTTTGGCCGCTTGCATTGCTAACGCTGGCGAGACCTTATGAGAATATCAAAATAATGTACTACGGAATTGCATACCTTAAATAGACCTACATAAAAGTTTGTTATATATATATACAAATGTTATACATATCGCAGCTGCCGTCTGGTCCCCAAAATCTCCAAGTGCGTCTTCCGTTTCCTGGGAGAAAGGGCAAATGCAGCTCAAAATGCCCTTCGTCTTACCTAGAAAAAGACAAAATTTGAGGCCAATGTTTACACTATTCTAGTATTGTACACATATTTAATAAATTTCATGGATAAAATTAATTAAAAATATTTTAAGAAAAAGGGGACATTTATGGTGATGGATTTTCACTGTCGAACTTTTGAACTTTCTTATATGGGAAAAAATCGTGTTTTATGCAGTTTCTGCAGAATTTGTAGCGACAGAAAACAAAACTTCTTGAGCGAGTTTCACTGTTATATAAATTAGGTGTATACCTTCAAAATATTCCTTCAAATGAGGATTCCACACTTTTGAAGCGTACTGTATGTGACTTACATCTTATAAATATTAGTTAAAGAATAATAAATTTAAGTGTTAATTATTATTGCCACAGCACTAGAAGTTATTCAAGTTCTCCTGCAAGGGTTTCATATAATTTTCACAGCTTTGTCGTCAGCAAAAATCATTGAAAATACTGGTTAAATCTGAATAAGGTACTTACATGATGTAATTCTGGAGAGGTTTAAATGTTTGATGTAATCGTGGCTTTGTTTAGCAATTTTAGCCTCCTAATACGTGGTATAAGATCGCGTCGGAATACAGATAGGTCTGAAAAGGAAAATTAATCAAATTATTAGCCAATGAAGTACATTCAGGAATCAGGAACATTGTATCAAAGAACGAAAGGTTAATACCTGTATTTAACAACGAAATGGGGTCCTTCTTTCAATTATTATATATTGTGTTATTATATACTATCTATTAATATATATAATATGTGTAAAGAAATGAAAATAAATAAAGTAATAAAAAAATAAATAAAAAAATTGCTGGAGATAGACCGGATATTTTATGATGATTGGAAGATTAAGCGTTGGCAACGCATTATTTTTTAATACCAAAAGTACCGTATTTTTGCTTTCAATCGCGAAATGACACCCACAAACAAACGTATTTCTTGCTGCTTCTTCCTAGCACTGGATTATCGAATCCGTTTGAGCAACCTTTAACACAACACGGCATTAATTTATCACCTTGAAGAATTCTAGCACGCAACATTATTTTTAGATGGGTGAAAGAAAATTCAAAATATTTACGCTAAAACCTTCAACTGGCTTCAATCTTTGAAATGGCGTCTTGGAAATTACCGTTATTTTTTTATCGGAGCATAACCGATGCTTAGCTTCTCTTTCTGTTACACAAGTCGCTATGGTAGAGAGCGAGAGATCAAACTACAATTTTTGCTCTGAGCCAATGAGATCTGAGCTTTCAGCCACAACAGCTTTGTCTACAAGAATTTGGGTTGGGAATAACTCCTCCCATCAGGGTTATAAGGTCAGACGGGAGTTGTACGCCCCTGGTCCCATATAGCAATTATATCGCTTTTATCACGTCTAGTGCAACGCCTGTCTAAAATTATTTTGTTTCTATGGATTTACAAAAACGTCAACAGAGTGGTTCTTTTTAACGTCAACACAAACAAACAAGGTTCCCGCCATTAGTCTTGTTTTTGTTTACAAAACTATATAGTTAGTTAATCAGGTTTTGGCTGTTTTATTGATTATTATGTGATTTTATTTGAACTTATAGTTTTGTCTTATTTTCCAGTATACACAAACGTCAATATAAATAGACAACGTCCTCCCCATTCGGTTTGTTTTTGTTTATAAAACTATTAAGTAAGTTCAACCGGTTTTGGTTTTGTTTTATTGATTATTACGTAATTTTAGTTGAACTTTAGATTAGATTAACTTATTTTCCAGGTTGAATCAGCGGGATTGAAGTTATAATTTTACTAAAGACGAATGTGAAATGCTGGTGAACATTGTTCATCAATATAAGCATGTAATAAAAAAATAAATTAATAACGGCGTTATATGGAAGGTGAAGGAGACGGCCTGGAAAAATTGTAGCAGATAAATTTAATTCTTTTGGATCAGGTATTATAATAATAACCCGCTATTCATTACGGTAATTAAGATGAAACCATGTGCATTTATATATTTCTTTTACATATTAAGTGAGCTACGGAATTCGACAGTCAAAGAGTTTAATGTTTATTTTTCAGTTTTTAAATCATTATATTATATTAGTTATATAATCAGTTATTCAATAATTTAATAAAATATTTAATAACGTATCAATTGAAATAAAGTAAATAGACAAATATCACACTTTCAGAAAAAAGCTTGCTGACATTGACATATGAATATTAGTAGACCTGCCCTAAGTGATTAAAAGCGTATTATCCCCACTCCCCATACCGGTTCCATTGGAGCCGGCTGTGCTCGCGTATGGCCTGAAGTGAAACTTGAAAACGTGACGTCATCATTCTTGTGCGAACTATGGTCGAGGCATCATCGGTTCATTTTACGAAATAACACGGCAAAATGTTGACTTGTACTATGAAAACTTGTAAAAATAGTTTTGAAAAAGAGAATAAACCCAATTGTCGTATTACATTCCATATATAAGCATTATTTTACTTTATTTTAAGCATATTCACATCGTATAATATAGATCAGTTTTAGAAACATATACTATCACATCGAGAAACGTCTGGACGCGAAACACAAAGCTGGTTGGTTGCTGGGAAGTAAATTATGAACATTTATAAAAGTGTCTTAACTAAATACTTAAACGAAATATTCGACTCTGAAAATAGAACCGATTTTTTTTGCCGAATTTGGACTTCGCAAATTTGTTCATAACGTGGCGAGTAATTTGCGCTCCCAGGTAAAAATGTCTATTCATTCAAAAGCAGGTTTTACTTTTAAGAAGTAAACGGTGATATTATAATGCGAGATGCCTATTTACTGTCAGATTGATTTATTGACGAATCACAGTCAGCCTTACTCCCTTCGTTCTTCAACAGCTGATTTTACCCCTCGCCATTATCTTCTCTTCTATTAATTCCTATGTCTGTGCTTGCAGACTTTTTGATGAGTGAATGTGATAGTGTTAGTAGCCTGTTTCTCATACTCAGATAATAGTAATGTTGTAAATGTCGGTAAAATAAAATATATGTGTGAATAAATAAGTTTGTACATAAATGTAAGTATATGTACGACGTACGTATATGTATATATGTGTGTGTACAAATTTATTTTTTATTTTTTTTATTTATTTATTATTTAACATTATAAATGATTACAATATGCAGACTTATAAATAATTTTTTCGTTATTATTCTATTTCTCCATAAGTTGAGCTCCAGGAGCTCGTGTTTATGGGAGGAGTCTTTACATTTAGTTCTAATGATTTTTTAAACAATAATCAAAAACTTTTGAAATAAATACAAACATAATATTAACATGGGTACACAAATTAGAAAATTGTTTTTTTAAAGATAATTAAAATAATACATCTTTTTACAGATTAAGTAAGCGTGAGGAAATTAAGGGTACAATATATCAAGAAAAATTTTGAAAAATAGTTTTTTTTGAAAGACAATCAAATTAATATATATTTTTTACAGATTGAGTAAGTGTAAGAAAATTAGGGGTACAATATATCATTATCCAATTTGAGGGACTTAATTAACTTTTTGAATTGTTCATAATTCACAGTTTCGGTTACACTAATTTTATTTTTGGACAATAATATATTGTACCATCTCACACCTAAATATGAATAGTGGTGCTGAGCCGTGGTCGTTCTAAGCATAGGAATGGCTATTAAGCCATTAGTTTTGAATCTATTGCTTATGCTATCTGAGGGGATGCATTTTATAAATAAAATATTCTTTATAAATTTGATATAAAGCGATTCTCTTATACAATTCTGTTATAGATGGTACATTGAATTCCTGAAATATCTCTAAAGTAGGGGAGTCATATGGTTTTCTAAGGATGATTTTTATAATTATTCTTTGAATTGTAATTATTGCCTGTAAAGAAGCCTTAAAAGCCCCTCCCCACCCAATAATCCCGTACTGCAATAAGGACTGAATTAATGCATAATAAACAATTTTGATAGTTTTCTTATTTAAAATATTTCGTATATTATAGAAAATATAGATAAGTTTTCTTATTCTTTCAACAGTGAGATTAATATGGTCTTTCCATTTAACATTTTTATCTATTAAGATACCAAGATATTTTATATTGGATTTATGATTTAGTTTCGCGCAGTCCGTATTACATGTACCGTCATTTACACAATTTTTAGAATGAATTGTTATGTTAATTAGGTTATTTGGCACATCTTCTTGTAGAGTGAAAGGAATACAATATGTTTTTTCTGTGTTAAGTGATAATAAATTGCCATCGAACCAATTTTTTATAACCTTCATATCCTGATTCGCTGCATTGGTAATTTCGATCCATGTCTTTTTTTCGATAATTATTGCAGTGTCGTCAGCAAAGGATATAAGTTTACCATTAAGTGATAATTTAAACATATGGTTAACGTAAATTATAAATAAAATTGGTCCAATAACAGTCCCTTGGGGATTTCCAAATTCTAAAGTTTCATCTACGCTAAGTGAGTTATTTAATTTTACTTTTTGGTTTCTTTGAGTTAGATAGCTTTGCAGCCAATACCTTACCTTACCAATAATACCGATATCATTTAATTTATTAATTAGTTTTGTATGGGAGATACTATCAAAAGCCTTACGTAAATCAATGAAAATGCCAAGGCATTTATTTTTTTTATCTAATGCACGGTATATAGTTGAAGTTAGTTCTGCAATGGCATCATGAGTGCCTAGTTTCTCTCTAAATCCAAATTGGCTAGGACTAATTATTTTATTATTTTCAATATAGTATAAAAGTTGCTTTTTTACGATCTTTTCGAAAATTTTTGCAATGTTTGAGACAACAAATGTTCCGTAACGCCGATCGCTTTTGACAGGCTGTGTAATAACCAATCGTATCGTCAGAAATTAAACCGTATAGTTTAATTTCGCACATGTCAGCTGGAATCACGGAGGCCGTGGGCCGACCAGTCGCACAAAAACCGTTCGTCCCGTCATAACAACATTGCCGGTTCCTTATCGAAATAATTGTCTTACGTATTTTTTATCGCAATTTAATCTAAAATAACGAGTGCTACCAACCACGCTAAACGTTCCAGTGCTGACAGATGATGCTCACTATGCAGTTTTCACCATCTCCTCCCGGTAAGTTGATTGTGAATTAACGTTATGCATTGTGTTCTCGCATCGCCTGTCACAAGCTATATAATTAATTTATACTTTATCTGTGTGGAATAGCCCTGTAAAGGGCGGCTATTCCAACCCCTGTTCGTTTTTCGAACATTTTTGGTGCCGAAACCAGGGAGCTTTAAGATTATAATCTATCTATGCCAAAACGGATAATGCTGTGGAATGTTTCTTAAATTTTGAATAATAATCAATTTGAACAGTAATTAGGTAGGTACCTAGCTCTTGAGTATTTACGACCTACCGCGCATATATTTATAATAGATTATATTATTATTATTTATTTTCGTTTCGTTTTTGGGTACGTTTCTAATCGTGTTTATTCAACATGGCCCCAGCAATTCAAATATTGCGCCGGAAACGGACATTAGCGAATAATAGATTACTCAAGACACATGAAATAGCAAAAAGCGCTTTGCACGATGCAACTAAGTGCAACTTACTGTTGGCGCATTATACTACTCTGGAAAAGATAGTTCTTGAATTTGAAACGTCTCACGCGGAAATATTAGCTTTAGATGACACAAACGAAATTGATGAGGATAAAATTCGCGAAACCTTTGACGAAATGTATTATCAAATTGTTGAAATTTACCAGGAGTTAACCAGTCAGCCTCTCGATTGTAAGACCGCGAATGCGTGCTCAAACGTTAAATTACCAAAAATAAACATTCCAATATTTTCTGGAAATGTCAAGCAATGGCCCGAATTTTACGACATGTTTAACGCTCTGATTCATGAAAACAAATCTTTATCCAACATCGAACGCATGCAGTATTTGTTCTCATGTTTATCTGGAGAAGCTTTAGGGTTAATTCGGACATTTCCAGTACAAGGAGCTCACTACGTTGAAGCATATCAAAGATTAATCGCGCGCTATCGTAACGCGCGTGAACTCGCATTTACGTGTTGGCGGGAAATGCTAAATTTAAATTTTCCGCCCAACGATCCTTTTGAATTCCGTCGCGTGTTCGATGTATTTAATGAGGATTTAACAATTTTAAAAGAATTGGATCTCCCAACAGATAATTGGGACTTCGTGCTTTGTTATTTAATTCTGTCGAAATTAGATTCACCTACAAGATGCGCATTCGAACAACTGCAGTCTCCTACCAAGCTGCCTTCATATTTGAAACTCAAAGAGTTTCTTTATAACAAATGCGAAGCTCTTGTACGAGACTTACATTTTTCGACTCGCGATAGCAGTACTATTGACAAACCTCTTGCACCGAACTTTAATCAAGCTGCCAAAAAACTCACTTCAGCGCTTCTTTGCGATCTTAAGAAAGGACAGCCTAAAACAAATAGGTCCTCGAACTCCACCACTTATCTGAAATGCTCCTGTTGCGGGGAAGACCACTCCATTTCCAAGTGCAAAGTATTTGCACTCAAGTCAGTTCAGGATCGCCTACAGTTTGTTCAATCACACCGTTGGTGTTTCAATTGTCTTCATTCTTCTCATTATCTTAAAGATTGTAAATCTTTGTTTACATGTCAAAAATGTCAGCAAAAACATCATACTTTGCTCCATCGAGACGAAAACACTTCTTTGGAAGATCAGTATCAACACTCCACGACGTCTACGGACCAGGAGCCTTCTTCCGACTCTAAAATTCAGGTCCTCACCAACTTAGGAGACAAGTCCATAGTACTATTGTCAACCGCCAATGTTGGCATTCGCGATTCATCCGGCCGTTTCCAAACCTTTCGCGCATTGATCGATTCGGGCAGTCAAGCTCACTTCATCACCGATCGTGCTGCGGAGCTCGTAGGCATCCCTCGTCAAGCCAGTTCTCAGAGAGTTAGTGGCTTAGGCCAATCTTCCGCAACCACGTCGGGAGTCATTCAATTAGAGATCGGTGTTAAGGGACGGGTTCTCTTCAACATCAAGGCACTTACGCTGCCTAGTATCTGTGGCAACATGCCAACCGTTCGTCTAGATAAGTCATCGTGGCATCAGTTGAGAGACTTGCCTCTTGCCGATCCTGACTGTCACAAACCGGGACCGATTGATCTTCTTCTGGGTGCTGAGGTTTTCTCTTCTCTTCTGAGACCTGGTAATGTGAATGGTGGTCCACGTCAGCCATCAGCTTTCAATTCTGCATTTGGTTGGCTTCTTCTAGGTTCAGTTGGTTCGGACACTGCTCACGAAACGAAATCTTTCATCGTTACTAACGAGGACCGGCTTCACGAAGAGGTCCAGCAACTGTGGGAGTTAGACACCATTCCCCAGTCTTCACACCTTTCTCCTGAGGAACAACTTTGTGAACAAATGTACTGCACTGACCACTCACGGGACGGATCTTCGGGAAGATACATCGTATCCTTGCCTTTCCGAGAAAGGGGAAGGGATATCTCTTTCCCAGGGTCGCGTGAGATCGCTTTACGCAGATTCCATTCACTCGAGCGCAAACTCATAGCAAATCCAACCTTACGTGAACAACATTCTGCTTTCATGACTGATTATTTACACAGTGGTCACATGACTCGTGTTCCTGGAAAAGATTTGCACAAGGGAAAGTATCACACACCTCATCATTGCATTCTTCGTCCAGGCAGCGCTAGCACTTACTTAAGAGTGGTTTTTGACGCCTCAGCGACGGAGGTGAACGGATCCTCGTTAAATGATACCTTGCTTATCGGTCCAAAGCTTCAAAAGAACCTGCTGGAGCTTTTGCTAAAATTCCGTATACCATCGGTAGTGTTTACTGCTGATGTACGACAAATGTATCGCCAAATATTGGTTCAAGAACCAGATCGTGCTTTCCAAAGAATATTTTGGCGTTTTCATTCGTCGGAACCCATCCAAGAGTACCAACTAAACACTGTAACCTATGGTGTCTCCTCCGCCCCATTTTTAGCCTGTCGTACTGTCAAACAGTTGACCAAATATGAAGGTTATGATTTACCGCTAGCGCGTCGTGTGCTAACTTCGGATATTTACATAGATGACATCGTCACCGGTTGTAACAGCTTGGAACAAGCTCAACAAACGAAAACCGAAGTTATCGAGCTGTTCAAACGAGGTCAATTCGAATTGCGGAAGTGGGCTAGTAACAAACCAGAATCCTCAGCCGATCTGATCGATCACACGTTATGGTGGGCGGGGCCTTCGTGGCTGATCCAGTCATCCGATTCTTGGCCGTCGTTCGATGGCAATTTCGACGAAATTGAACTTCACTCTGAGGAACGAGCTCGATCTTTATTTGTCCAACAGGACGAAAATCTGGTGGACCTATTACTAGTTAAATTTTCTTCGATTCGGAAGATCCAAGGCATTCTCAGTTACTGTCTTAGATTCATCTACAACCTACAGAATAAAGAATCTCGTCGTTTGTATCTTCCATTAAACCGTGCCGAAATTCACACTTCACTTTTGACAGTAGTTAAACGCACTCAACATGTACATTTTAATGATGATATCACGCGCTTGAAAGAGGGCAACCTTATGTCGAAACGAATGCGGAAGCTTAATCCCTTCATTGACGACCACGGTGTGCTCAGGGTGGGTGGCAGGTTATCTCGATCTGGGCTCGAATTCGAGTATAAACATCCTGCCCTACTTCCTCGCGAATCTAAGCTTACTTCTCTTGTGATAGACGCTCTACATCGAGAACATTGTCACCCAGGCCCCGACGGCGTTGTTCGTATCGCTACGGTTCGTACATCGAATGGTTCTCTTCTCACGAGACCATTAACCAAATTATGTCCATTGCCTAGTCAATGTGACTAATCATCTTCGCTTCCGCGGCGCATTCTCTCTTATCGATTTTCGTTATTCTTATTTTCTTTCCTTATCATTTCATTATTATTATAAATATAATTTTTTTTCTTTTTTTCTTATTTCTTTTCACTGTTCTTCGTTCACGCAACGTTCCACAGCATTGCCCGTTTCGTTTTCTAAATTTTCTTTAAAATACACATTGTTGTATTTTGGTGGGCGGAATGTTCCGTAACGCCGATCGCTTTTGACAGGCTGTGTAATAACCAATCGTATCGTCAGAAATTAAACCGTATAGTTTAATTTCGCACATGTCAGCTGGAATCACGGAGGCCGTGGGCCGACCAGTCGCACAAAAACCGTTCGTCCCGTCATAACAACATTGCCGGTTCCTTATCGAAATAATTATCTTACGTATTTTTTATCGCAATTTAATCTAAAATAACGAGTGCTACCAACCACGCTAAACGTTCCAGTGCTGACAGATGATGCTCACTATGCAGATTTCACCATCTCCTCCCGGTAAGTTGATTGTGAATTAACGTTATGCATTGTGTTCTCGCATCGCCTGTCACAAGCTATATAATTAATTTATACTTTATCTGTGTGGAATAGCCCTGTAAAGGGCGGCTATTCCAACCCCTGTTCGTTTTTCGAACAACAGATATGGGTCGATAATTTGATATTTCTTCAGGGCTGCCAGATTTAAAAACGGGTGTTACAATAGATTTTTTATAAACGGAGGGGAATATTCCACTATTTAAACTAATATTTATAATGTGTGTAATTGGAATGCTTAATAATTCATTATAATTTTTCAATATTTCTACTGTGACTCCATCAAACCCTGGTGCAGATGCACCTTTTAATTCACTAATAATATTTTTTATGTCATCTGTTGTTACCGGTTTGAAAACTGACAGATTATTTTGTTTGTGACAGTCTCGAAATTATCTATTTTATAATTTTCATCGATTCGTGTAGCTAAATTTTGTCCGACGTTAGCGAAATATTTATTGAAGGCATTAGCACATTTTGTCGGTTCCATTAGGGCATTAATAGAATTTTTTCCGATATTAATTTTTTTAATTTGAGTTTTTTTGTTTTTTCTACTATTTATTTCATTTATTGTTTTCCATATATGTTTTACATTTTGTTTAGCCACATCAATTTCATTTTTGTAAAAGTTCTCTTTAGTTGTTTTTAGTAAACAGGTTAATTTGTTATAATTTTTTTATAATATGTGTATATTTTTTTATCTAAGGAAAATTTCTTTGTCAAGGGATATAACTCTTCTTTTTTTCTAATAGACACGATTAAGCCATGTGAAATCCATGGTTTTATTTTTTTAAATTTTGATTTAATTTTTATGGTTTTAATATCTGTTGATGCTGTAATATAATTGCATAGTATATTATCAAAAATATTTGCGCATGTTTCAGCACATGTTGATTCTAATACGGAACGCCATGTTTCTGTTTTTATTTTTAGGTTTAATTTATGATGGTTTAGTGAATTTTTTGTAAAAGTATTGCATTTTGAATCAATATGATTATTAATATTAAGTTTTTGTATATAGATGCAAGTGTGATGATCAGTAATATTATTTTTTAATATTATCGTGTGTAATTTG
The DNA here is from genome assembly GCA_026573805.1 of Hesperophylax magnus. Taxonomy (NCBI): domain Eukaryota; kingdom Metazoa; phylum Arthropoda; class Insecta; order Trichoptera; family Limnephilidae; genus Hesperophylax; species Hesperophylax magnus. Next base: position 139,832 of record JAIUSX010000214.1, on the reverse strand, counting down.
TCGGTATCTTTAGTGTTACTCCATATGTGATCGATACAAGATGGACGTTGACCCGTAATTTCTCTAGTATATTTATTTATACACAATATGAAATTCATTTCCGTCATATAATTGATAAATTCAGTTTTTATTCTGTTACTATTTTCGTTTGAAACATCTATGTTGAAATCGCCGATTATTGTTATGTTCTGTTTATTTTTTTTTGATAAGATAATGCTTCTCAATTCATCCATAAATGTGTACTCGTTTGATCCGTGTGTTCGGTAAATTGCAATAATATTAAAACACATTTTATTTACATTTAGATTAATATCTAAGCAATTAACTCGCTGCATAGGTACTTCTTCCACTGCGATGTTTGAATGGCAAGATTTAACAAATACAACAATACCACTATTTCTATTAATAGCACAAGATGTTGCGAAGTAGGTATATTCTGGTATGCAAAATTTATTGTATACGTTGGTGAATGCTTCAGTTAAAACTATAACGTTCGGTTTATGATTTAGTAAATTAATTGAGAGTAAAAATTCATTGAAATTTTGTTTCATTGATCTTATATTTAAATGGAGTACAGAGAATGAATTTGTTATTTTATCCACGATTTTATTACAATCTTTTAAAGTATGACAAATATATTCCGAAATATTAAGCGTTTTATCTAAGTCCTCAGTGAAGAAATTATTCATTTTTAAAGAAATAAGGAAATAATATTGTTATAACTAATTGTCAAAAATGAATTTGATTTTGATGACAAACTATAACTTAGCAGCATATGTTCACGGATAATATCAAGGTTGACTTGAAATAGATTTGGTGACAATATTGAACAACTTAGCATTATATTACTAGTGATGATATTATAAAGATGATACATACTATGTAGTATATTAATTTTGTTTTGTATAAATAATATTTTACAAACATTAACACTTTGAGAGTAGGCTAATATTTTAATGCTTTGTTTTTGTCTTAAAATTTTACAGAAATAGTTAATTAAATATTTTTTGGATATTACTGATAAATCGTTATCTCTTCGATGGTAGATTAATAACATTGAAATGTTTCTCAATTGTTTTAAAGTTTTAGTATTAATAGCTAAATTGTGCGAAAAGTCAGAAAAGTGTGAAAAGTCAGAAAACAAGCGTATTTGAAACAAAAATATAAATTTTGGTATTGAGTTTTTAATCTCGTTAAGAATTTTAAAGTTAGTTATTAAGAATGTTAAAGTAGGTACATACCTATTCATAATTTATACGCCCTTGGGCAATAGTCATCATTTTTTTTAAATACATACAATTTTTGCTATTTGCTTTATGATTTGTATCGTTTGTTGACTTGAAAGTGTTGTTTTGGAAATCACAATTTTTGCATTTCTCTTCTTTGTTTTTATTGGGACAGTCTTTCCAAGGATGGTCCATGGCGCAGTGCAGGCACGAAGCATTCTTGTCCTTATTAAAGCAGTTGACAGCTGAATGTCCAAATCTCAGGCAATGGAAGCATTGTATTATTGGATTAGCATCCTCCACCCGCACTCTGTGGTATCCAATATTAATTTTCTCTTTAGAAATGAGATATTTCCTAAGTTTTCCACTTGTTTCGACTATATAGTTTGTAAGATTGTTTTGTCCTTTTGGTTTAAGCATTTTTACTAATTTTACTGAGTTTTTCGGATTTTCATCCATGATGATTTTAATTCCATCATTTTGGGTTTTTAATGATTCTATTATTTCTTCTTCTGATAGGTCGATAGGTAGGTTTCTGATGAATAGTTTAGGAATTTTTTTTTCTAATTCTTTCGCGATCAAATTATTTTTGAAGACTATATTTATTTCTTCTGTTAGTTTTTTTGCGTGATCCTTTTTGGGGCAAGAGATGATTAGTTTCTTATTTGATGCTTTTTGTACTCCATTTACTGCAATCCCCAAATGCGATGTTTTAATTTTTTTAACTATCATGTCTCGAATATCATCAGAAGTTGTATTAGTATTTTCACTTGCAATTATTAATGAGTATTTGGCCTCTGGTATAGGTATTGAGAGGGTTGACTTGTTGTACGTTGTATTAATTGATTCCTTTTTTTCCTTTAAATAATTTTCAATTTTTTCTGAATGTTTTTCTTCATTTAATATAAGTTTATTTTGTAGCTCAATTATTTTTTCTTGTAGTTGAAGTTTTTCCTTGCACCATATTTCCTCTAGCTGGTGTATATCTTGTTCTATGTTACTCCTTTGTTTTGCCTCTTTGAGAGATGAGCATCTTCCAATTTCAATTTTAATTGAGTCAATTAATGATTGGACACTTCGGTCCATAATGAGTTATTTTTTTGCGGGCTGTCTGGTGACTAAACGCAGCCAGCCTGCTTTATTTTTGCAACAACAATATGTTAAACTGGGTATCACTGTGGTTTGTGGTTACTGAGTTTATCGAAATTTCTGTCCGTGCGAGCTGCACGGCAGCAGAAACTAGACTAAATATATCTGAATATAGTATACTATTTATGATTATGAATATGTATTCGTCTATGTACATGAATATTTGTGTGTGGATGTATGCGTGTATACCTACGTGTATTTAAGCGCCTATGCATGCATGCACACATACACAACTAGAACAAAGAGATATATATATATATCCAATCCTGCATGTCTTATTCTTCTTTATTCTTTTTTCTTATCTTTTTCTATTTTCTATTTTATAATAGAATGTCTTATTCTTCTTTATCCTTTTTTTGTTATCGTTTTTCTGTTTTTTTTTATATTTTCTATTTCCGTTATAAATTTTCTATTATTATCCTTCCTAGTTTCAACACGTTTATATGTTCACACTAGGCCACACATAACTATATTCCACTGGTCACCATGAAACAGGCAGTCGTCTAGTATGGTGATTTAATGTATCATATATAAATAAATATTTTAATGTTTTTTTATAAATAAAAACAAATCATTATTAATTTTTTAGTAGCCTTCAGGTCATCAAGACCTTACGAGTCAAGTTTGAGGAAATGAAGAGGTTTGTCAGGCAGAAGAGCGCCCTCATCAACTAAACAGACACAAAAAGTTACCTATTTTAATAAACAATTAAAAACTTTTGTCGCCCCTGCTCCAGTGGCTTCTGCTCCAGAGGATCCGCCCAGAGATCAACCCTCTTCATCCATGGGAAAAGTATAGCATTCAGCTACTGCAAACGCCCAGGCATCCCGCCATGAAGCCGCGCCGGTGAGACGTCCACTGTATACGCACGGAGGCTGATGTGAGACAACGGACCGGCAGTCTCTGACTAGTGTCAGGAGTGTGTAGAGAATTTGGTTTGAATGGTAGAAGTCGGGGACTCTCGACAAAAACAATACATTTTATCTTTTTTAATTTTTTTATTTGGTACAATATTTTTTTACATTTCAATGTTTTCCAGTAATGTTGGCCTCACTGGGTGGCTTGCCCGTGCTGAGGCCTTCATTTTATAATATGAAAATATAATCGACTACCATAATACGGACATGTGTCTAGTGTGGTAGTCGAAAAGCATGTAAAAAACCTGTATCCAAATATATTTTTATGAATGAGAAAAAAAAAAAAAAAAAATCTAAACACAATCTACAATATAAGATAAAATAATACATTTAAAATAAAATCTTGTGTGTTTGTGAGTGATGTGTGTTTATATTGGTTTTGTGTGTTACGTGTAGGTTTTATTTTTATTTTATCCTATGACAATTTGGTAATATTGTCTTTTTTGTTCTTTAATCCATTTTGTAATTTTGTGTGTGAATTTATTTTTATTTTCTTCAATTTTAATTTCAATTTTTAGACTGCTGAAAGCTTTTATAGCATGGTATTGGTAGTGTCTTTGTCCAAAGCTTGAATTTACTGTCGGATTTTTTATGTTTTCTTTGTACGCTTGTCTAACTGGTCTGTTAGTGTTATTTTGTGTGTGTTGAAATTTTTTTTTTTTGTCAAAAATATAGTTTAGTAGTGTTTTAACGTATAATTGGCGTATATCTAGTACGTCACAGCTGTTGAATATTTGGTCTGTATCAGTATGCACTGGAATGAGATACGGAGTCAAATTAAAGCGACATAATGTAGTTTTTTTAGCAGCAGCAATGTGGCTTTCATGATGCCACATGAAGTGAATGAGAGAAAAATCAGGGATGCCCGAACAAGACATCAATCAAATAGTTATTTATGGAAAAATGAGATGAATTGATGAAAGAAGAAAGATGAGTAAGGAAAATGTATGACTTAGAGGTGAATGGTTAAAGAGGTCGAGGATGCCCGAGGAAGACATAGCACAATCAAGTGAAACAAATACGTACCTAAATAAAATAATATAGTCGAATCATTGACTAAATTCCATGAGTCAGGTACTTTATTTTGGAAACCAACAGATTTTTCACATCTTTAAATAATAAACAATTCAAAATAAGACAAAATAGAAAAAGAACAAGTGGATGGGTGTAAAACAGAAAACCTAACTAAACTAATCATATAGCAACATTATTATTTAACAAAGAGGTTATTTCTCCTTGGACCAATATTAGATTCGTCATCATTTTGAATTATGTTATCCTCATCTCGTCAGGATCCTGTTCTATTTATAATTGAAAGGGTTCATCGATCATCTCCACAGCTACATTATGCAACACAGCACATGCCACAACAATAACTGTGGTGCGTTCCATGGACAACGTTATGCGCTTCCGCAGTACAGGGTATCTACTCTTTAGAACCCCAAAACACCTTTGTACAACATATCTGCTGCGTATTTAGGATTCACCATACAGGTTTTCTGCTGGGGTATTTGTTCGTGGCAGAGGTGTGAACAAATCAGTTTTATTATTGTAGAAAGCAATCACTTTGTGGTTTGACATATTTAAAATGTAATAAAATACTTTTTATATTAAAACCACGAGTTTTTAATAATTTTTTGAACCGATCGGTTTCGCTTTATTCAAGCATCTTCAGGGTAAAAATTATTACAGTAATAATTTGTACCCTGAAGAAGATGCTTGAGTAAAGCGAAACCGGTCGGTTCAAAAAATTATTAAAATTTTTTAAAAAATAGTTATTTATTGGAATTATTAAAAAAAAAAACACTTTTAGAACTTTTGCACTATGTAAATACTATTTCGTCATTTAAAGTAATATTTCGGAAAAATAATAATAATAACTTCATCTCTAAAGTAGGCACTACTGTTTCAACTAAAATAACCATGAAAAAGATTAAATTAATATTTAAAGAAGTAAGTATAGTTTAGGTATTATAGGAAGTATATGTAGGACGGAGATAAAGAGACTGAATTAGGACAGCAAGTAAGAAGCTGCCGGGAGACGAGAAGATAGATACTAACAAAAACAAAACACATTATAATATTACATATTTCTTTATGTAACAGGTTATGAAATCAATCCCATTTCTATGGTTGCGAAAATTTAATCAATCAAACCTATCCCATGAGTTGAGTACAAATGATATTATTAGTACTATTATGCCGGGGTAACTAAAACACAGTATTTCCTAGAGAGTATCAAGGAAGAGGCTGTGTCTTTAGTTACTGCAGCAGTGTTACTGACCTTAACTTTCTACCAGTCATAAATACCTAGCTTCACAAACTACAAAGGTAAATCAAAAATACCTAGTTCAAATATCCACCTCAAAACTAGGACAATCCGAATACCTAATTAATTACCCATTTTTATTCCTGTAATTACAGAAATGTTTTAATTTTTTAATATAGGTCAGTAGGCCAGAGCGTTACTTTCAAGGACTCTATTGTTTACATTTTGTAAACAACTGACTTATAGATAACGTGTACTTATGACATATTAGGCAATTTCTCGAATATAAAAATAATACCGAAAGATTATGAACTCCGATTACTATCTGTATAAATCACCAACTGATATTAAGATACCAATACGTTTCACTGATAACAAAATAGGTCACCACAAAGGAATTGCGAGTTACGAGATCAAGGCCCTTTTAAATAATCAAACAGTACTCATTCTAGTATTTCAGCTGTTATGAATGTAAACAAAATATCATAGTAGGGCAGGATTTTCAAAGCACGTTTCTTCATCAGTTCCAATCACAGTGGGCATATTCATGTGTGCTATATGCATATGCTGAAAATCAAAATAATACCTATTTACAGACGTCAGGTGTCTAATACCTATGATAAATTAGTAATATACTCAAACATCTATTTCAAATCTTCGTGAGGGTAGCGACCTCAACAAAGGCATCTATATGCTGAATTAATCATTCGCAACCATTTATACCTACCTGAGGGGATATTATCCAAAACCTTCCCACCTATTACACGAGGAGCTAGCCTTATAAAAAAAAGCTAGACATCAGATTGATTTACACAAACTCCCATCCTTCAATTTAGTTATGAACTATTAGACGTGGTAGTCATAGTATGTGAAGATGGGTCGTAAGTACACAACTCGACGCTCTGTGAACAGTGTCATCGGATATCGTGGCCCAGAAAAATGCAAATGGAATGCAAAAATGTAAAATGCTAATTCGCGAGGGTCGAAATTGCAATCTTATTTGGAAGTGTCATATGTAAAGGCAATGGCCTATGAGATGGAGATTGATGACTTTGTTCGTATTAGTGTCCACCAGAATTAACTTGGTGAAGGAAGAGCCAACTCAGTCTTAACCAAATTTTCTTCCATTTTCCTTCCAACAAACTTTTATGTTAGACAGAGTTTGCAAACAAAGAGTTCTTCGATTGAAAAACTGAGACCCGTATTGATTGTCTAATGCAGTGTTCCGCAAACTTTTTATGTTCACGGTACACCTAACTAATCAAGAATTTTTAACGGTACACCAAAGAAAAAAAAACAAGGTAAATTTTGGATAGGATTGGCTAGGCTTATTACGAATGACGGCGAACTTATCTATATTTGTAATAAGCGTGGCCACTCCGAACCAAAATTTACCAAAAACAATATTTTATTAATATTTATTATTAAAATCAATATAACATGAAAAGATGTCTAATGCGAAATGTGAGCCTGTTTAACTGAACACAGACGATCAAAATTTGGAACAATCGTTGATAACGCTGCTCGCATCTCTTCGTCGATCGTCCTCAGGCGTTCTCTTTTTTTTGACTTTATCGTTGTGAGAGTTGAAAACCCCAATTCGCATAAATAGGTCGTGGCAAATGGTAATAGAATTGCAATAGCTCGCTTTGACAGCAGTGGATACTCATTTTTTACGTGGAGCCAAAAATGTGCTAACTCTGTTTCAGAAAATTTTAATTTTAGTGTCCGATCAGTTTTAAGCTCCATGAATTCTTCTTGCTCGTTTATTGGTAAATGTCCAAGGAAAATGCTTTCCGAAAACGGATTTCTTACCCAGTCCATAGGTTGCAGGTCACACATTGTATAAAGCAATGTAAATTTTTAATATTAGGATTTTTTTCAGAAGCCCTGGTTATATATCCCCTAATTTTTCCTGTCATAGCTGCTGCTCCGTCTGTGCAAATGCTTAAGCAGTTGCGCCATTCCAAATTATGTTCACTGAAGTACTGGTTTGTTACTCTGAATATTTCTTCTCCGGTGGTATAACCAGGTAGTGGCAGACAAAATAAAAACTCTTCTTTTATTTCATATCCATCCGTGTACCTCACATTTGTGATGAGATGCGCGTGACCACTGATATCAGTAGACTCGTCGACTTGTAGCGCGAAAACTCCACTTAGCCTTAATTTTTCAACTAACGTTGATTGAATGTCAGTGAATATTTCATTAATGCGACATGAGATCGTATCTGCTGACGCAGGTATTTTTTCGATTTCCTTAGCGGCTTCTTGGCTAATCATAATTTTGACAATTTCTTTGCAGACAGGTAAAATTAAAGTTTCAGCGAGAGAATGAGGTTTCTTCGATTTAACCAGCATATTAGCGATCACGTAGCTTGCTTTTTGCGCTTTGCTTGATGTATTGAAAGACGAACTCATGAGAGTTACCTGTTTCTTAGACTGGTCTTTCATACGTTGAAAGAAGGCTCTATCTTTGTGAGCCACCGATGGGTGTTTAGTTGTTAAATGTCGTGAAATTTTACTGGGCACCATCGAATTATTAGCCAAAGTTTCTCCACAAACAAGACATTTTGGGATTGGGCACGATTCGTCACCGCAATATATAAAGCCATAACGCACATAGCTCTCATCGTATTTCCGATCAAAAAGCTTAGGTTTTTTCTTTGTTGACTCTGCTTCTTCTTGGGAATCATTAGTTTCACTTGACAAACTTGCGGTACGTTTAACGAATTTATCCATTATATACACGTAATATGGGATATTTTTTTGCAATTAAAAAAGTCAATTAAGTTCGCGACGACACAACCAAACACTAGCATTAACGAATGACTACTAAACAAGCGGGCGCAACTTCGCCATCGTAATTCGTAATGTTATGTTGTCACGCGCATGCACCCCGATAGCTCGTGCGCAATCACGTGATAATGTAGCGTAGCGGCGTAGCACACGGCCACTTCGCAGCGATCGAGTCCCACCCACGCCACCTCCGGCCGCCGCGCCGCACAGAAAAGTAAAGACCGATTTACAGAGCACTTTGTGAGAAGTGACGCGGGACTTGCGGCACACTTACAAATGGCCACGGCACACCAATGTGCCGCGGAGCACACTTTGCGGAACACTGGTCTAATGTATGTCAAATGTTATTATTTCTTTATTTGTGTTTATAACTGGTTGTGTGCACTGCATTAAAAAATACAGTAGAATAATTACTTAGAATTCATGTTTAGAAACGAAATCAGAACAGGGTATGAAGATTAGTTTTATATAAATTTGGTTTAATGTTTGAGTCTTTCAATAGCTGAGTTTTCACAAACTCTACTTTCAAAGAAATAGGGGTTACCACACAAACATATTACACTAAGTCTTTCCATACCTCAAAAAAAAATTCACAACGTTAGGTGAGAGACTATTGTAAAAGATAACCACGAAGGTTCTATGTAAAAAATGATAGGGGCTCGTGGAAGGTAGTTTAGGAAATACGTTTATACAAAAAGGGTTGGTGACATGAAGAAGAGTCATCCCCTAGATTATACAGCAGAAATTAGGATCATCACATTAGTGACATGAGCAAGAGGAAGGGTAAGCAAGTTTACTCCCCCACGTTACTAAAAATTAAAGAAAAAAAAGTTTAGAGCTTCAATTTCGATGGATTTTGTTTATATTTGGCACAAAAAGCCGGTTTATTACAGTAGAATAAGGTTTTTACGGTTTGTTTCTTGGTTTAGATAGTGGCTTTTACGAGTGAAATTTTTTTGTCTTGATATTTTTCATAAATAGTTTTGATGTCTTCATTTTGTTGAATTAGGTCTTCAAGCTAATTTTCTTTAGTGTAGTCGTTGTCAATACTTTTGAAAATAACTCAAGGGTCTAATTTTATTACTTCCTCCGCTTTTATGTTTTTGTCTAGTTTTATTAATTTCTTTATGTTTTTTTGTCTGTCGTTTTCCGAGGCATGTTGCCATAATTATTTTATTTTGGTTTTTTTTTCCGCAGACTCTTATTCCCATTTTTGTTGTTTGAAAGTTTTCGGTATTTCTTCGTATAAACGAAGAATGTATAAACTTTTAATAATTATTGGTAATCTTTTTCATTGGCTTGTCTGTGGTACTACGTTTATTTTACGGCAGAAACGTATGTAACTATTGGTGACCGGATAACTCATCATCTTCATTACGTGAAAGTTAATTATAGTAATAAATAAAAACGATTGTAATTAAGAACGATCGTAACTAAGAATTGTGATTTTTAAGAACATGACATATTCAACACAATTTGCCAGTTACTCTACGCGAGTGGTACCAACTATTTTACTGTAATAAGGTCGCGGGTTGGAACCCGGCGTGCGCAAATAAATTTTATTTGATTAATTTGTGTTATTTCACAATTAATTAATTAAAATAATATATAGTATATTTGCGGCACGTTCCAGAGTGGAAGATACTACCAGTATCGCCCTGGTGTAAGACCACCATTCAGAATTGAAACGTTGCTCCAAATGGCTTTAGCCGTGTTTAGCGACTAGATCTGAATAGCCAGGTACTTCCCCAACTTCCTCTTTCCCTTCCCCACTTACCTTCAGCCTCACAACATCCCCCAATTGGGGATGCCATAGTCTCACTGGCTCCAGACGGGAGCAGTTGGGACTCTTGTGAGGTATTCACTATAAAAAAAATATTTAAAAAAACTACCAATATACCAAACAATACCAAGCCAACTGACGCCGACTAAAGTCTTTTCAACGCGAGTGGTACCAGCTACCAATATGCCAAACAATACCAAGCCAACTGACGCCGACTAAAGTCTTTTCTACGAGAGTGGTACCAACTACCAATATACCAAACAATACCAAGCCAACTGACGCCGACTAAAGTCTTTTCTACGAGAGTGGTACCAACTACCAATATACCAAACAATACCAAGCCAACTGACGCCGACTAAAGTCTTTTCTACGAGAGTGGTACCAACTACCAATATACCAAACAATACCAAGCCAACTGACGCCGACTAAAGTCTTTTCTACGAGAGTGGTACCAACTACCAATATACCAAACAATTCCAAGCCAACTGACGCCGACTAAAGTCTTTTCTACGCGAGTGGTACCAACTACCAATATACCAAACAATACCAAGCCAACTGACGCCGACTAAAGTCTTTTCTACGCGAGTGGTACCAACTATTAATATGCCAAACAATACTAAGCCAACTGACGCCGACTAAATTGTTTTCTACGCGAGTGGTACCAACTACCAATATGCCAAACAATACCAAGCCAACTGACGCCGACTATATTCTTTTCTACGCGAGTGGTACCAACTACCAATATACCAAAAATACCAAGCCAACTGACGCCGACTAAAGTCTTTTCTACGCGAGTGGTACCAACTACCGATATGCCAAAAAATAGCAACTAGCGTCTTAAGTTGTTTGTGGTGTATCCCCGTGGAAGAAAGTCTTCTTATACATATAATAATTATTAGAATATAGTAATTATTTAATTAATGTTGTTAGTTACATATCTTCTAAAAGCCCATAAAATGATGATACGTGTCACTAACAAGCGACCGACAAGATACCCCTCCACTCGACTCCTCATAGAGTATAAGGTCTTAAACATACGACAACTCCACCTAAAATTTTCGCTAATACATTTCCTGTTCAAATATAAAAACCAAACTCTTTTACAACACAACTACCCCACCATAACAATAACCAACGGTCACTACAAAGTACCTTCACTACATACAACGTCAGCTCAAAGACAATTTTTCTTCCTAGCTCCTAAAATCTTTAACCTTATCCCTGAAAACCTAAAAACCGTGAGTCAACCCCATTCCTTTAAAAAATAAATTACGAAATGGATCCTTACACACGGAATACATAACAACTACAATACCCATTCATTCTACACTCTATCAATTTAATCACCTTTCAGACAAAACATAACATATCATTATTCCCTAACTTAGCGGTATAGTATGTAAATAAATAATTAGTCTGATCTATTTACTAATAATTACTCAAACTCTTATTAAATAAATCTTATAATCTTCTTATAATTCTCTAACTTCTCCATTCTCTTCTTGCAACCCAAACTAGCTTTTCATCATTTTTCTTATTTTTCTCTTTCATATCATAGTAATGTATAGATTCTATGTCAGCAAACTGTAAAATTCAACCGCCATAATGCAGGGTTATCCCTAGCATAGAGGGTGAAATATCACAAAAACCATAAGTACCCTTTAAGTCTTGTTTTAATAAAATAAAATGAAATATTCACCATTCAACATTCATTATCTTTTGCTTATATTACCTACCCCAACACAGACAGCGCGGCGCGTTAGTGGGTTTCCATGACTTGCTTTTAGGCTCAGGAGGTCTGATGTTAACTGGATTAAGTCAGTTTTTTTTAATCAGTATTAAATCCAAGAAATTAGTGTCATTTAGTAATTATAAATCGATCAAAGATTCCGATGAAATCAATGATAGCTTGGGATTATATTTTTAGTAAACATAACGCTAATCATAACGGTGGAACAAATTGTTTGCCATCATCTCAAATTACGGTATCTTTATGACGAAATTCCAACCACTTCTTAGGAATTTACCATACATGTCTAAAATATCCACGAGAGTAAAAAAACATCCTTGTACCTACTCAAACTACAAGGTATTATATGGAATGACTGACAAACAGCAGAATGTTTGCCGTAAATTGTGAAGCTAAGTAAATGCTTGTATTCATCATCTGTTAATTGTAATCTGTTGTTTACTTGAAATAATATTTCACAGTCTTTAAACATAAAACAATCCTTTTATTGTTTTAAAACTGATAAACAGCCGCGAACGGGTTTTAAATATGTGACAAAACGTGCCAATTGTTTCACAGTAATCGAACATTCAAATTTCAAAGTGAATGTTAAAGTTCTTTGAAAGTTAATAACAAGTTCTATTGTTTATCCACTGTGGGCCAGTTGTTTCACAGAACTAGAATAATAACAGAACTTGAATATTAACTTTGAAATTTGATGAAATGTTCAAATTCTGTGAAACTACCCGTCCTAAGTGAATTTGGCAAACTGTAAGAATTGAGATTTTTCAATTTATAAGTATAATCGTTATTATGCGATATTGCGATATCTTCCTATTTAGCCAACATTTCGGACAGCGTTACAGTGTCCATTATCAGGGCAGATATGTAATGTAAAACTATATAGCTGTATTGTCAATAGAATCTTTCTTTCGTTATGAACTCAGTCGTTGTGAGTAACTTTGAATAATTTAATGTGTATATCTTCGCAGTTTCACTTTACGATGAAACAAATAGGGAAAGACAAAATACTTTTTCAATCGAAACCAGACAGAATCATCGCATTTTGTTATCATTTACACCTCGATTTTTTGTTGTGTAATGATCAAAGTGAAATAAATGTACATAAACATACTGATAATAACCATAACAAAACAAAAAATGCTCCAAGGTTTGTTTACCAATTATGTGATATTGCGAAATTCATCAATGCTAAATCAATCAGAATAGATATGGTTTAATCGCACGGAGATATATCAGGGATCAGAAATATCAATATATGAGAAAAAAATATGTTCAGAAATTATTAAAATCTGAAAATTGAAAAAAAATTTTTTTTTTAACACATCTAACGTAATTAAGTGAGATTCAAATGAGGTGTAATGTGTTTGTACATAACGTATGTAAAAACCTAAAATCCAAAAACTAACTAAACTGACAGGCATAAAAGTCACGCACATTCAGCCATACTAAATAAAAAAAAAAACACAATCCAACCGTTAAACGGTGCTTGAGTTGCATATTGAATAAAGACTGAACGATTTCTGTTTCGAACTCTTACTAATAAAAACATCTTTAACTGGCTGCGAAAAAGCTGGCAACGTTGCATTTCATCAGACTGAGACGTTAAATACCCGCCTTGAAAAAGTGAGTTTATTTTGGACATATTATTTTGAATCGAAAATAATATGTCCAAAAGTTGCCGCCGCGTAAGTTTTATTAGAATTTTATTAAGGTGGTGTTTCTTATTAACGTAAATGTTCCATGCATGGTCAGTAAATAAAAATCCTACAAACCAACGCTTTTATTGCGCAATCAATGAATACGAAATGCATTTTTTTAAATTATTCTCTGAGAATTATTAATAGGTATATTTTTTTAATTTTTTTTTATTGCATAAACAAAATTAAAATTATAGTTACAATTTTCATCAAGATTAAACAAATAAAAGGAATGTCTTTTCAAAATTATCTTCAATTTTTCGACGCTTGGAGGCAAAATACAAGTGTGTGTTTTTTTTTCACTTGTTTTAAATAACCTTAATGATAATAATAATCTTATTAAAATTAAAGTATATTTCAAATACAAACAATTATAAGGTAATTTTATCTAGTTTCTGAAAATTGTCTTTCACGCACGAGCACTAGTGGGGATCAATGCTGCTAGCTCTTTAGAGCCGGTTCCATTAAAATACCTGTGGAACAGACCCAGCATGTCCACATCGCATCTATGCATTAGAGATGACCCTCTGTATTTTAACAATGGATTGTCAATCAGACGGACCGACGTCCTTTGTACAGAATCAAGTAGGTTTATCAAGTATTGATATCACAAATGAGAATCATTGTTGAGGTGATGTTCTTAATTTATTCAATATTCCGATAAAATTTAAACATCGAATGATAAATTAAATAGATATCAACAAGACTTGTTATTGTGTGTGATGGATGATGATTCGAAAGTATGTAATGAATTAATTCAAAGCGTTATCTGTTAACGTTATAATTCTTAGATGCTCCCAACATTATTTATCTAAGCATGATTTTACTGTTACAGCCATCACAGCCAGCATCCGGAGAATACAACATCAGTCCTAAGTCATCTCATCACGGCTACCTAACTCACCAATAAACACTGTGACTTTCATTTTGTGCCTCTCACATGATCCCAAAAGTGAAAAAAAAACATTATCAGTCAAAAACAAACTCTTCATATATAAATTGACAATAAGGCCAAAACTTAATTATCCAAGTCCTATCTGGGCCCACGCCTTTCAGAGTCGCATTTGATAAGACTCAAAACTTTCCAAAATAAAGCAATACGTATTGCCCTGAGAGCTCCCAAATGGATGAAGGTTTCCCAACTCTGAAGTCTCACTCCTTAGAAAACATATCTTGTCTCATGGAATCATTCTATGCGGGTATAATCACCCATGAAAACGAATCTGTCAATTGCCTCATCCGGAACGACGAAAATATAAAAACCCTTTAAAAAAACCAAAACAAATCCTATGTAAAGTCCAATTCTCGCAAAATTACAGCCAGTTTTATTGCAAATATTTTTTTCTATAATTCCAAATTACTTCTATTATTAAACAAACTATTAAATTAAATCATGATGAAGGAGAATGGGACCTTTTTGGCCCGGAGCTCCGTATGCCATTATTTCAAAAAGGAAAATAAAAATCTTATCACATTTAACAAATGTTTTCTTTGAAGCATTTTTTCATATTCTCTCGGACAAAAATAATTCAACTTGAAAACCAAAATTTCGCAACAATTAACAAGTAAGCATTTCATTATTATTGGCTAAGCTATTAGAGATAGCAAAAGGTTTTGTAGAATATAATTTTAGGTCATTTTATAAACTAATTTTTTTTCTTATAAATGTTTTAGTTTAGAAGATATATTGGCTTTAGTAGAAGCATACAATTGCTTTGTTTGAGGGACACAGGGTAGGAAGCAAGCTGGCGAGGTGTGGAGCCTTTTGTGAAAATACTCTCTGGGGTAGTTACTATTCACCTGAAATAATACGGCTTTCCACTGATTTGTTCCAGATAAATGCGTTCATTGATTGGACTACAATTTATTCCGTTCCGACTTGGAGGAACAAAAGTTATTATTCATATCTAAAGACCTTGTGAACTAATTAACCCGTTGCATAGTGGTTTAATTAATTAGAAACTCTTGGGCAAACGTACTTTCGTTCGCAAAATTCGCAATTGTTCCCGTGTGTTATATTCTCTTATATTAGTAAATTTTGATGTTTTTGAAAAAACAAAAACCGTGTGAAAAAAACAAAGTAAAATTCAGGCGTGTTATTAAATTATTAATAAACATTTTTATTTCAAAATACAAAGATTTTGGAAATTAAAATGTTTTTTGAGTTTAAAAAAACATACCTGTATATCAATCCGAAAAACGTATGGAAAATCTAAGAAACGTCACATTTTGAAACACTTTCCTTTTCATAAGAAAATCTCACTTTTCTTTTCATTTTCTTGATACATTATATTTATTTTATTAGGTATTAAAGAGTCCCTTTTTTTCACATAAAAATATTTGGTAACTTTGTTCAATATTTTTAACACCGTTTTTATTGCATTTCTGCAAAACTTTACGATGCACACATTCCTGAGGAATTTATATAACTTTTGTTAATTTCTTGTGAAATTCAATAATTTTTTATCAACTTTTAACACTTCTTGGAATAACCTAAAAAAATTCTCTTATTTTCAACACTTCGTTACGCGTAAATCCATGAGAAATACATTGATAGATAGAACAGATTCAATAATACACAGAAAATAATAATCTTATTATTAAATCGAGTTATTAAATTAAATATAATAAAACGGATTTAAAAAGAAGAACTCGCGTTTAGCTCGATTATGATATAACTATTTATTTAGAATGCCTCCGCCGTCACCATTTCTCCACAGGATTAGAGGCAGAGAAGAGCTAAACACTACACAACACTGTCATTGCACGCACTCCTTGCTTTCAAGCGTATTCATGCTTAGTACAGATCATACCTGTTTTACATAATATGATAAAACAATAACTTTGTTCAAAATCATGGAATTATATTTTATTTGTTAACAAACTGATCATATATAAGAGGGAGACACAATATAAAATAGCATGAAAGAAACATGGAATAGAAATAAATTAAACAAATTAAATTATAAAAATGGATAAAGATCATTACACATTTTGTAAAAATACAGATTATATTAAAAGTATAAATACATATATTATAGTACATGCTACTCTGAATAAAACTATATATTGATTTAGCATCTAGTAGTATAATGTGTTACCGGCCATATTTTATATTAAATGCCATCCAGAACTTTGCAGATTTTCTGCGCGCCAATACTCGGTCCTCGAGTAATGTTCGGGATGGGCAGAGCATGAAACTGTCGCCAAGGCATGGGCACACAAAGGATTACAGGTTCTACTGATTGTAGTGAAATGAAAGCTGTAGTTTTGTTTTTGCACATTATAAAACATGGAGAATATATTTAAGTTAACATGTTACATATTATGACTCGGCACTTACCCCCAGGGATCAATAATTGGTTTTTTAATTCTATCTAAAACTGATTAACCACTTAATTACGGGAAGTGAGCGGGGAGCTTCTATACGGCCGGCGGTGGTCTGTCCCCGACAGATCGAGCTGGCACCATCAGGGCTTTGGTCCAGGAGACGGGTCCAGCGTCTCCGACAAGGTGGCTGATAAGCGGTTCTGGAGCGTATCGGGTCTATCGTTTATGTAACATTAATGGAGCGAATCCATCCATTGAGCTGATCGGCAGATTACTTGAGCGGGTGCCGTCCGGGCTTGTGATTTTATTATCCGTTTCTTATTAAGAAAAATACGGCTTGTATCGCGCCACTTGAGGTGAATGCTTCATTTCCCGGAGTCCGCGGTATAACGATTTGCAAGGGATCGCGTATATAAACTTCAGTAGAACATTATTTGTGATCTTCACGAACACACACACGGTCATCCATTATACGGACGTTTATTTAATAGAACCTGCACCGACTTGGTTTTTGTAAAAAAGAACCGAATAACCCGCATCAGGAATACTGATGTACACTTTTTTAATACGATCGCCCATCCAGGGTAAAAATGAATTATAATCTAATTGACTGTGCGATCATTACACGGCCGCCCCGCTCGTGTAACAATTCCAGAGAGCCCAGCGAAAGGAAACGGAAACAAACAATAGACTGCCCGGCGGTCTATTTGTTGCCAGACCGTGCTCTCTATAATTTTAATCAAAATTAATGCTATGAATGGTACTTGTTCTGAAGAGGTGTTTTAAATAATTACTTTTAAATAAGACTTAACACCGCTTCATAACATTACCCCCCGCGCCACACAAATGTTTGTCCCCAAACATTAATACAACTCTAAAAAAAACTACAACTGCAATAACTAAGCTTGAAAAGATCCTCTGGGTTTCTAAAAAAAACAATCAACAATTATACATGAGCATCATAATTTGTAAGATAAGTAAGGAATAAGACAAAATCTACGATTTGGATAGCAAAACTTATGATGAATGGGTGTGCCGCAGCTTCAATCGCACCCATCGAGCGTGCAGCCGGATGGTTGAGCCTGCGATTCATCCATTCTAGAACTTAAAGATAACTTAAGATTAATGTAACTTAATTACAAATTTTAGAAGATATTACGTGAACGGAGTCTGCAAGCACCCACAGTATCGGAATACCGGGTGATGATAAATTGACGATTGTCGAAGACTGCCGTTAGCGTTACATCTGTGACGGAAAATATTCTTAAACAAAATTGTAGGTAAACCTGTAGGTATATAAAAAAATATTATTGTTCTTCTCAACACATCTAAACAACTTAAGCGTTAAAGCTTCACTGGCCCTTTAATAGGGCGATAAGCCACTCAGGCAACACTTTTTTAGGGAGGTAAACCAACCCTCACTTTTCACTGAGTCTACTTCTCCGTTGGAGATAAAACACACTTCGAAGAAATTCTATCTACTCTACCTGACCTGGTTATTGGGTAAGTTTTTCGAAGAGAATTTATACAATAAGACAAAATAATCATCCTTGGAAAGCATTATTTCGTAATAGTAGAAAAAACTTTTAACCTTTACACACACGCAGGTGTGTAAGGTGGTTTAATCGAGTGGAACTGTCAACAACCAATCTTATAGATGTGGTGCAATTAGTAGTAGTATACATCCATTGTTGTAAATGGAGTCATTGGTCGAAGATTGTATACATCCATTGTTGTAAATGGTGCAATTGGTAGAAAATTGTATACATCCATTGTTGTAAATGGTGCAATTGGTAGAAAATTGTATACATCCATTGTTGTAAATGGTGCAATTTGTAGAAAATTGTATTATTGTACTAATTTATAGATAAAACCTACTTTTACTTAATATAACTAAAGTTATAGAAGGAATTTAAGGAAAAGACATATGCTGAACCAGCTCTTATAATTGTAACATTAATTACTATGAAATTATTAAACAAAATATCAAGAGTACTAACATAAGTATACCATTTTCAAACATGACAAGATAATTATAATAAAGTAAACAAAAATATATTTGGTAAAATTCAATTCTTAATAATAAAATTTTTTAAAACTGCTTAGAAAACAAAGATGTACTGGACCGGTACATCTTCACTTTCTAAGTAACGGGCGAACGTATACAATATGAACATAAGTATATATTAAGAAACCTAGAATATACGGGGATAGTGGAAAAGTATCACCGTGCATTCCAAGATTTGGGCAGTTTATATATCCCATGCTACCTAACTTTCACTTGTTTAGTCAAAGCCATATTTCAAGTCATTTTTTTTTTTTTTTTTTTTTAAATTATTTTCCTATAAGCTTATCTGAACAACATCATTGTCGTGTAACAAACTCGAGTAGGATACTAGAGTGTTATACTAAATTTATTATGTTTCTTTCTATTATTTACCGATTATACTAACCATTTTACGAAATTTCTATATTTTCTAAAAGAAAATTAACTAGGACAGGACTAAGGACTGTCATAATGCTGGGTCGCTCCAACTCGGGTGATCAAGCCGCTTTGTGCTCCCGTGCATTGAAAAATATTTGAAATATTAATTAATTGAGAGTACTTGGTAGGGTGGCCAGACCCACCAAAGCACTATCAGAAACATATTAATCCGGTATATTTTCTGACTTGACGATGTCTTTCACGTGAAAGTTACCAGTTTCCTTACCTTTGAGGTCTGCTAATGTATAGATTAAGTCTGATTTTTTCTTCACGACTATATTTTGCACAAAGCGTGGAGCTAGTTTCTGTGCAAAGTAATTTAAAGCGTTTGATTGGACGAAATTTCTACGCCAAACCCTATCTCCGACTTGAAAACTAACATGTTTTCTCCGCAGGTTATAATGGTTTGCTCCTTTTTGATAAGCTTTTAGTAAAGCATCTGAGACTTGCTCATAAACTGATGACAGTTCTTCTAATTTTTGTGCGTAGATTCTCTGACTAGTACAATTTTGTAAATTAGATTCCGTATCAGCTATAGGGTTACGATGCAAATCACCGTCTAATATTTGCTCCCGACCATGCATTAGAAAATAAGGTGTAAAACCCGTAGCGCAATTTACGGAATTGTTCATAGCTGATTGTATTTGTGGTAAAAATTTTGACCAATTACGGTGGTCTGATTCAACTAATATCGATAATGCGGTGCCCAAAGTTTGGTTATATCTCTCTACCACATTATTTTGAGGGGTATAATAAGAGTTATAAAACGGAGGAGGTATATTATAATTATTTAATAAGTCCTTAAATTCTTTGGATACAAACTGACGGCCGTTATCACAAACAATGGTGCGCGGTACGCCATGTACAAGAAAGATACTTTCTTCTAAACTCTTCACAATGCTTCGCGCGGTACCTTTGCGCAACGGGAACAGCCAGGTAAACTTTGAAAAAACATCGACACAGGATAAAATAACGGTAAAACCAGAGTAACTTCTCGGTAATGGACCTACCAAATCCAACGATAACATTTGCATTGGACGTGTAACTTTTTTTGGATGTGATGAAATACCGTTAGGTGAGGCCGTACTGATTTTGTGGGCCTTACAGACCGTACAGCGATTTACAAATTGTTTAATGTCTCTGTACATATTTGGCCAAAAATACCGTAATTGTGCTTTTTTATAAGTTTTAAAAACGCCGGGGTGACAAGATCGAATAGACTCGTGAACACTACTTAAAATGTCTAATCTTTTTTCTTGAGGAATTACTTTTTTCCACGCAGTGTCTTCACACAGTGCTAAACGAGTTTTCGTGTGACGAAATAGTTCGTTTTCCCGAATTTGGAAGTTCTGAAAACGTTGGGGAAATTCTTGACAACCCTTCCAAATATTTTGATACCACTCATCTTGAATATTTCCTGAATCTATAATGGAGATTTCGGCAAGATCCATTCGCGAAAGGACATCTGGGACTATGTGTTGAGTACCTTTACGATGGATTACGTCAAACGAGAATTGGGATAGGCGTGAACTCCAACGCGCGAGACGACCGCTGGGGTTGGACAGAGAACCTAACCATTTTAGGCTTGAGTGGTCGGTTACAACTGTAAAATGAGTTCCTTCAATGTATGGTCTAAAGTGTGTAACGGAGTCTAGTACGGCTAAAAGTTCGCGCTCAGTTATTCCATAATTACGTTCGTGAACGTTTAAGCATCTCGAAAAATAAGCTATAGGGTGCTCCTGTCCATCTATAGTTTGAATTAATACCCCCCCAATGCCTACGGAGCTTGCGTCACAGTGTATAGCGAAGGGTTTCGAAAAATCTGGACAACTTAAGACTGGGGCAGAAGTAAGTGCTTGCTTTAGTGCAATAAATGCGGATTCAGCTTCCGGTGACCATTTAAAATTACTAATTCCCTTTTTTGAACCAGTAATACTTGTTAAAGGAGCTGCAATGCTTGAAAATCCCTTGATAAACCGTCTAAAGTAACCGCACAGGCCAACAAATGCCCGAATTTGTTTAGCATTTTTCGGTATAGGAAAATCTTTAATACTATCTATCTTACTTGGATCAGTGCGAAGTCCCTGGGAATCCACCATATAGCCCAAGTATTTAAGCTCGGCTTTACAAAATTCTGACTTTTTTAAGTTAATGGTGAGACCCGCGTCTCGTAGACGTTCGTACACCCGATTTAACAAGTTTAAATGTGATTTCAAGTCTTCCGATACTAATATAAGGTCATCTAAATAGCAAAAAACATTATCATCGAAATCAGGTCCAAACAATGCATCCGCTAGTCTTTGTAATTCGCTAGGAGCATTTTTCAAACCAAACGGCATGCGAGTGAACTCAAAGAGGCCCCGCCCAGGAACAACAAATGCTGTCTTTTCACATGATTTTTTGTCCAAGGCTATTTGCCAAAATGCCTTGGAGAGGTCAATCGAGGAAACATATCTGGCACCGCCCAGTTTATCTAGGATACGCGCAATATAGGGAAGAGGGTAACTATCACGTACCGTGACGTTATTAATTTTTCGAGAATCAAGGCAGAATCTAGCTGTTCCGTCTTTTTTTGTTACAATTATTACTGGACTGGACCATGGTGAACGAGAAGGTTGAATAACCCCTAATTTTAGCATTTCATCAACTTCTGTTTCTAATTGTTTCTGCCGTGCGGGTGAAAGAGGGTAATACCGCTGTTTGATGGGTGGTCCTGTTGTAATTATTTTGTGTTTAACTAAGTGTGTTAGACCTAACCCCTTTTTTTCAAAAGAAATTGACTCGAATTTTTTAACTATTTTAGAGAGTTCCCTGTTCTCTTCAATAGTTAGGGATGAGGCTGGCCGAATAGCCCGCAACCCACTAATATTTCCTTCCGAAACAGGAAGAGTAGCTTTCGAAAACAGTTCCGGTGCGATGTGGAACTCCTTCCAAAAGTTAACTCCTAGAATAATTGAAGGCGACAATGTCGGGATGACGTAGAAAAGAATTTCCTTTGTGGATGATTTATACGTGACCGGCAATGACATTGTCCCTAAGACTGGTTGGTTTGAACCGTCCGCTGTATAAACACTAAACTTAACTTTAACTAACTTAATACCTAATTCCTTAAAAATTTTATAACTATTGCCTCCTAGACATGACAATGAAGCGCCGCTGTCTAGCATTCCACTGTAGAAATTATTTATAATATGTACATAAGTATAAGGACGGTTATCATTTTCAATAGCCATCTCCCGTGGCAGCGGGCCCACTGTTCCGGTTGATGGGGATGAAAGAAATTTATCAACTATTCGGAGCCAACTCTCCCACTCGCTTTTCCTCTGCGCCAAGGACGGCTTGTAGCAAGAGAGACTCCGACCTAGTTTTTTGACTTTTTATGAGCTTTGTCATTGATAGCTCCCACTTTAGGATTGTTAGACCTTGAATTTTTCTTCCTGCAATCTTCTATAACGTGTCCCGATAGTTTACAATATGAACAGAATGGTTTATTGTAAAACGTTCTAGAATTTTCGTGTGCAGTTTTTGTATATGTGTTAGAAGTAGAAGAAGACGGTTTATTGTATTTATAATTATTATCTCTGTTTCCAAGACTAACTTTAGTATAGTTGTTGGAATAATTGTTGTTATTTGGTTTTCTGTACTGATTTTGGCTATAACCTTGGTGTCTATGAATATTATTATTATTAAAATTAGGTGTTTGTCTAGCAGTACTATCAAATTTCTCCGGTTTATTAGTGACAGGTAAGTCTACTTTTGGTTGAGAAACGTTGAAAGATACGAAATCATCCGACAGTGATGCATAAGATTCCAAGTTGCCTGCATGAGTAGTCAATTGCTCGAATGTCGATATATCTCTTGAGACTAGTAAATTTGTATACATAGGCAATAAAGCTTTTTTTGCCAACCGCAAAAGTTCTAATTCCGGTAGTTTAGCTTCAAGCATATTGTTTAATGATTTCATTCTGAGAGTGAATTCTAGCACTGACATACCTTTAGGTTGTGTCATGTTAAATAGTTTTACCTTAAGATCTGTTTGAAGGTCGTTTGCTTCAAATTGTCTTATCAAAAGTTTTGAAAGATCGTCCCATTTCAAATCCTGAGTGTAAATAGACCTGAACCACAGGAGTGCTAAACCTTCTAAAAGATCAGGAAAAACGCGTACAAGATGATCCTGGTTAAAATTTTTTGTCCTACATTTCTCCTCAATTAATAGTAAGAATTCCCTTACACTACTTTTTCCGTCATATTTCAGTTTCCAACCGTCTACGTTATTTGAGTGTGAGTCCCTATAAATAATCTTCGTTTGTTTAATTATGTGGGCTTTCTTAATGGTTGTGTCGTCTAATTCAGAATCCGATGATTCAGAATTCACTTCACTTATAGCAGGTGTTTTAATCTCTTTATTATAAGCGCGCGCCTGTAAACGTAACTCATGAGAAGTCGACGATGGATCAATATTCCTGTCTTTAAGTTCTTTAATGAGAACCTCCTTCGAAGCCCCATTGATATTTGGTATTGGTATTGGTGAAGACATGATTACGTTCTTTGATGTTCAGATAGGAAGAAAGAAGTAAAAGAAGAGAAAAATAAATATTTAATTTTTTTTGTTTATAAAACAAAAGAAACTCTTCATTGACGGCTGTAGTATCATTAGACGTAATATTAGCTCAACTTCTATTGTACAATTGTGAAAAAAAACAAAAAAAAATTGTTAAAAAAAATATGCTCCACCCTAATGAGAATTGCGAAAAATGGACCACCCTATTATATTGTGAAACGTTATTAAACGTCGGCCTAATGTAATTGTCAATCAAAGATATCATTTAATTTGGGCGAAAAAAAAAAAATGACGTAGGTATGTATATAAATAATATTGAGTGTTTGTTGACTTACGAGTAATTAAAACGCATATCGATTGTAATGTGGACTTACAATTTGTATTGTAGAACGCCGACATAAATGTTTTTAATATTATGTATATTAGCGTAAAAATCTAATAATATTATAAAACGCAAATATGCCTTGATCAAACAAGTGAATGACATCGTAAAATAATCGTAAATAATTATGAATTAGACAGTTTGACATAACCTCCCATATAATCATCTTGTTTACCAATTAGTGTTGACATAAAATTTGACAGCTACAAAAGCATAGATAAATCATAGATTTCATGAAAGATGAAAGTTTACGCAAGATTTTACCATAGAATAACGCAAATTATGAATTATCGTTACAAGAATACTGAGTGTATTTGAGGTTATGAAACAATATTCAAATCACTAGACATAAGTGATACAATATTATGTCAATTAATCATGAAACATTTCACCAAAATCAGCACAACATGCAATCACCACGAGCCAAAACACGTTGAGGCGCCAATTGTTACCGGCCATATTTTATATTAAATGCCATCCAGAACTTTGCAGATTTTCTGCGCGCCAATACTCGGTCCTCGAGTAATGTTCGGGATGGGCAGAGCATGAAACTGTCGCCAAGGCATGGGCACACAAAGGATTACAGGTTCTACTGATTGTAGTGAAATGAAAGCTGTAGTTTTGTTTTTGCACATTATAAAACATGGAGAATATATTTAAGTTAACATGTTACATATTATGACTCGGCACTTACCCCCAGGGATCAATAATTGGTTTTTTAATTCTATCTAAAACTGATTAACCACTTAATTACGGGAAGTGAGCGGGGAGCTTCTATACGGCCGGCGGTGGTCTGTCCCCGACAGATCGAGCTGGCACCATCAGGGCTTTGGTCCAGGAGACGGGTCCAGCGTCTCCGACAAGGTGGCTGATAAGCGGTTCTGGAGCGTATCGGGTCTATCGTTTATGTAACATTAATGGAGCGAATCCATCCATTGAGCTGATCGGCAGATTACTTGAGCGGGTGCCGTCCGGGCTTGTGATTTTATTATCCGTTTCTTATTAAGAAAAATACGGCTTGTATCGCGCCACTTGAGGTGAATGCTTCATTTCCCGGAGTCCGCGGTATAACGATTTGCAAGGGATCGCGTATATAAACTTCAGTAGAACATTATTTGTGATCTTCACGAACACACACACGGTCATCCATTATACGGACGTTTATTTAATAGAACCTGCACCGACTTGGTTTTTGTAAAAAAGAACCGAATAACCCGCATCAGGAATACTGATGTACACTTTTTTAATACGATCGCCCATCCAGGGTAAAAATGAATTATAATCTAATTGACTGTGCGATCATTACACGGCCGCCCCGCTCGTGTAACAATTCCAGAGAGCCCAGCGAAAGGAAACGGAAACAAACAATAGACTGCCCGGCGGTCTATTTGTTGCCAGACCGTGCTCTCTATAATTTTAATCAAAATTAATGCTATGAATGGTACTTGTTCTGAAGAGGTGTTTTAAATAATTACTTTTAAATAAGACTTAACACCGCTTCATAACAAATGATAAAATCATTTATTTCAGCTTAATAATCAAATATCTCAACAAAGGAGTCGTTTTTCAGCATAGATAGGCTTTGTACTGATTGGAAATTTCCATTAGACCGTCCATTCCTTAGACCGTCCAACTATGAAGGTATTCCTGTTTTAGGACAGTTACATTTAGTTATATTATAATAAAGATAAATTTATAAAAAATACTGTGAATAAAAACAAGACAGAAAAAAAAACACGTTGAAATCAATACGTTCAGTGTTATACAGAAAGAAGGGTAAGAAACCAACTATAAAATCGCCAAACAAATGGAAAATTTGAGCTAAGGGCCATTGAAGTCAACAAAAGCTCTCATACTCTATTATTATTAAATGAAGGGGACAATTTTATAGGAAATTGTGCAAACAAATATAAAGAATAAACAATTAGTTTTATATTTCAAACAGATTTATTTAAATAAGGTTAACATTAGTATTTAGCTTAAATGTAAAAAAAAAATTAAAACGTAAATACAAATTTTAATTATACAAATCTATGTGATAAGTGCATACACAGTACACAATAAAAAAGATTAAAATTCAATAACCAACCAGTCAATAAGAACCAACTATCATTTTCTTTACCCTTTAAATAAATTTACCATGAATAGGTATGTATATTTCTACAATAAAGAACATTCTTACTTTAATTACTATGTTATTAGATAAAGTTACAATTAACACAAGAGTAGGTAGGAATACTATTTAAGTTTATAAATCATTCAAATGTTTTATCTTATTTCTGTACTAATTTACTTAAAGTTACATAAAATACGTTATTTATAAAACACGTACCTTGTTTAGTTTAGTAATTAGCCTTAAGAGCTATATGTATATGTATGTCAAGCAATTATATTTGATTAAATTGTCTGTGCCAAGTCTTCCTCGGGCGTCTCCTACCATTAATCTCCTGATCAAATATTTTCTTTATTTTACTTTATTTGTTCATCCGCTCTTCATACCCAAACCACCAAACATTTCCTGTCTTTATCTTTACTGTAACGCTTTCATGAGCCTTGCGCTCTTTTCAAATCTCCTAACTTTTAACAGGGTTATAAAACGTTATTACTATTATGATTGAATGAGCAGGCAGCATTCTGCTGATGCGGACATATGTAATTTCATAATATGTTTAACAGTACTTAATTGAGCTCTTTTAAAATTAAAATATATAGCTACCCTTAACGGGTAATAGTCAAAATAAGTCCTTTGTTCTCTCCAAAAAAGAATCCAATCGAGTCTTAAATTGGTTTATATTAGTAAAATCGAAGACACAGTGTGGAAATTTGTTTCATGCATCCACTACACTATTTGCACGATTTTTATACAGTGATAAATATCTTTTTTTAGTGGTAGTGTATTTGTTTAGCCATTCTGGAACAGTTTTTTCTTTGGTTGAGTTTAGGATTAAGTTAAATGTTATATTAAGCGTATAAATATGTATTTTTTTTTATGTGTGTAACGATATGTTAAGTTGTATAAGTAAGATGTTTAAGTAGTACTTGCACTTTTTGTTGGTCAGATACTCCATATTGCCCCGAACATCATCGAGGTGAGCATGTAAGTGCTCGGCTCCTCATTTGGCCTTGCTCTCCACATAAATAGTTGAGATAACTGGTCCTCACTCTTTATTTTTATTTGCGATTTCCACAAAATGTTACCCAATAGCGAGGAGAGCAAATCGGGCACTGTCAACGGTTGATCATTTAGTTGTACACCTCGACAGCGGCTTGCTGCCTCGAAAAACACTTTTAGCTTTCCCGGTTTATTGGGATTTAATAAAACGAAATGCGATAGGTACCAGTTTCGAGGGCTAGGAATGGCCGCCTGATGTGTATTTAACTTGCACGAGTTAACCTTCTTGGTTTTCCTTTTTTTATTTTAACTAAATAAAATGATGAGACGATGAAGTACCAATATTTATTTATAAAACACACAATTACAAGCGAGTTAAACGTAATTTCAGATGGAGAATCTAACAACAATATTGAAAAGTAGTCTTGTGAGGTGTTGCGGTCCTATTTATCGGTGCTCTCGTTGATAGGGTATTGTGCAGGCGGTCACGCGCTCCCACGTCCGGGTGCATCGTCGATGATGATAGTGTTATTTGGTGGTGATAGTGTAGACACCGCTAGATAAGATGTATAGCCGGATGCTGGGTGTGCTTGGTGTTATCTTCGGGTTGGGAGCGTTCTTGAGTAAGTAACACACCCCCCCTTAAATTCAAACTACTCTTCTTCTGGAAGTAGAGTTTGAAGATTTTCCATATGAGTAATGTGACTTCGGCGATAATGCAGCCACTGGTTAATGATATATGTAGACTCCTTTCAATTGGGTTTATGATAGGGATAGTTAGTTCGTGTCCTTTGGTGTTCGAAAGATCTTGAATTTGGATCTGTGGAAGTTTAAACACTTGTAGTTTTTCCTTGGAGTAGGTAACTGCAATATCTTCCTGGTTTACCGTTTGTCCTATAGATAGGGTTTTTCCTTGTATGTTGCAATCTGGGCTGCTGATTAATACAGATTTGAAGATAGTAGTCTCTCGTTGGTGTTCATGGCAGTTTATATAAATAGTTGATGGGATGTTCCTGAAGGCGTACATTATGTTTTGTGCAATGAGGTGGGTGTGCTCATTGGGACAGTAAATTTTTCTTAGTGTGCATTTTTTTTCGTCTTGCGAATCCGCTAATCCTTTGGTGCAGTCGTCTAATGTTATAATCTGTTTGTTGCATATACTCGTAGTGTCGGTCATCTCCTGACATCTGTCGGCTAAAAATACATCTTTTCCATTCTTCAAAATTCGTCTTGGGAGGGATGCGGGTATAAGGCAAATATTATCGGAAGATTTGGAAATAATGGGTAATATATCATAATAACTATAAAATAACTCTTCTACCAGAGTTAACGTTATAACGAAGTGCAATTTTCTTTCTGATCGTACTAATCTTACTTGTAGCAAGTGCTGAAGCAAATTAAAATCTTCTGATGGCACCTGTAGCTTATTTACGTTTTTAATAGCGTCTAAAAAGAGCTCAAGTTTTAACATGCTATAATGGTACATATTATGTGAAGCAAATAACACGGCTTCTGTTAAGCGGTCCAACAGTTCCGTTATCGTTTCTGCCTGATATATGAAGTCTATCAGCAATAATTCATTCATATCTTCGTAATGGTCGCGGCTTATTTGTGACCATAAAAAAATTTGGTTATCGGAAAGATTTTTCAGTTTCGTGTAATAGTCTTCCATTGTACGAGAGGTCAGAGATACCCTGTGGTTATTAATGTTAATCTTATCTTTCAACTCGATTAAATTGTTATCGTCTAGATTACCAGTAAGGTAGTTAATGATAGACCCCAGACCGTTAATGAGTCCTCGCTTAGTTCGCTTACTTATCAGATTACGTAATAAACCGTTATTATTTTCTATTAGATATTCTTTTCTTTCTTTACCTATGCTAGGTTAGCTAAAATCATGTTGTTTCAAAAGTTTCTTAAAATTAAATTCCAATTGTTCCATTTGAACTATTAATGGGTTTACATCTAATGTGTGGATGACGTTCCATTGACCCTCTGCCACTCTTGCGGTCCCGAGCGGTGAGATAATGAAGTGTTCATCGTCCGTTATTTGTCGAATCCGTGGGGATCGCGTCAGCGTGGATAGCCTGAAGCAATTTCACACTATTTTTATGAATTGTTCCGATTCCCTTATCGGAGGCGTACTTCAAAACATTATGGGGTAGCAACCCGGTGACCAGATACGGCCCACGAAATTTATTGATATGTTTACCGCGGTCATGGGTTTGTATCAAAATTTTATCTCCAATATTTAGCTGTTGTTGCGTACGATTCTTATTTACACGAGCTAAAGTTTTATTCTTTATGACATTTTGACTTTTGTAAATTATTTGATGTAAGGTTTTACATACTCTAGCGTGTTGCGCGACGTAATCTTGGGTGATAACCCCGTCTTCGGCGAGGGTTCTGTTTCCCTGACAGAAATGGATTTGATTCGGCGTATGTTGAGTCACACTGTGAATAGTATTATTATACGCTATTATACCTAGAGCGATTTGAACCGTAGGAGTAGATTTATCTAACACTTGTCTGTTTATGCGTAGTATTTCGATGAAAGTTGAGTGGAACCGTTCTATATCTCCTTTCGATTGAGCGTGGTCCACCGTGGTTAGGTGTACATTTATTTTATAAAGGGCTAGTAGTTCGCGAATTGTTACCGAATTTAATATGGTCTCATGGTCTAGGTGGATTTCCTTAGGTACTCCTACAATAGAGAATATGTTTATTAATATATCGCTTACTGCTATGCTGCTATTGTTATCAAGTGTTGCGCAGTGTGACCACTTAGAGAAACGATCTATGATAGTTAAATAACGTCTCCTATTAAAATGAAATGTGTCTATCTGCCATATCTCCATTGGAGTATGTGGAGTGATGGTGGATTCTAATGGCTCCAATACCGGGTGCCTATTATATTTAGTTTGTTGACATATTATGCATGTCTTAAGGTATTTCACAATTTTGTGGCGCATTTGTAAAAAGTAATATTTCCTTTTTATTTTCGTCAAAAGGGCTTCTCATCCAACGTGTCGTTGGTTTTCTACATGTGTCGAATATATTATTTCATCTTCTTCTTCTTTATTGGTAGGTTCGATTTTTATATCAGTGTAACGAATTAATTTTAAAGAGTTCTTATCAACATTTTTTCTATAACTTTCGCTTAACCGTTCGTACATTAAATCATCTTCTAGAATTATAGCATATTTATTTTTATCACAACATTGCTCTATAAAATGGATGAATAAATTAGTTGCATCATCTGTGGGAATGCACCATACATGGTCAGTTCCGTTTTCTTTACCTTGTAGTTTTCGTGAGGCTGTTGCTGCGGTCTTGACAAATATCCTATTCATTCTAGGAGTAGGATGTTCGTGTCTAATTGGAATGCCGGATTAATTGGTAAATTCCTTGTCAAAATCGGGGTATCTTAATACAGGAGCGTTCATTAGCAGTTCTTTACATTGATGAAACGCTTTAACGATTTTTTCACAACTAGTATCAATTTTAACACTCTTTCGTGTGCATTCGGTGAGTGGTTTAGTAACCACGCTTAAGTTAGGGGCAATCTTGCGATAATATCCTATTAGACCTAAAAACGATTTTATTTCTTTAATATTCCTAGGCTTGGGGAATTTACGTATGGCATCTAGTTTTGCCGGGTCTGGTTGTAGACCAGTTTCATTTAGTATACGCCCTAAAAATTTCACTTCCTTTTGCATAAAATGACATTTGTTTATGTTAATTTTTAAATTTACGGCTCTCAGAGCGTTAAAAATTATTTCCAAATTCTTTAGATGATCGCACTCGTCTTTAAAATACACGATGACGTCATCTATGTAAACAAGGCATATCTTCCCGATATATTTGCGTATGACGTCATTCATCATTCGTTGAAAGGAAGCTCCTGCGTTCTTCAATCCGAAGGGCATTCGAAGAAACTCCCAATGTTGATTAGGGACGCTGAAGGCAGTTTTTTCAATATCGCATTCTGCCATTCGTATTTGATGATATCCACTCGTTAAATCTAGCGTGAAAAAATATTAATTACCATTCAGTTGTGCAAAAATATCTTCTTTGTTCCGGAGCGGTAATTTATCGCTACGAGTCTGTTCGTTAAGGCGTCGAAAATCTACAACCATACGCCATTTTTTAATGTCGGATTGGTCATTTTTTTAGGTACGAGATGAACGGGACTCGCCCAAAGGGAGTTACTAGGCCTGATGATCCCATCTTTGTACATTTGTTGGAGTTGCAAGTCTATTTCATCACGCTGATAGTGCGGTAGGCGATAAGCCCTTTGGCATTCCAGCGCTTCCGTTAACCTTTCCTCATCTGTGGTGTGTATTTACTACACATTGCTTCTAATAACTTTAATAACTCTATAAATATAATAAATTCTGGTTTTAGATTTAAGGTATTCCTCCGTTATACATTTATGCACTGAATTAAAAAAATAATATATTTCATAGTTTTCAAATTCAATTAAAAATCAGAGTTTTTTGTTAAAAATCGGGAACAAATACACCAATACAATCAACCGTGTGATACTAAATACGCGAAGAGTGTGCGAGGAAATGACACGCTATTGATGTCCCGCTTTAAGTTGCTATGCGGGAATTGGAGGGGACCCACCCTTTCCCGACGGCTGTGTGAGGAAACTGATTGTTTAACCTCCTTAGCCGCACACGTCAGGACTCTAATTTTTTTTTTTGTAAAAAGAAGCTACATTTATTTTAAAACGATTCTAGACCCTCCAATGTCCCTGCATGCATGATTGTTAGTACGAAATAATGTATGCATACTTACAATAATAGTAACACAAAATAAGAACACATATGAAATGTGTTCGCCTGGTGGTTTGGCATCTAAAATTAAATAATAAATAAGGAGCACAAATTTTATAAGTGGAAGTATGATTGAAACATAAAAATATACAAGCCGCGTATCGAGGGCAGTTTACCCCACTATCACGGGGCGGTCCCGGCAAGAATGAGCGTGGCAAGTGGCCTGGCCACAACGATCCCAAGCACCCGCGTCCCTTAGCCAGTTTTCCGAGAGTACCCTCGAAGAAATGTAAATGGGGGGAGGGGGGGGGAGATACTCCCAAAGACCCTAGGGAATGAAGTGAGCCTCAGGTCACCGGAGGCAGGACGGAAGGGGACCGGGCTCGCGCAAACATTCCCCAGGCCCGCTCATGATGCCGGGGGAGGCACCCGTGGTTCGTGGGACAGCCGCCCCGGATTAATGTCACCTTACTGGATGCAGGAACAGGGTCTATCCGCCCCCGTGGTGGGGAAATGAACAATACAGTACGATAGAGTTCAGTTCGACAACCTATTCATAAACCAATTTGTTAGTAACAAATAAAAAGGCAAATAACAAACGTAGAAAATAAGTTGTGATCAACAACAAATTGACCGTTCATAATAGAAAAAAAAGAAGGGAAAAAAAAGATTAACATAGTATTAAAGAGCTAAAACACAAAAAGAAACAGTATTATCATTATCAATGCGTTCCTAATAAATAAGGCCCAAATTCAAAAGTAAAAGGAAGAATGTGCATAAAAAAAAAAAAACAGTGTAAAGAATTGGCAAAAACGGTGTAAAAAGCCAGTATACACAATAAATGAATAAGAAATAATAAAACAAACAAATGAAATAATAAATGCATTGCGATCATGCCATAAGACAAAGAAAGTAAAACCAATGAGTATATAAAAATAAAAATAAAACATAAAGCAATCGCGCATAAACAATATTAAATTTGTTATAAGAGGAGTAACCGTGGAGTGACAGGAACAATAGGCTTGGCACCTGAAACAAAGATGATTTTAATCTAAATCAGCAACTCTAAGCACAGGCCATCTCTCTACCCAGGACTTTACAAACTTTTTGAAGCATTCAAAATTTTCTCTGTTCAACACGAGATCGGCATTCCATGCCGGTCTTGTAATCCCTCTCAAGCCATCCAACATTTCCTCTCGGGCATCCTTCATCAACTCGCAGTGCCACAGAATGTGCTCGGCTGTCTGGTTAGTGTCACCACATGAACAGTTCGGATGAGGAGACAAGGCGAGACTATGTAGCCGCCCCCTGAGCTCCCCATGACCGGACACCAATTGCGTCATATAGTGATCCAGTTTTATGTGCGCCCCTTCCATTCTGCTTTTAACTGAAGGGAAGAAAGAGAAAGTCAATCTACCCTTCGTCGACCTATCCCATCGCTCTTGCCATACACTCAGCGTTCTATCTCGCATGGCTTTCAATAAGCCAGGTAGGGACACCGCTCCACCGGGTGTCAATTCGACTCCCAGGTGGACAGCGGCCTTACCTCTTGTCAATGCCTTTTTTGTCAAAACTTCCCTTATTTCCAAGTCAATCGGCAGTGTACCAGCCAGAACCGGTAATGCATCATTAGCCACAGTCCTATATGCGCCCGAAAGAGCCAACAGGGGAGTCCGTTGGCCCAGCTTGAGGGCCAAGTGGATCAATGCATTATCCAGCCGGTGCACAGTGGTCCCAAATCCCGATCTAGCTAGACAAAAATATTTTTTCATGGCATTTGACGCAAAAGGGTCACAATATAATAAAAAAAAATATTTAAAAACATATACATTTATTTTAGCCATTGTTACGGAATTTTTAAAACAAAATTAATTACTAATAAAATGCGTATAGTATAATGGTTCGGTTAAGTCATAACGAAGTACTTATTTAAAGTTATTAGTTAAAAATATTTTTTTAACATAATAATAGAACAAAACCGAATGACATTTTTTGTTAATGAACCACTGGCCGAGTCGCTATCATCACTCTTATTAATTGCTAATGTTCCAACAGTGGCTTTGTTAACAGACTTCTGATTTTCTTCGCTGGAACAGAAGTTTATTATCGATTCAGAATATTTCGTTGGTATTTTGGCAGCATCCCGTTTTCCATGTGACCTCAAGCTGATTTGAGTAGTATGAGATAGTTCTTGTGGACTTCGAAAGTTCAGAAGACATTTATTTTTTTCAGCAAAAAACGCAAAACTTTTTGACGAGCATAAACCATTTTTTTTTCTGGTCTACCGCGTAGTCCTTCATCACGCGTCACTACAGGAAGAATAAAAACGGTGTTAAGCCATTTTGCGTGTTTAAACATCAGTTTTAAAGTACTTCTTCCGACTTCAAACCATTTTCTATGAAATATTAATAGAAACGAAGCGATTTTTTCTTAAGTAAACTATCCTCGAGACTTTTAAAACTGTTTTTCTTCACAAAATATTTTATATGTTCATAAACACACTGCCTTATTGCAGCACAGTTCAACTCTGAGGTGCCCTTTACTTCTAGAATCTCCAAAATATTCAAACGATAGATTGTAGGTACATGCTCTGTAAATGACAAAAGAGCAAGTTTGAGCAAACAAATTTTATAAGATATTATACATAAAGAATGGTTTTATATAAAACTAGTTTCGTTTGGTGGTACAAATCGGTACACGATTTTGAAAGTTTAATAAAACTTTGGCAAATAATTGTAAATATTGATACTTTTTTCACGATTTTTAATTAATAATTAAAGTAATGTTGAATAGAAAAATTATAAAATAATTAAATTAATTTGAAAGAACATACTATAGACTTCAATTTCTGTCTTTGTGTAATTTCTCTCCGATTTCAAATAACAACACTAACGATCGAACAGCATGCGCACCCGAAAGCGACCGACCGCTAGGCGAACGATTGGCACATCCAAAATGTCATGTTTACAATGTTGCACCGTATCGCGCGTATTGTTTTAAATTTTTTATCGATGTGAACATAATACTATGGATATTTTTCAATGTAATGAGAATATTTTTGTACATAATGTTACGTAATACAGTCTCCCTATTGTTGAATAGGGCATGGTTGCCCCAACTTCCCCTCACCGCGTGTGTCGAACACGCCGCCAGATGGTCAAAATACGTGACCGGCACAGACCACACGCAGCACCGCGGCCACAAGCTAATCGCCTCGCCGCGCTCCGGCAGTCTAGCTCCGACCTCGGCCTTGACCGCATGGTCGCTCGCGGAAACGATCTACCCGCCAATGACTTGCATAAATTACGCAATAACGAACGCGATCTCGTAACAGTTTCCAAACTAGAGGCATTTCGCTAATCGACTTACAATCATGTTTACTATTGTAAGTCGATTAGCGAAATGAAATTTTAGACATGATTATATATCGTACATATCTTATAAATTAATATTTTGTTTATGCTAAAAATATTTCTTTAAATTTACAACCGTACTATTAAGATCATCGCGCACTTCTTGCATTTTTATCATTTTTATTTTTATTTAACCTTCCGTTGAATATAGTAATTTATATGTTTTTTTTTTTTTAAATTAGTTTTTTCTATTTCCTTATATATTGTTATCTTCTTATATTGTTTATAATCATATGTTTTGTAATTCTATAATTCGTCGAGTAATCGACGTATTATTTATCCACAACCTTACACCATTCCCCCATTCCACTCTCAATCCCCCCCTCTTTCCTAACATGCTCTCCGTACTTGCTGCTCACATTTATATTTCACTATTTCACCAGTATAGTATAACATCATGCGCGTCCTTCATAAAACTCTGCATTTATTATGATTATTTTTTTTTTATCTCTTATCTTTACCAAAATTATTTACACTTATAGAAAAACTTACATAACTCACGATGATTACTATTATGTATCAAAACTGTAGAGGACTACGCACTAAAACAGACATATTTCACAATAATATTTTATTGAATGACGATTGTTACATATTCGGTATTTCTGAAACTTGGCTAATTAATTCTATTTTAGATCCGGAACTGGCACCAACAGAATTTTACAGCGTTTTCAGACGGGATAGATCAAATAACATTACAATTAATAGCATAAACAACCAAGAAGATTCTCGTCGAGGTGGTGGAGTGATGATCATAACACATAACAATCTTAACTTTTATCCTCGCGAAGAATTGGTCTGCAATGCTGAATGTATCTGGGTAACTATTCCTCCTTCTAACTATACCTCCAAACGTACTATCCATGTAGCCTGTGTTTATCTCCCACAGGGACAAGGGTATGAAACTGCACTCAATTCATTCCTTTGCTTACTTGCTAACGTAAAAGATCAACATCCCGATGACATTTTACTTGTAATTGGAGATTTTAATATGCCCACCGTAACTTGGAATATACATAACAATGATTCACACTTGACACCTGAAAACTTGAACACAATTAGTTCCTCACTTGCTGACACAATCCATTATTCTGAATTAAAACAATATAATTACATAAAAAATGCAAATAACAGAATCCTGGATTTAGTTATCTGTAATGAGGAATGCCAAGTATCTCGTGCATGCGATCCTCTTGTCAGCGAAGACTCGCACCACCCATCACTCAAAATTATGCTCAAAATCGATATACTTCCTATTATTCACGTCCCACCTAAAGAAATTTATCAGTTTACAAAAGCCAATTACGAGTTAATCAACCAACATCTGTCAATGACAGACTGGTCATTTACTCAGGAAAATTTGGATATTGACGTAGTAGTCGATTCTTTCTACAACATTTTAAACAGTACCATCAACCGGTTTGTCCCTAAACGTATCATCAAAAAGAGAAAATTTCCAAACTGGTATTCAGCTTCTCTAATTAAAATCATTAAAGATAAACAAAAACTCCATAAAAAATGGAAATCCAATAATAATCCAGTAGACTACATAAAGTTTTCAATCAAACGTACCCAACAAAAAAACTTACAGAAGCATTGCTTTATTCAGTACATAAGTTCAGTTGAATCTAATATTCTTATAAATAATAAACAACTTTGGAACTATGCTAAAAGCAAAAGTAAAACAAATGGCATCCCACAAATCATGCACCTTAAAGATGAGTCAGGCACCGGTGCTCAACAAGTGTGTCAACTATTCTCTAAACACTTTCAGTCCACCTATGTTAATGATAAGGACACGAATGATCCCAGTATAGTCGATAGTTTTACCTATATGAATAATCATAACCCGATTGGGTACGTACAAATAAACAATTTTTTGATCAATAAATACCTGAAGAATTTAGACATTAGTAAGGGTGCTGGCAGTGATGGTATATCGCCATTCTTTGTTTCAAAATGTGCAAAAAATCTTTCATACCCCCTAACTAATATATTTAGAATGTCACTAAAAGCAGGAAAATTTCCTACAAAGTTTAAAGAAGCAACTATAATCCCTATTCATAAAACAGGTTCTAAAAGCAACATTGTAAACTACCGCCCAATCTCAATTTTAACTGTATTTAGTAAACTCTTTGAAAAAATTGTCTACGATCAAATTTATACAACAATTGTTCGCAATATACAAAACCAACAACACGGATTTCTACAAAAAAGATCGGTACTAACAAATTTGGTAAATTTCACGGAATATTTAACGAGCAATATGGACAATAGGAACCAAGTAGATGTAATCTACACTGATTACTCTAAGGCCTTCGATAAAGTAAACCATTTCATTTTAATTAAAAAATTAAGTCAAATAGGCATCCATGGTGACTTACTTCGGTGGCTCACTTCATACCTTCAGAGCAGACTTCAATGTGTATCAGTTGCGGGAACTAAGTCCAGTTTCTTTTCCGTGCCCTCCGGTGTACCTCAAGGTTCTCATTTAGGGCCATTATTATTTAATGTGTATATTGATGATATTCACAAATGTTTTTTACACGCCAATTACCTAGCATATGCAGACGATAAAAAAATCTACTTAGTTATCAAATCAATCGAAGATTGCATTAAACTTCAAGAGGATCTCAATCGTCTTTTTAACTACTGTGAATCAAATAAACTTGTAGTAAATACCTCAAAGTGCAATAAATTATCATTTACACGTAACAACAATAAAATTTCCTTTGATTATACATTAAACGGGACACAAATCAAAGAAGTAGATTTTATCAGAGACCTTGGGGTAATACTGGATGTGAAATTAAACTTCATTCAACACACTGATGCAATCATCAACAAAGCCAACAAAATGCTAGGATTTATAATACGTTTAACGAAACCTTTCCGCAACCTTAAGACTCTATATTCCCTTTACACAGCGTTCATCCGTCCCCACCTAGAACACTGCACACCGATCTGGACTCCTTTTTACCAAGCTCACATTGAAAGAATCGAAAGAATTCAAAAAAAATTTTTTAAACACATTAATTATAAAAAAAACTTACATTTCTCAAATTACGCCGATTCTATTAATTACCACAACTTCAACTCACTTCATACGCGACGTTTGATTTTTGACCAAATCTTATTATTTAAAATTCTTAACAATGGCCTCGACTCACCAGAGCTAATGAATTTAATAAATATTCATATTCCAACAAGATCAACACGGCAATCCCATTTGTTTCATTTACCTACATGTAGAACTAACTTTAGAAAAAATTCACCAATTCCACGTATATGTGCCCAATATAATACTAAATTTCAAAACATAGACATTTTTAGCAATACACTTCACAAATATCGATTAGAAGTAACTCGTACGATCGAAAATTAATACAATAGTGTGGAATGTATCCAGAGCATCTCCTATCCTCATCCTAAATTCCTATTCCTCCCCTCCTCACCTAAAATATATATATATTTTTTTTATGCAATAAAACTCCATCTCCAACTAATTTTAATATAGGAGACTTTTTTGGCTTGACTGTATTTAACATGTATATATTTATATTTATTTTTTATGTATAAGCTGTTTGTCTCTTTAAAAAAAAAAAAAAAAAAAAAAAAAAAAAAAAAAAAAAAAAAAAAAAAAAAAAAAAAAAATAAAAAAAAAAAAAAAAATTACGGCTCGAGCTAACTCAATGGAGTGCCGTTCCCGTGTGAAATCCCGAGTGCATATCTCTGCCTCAACTGTCCCGCCGCCTGTGAGCGCGGGAACGTCTGGCTCAACATGATGCCCCATACCACTCCTCAAGACGAATCGTAAGCTTTCAACCTATCCCCTTTTCTTGTGTTCAATTCTCGTAAATTCATGTAGAATCCACGCTTGATCCGGTCGTCATAAATTAGTAGAGAGAGTTAGTAGGGAGATCTATGTCAACCTGTATTTCTCGAGACATTTAATATACCTTGTGCCTTACTACCCATGTGTTATTATTGTGTGATAAACCTACCCTTTGACCTCCTAACCGATGGACGAGCCTGATGACCAAAGAAGCTGCCCGCCCCTGATAGTACACGAGTCGCCTGCTCTACCATTTTATCTGAGCTTAGCCAATTTAATAACCAGGTTCGATTCCCGGTTTAACCATATGTTAGCAATAAATAAAAAACATCGTTAAAATCTTTTTGTCTAGCTAGTTTCCTCAAAGGGGACCATAGTGCGGTGCTCCCACACAGAAGCTGCATACGAGACATGCGTCACGTAAACACCCCTATATATGAGGCGAAGTGCCGGAGTCCGCAATCCCCACTCAGCCGTTGAGAGCCTTCTCAATTTCAAGAATAGGGCCTGGGCCCTGCTAGAAACGCTCTTGACGTGCGCTAGGAACGAAGAAGATCTATCTAAAGTGACGCCTAAATACCTGGTGCTTTCAACGAAACGAATAGTGGAGCCTCCCATTCTGATGGTAGGGTTTCTGGCACGACTGAGCATACCCTTCATTAAGAGTCCCACGGTCTTATGGGGAGCGAAGTTCAGCCTGTTTCTCTTACCCCATTCAAGAATTTCACGCAGACCCTCTTCTGCTTTACTCTCCACTTCCTTTCTGCTGTCCCCTGAGACCAAAAGAAACTTATCATCTGCGTAGTCGACCGATATGCATCCTTCAGGCAAGGGTAACCTAGAGGAGTCGTCAAAAAGGATGTTCCACAGGTCAGGCCCGAGGACTGACCCTTGTGGACAGCCCATGTTAACGTCACGTATGATGAAAAAATCACCATACATCACAATAACCTTTCTGTTACGTAAATAATCACTAATAATATTGAACAGTAAAGGCGGGCAATTACGACTTTTCAACTTAGTTAAAATCATCGGCCACCACGCATGATCGAAGGCACCCGAGATGTCCAAAAATATTCCAATTACATACTTATTGGTACAAACCCTCACCCATTCAAGCGCATACTTAATGGCGTGCTCAGTGGACTTACCGGGGACGAACCCAAATTGGCGGTCGCAGGGTGGAGACAGGGTGAGACGGAGCCTATGTTTGATGATTTTTTCCAGTATTTTACCTAAGATTGGAAGTAAAGTGATGGGTCTGTAGGCTCCGATATCTGTTCTCGGCTTGTTGTTCCCCTTTGGTATAATCCGGAGCACGCCTTTCTTCCATTCTGTAGGGAATACTCCTCTACGCAAGCACGTTTCCAACACTTGATAAAGCTCCTCTTTAGCGTGGATCCAAACATTCTTCGCTATTATGCCGTTCAATCTGTCAAATCCCGATGCCTTCTTCGGACCCAAACCCTTAATTATGATTTCGACCTCTGCTCGACTTAATGGTGGTACGCCGTCCCCCTGGGCGAGGTCTCTAGGTGGAAGCCGTGACAGGTTTCTTACCTGTTGATGGTGAACACTTTCCCCATTAACTGAGTCTAGAGGAACTAACTTGCCCAGAAGTGTCTCAAGAGTGAAAATAACTCACCTGAAAATAACTGTTCCTCAATTCTGCCACGCTTCTTTTTTGCTGGGTTAGGCGACGGGTTTTTGCTATGCGGGAATATGAGACATCCACACTTCTGCAGTTGTAGTTTTTGATTTAGACCATCGATACCTACGACCGCACAGCTGTGTTTGTGCCAGTAGCGCCGCTAGCCAGTTGGCCGCGAACCGTCGTTAGATGTGGACCCCTCGCACGTTTCTTTAGCATATGCCGATGGTTTTTTCATGTTTTCAGCAATTAAATTACAATTATTATCACTTTTGATATAAAATATAATAAACATAATCGATTAGCTTTGAATATTCATATTTTTCCGATATTAAATCGCTTATTTTGAGATGTGTATTGACTACACAGCACCGTAACGCGTGTATTTTTTTTAGCACAGTAAGGGAAAGTTTAATAGCGTTATCTTATGTTCCGCCACAGGGGCACAGTTCCCTGATAATTCTGTCGAAAATAAATCCTGATTATTGTTTAGAATATTATCTAAATCGTTCGCTTCGTCCGTATGAAAGAGCTTTACAATTTTATTTGGCGTACGCAGCACCTTATCTCTTAATACTAACGTGGCCCCCATTAAACCTAACATATATATGCCTAGTAAAAAATTATAATTATTTGAAAAATTAAAAACGTGAAAGCGCATTTCGTTGTCGTTTTCACCAAAAACTTTCTCCCAGAACGGGGTAATGACGGTTCCTTTGTGGCAAGTCTTTTGATGCGCTGTTTGTACCGCAAAAGATTCATCTATGTATTTACAGTCAAAGAATCGTTTATTATATAATTCCTGAGTCACGAATGATTTCATACTGCCCGTATCTATTAATATTTTAATTCCCAGGGGTGCTTTAATAAAAGGTAGACCACAAGTTAAATTATGCAAATGGATTATGGAGTTGGAACTTCTATTTCTCCCTCTTGAAAATCCTCAGGATGTTCATTATGGAACAACTCCTGAGCCATGCGATCGTTTCCTTAATTGATGATGGGCCCTCTATCAGGGCGACGCTGAGGTGCAGTACGCATGCTAACATCCTCATTTCTATTGTAATTATTATTGCGTGTAAAATGTCGGTTGGCTATTACTATATCGGCGCGGAGCAAGATTATCACTTTTATTACCAAAGTGGGACTGACGCGGTGTGTAGGAATTATTTTGTTCGAGTACAGTTTGTGCAACGTCTTTATTAAAATTACTATTATTTTGCCAAACGCGGTTTCCCCATGGCTCTCTATTATTCACGGCCGAACGTTGCCTTCCGGACGCGAAATGATGGTCTTTAAACGATTCCGTAGCAAAGGGACGTTAGGTCGATGTTTTCTTAGTAAGTTCACCGTGTGCATCTAAGGTTCGAA
Source organism: Hesperophylax magnus (assembly GCA_026573805.1). Classification (NCBI taxonomy): domain Eukaryota; kingdom Metazoa; phylum Arthropoda; class Insecta; order Trichoptera; family Limnephilidae; genus Hesperophylax; species Hesperophylax magnus. Next base: position 97,316 of record JAIUSX010000214.1, on the reverse strand, counting down.
TTTCGTGACACAACGTTTCATAATCTTTATTTAAATTTGCACACTTAATGTGCGTTGGCAACATATTCACTATAGTATTACGAGCTGTATCTTGATAAGCGGCAAATATCACTGGTGCGTTTGTTGCACCGACTGACTCGGTTATCTTTATTTTTATCGCGAACAGTATCTTGTTGACCTCATGTATAACAGTTGAGAAATCTCGGTTTCCTCTTTGTAAATTAATTAGTTCCGTCTGCCATAGCGAAATTGTTTTATTATCGACACATTCTTTTTGTAAAATTTCAAATATCTTTTCTATTGTAAAGTCGTGGTCGTGCATTAGAATTACTTGTAGGGCTTTAACTTTTAATTTAGTAATAATTTTTTCCACATTATTAGGTGTATTGCCATTTGTAGATAAAAAAGCCTCTAGCTGACTTGATGAAGAAATAAAGCTCATCTGGAGACCCGTGGTACTCGAAGATGGAGTCTGTGCACGACGCGGATCTCCCGTTTGAGAGTGTCATTTTTAATTTTAGATTAAAAAATTATATAAAAATATATAGAACTACTTAGTACTACAAATATAACTTTCTCTTGGATGAGAAAGAAAAAATACACTCTGTCTTTGTGGATAAAGAAGGGTAAGGATCTATCGGATTATGGGATAGACGAAAAATTTGAAAAAATGTACTCACATGTAAATTATCAGCGTTTTCTTCATAGTGTCTGCAATGAGATTAACGATTGGTTGGTTCGAGACTTCTGCAACGCCGACGGGTTGAAACGATATCAGCCAGAACTTCTTAGCCAGATCTAGGTATCTGGAACGCTTGGGATTGTTCTCGAAGCCTCCTAGTTGGGCGCCAGTTAACTTTCTTGGTTTTCCTTTTTTTATTTTAACTAAATAAAATGATGAGACGATGAAGTGACAATATTTATTTATAAAACACACAATTACAAGCGAGTTAAACGTAATTTCAGATGGAGAATCTAACAACAATATTGACAAGTAGTCTTGTTAACTGAAGGTTGAAGATTGACCCCCCTGTGAGGTGTTGCGGTCCTATTTATCGGTGCTCTCGTTGATAGGGTATTGTGCAGGCGGTCACGCGCTCCCACGTCCGGGTCCATCGTCGATGATGATAGTGTTATTTGGTGGTGATAGTCTTTAGCGATTTTCTTTTACTTTTTTTGTCAAGAGGATTTCTTCTAGGAATGCAGTTGATGATTGAATAAACTATTCATGATTTCAGTGGTTTTGTTTCGTTTTCAAAAAATTGTCACAATTATGGTATTATTAATTTATTCACTTTTCAAAAAGTCCACAAAATATCTCCTTGCTTCATCTGAGTTTTTTATCTGAAAAAGCTCTCTCCTACATTTATTTTTTATAATGTTTTTTAAATTATCAAAATAAATATTATTGTATGAGATTGCCTGTGAGCATTTTTGTGTATTGATCCGTAATTGTTGATTTATAAACAATGATTTTGTTTTGTTTATTAGTTTTGAATATAATGTGATCAATGCATGGAACTCTAACATATTCAAGTAGTCGTTACATTAGTGGTGTGACTGGTTTGTGAGTGTGTTTATAATTAAATCACCCGAAAATATCAAGTTTTTAATATTGGAAAGTGATCCATGGTGGAGATTCATTATGGTGGAGAGTGATCGCATTATGTGGCACATGTCATGAACTGGCGTACCAGTCTGCGGATTTCTTTGTTCATACTGGCCAGAAAAGTGTAGTGATAATGCTTTTGTTGTTTCTGCTGCTCTCGGTTGTTTCGCGGGGTCGGAGTTGTGGTATTCTTCCAAAACTTTTGGAAGTGTATTTCGAGGGACAAAGAGGCGGTCCATCTTTTCTTCGTCTCTTTTTCAGAGTATTCCTTGGTGTATCATTTGCATTGGTCCCGGGTTTCTAGATAGCGCGTCGGTGAGCTCGTTTGCTTTTTCGACAGTGATCATCTACTATGAAGTCGTAGTTTTGCAGGACTAGGGCTCATTTTGTGAGATTCTTTGCTTCGTTTAACCATGTTAGAGCTCGGTTGACTGTAACGAGCTTAAAGTGCCTTCTTCTAGGTAAGGATGGTATTTCTTAATAGCCCATATTGCTGCCAATACTTCCTGATCGTTGCTGTGCTACCTCTCTTTGGCTGTTCATAATCGTGTGATTGAGTATGATATCATATCTCGTGAACCACCTTCGTTTTTATGGACTGCTGCAACTCCTACTTTACTTGCATCCATCTTAAATTCCCCACTAAAATCAGGTCCCTCGAGTTTCAGTGGCCCGGCTATTGCATTTTTTATTTGCTGCATGACTTCTTCGGCTTCTCCGGTTAGATTTGTTAACGGTGCTGACATTTCGGCAAATTTTGGTATGTATTCTTTCAATCATTTGCATGCTCCCAGAAAACTGCGGAGCTTTTTCCTTGTTTGAAGTGATGGTGTGTTTTTAATAACTTCTTCGTGTGGCTTCTGGAGAGTCTTGCCAGTGAAACTGACTGTGTGTCTCAAATATTCAATTTCATTTGTGACGATGATGCATTTTTCTAGAGAGCATTTTAACCCAAACTCTGCTAAGATAAGACAAAAGTGGCGTAGGTGTTCCTTTGTGTTTTAGGAATTTAAGACGATGTCCTCCAGGTAGGCCATTGCAAATTGTCATAAAGGAATCTGGCTCATGGTTCTTTGGAAGGTCTTGGGTGCTCCCTTTAATCCGAATGGCATAACTCGGAACTGGTAATTGTCCCCATCTGGTGTGGTATCTGCTGTTTTCTCCCTCGTCTTCTGGTGCCATCGGCACTTGTCAGTATCTAATTTTAATATCCATTATTGTGAATACCTTGGCTGTGCTCAGGTCTGTAAGTGTTTTGTGGAATATTGGAGCGGGGAGGGTTCGATTATTGTTTCTTGATTCAATCGTCTGTAGTCTATGCAACAACAACCGTCGGCCTTCCATTCTCTTTTTGGCCAACATTACTACTGGGAAACTGTATAGGGATCTGCTGGCTTCTTCTATACCGTCCGCTAGCATCGCTTCCAGTTGTTTGTATAAATCCTTTTTCGTCCCGTCCAAAAGGCAATGTGGTTGAACGCAAATTGTTCTGTCGGTGTTCAAGTGGATTTTGTGCGTTGGTATTTTCGCTGTCCCTACCGAGGGGGAAAAAACCTCGATAAATTCATGCATTCGGTCCGCTTATTCTTTCTTTTCCTGTTCTGGGACTTGATCTAATAGTGGCCCATGGACATCGTCACCCTTTTGTTCCTGGCGAACAGGCACGAAGTGGGTGGATGTCCTGATTGAACTTCCGAAGTTTAAGCAGTTTCGCAAGAAGTTTATCGATGCTTCTTCTTGGGACAGCCAATCGTGTCCTAGGATGATATCCTCCCTGAGATTCTCCCCCACGAGGAAGTTCCATTCATGTGTAGTATTGTGGATGCCAAATTTTAGCGATATTGTGCCTTTTAGTTACATCACATCCTATGTGTTCGCCAACTTGAGCCATGAAATAGAGGATGGTTGTAGTTTGGCACTTTGTGCGATCCCAGATTTTCTAATAGAGTGGGAAGGAGCTGAATCTATAAGCGCCTGATAGGTTTCCCTATAATTCTTACTCTTATCCTTGGTAGGAAGGAACCTGCTGTCGCCGTGTGGTACTCTGCGGTTTAATTAGGATTCTTCCTTTTTTGCCCGGGTCGCCGCATTAGTATCGAGCCCCGGGCGGTATCTGTCCGGGTATCTGACTCTTATTTCTGTTTGCTGGGGATCGCTGAGTTTGAAGCTGGCGGTAGTACGATCGGCCATTCGGTAAACGGTGAGGTGGTGAACGGCAATTTGAAATGGGCTGAGGAAAACGGTGAGGTGGAGAGTGTTGTTGCGCTTACCGGCGATGGGATGAATCGCGTCTTGTTTGGCGTTGACCTAGGATCTTGGATCTGTCTTTAGAGTTTTCATACCTCATGGCCTGGTTCATCCACTCCTCTATCGTGGTGGCGTATATGTGTATACATGCAGGTACGAAGACTTCTTACTCTGATTTTTTGTTAGATGGAGTCGTGCAAACATTCTTTGTTTATTTGCGATAAATTCTGCCAAAGATTCTGTGTTTTCCTCTATGTTGTGATAAATCTGGTTTTGAAACCCGAGTTTCACTTCTGGTCCCTCGTACTCGCGAAGAAATTTTTTTTAACGTTCATCCATTCTGAGTGTTTATAGGTGTTTGCCCAGTTCCTCTCTTTGTCACGGAGCTAGGCCGTTGCCACCCTTTGTTTTCTTCGTATAAGTTTGCCAGTATGAAATACTCCTTGCACCGTTCCAGGAAAGGTCGTGGAAATTCTTCCAGTTTCCCAAAAAATATTGCTTCCAGGCGAGGCTTTAACAACAGCATTATTCCTTTTGAGGCGACTAAATTCTCTGAACCAAGGCATTTCTCCAGGTCTTCAATAGAATTCCTAACTGACGATGCATAAAATGCAGCCAAAAAAGGAAATATATGCCAACACTTGAAAGTGAAACTTACTCACTAGATGTTTAAGGTTATCTTGGTGGTGGGCACCAAGAATAAGCTAATGCTGCCGTTTAGAAACGGGTTTAAATGCTGCCACTTGACATTGAGTAGCCAGTAAGGTTTAATTTGTGCCGTCCTGAGAGTTTTCAGTGAAATTTGCAATAGCGCAACACGCTGTCTGTGATGCATCAAAAAACAGGTGGAGTTCAAAATTGCTGTTTTTGAGGAATCTTTGTGGTACAGAAACGCCACTCTGGCAAAGTTGTACCCATTCTGACCATTTATTTATATGCTTGGGTTTTATTGGTTCATCGCAACCTATATTTGATCTCTACACTGCTTGTATAAGTATTTTTGAGCGTATTGTTAAGCATGATACTAGACCAATAGGATCAAAAATCTTCATCACAATACTAAGTAATTGTCTTTTCGTGGGGTATAGGATCATCTCGGCTGCCACTGCCCCCCGGAAACTGTAGAGAAAGTGATCACTTATGGGGTCCCATACGAGGCCTAGTATGCAATCATTTTCGTGTTTCCCGCTTCTAATAGTTATATTGCCGATTTCGCCCGTTTTTCTAAAGGTACTTCTGCAATAGCGGCAGGGTTATTTGAAGCGCAATTAATGAGCGGTAAACCCCCATTTGCGAGGATGGTGGTCACCTATGGATCACCTCCCGTAATATCTTGGTGGCTTCGTCAGATGAGTCCAAGGCGTCCAGATAATCATCCATATAGATTTTTTTCTGAATGGCTGTTGCTGCAGCGATTTATTGCACTTTTTGTGGCTCAGATTCTTGATATTGCCCCGAACATCATTGAGGTGAGCATGTCAGTGCTTGGCTCTTCATTTGGCCTTGTTCTCCACATAAATAGTTGAGATAACTGGTCCTCACTCTTTACTTTTATTTGCGATTTCCGCAAAATGTTACCCAATAGCGAAGAGAACAGATCGGGCCCTGTCGACAGTTGATCATTTAGTTCTACACCTCGACAGCGGCTTGCTGCCTCAAAAACACTTTTAGCTTTCCGGGCTTATTGGGATTTACGAAAACGAAATGCGGTAGGTACCATTTTCGATGGCTAGGAATGGCCGCCTCTTGTGTATTTAACTTGCGCGCGTATACATCTTCAATAGGAACATTTATTTTCACCTTATACGCTGCTGCTGATGTATCATTTTTTGCTAGCTTTCTCGCTAATGAGTACCTACAATCGATTTAGCGCGCACACTTTGTTGTTAGGCAAGCGCGTATTGTCTTCTTTCCACAGTAGGCCTGTTTCCCACCGGTTGGTGAAATATCAAGTGGTTTTCCAAACTCATCTGCTCGCTGTCACTCCAAGCGAATCTATCGCAAAGTTTTATTTTATTAGCTCTGAGAGCTGTTGGTCTCCACTCTCAGATGATGCTCAGCGTTATGTTTTCTACGGAATGAATGCCTCCATGCGTGATCCAGCCATGACAGCATTCTTTACTCAGTGTCTTCGCACACCTTTCTGGACACGGTAAGATGCACTTGGTCCTGTCCCAATAATATGTGTGGTTTTACTTTATGCCGACCAGCTATGGTTTAGTACTGTATTGGTCCAGGTTTTGTACTGTATTTGCGCAATAACATACTTGTCACCGTCTCCACGGACTGATAGTTCAACTCACCGGGATGTACAATCTGACAACACATTCCGTGTCGGCCCGCTTGCCCCCACTTTTTCGTCTATTTCACTACCTAGAAGGGTCACAGTTGACCCCTCGTCTAGTAGGGCATGAATTGACACATGCTCATTCGGGCCACATATGGCTACCGGGACCACTTTTTCAACTGCACAGATTCGTGTCCGTACCACGTGGTATTGGTCACAGTTTGTTCTTCACTATCACGCGAGGTTGCACTACCACGGCGCTACTGAATGAAATACCTCTTGTGCTAAGAGTGGCGTGGTTGAACAAAATAGCCGATCAAGTGATAAAGGAAAACATTCCACAGTTAGCCGCATTTCTAAAGCGGCTCACAAAGGCAGTCCCGCGGTCGAGCTTAGTTGACAATGCCCGGGCTTCAATGCGAACACGACGGGAACAATATATGCGCAAAATTCTCGAATTGATACGGAGAGCGAAAAGTGTGCTCAGTGTTCAAATTCGCAAAAAAAATCGTTTGTCCGCTGTTTTGGGGGATAAACGTCCCCGGACGATGGGAAAAAAGTTAAAAGTGCATAACTTTGCGATAAATGCCTAGACGCAAGACATCATACGAGATCGTGCAAATATCGTGTGTGGTGTGGAGTGGGTTTATGTCAAGGTGGTAAGGTGGGGCATTTGCCCCCCCCTGGATTGATTGTAATGTTCAAATAATTTTGACACAACGGAGAGTCGATTTTGTGAAGCCAACAGTGCACAATTTAACTTAGCGTTGCCAAATCCTTCGAAATTGTGCAAACTGAATCGTCAACGGTTTACGGATATAATGTCTACTATTAATGAGGTATACCGCATTGATAATTTTGAAACTGAAGCCTTTAGTTGGTTTGATTTTAGGAAAACACGAGAGTACAAATGAAGCCAAGATTTCATCTAAATAACTTTTACAAAGTTTTATCGAGTGTCAGGTATGCCTTACTAGTTTTGCTAACATTAACAGCAACAACATGTACGGTGAAGCGATTATTCAGCACATAACGTCGTGTAAAGACATGCCTTATATCTACAATTTCAGATGAACGCATAAATAAACCAGATGAACCTCTGTCTGGATTGTGCATGTTAAGCATACACAGAGACAAAGTGAACTGCAACACAAAAGACCTTGTTAGCAAAATTGTAGATATGTTTGGTAGCAATAAGAGACGACTCCAGTTCTTGTTTAAAGAATAAATTTTATTTTAAATTAATGTTGCAATATTTTTTGTTATATTCATATATTGTGTTAATAAAAAAATTGTTGCCACAGTATGCCCTTCATTATTACAATGTCCTGCCCGTTCGCTCACCATACCAATAAGCTACAGTAAATTAAAACTACATTAAAACATTACTAAAAATTTTTTGCCCCCCCCTACAAAAATTTCTGCGGGCGCCCATGGAGCAATGTAATTATAAAAGAATCATTAGAGACTATTCTTCCGATAGACAACCACCATCCCCCACTAGCAATACTTATCCATTGTACTAATGAAGGCAATCAAAAATTTCAACTCCTACGTTTAACTTTAAAAATGCGAACTATCGGGACATAAATGATCGTCTCCACAAGGAAGATTGGTCATTTCTTAGAGAAAGCGATATTAATCAAATTATTGAATCATTTTATTATTTGCTGGATAAAATTATTTCAGATCTCATCCCACTCATTCATTTTAAAGAATCGAAATATCCGAAATGGTTAAATAAAGAACTTGTTCAATTAACTGCCCTTGAAACGTTTTACATAAGAAATATGAAGGTCTTTACAAATTATACTGAACTTAAAAACGTTAGAAAATATTGTAAAATCTTATCAAAAATATGCTACAATTCTTTTATTAACAATGTTGAAACTTCAATAAATGATAATGCAAAGGAATGGAACAATGCAAAATCAATGAAAAATAACAACTTTGGTTTACCCGCCAACTTGGAATATGCAGGTAAAAAGGCCAAAGACACTCAAAGTATCGCTGACCCTTTTGCTGATTTTTTTAAAAACTTTTATTAATTTTTTTTTTAAATTAATTTTAACTTTTATTAAAAGACACCAGTTTCTGCTTGTACAGTATCAAATTTTACTACTGATCATAATCTTAATTTATCTTTTATCCACATAGAATATAATGATATATTGACTGAACTAAAATAACTAGATGAAAGCAAAAGTGGTGGACCAGATGAAATACCTCCTGTATTTTTGAATAATTGTGCTACCAATCTGGCGTATCCTTTATGTTTGCTGTTTAATCAGTATTTACGAACAGGATGTTTTTCTACTAAATGGAAATTCAGCTTCCTTACGCCTATTTTTAAAAAAGGTGATTAATTACAGATCGGTTTGCCTTTTATCAACAATTCCTAGAGTAATTGAAAAAATTCTTATTAAAAAATATATTTGAAGTATATTAAGGGGGTAGCGGGGCCGTGCATAGATCGGTGTACGCGCGAGAGGAACGCCCTTTGTTAACGAGATGCATTTATGTGCAGCTTCGTGTGATTTTACGTAACTTTCACGGTCATTTTTTAAATTATTTATTCAATAGTACTCTTTACGCAGCTTCATCTCATGAAAACTGGTTTTCAATAGCATTTTTAATGTTTTTATACACTTGAACAATATAAATCAGTGGGTCCACAGCCCGATATTGATGTGTGGTGAACTCATTATAACTACTAAATAACTAATGTTTACATATTTCTATCTTACTTTACAACACAACCGCGAGTCCAGCCTTTCAATCTGTTTATTTTTATTTTGCAAATCTAACATTAAATGAAATGTGAACGAAGAGATATTTTGTGTTTTTAAATATCGATCCAGCAGAATTACCACATAGCATGTATTTACCCAAGGCGACATATTTTTTCACGGAGACGTAATATTTCATTGTTGTTTCGAAACTTTCTATGGGATTAAATAATGATTAAGCAAATATCTGACTCTGAATATAAAAATAAATTAGAACACGAACACAACACTACGTTCACAAAAAATAAAAACATGCCTGTTTCAACATATAACGATAAATACAGACGGCGAACCCTAGAAAATAACGTGCTCAAAATGTTCAACATGTTGCCAAATAACATGAAAAATTGTCCCCAAAATTCACAAATAAATTCAGATATATGCTGAAAATATGGCTCATAAGTAGAAATATTTTATACTTTTCATCAAAAGCAATTAATAGTTGTTATTTATTAGCATGTAGATTTAGTGTTATTTTAGACTGTATGCCAATAATAATATTTTGAATATCTTATAAGTAGCAACAATATTATGTATATTTATAATAAAAAATAATATTATGGATACACAATAATATTGTAATTGAACATCTACCTCCGTTGACAAACTGGTTAGTTGTAATTTAACAGGAAAAAACTTTATAGAACAATAACTGTGGGAAGATTACTGGTTTAAAATGCAACTCTTACGAATATTTTTATAAAATTTACATACACTCTTATGAAACAGTCGGCAAAACACTCAAATTATCGTTAGGGAACAACTCTGTATAAAAAAGTTGTATGAAACTTTTTCTACAAACAAATATGTTGTCTATTATTTTATAGTTGCATACTTTATGTCAGAATTCGTCCATTTGAAGATATATCTAATGCATTGGTAATGAAAAATATGCCATCATATTAACGTATGTACACAAGGGATCACATCTGCAAAAACCAATCCTCAAGCATCAAGTTCCTTAAGATTCCGACAGCCTTTAATCTTTTCCAATATAATCCACTTGTCAAATTAAACTCCCCGTGTGCACATACGTTCCCATGACTATTATTATATTGTCTCATTTTCATGTTAAAATGTTCGTTTTTACCAAAATGAGATAGATGTGTCTCCTAGCCTTAGTTGCCCTAAATTCTTCCCCATTTCTATACACTACAAAGGAAAGTCATGAATTCGGATATGCACTCAGCATAGAAGACGCATTGACCAAAATGGTAATGTTTTCTTTAAATGTTGATGCTGAAAGAAAAACTACATTTCGACTTGTAATTGGTATACCCCTACCCATAAAGGGATCCCAAAAGTTATTATTCTAGAACTCTAGATGAAGATACTTTCAAAAGCAAAAAAGGCTAACATTATTGTATGATTTAAAATCAATCGATGTGTAAGTTCTGTAATTCAACTGTCGCTGACCGTATTTCAAAGACAATTGTCATTTGAAGAGATGTGGCGATATGCTAATTTTAAACATAAAGGGAAATAGGGAAACGGAGTAAGTTGTAGACATTTCAAATAAAATTAATTTTAAATTCGTTTATATACGTGTAAAATATTAAATTAAAATGGAGTTCTACAAATGTATCTAGAAAACAATAGATGAATCAAATAAAATTATTTTTCATTGTGATATAACTATTTATTTATAATGCCTCCGCCGTCACCATTTCCCCACAGGAGTAGGCAGAGAAGAGTTAAACATTACACAACACTGTCATTGTCACAGATCATACCTTTTTTATAAAATGAAATAAAACAATGACTTTGTTCAAGATCTTGATATATTTTTTTACATGTTGACAAACTGATTGCAATTTATATACTAGAGGGAGAAAAAATATAAAATAGCATAAAAGATATACGAGATAGAAATAGATAACACGTAAATTATAACAATGGATTAAGATTATTACACTTTTGTAAATATACAGAATATTATCATTAATCCCGCTAAAAATATTCACACTCGTACATATATTATAGTACGTGCTTCTCTGAGAAAAACTACAGATTGATTTAGCATCTAGCATTATATTAATAATAACATTTATTTCAGCTTAATAATCAAATATATCAACAAAAGAGCCGTGTTTTCAGCATAGATAGGCATTGTACTAATTTGAAATTCACATTCCTTAACATTACCTGGTAACAATTCCATGGTTGTGCTTTGACCGTCCAACTAGGAAGATTTTCCTGTTTTAGGACAGTTACATTTAGATATATTATAGCAAAGATAAATTTAAAAAAGAACTGTGATAACAAATACGACAGTTTGAAATCGTTATATTCAGTATAATACAGAATTAAGATATAACAATAAGCCAACAACAAAACAGTCGCTATAACCATCGGAACGTCCTGTGAGAAGGAAACCAGAATTTAAAAAAAGGTTTGATTCATTCGAACGCCTGGCAAATGTGAAACATCGATTGTGATTTTTATAATATATTTTAATAATTATTTTGTTTTTTTTTTTAAATAAACCCCAAAAGTATACTACACATTCATTATTCATTATCATTGGCAATTTTAGTGAAAGAAGGAAAGAGCCGACGAGTGACTAAGCTGGCCGAACGAAGAGTCATTCCATGGGAGATCGTCGTCCAGTTTTGCTATGCTAAAGTCAGTTTTACCCCCCGATGAGCGCGAAAAGATGTTTCACATAAAAATTGAATGTTATTGTAGCAGATCAAAATAGATTCGTATCTCTATCATCAAAGCGTACATGAAAAATCACAACAGTAGAGAAGTTTCACCATTAATAGATCCTCGGATGTAGGATGGTTCATATTAACCTCGCTCAAAAGAACGTTAATTTATTTAAGGGTACCAATCTTGAATAATGAGTAAAGCCATAGCAGTCCAGATGAAGAACGGCTGTGGTAATGCTAAATGGCTGCGCTCATAATTAAGTGATCAGAATACTTTTCCGTATCACAAAGTTTTACGAATTAATAATAATTAATATTTTCTCATCACGTTCGTTTCAAAAGAAATTTTCTTTAAAATTAAAATTTGAATAAGATATAAGTTTTTGAAATGTTCCAACATATAAGTATGAACTTTTTTTGTTTGGCGTTGCAAAGTAATACCACGTTTAAGTTTACCATGATAATAATAAAAGAAAAATGATTACTTGGTGAACTTTCAATAGTTTTGATCAAACAGTGTCCGTTTGGACAAGATTTGATTTAGCACGTAACCTGCCTAAACGTCACCAATCGCTATCATCCAGCCAATGATGTACCTCGAACGAACACAAAAGTATTAGTAATGGATCTCGTAATGGTAAATTACTCCATTAAGAAATTGATCGTGTTAGGATTTTGTAACAAGTACATACGATACAAAAAGCAGTCAACCCCTAAGACTTGTTTAATCCCAAAAGTTTTGACACCTTTTGCATTAGGAAAAAAACTTGACTGAAAAGCGTTCCCAAAGCGCAAAACACAGTCAAACAAAACAACTTTAGAGTAGGTACGTGAATCGCAGGCAGCAGTTTGAAGATAATTCGTCATGGTTGCTAAGAAACACACATTAGACAGATCAATTAATTCAAATCTCCACAGAAGCAAAGTGTTCCTCAGGAGAATCTTGAAGGACAATCTATATACTATTATAATGTGCAAAGCAGGTGCTAGACCGTCTGTGGGAGGATGGATTTAGTACAATAAGTCATCCTGCTGATAACAATCAAACGATAGATAGTCGTGGCAAGTCCACACAACATGAATATTCAGTCAGATTATTATTTTTTTTTTTTTGTATTAGGCAATTCACCCTTCAAAGAGTGCTATGTGCCCAGATTATTTTAATATTTGCAAAACAAACAAGATTATTTTGTGCACACACCAAAATCGCCGCTCTAAACATATCACACTTGCGAAACCTTCGACCTAAGTATTGCGTAAGACAAAAGAGAATAGTTGTCGTAGATTACATTCCTGGGAGAGACATAAATATTTTTTATACAATCTCCTTAACCAATGTGATGTTAACAATAAGTTTGTGGTACTATATGTGGTAAATAGAGGTCAAAAGACTAATTAATAAATTTTCTACCCCTCCCACGGATCGAAACCACCCCCCTTTTTCAAAATTAAACACCAGCATGATTATATTTAAAACATGGTTCTTTGCAGAATGGTACATCACAGAGTTGACAAATACGAGTATAACTTGTCCCTTTTCAACCCTGATGTGTTCGGTACACCAAATGCACCGTAAGCGCCGTTTCTTTATTACGGGTGGTGGTGGTGGTCGTCGTATCGTATCGCCAACAGGACATACCCGTTGCTGGACAGCGTACATTTCCACCTTCACGCCCGTTCCCATCTGACTCCGCGGCCACGTCTACTCCGTGATGGTCCCCCCCCGTGACACCTCTAGTGGCGCAAGGAACTGGAACTCTGAACATAAAGGTAGAAGATACACAAAAAATTACTGAAGTCTTATTTTGTAAATATTTTATGCAAAATAAGAACAAATAATTTTTGTTTTAAAAAATAAAAGTTAAGGTACATTCGGCGCGGTTACCGCTCGCCTGGCAAGTCCCTCCGCCACTGACGTCTGTCATCATTTCGGAAAACAACAATTTAATAAAATGCACGCACGTAACTCAGCATATTATGTATTGTCGTAAATATAATATGTATATTACAAGACCCATTTCACTTCTTTCTTTCCTCAAAAAGACCCTCCACGGAGCAACTCCAAATATGAGCTAGTATAAAAACAAAATGGAAAACGAAAATTGCTGTAATATTTTTTGATAGGTCTGATGCTGCAAAATGTTCGTTTTTGCACACAGGCGGTGGCATCTCTCGATGCACCTTCGCGTTCAGGACCAGTTTGACAGGTTAACTTCCACGCTTTGGTTATTTTTTAAAACAGAAACAAATAATCTTATACGGAGACACTATTCCCGTGGACGCATGAAGTAATAAAGGGGTGAAAAATTAATTCGTGAACTTTGGGGTCAGGTTTGATTTTTGTATTTATTACAATTTTCGTGGTCTCCATAATCGAACCAACTATGAAATCACCATACATATGCAAAATTTGCGCTAAGGGCCATCGAAAATAACAAGAACCCTCATACTCTATTATTATTGTATAGAGGGAAAAATTTATAGGAAATTGTTCAAGCAGATATAAATAATAAACAATTAGTTTTTTGTTTAAATGAAATTTTAATTAAAAAAGGTTACAATAAGTATTTGGCTTACACGTTAAAATAATTAAAACATCACTACAAATAATAACTATACAAATGATAAATATGATAAATGCATACACAGTAGGTACACAAGACAATAAAAATTTCAATACTAGAACCAACTATCAACTACAATCTAACCAAGTATGATTAGGTATATTTCTACAATGAAGAACATTCTGACTTTAATTACTACTTTTTTAGATATAGTTAAAATTAAACCAAGAGTAGGTAGGGATACTATTAATGTTTAATAATCTTTCAAATGTTTTATATTATTTCTGTAACAGTTTTATAAAATACATTATTTTTATTACCTTAAAGTTACATAAAATACGTTATTTACAAAACATGTACCCGGTTTAGTTTAGTAATTAGCTTAAAGAACTATCTGTTTATGTATGGCAAGCAATTGTATTTGATTCTATTGATTGTGCAAAGTCTTCCTCGGGCATCTCCTCTTCTCTTCTACGTCTAGTCTTTCGTTCTTCTTCTACAGTTAATTTCCTGATCAAATATTTTCGTTATTTCTCTTTATTTGTTCATCCGCTCTTCATACCCAAACCACCAAACAGTTCCATGCCTAACTGCCATACACCAGAGTTTTATTTTTAACTAGATACAATAACTTAATAATTTGAAAACATTATTTCACAGTGGTCTCACTGAGTGCTTTTCCCGTTCTGAGGCCCCATTTTTACATTTTAATAATATTCAAATAAAAATTATATAAAATAATAAATTTAAATTAAATAAAATACAGTAATAAAGATTGCAATGAAAAACAATCGTCTAGTATTATTTTATGTGATTGTAGAAACTTGTTTAAACTTGTTTTTTTTTTAAGTATTATTTTTATGGTGGTTTTCTTTGCAATTTCCATATGACTGACGGCTAAGTTTGTTACTCCTCCCCAATTATGATTTATTATTGATTGATAAAAAAGCACAAAAAATATTGTTTTAATTTATCTATATTTAAAGTTTACGAAAAAGTGTATTGTTTTTAGGAGTTTATTTGTAATTTTTTTGATTAGACGTGTCCATTTGAGATTATGGTCGATTATGATTCCTATATATTTTATTACGTCTTTTTTTCTAGATTAGGTCAATATAGATTCTATTATTTTTTGCCTGTTCCTTGCTATTAATTACTTGATATCAGCACTCTATTTCGGACTGCTTACTTCACTTTAAAAATATTGTCATTGCCAATCGTGTTTAGTTCTCCATTGGAGTATCCTGCATTTATTTAAATATCTCTAGAAGCCTTTCACGTCATTTAATAATTTTAAATATGCTTCTTCGGAACACTCGTCACAAGAATATAATCTTTCATTAAAAACCGGAATCCTAGAGGTATTTAATATTTACTCTGAGTTTCCGCATTGATGCGACGAATCAGATACCTTACCTCCGGATTTGTTTTCCTTCTCAATTTTATTACTAGGTCTAGATATTACTGATTTAACGCGAGATTTTTTCTCATCCGTTGTCTACTTCAATGTACTGTCTGTCACGTCATCTATCAATTTTGAATATGCTTCTTCGGAACACTCGTTACATATTCTTTTATTACAAACCGGAATCCTAGAGGTATTTAATATTTTCCCTGAGTTTCCGTATTGACGCAACGAATCAATTTCTTTTCCTCCGAATTCGATTTCCTTCTCAATTTCAGTACTAGGTATAGATATTTTTGATTTAACGCGGGAAGAAGAATTTAATTTGCTAAGCCAAAGCTTCATAGTATCTTTATCCCCAAAAACAAAAATGAAACTCAGAATTAAGCCTAGAAGTGAAAGATTTATGCAAAATAGATAGGCCATGAATAAATCATTTGAAAATAGCCCGAAAATCCATGTAAGTCCGAATTGGTAGAAAAGGAAAGTGAACGCTTTGACGTCCTTAACGAATATTCTCTTATTTGAAATAGATTTAAACATAGAATAAAGAATTCTGATCAAAAGCACAGTATTAAAAATAAGAAATATGAAGATAGGTAAAACAACCGCTAGCCAAAAACCGTATCCACTCGGATAGCAAAAGTAATTACTTAAATTGTTTGTATAGCTGTCAGAATCAAAACCCAGAAGAGGAATCATCGGTATCAAGGGAAACAGCCACCCAAAAGCTAGAGCAAGGTACAGTATGGAGTTGTCAGAATATGTAAGGGATTTAAGTACGTTTACAATCTTTTGATATAAATAAAAGGCTATCACAAACATCCAAGAAAAGGTTGAAAGAACCGAGTAATGTAAAATAATTCCGGAGACAAAGCATGTGTTTTTGCCTGAGTTTTTGTCATTTAAGTCTAGTATGGAAACAAACAAGAAATTGAACAGCATGATTCCTGTTGAGGCGACTAAATTCATCCTAAGCTTGTTAACGATTTTATTTCTCCAGGTCTTCAATACAATTCCTGTGAGGACAACAGTAAACAGACTTAAGATGGATAAAATGCAGCCAAAAATGGAAATATATGTCAACACTCGATAGTGAAACTTACTCACTAGATGTTTGAGGTTTTCTTGGTTGTGGGCACCATGAATGCTTATAAGCTGAGTGAAATGCGTGAGATGATAACATCTGCAGGTTTCCCAGCCTTCGAGGTCAGTTTCTCCCAGAAACTCGCAGCCTTCAGTAGTCCATTGACCTGTGGGTCCCAAACCAAAATCCCAGAAAACGCACTCCTTGCTTTCACGTTCGTTTCCTATCTTACTAACGTTAGTATTAAAATGTAAATCTACGTATTCATTTTTACCAAGCTTAGAAATATTTCCCATCTGTATGCTGATGATTTTTCCGTTAACTTTTTTCAGATCGTCCCCAACGTGTTTTTTCGTGTTTGAAAATGCTTTGTCGTTCCGATAAACTATAAATGATAGCTGCGCACCGCCAGACGGTTGGTTGCTTAGAATTGATGACACATTAACCAAAATAATATCCTCTTCAGAATAATCCGTAGATGAATCTGAAAACAAAAACATTTTTTAATATAATCGATAAGTGGCTCTACATCTTTTGCCCCTCCGCGAATAAGAGATTAAATTTTTATTTTGCAATACATGGCTACCCCAAGAGAAACTATGGAGATTTTAGATTTCATAAAACGAATTTGTCGGGCACACAAAACAATCTCTATTTTAAAGGATTTAAGATTATTAATGAACTACCGACAGATGTTAAAGAAGCTAAAAGGTTTACTGCTTTTCGTGGGTTATGCCTAAATACTATGTATAAAGAACTGGTTTAATCAGTCATCTAGTGACTTCCCTTGCAGTGGTTACACCAATAGTAAAAAATCCTCGGCTTGATGCCAAAATTTTGGGTTATTCTCGACCTATATCAACTTAGCCTTTTGGAGCAAAAATACTGTAAAAATTGCTTCTTCTCAAATAACCTCACACTTGAACTACAGTTAATTGTTTACCAATTATCAATTGGCATATCCCGTCCACTCAACTGAAACTGGATTACTTCAGATAAAACCCCTGATAAGTTAGCACTAATTTCTTATCCAGATATGAGAGCCGCATTTGACACAATTTACAACAACTTTTTCAAAGATACTTGAAGTTACGTTTGGTTTACATTCTACCATCAAAATGGACATCAAAAAGAATAAATATACCGAAAAAACAGACAGGGGAAATGAGAAAGAAGAATAAGAAAGATTCACGAAGCTTAATTAATGTGACTGTTTAATTTATGTCTTCAAAATTAAGGGGTAGGAACTGTTATATCAAAAGCATTTTCTTGAATGATTATTTAAATTTACTTTTCCCAAGAAGATTTCTTCTAATTTCTTCTTGTGATGGCATTATTTATTTTATTAAAGCACAAATAACTTTGTTTACATCACTTTATTATATACATCCCCTACATGTTTCGTTAACGAAGTTCACCTCATCAGGAGTAAGTATACACTGAAGTCACCCATTAAATAATATTGATTACAATTGGAAAGAAGAAGTGGAAGGAGGGGGGAGGGTTGAGAATGGACGGGGTTTATCAGAATTAGGAATTACAATATCTTTAGACGGGAAAGACCAGTTGATTGGGAAAATATTTAAAAAGAGGGTTTATAATTTATTTTTTTTAATATTAATTAAATTTGAATTTAAATTAACATGTTTTCTTATACCTAAAAATTCTGACTATTTAACCAGCGTTTTACACTAATAACAAAATGAAGAAATTTATTTTTAATTATGAAGATAGCGATAATCACACAAAAAAATCATGAGTTTATAAACTCAATTGCAATGATCGCAATTTCTTTTACACAAGTAGAACCAATAGAAACTTTGAAGTCAGACCTAAAGAACAACTCAGAGCTCTAAAATGGATATAGTGAATCTGAGTTTATAACGATCACACTTTTGATAAAAACTCAGGTCTTAAAATACTGCACACGAAATTATAAAACATGTTAATAAAAAAGAAGATTTAATTAATAAACAAATCAAATTTATAAACCCACTTTTTAAATATTTTCCCTCTTAACTGGCCTTTCCCGTCTAACGATATCGTAATTCCTAATTCTGATAAACTTCGCCCACTCTTACCCCTCCTAAGAGGTGAACTTCGTTCCCGAAATATGTAGAGGTTGTATATAATAAAGTGATGTCAACAAAGTTATTTGTGCATTAATAAAATAAATAATGCCATCACAAAGTAATAAGCTTTTAGAAGAAATTTTAATAAAATAGATTATTTAATTTAATTAGATCGTGTATTTTATTACGTGAGAGGTTATTATAAACTTTAATTGCCAAGTAATAAGGTTCAGCTCCAATTTCATAGATCAAAATGATTACATAACCCTATCGAAAAACTGACATTTATCATAATATGTTTTTGTTAAATAAGTTATTATTTATAAAGGGTATTAAAGTGTGAACAGAAAAAATGCATTAATTACAACAACAGTCGTACAAACCTGAAGTCAAGAATTCAAATGAGGAGCCCAAGTTTTCATCCGGATCAGAAGAAATTTTTATTCCAACAATAGATTTTTGTTCGGAATTATCTGCAGTGACAATAGCAATATTCACTTCTGGTTTCTGGATTGTTATTATTTGACTCTGATTCATTGGCAGAATCACTTTACTAACTAAAGCTTCCAAAGTTTTTAAGATTTCCGAAGGAATTGTATAATTTAGTCCTAATTTAAGAATACCGTCCACCATGGTTGCAGCATTCTTGAGACTAGTTGTACTAACAGGAAGGTCCATCATAGCATCCATAGTCTGCATCACATATTGGATCTGCTCAGCTGGATCCTGTGGAATAAAACTACTCATCAAATCTAGTTTAAGAGAAGATAATGTATAACATTGACGTTCCGACTAATTTACCCTCATTAATAAATTATCCGTAATACATTTATCATTGTTTTACAGAACATGAAAATAAAGAGTTAATATTTTTCTTAGTATATTTTGTAGTCAAAATTACAGTTATTTTATTATGGCGCCCTATTTTTTTTATTTCGTTATTATTATTGAGGAATATTATACACGCCAAAATAATTATCATGATTTCTTTTTAGGTAACTTTTTACACGCAAAAACACACACTTCACCACAATCTACATATCTGCTCTGATAAATAAATCAAGATAATACTTTTGGCCGACAGAATCTCAAATCATAAAATTATGTAACAATTATGAATGAATATTATGGGCTTTTGCGAGTTATTTTTTGCTCGTGGGAACACCGGCTAACTGTTTTATAGTAATAAAATCTATTTTTTTTAATAGATAAATTGAAAAATGATTTTTTTTGGTTTTAGTGAGGATTGCACCTTCCTCTCCAGGGACTGGCTCTGAACTGATGTAAACTTTTAAAATGTTTTTAAAAAGCTTACATAAAATATATGCCGAGTGCCGAGAATTATTACGTATATTAAATTTAGTGAATTTGTATGATGTTTCCAATTTCAGAGAAATCCGTGTCACCAAAAATTGATAGAATGCATTTTAATGGACAACGAGTTTATCGATCGAGTTTCGGCTATATCAGATGTTAAAAATAGCAAGGAGCCATTTATGTATTATCTACATAGTGTTATTATAATTGTTTAAATTGTAAATTCGGAGTTCGACTGCTGCGGACTTCTGAGTCTAGTCTAAAAGTACCAACTCGCCTCTCTAGGCATAACTTTCTATTTCAATCTCACCGTACAAAAACAAATTATTTAGCAAATTAACCAATTCCTCACTTACACAGATTATGTATTTATTATTCAAACGAATGTGTAAATGATACAGACATCCTTAACATAAATAACTAATTCGATGTTTAAACACACCTAAAAAAATCATTGCAAAATATTGTTATTGTTAATTTTAAGTTACGTCTTTTTTTAAATTTGTAAACCATTGTAATGTAACTTACTAACTAACTAACCATCACGCCGTTTCAGAGAAGACGGACTGCCAAATAACTTGGTCTTGGCACAAACTTCCACATTCACATTCATACTTCGTATCAAACATACTCTTGTATTATTCTGACTCTTGACATGGCCATACTCAATTCTCTTGATTTACTTGATCGTGCCATGTCTTCCAATATAAGTCATTATTATTGTATGCAACCATTGTTTATTACCAATACTTGCATAAAAAAGTGTAACCATTTCATAATACGTTCAGATATATGCTGAAAACATGGCTACTATGCAGAGATACTCTGTATTAGTAATACTTTTGATTATGGCAGTGGTTGGTGATAAATATGATGTATAAGTTGTATTGTAATAAGTAATAATATTATGAAAAAATGTTAAATTGTAATTGAACATGAACATCCTGTTGACAAACTGCTTAATTGCGGTTTAATGGAATTGTACTTTGAAGAACAATAAATAAATAAATAAATAAATAATAATAAACCGGAAATTTAAATCTATGAAATTTTACAAAATACTTACTAAGTTCGTAATGTTTGGTTCACAGTAGTTTAAGTTGGAGATTTTCCAAACGGCCCCGAATCTATAGTCGCCTACACATCTGTACTCTCGGCAGAGGTCTGTTCTCACTATGACATCGTGACCTGTGAATTTCATCCAAATCATTACATTTTCGACTGATATATTGTACAGAACAAACAAAACCATGAGCAAAAGAACTATTAATATATTTTATACACTGATAATATCAACTAATTTCAGAAAAATATTAAACCGAAAAGACCCAGAAATAAAGAAGATAACGGTAGCAACTGGGAATTAAACAAACCTCAGTCTTACCAGGACAATACTCTCCCTGTTAACCCATGTTTTTATCGTAATCAAAAGATCGTGAGCAAAATATCGTAACTAATAGAAGTTTTAGAAAATGCTGAATATATAAGTTGTCACAACGTTTATATTTCGGCCGGCCGAAAAGCAGGTGACATCACGGTACATTCACGGCTTTACTGCAGCACTGCCAATCGAATTATGAATTGTTCTGCGTTTGACGTCACTAGACACAATTGCACATACTTAACAAAACTTCGCCAATAAATATCGAAAAACTAATTTTAATGTCGTTTTATAACATAACGACATTAAAATTTTATATTTATTTGTACATGTACTTTTTTCTCTTTGCATATTTTTAAATTCTCTATTTGTATTTTTTTGGAATATTTTTATTCTCTATTTTCTTCTAATCTCCTTTCTTTCTTTTATCTATTTTTGATTCTCTATAAATAAATTTCAATTTGATAAACTCACATGTCATTAATTTTTTACTATATTGCTATTTTTGAATTATCATATTTGAATATTCTTTTAGTCTATTCTCTACGTTTATATTATTTAAAATATATAGTTAGCAACTTCTTATATCAACCAAGAAAACTTTTCAAATTATTCATAAAGTGCAATAACTAAGTAAAAGTCAATACACTAGACAAAACGAGAATTACATTTAATAAATCTGCCTATTTCTGATTGTCCTAAAACAGGTAATCTCCTAGTTGGACAGCCAAAGATCACTGTAATATGTAATATGTCATGTTTTTTTACAAAATTAATACATAAATAAACACATTAAAAAAGGAGACATCTTCGTTAAGCTATAGAGATCTATTTATTTTCCGTAATTTTTGTTGATATTATTTCTCAATTTAAGAATTACCCAACGTTATCTTCATTAATATTATGTAATTATTTTCCGACTTTATGTCCGGGTTAAATCTCCCCACAGGAAAAACTAAACTCTTCCACACACTTTTCCACAAATGATCATCTAGTCAATCCACTTTATATAAATCACCAGAGATGAAATGAGAAAATAATTCACCCACTCCAAAAATTTTCATATCAGAGGGTTCGGCTCGGTAGAACTTCTAATTGGACCTATAAATCCTACTGATCCCTCAGTATAAATATTTAAAAAAAATCTAAATAATATTGAATTAAAATTATGATTTCATGACAAAGATTTTTAACACTTATAAACAAAACACAACAAAATTAAAAAACAAAAAAAAACACAAAATTAATGAATAATATATTACCTATTTTAGTCTCCGGGACAAATTGAATATCCTCACAGAATAGCAGTTTCCTTGTGAATATGACATCCTCCTTTAGAAAGTAATTTAACAAAATGCGATACCCCTCAGTAACATGCAACAATATTTTGTCACCGTAGTCCATTTTCTCTGATATCGTAACATTATCTAAAATTTCACTGTTGGTTAGCATAATTTTTGTGTCGAGATCTTTTGGGCATTTGCCGTTAGGACAAAGTTTTCGTTTCAAATCATCTGAATGTTGAGATTGAATATCCAGCAAATACCTTAAGAATTCAACATCTTTTATCATTATCACAGATGTGTTTTTATATGAATGTTTATTTCTCACAAATACAACCTTTTCTGATTCGATTGAATAATAATCAATTTTGTTTGTGCAAAGACACCAATAGTTTCCGTTTTCTATTGCTGTGACACCGAACTCTTTGGTATTATTCAAAGTCTTGATTTCCATTCTTATTCTATCTGTCTTGTTTAAGGATTCGTGGAAACACCAAACTTCGTTCAATATTGGTATTGGTTGGGTGATATTAAAAATGATTACGTCGTTGCTAAAAACAAAAGAAAGCAAATTAAATTTGGTTAAAATACTTATGATGAAAAAATAAACAATTCACAATAAAGTTCCTAATAGACGTAATTTAAATAGTCGTATATAATACCGTCCACCTTGAATTATTTAACCCTTAGCGCCACTGGTAGGGAAGTAGGATTCCACACTATGCACATTTTCGGAAATATTGTTATTATTTTTTTCGGTTCACGTTTTATCTTAACTTCTTTCTACAGTTTGGTTAACGCCTCCGGACCTAGATTCCCCACGAATGTAAATTTTTTAGGTAAATTAAAATGATGTGCAAAATCTCAGAAATATCTTCAAAAATAGAATATAAAGCGAATTAAAAGTAAATTGGTAAATACAGAAATATATTTTTTTAATTTTATTTTATTTAATAGAAACAAACAGTACATGATTTACAGAGATAAACAGATATAAGAAATTTCATGTTGGGTACCTATGATATGTTTCCTTGTAATGTCTGCGAAGTGGTATGTTTATTCCTTAATTACCAGGTGACGTGTGTAGTTTATAGGTGTGTGTGTGACGTGTGTATTGTCTGTAATGTATGTGTGAGTGTTTGTGTCTGTATGTGTGCGCATTGAATAGTTTACATTATTGACATGATGCCACGTTTGAATTTAGGCAGTGAATCCGAAAAAATGTCAATATAGAGTTAATTGGAGTTAGATTTAATTAGAGTTAGTTGCGTTTGTTTTATAATTAAGCGTGTGGAATAGCACTGTATGTCGTGTACGTCTCAAAGGTATGTTCAAATTCTCAAAGGTATAATGTTCCTACAAAGTGATAATTCTTTCACAAGTGAACAAGTACATTACCCATTAAGGTGGAGCGGTCTAGTATGGAGAATTTTTTTTTCGTAATATAGAATTCGGCATACTCGGAATTGGTGCTCCGTTATGTACTTATCTTAAATAAAAAAATATAAAAAATATTTATTTATAATTACGACATCGCCACCACTTTGAATTTTTGATAAAAACACTGAAAACAAATAATGTTCTCCCAATTCTTAAAAATGCTTGTAATCATGTAAAATAAAATTGAGTGTTTATTTATTACCTATGATATAATGACATTATTATTTTACAATATAATTATAAAGTAGGACTATAGGAACAGTTCAACAGTTAAACTATGGGTACTTGTAATTGTGCGCTGCAGTAGAATAAATCAACTAATTTTCGAAGTTTGTGTTTATATCGACTGTTCTTTGAAAGTTGAACATTATGGCAATGTTAAGCAGTGAACTAACTTGTCCTGTATTCGGTTCTGGAAGTGATGTACCTTTGAATGTTTTGCCTACTTGTGAAGATGTATTACGATGTGTTTTGTGGGTGCACCATTCTAAAAAAGAACAATTTAAAGATGCATATGAAGAAATTTCCGTGAAGTTAGAGGATATCTGGAATAGAGCTTCAATTCCCATTATTGACCACAGGAGCATTACGAGACGAATTCGTACGTATTATAATAAGTACTATAGTTTAGTAAATAAGTCGTCCAAAAGCAGAAAAAATATTACGGCTTATCGTCAAAAACTTCAACATTTTAAAGAAAAAAACCGTTTCTTTTTGATAAAGCGACATGCAAATGCACATCTTTTGACTTAGGTATGTTCATGTGATAAGAAGCGAAAAATTCCTATCAAATAACAAAAATTCCTACTGGATCAGTGAACGGATCGAAAAATGATGATAGGAGGTCTGGACCGAGATGCTACAAAAAAAAAAACATGAATTTATTGACAAGGAAACGTCATCATGATGAGTTTGAGTGCAAAAACAAATTAACTGACGCTATTCCTTCTTAACTCCCTGTTGTGGAAAGAACATTAGACAGATATTGTATTTCAGATCGAGCAGGAGCTGCAATTGTTTCCGCTGTATTACAAGATGTTGGCTTAATTTCACAGAACGATACATCTCGCGTTGTGGATAGGAGTAAAATTCGTCGAGCTCGAATGAAGAAAAGAACTGCCCTTACTATTAAGCCGTTAGTAATCGATTCCAATCAATTTGATTTATACTTCGACGGACGAAAGGACAAAACTTTAAGCATGGAGGACAACCGGCGAAAAATAATAACTGAAGAACACGTTAGTTTAGTAAAAGAACCAGGTAGCGAGTACATGGGACACATTTCATTAAAAACCGGAAAATCTGAAGCAATAAGTAATGAAATTATTTCATTACTGTCTTCGAAAGATATTGCTTTGGTAAAAATTGTTGCAATTGGATGCGACGGAACTGCAGTTAATACGGGGTAAAAAGGAGGTATTATTCGGCGCCTTGAATCACATCTCAAACGGCCTTTACAGTGGATTGTCTGTCAATTACATGCAAACGAACTCATTTTGCGACATCTCTTTGAGAACATCGACGGAACCACGACTGGACCGCAAAGTTTCACTGGAATTATTGGTAAATCTTTAAATAAGTGTGAACAACTTCCTGTCGTGAAATTTAAAATCATTCAATGTTCATTACCAAGTATGACAAATACACAGGATTTAAGTACAGATCAGCTGTATCTACTGAAAATGTGTAAATCTATTGACTCCGGATTCTGCAATGAAAATTTATCAAAAACAAATCCCGGTAAAATTGTACAATCCAGGTGGCTCACTACAGCGAATCGGATTCTTCGACTTTACATTTCTACCCTAAAACCATAAAAAAATATGGTAACTTTAACGACATTTGTATTAACCGTTTACGCACCTATGTGGTTCAACATTGAGACCAAACCATTATGTATTTCCGGTGCAATAGTGCTTTCACGGTATTTGCCCAGTGATTTAAAAAATATTATTGATCCAGTTATCCAGCGTAATGGCTTTTTTGGGCATCACCAAAATAAATTGTTAGCCATGTTAAACGACAACCGAAAATACGTAAGAGTGTTGGCGTTGAGAAGAATATTGAAAGCTCGGCAAATGAAAATGCAATCAGACTTGATTCGTACCTTCAAAGTGCCTGTTGATATTTCAGCAGATGATTATATTGATGTTATAAAGTGGGAAAATATAACCGAGCCACCACTAACCAAATTTGTAAGCGACGAGACAATTTTACAAGCCATTACCGATAACACGATAATTGACGATGTCATACTACCAATGATAAAGAATTTTCCTTGCCACACTCAAGCTACAGAGAGATGAGTGAAAATTGTAACAGAAGCCTCAGCCGTTGTTTGTGGACCCTTGAGGCGAGATGGATTAATAAAATCAAGGTTAGAGTCACGACACCTTATGCCTATTTTTAACACCAAAATGCAGTACCGTTCATAGTAACTTTTGTAATTTTCAAGTTTTTCAATGCGGTAAATAATATATGTACATTTTTTATTTCCAATATTTGTTCCATTCTAACAATCTACGAATGTATTATCTGTAAAATAAATGGTAAAATACAAATTTTATGTGTGTTTTATTTCGCGTATATGAGCTATAAATACTTAGGTAAAATCGTGAAAATATAAAGCTGTATTGTGAATATATTTTTGTTTATTATTTTTGTTGTAATCGTTAATATATGGAGCATCTTTCCCAACTATGCTGATTTCGAAATTCTCAAAAAAAAAATTTCACTCCACCTTATTACCCATGTGGTTGAAGTTAGTTATAATTTCTTGTCTGTTTTATGTTTAAGGTTATAAGATTAACTTGAAAAAAAAAACTGTATTTTAGTTACTATTTTCATTTAATATTTGGCCTTTGAATTAGGCAGAATACATGTGACAAGCTCAATATGGTTTTAGACTTAATCTGGGAACTCATGATACCATTGCAACATTGACAATTTGGATATACGTCAAGTACCTAGGAATATTTATGCATCCAAAAAAAGGCTTTTGATAGTCTAGGTTGCTTGCTAAACTGGAGAAAATTAGACGGGAAGACAACGTTCAATTTGGTTCCAGAGTTTCTTAGAAAATAGGGAACAATATGTAATACTATAAAATACATTGAGTCAAACTATGTCTTCGGACTGAGGAATTTCACACAGGTACCTACAGTAATCGGGCCTATACTTTTCCTTATATACTTCAATGATCTGTTCAGTGTCTTTCTTAGTGGAAGTGTCATTTCGTATGAAGACACAGATATCATCGTCAAAGGAATAACATTCGCCTTCAAATGTTCACTATCCTAATAAAAAAAATAATTATGACTTACTCTGTGCGTGCATATTTGATCTCCACTTCGGTTCGATCCGGAGAATACTCGTGCAGTCTGCTATCGCCTCCTTGTACGGCTGGCAGGACGCACAGCCTCGGGAACTTCTGGTCACACCTCACGGGATTCAGCTCCTTGTTCTGCACGTCCACCGTGGCGCAGTCTCCCGGTGTACTGCCCATGGCGCTCGTGTTCCAACCCTCGAATATCGCTGATGTAAAGTTCTCTACCTTTCCCATGTTTTCATCTCCGATGCGCCAGTTCACGAATGGTCCATTTTGATAAACTCTCTCGTAGTCAGTCCAAAAAATATTGTACTCAAGTTCGTTGTACTCAAATTCATAAATCGATATGTTTTTATAAAAATCAATTGGTACTGTATTGCCATTGCATCCATCATACTTCTCCGAGCTATTTTTTGGAGGCTTAACCATAGATGGCCCAGAAGATGGTAACCCATTTAAAGGTAAGCTGATCCCAAAGACACCTAGCGTGCTTATAACAATCGCTAATAACAATTTAAACAACATTATGAATCGTTGGTTCAGGGTGGAAACCAGATAATATATTCACCAAGGTATATTATACCTATATTTAATAAAGTTCTTCTTATCAAAAACAGTATTATTATTATTCTACATCGAATAATTCAATTGTTTACTTCCACATGCCATTATAAAATTTTATAAAGCCTAGAAAAAGCGTTACACCCTTGTTGGTGGAATTAAAAAAATCGCTTTAAATTTCACGAAGTTTTAGTCATAACACTATTTTTCCTTCCATGCTGAAAAAAAAAATAAAAAAGGTTTCTTTTAGCATTTAAAATAAGTATAAAAGGGATTATGTGAAAATTCTAACACAAATAAAATATAAAGAATTTAACAATATATAATAAAATGGACCCTTCGCATTTTTTTGTTTTATCGCTTGAGAAAGAATATTGTGTTTAGAAAAATGACAACGCGTGAAAAAAAGTTTAATGGTTGAAAACTAAATAAATTCTCTTGCAGAAAGATAATTCTTCCTCCATTTTGATGAAACCTGTTTTCGAACTTTTGCACTATGTAAATACTTTCTCTTTGCTTATAATAATATTTCGGAAAAATAATAATTATTATTTCGTCTCTTACGTAAGCAATACTGTTTCATCAAAAATAATGACAAAAAAGATTAAATCAATATAAGAGAATCGCGATCAAATAGAAAAAAAGGCACACAAGAAGCAAGTTTAGTTTAGGTATACATTATAGGAAGTACATGTGGGATGGAGATAAATAGACTGAACTAGGACAACAGGTAAGAAGCTCCCAGGAAACGAGAAGATAGATACTAACTAAAACAACACACATTATAATATTGGATATTTCATTATATGACTTATGGTTATGAAATAGGTCCCGTTTCTCTGTTAACGAAAATTTCAGCAATTAGATCTATCCCATGAGTTAGGTACATATTTATTTATTATTTGTTTATTTAACGCTCAGAGGGCTTTTACATGTAGGTGGTACAATTTTGATGACAGACAATTTTGAAACATAAGAAAGAAATAGTTAAAATAAAATTACATGCAAGGAAAAATTAAAAAAAAAACAATAGAATTAACAAGAACATAAATTTAAAAATACAGCGATTTGACTGGTTTACTATCTATGTAGGAATAGTGTTGGAATAAATCTTTTACGTGATCCACAAAATTCGCAAAGTTAATATTAAATATGTCGACATCGCCTAAGTATTGGTTTCCCATAGTGTGAATAGGTTGTATTGGGGAGTTCGCAATGTAATTGCGCTTATGTATGCTGCAGTGGAATAGTGTATTTTGTCGTGTTGTTATTGTAGATATTCGCAAGTTTACGAGTTGCAGAAGTTCTTTACAGTCCAATTTAGAGTTTAGAATGTTAAGTCGTTTGTTTAACGCCTGTGTGTATTTTTAGAGTATTTAATAAAAAACGATATTGTAAGTCTTCTGGTGGGATATTTAATTTAAAATTTATAAAACGTAGAATTTTTTTTAAACAAACAGTTTGATAAATAGCTAGTAAACCATTCTAGCATGTTTCTTATTCCTAAATAGTTTTCAGGTTAGTAGTTTAAGGGATACTTTGTCAAATTCCTTTAAAAAATTTGTATATATGATTTGTTTATTTTTTGCAAAAGATTCTAATAGTTACATATAAAGTTTTGAAACATTGTTAAGTTCGTTGCAGTTGATCTACCTTTGAAGAAACCGGGTTGTTTTTGGTCAATTAATTTGATTTATTTGGGATAGATTTCATTAAGGACCACTGATTCAAAAAGCTACAAAGTACTGTCTGTATACAAATGGGGATATAATTGGCTGTGTCAGTTTCTTCTCCTTTTTTGAACATTGGTGTAATGAAGCTTAATTTCCAGTGGTTTGGAAAATATCCAAGGAACATGAGTCGGTACTGTAAGTGGTTTAGATAAAACATTGGAGCATTTTTTTAGGAATATTGGTGGAACGTTGTCTGGGCCAGCAGATTTGTCAGTGTCTAAGGAAAGTAATTTTTGGTCGCAAGATTTTTGTGTGATATGGCAATTTGTTAAGTGTGTGGTCTAAATTTGTATTCGGGTATTTTATCAACTAGAATTTCATCATCGCATACGTTTTTGAAGAAGTCTGAAAAAAAGTCAACAATATTCTGTGTATTGTTTGCACTGATTTCATTCATTTGCATTATTGGTGGGTAATCCGTGTTTTCGTTGTTTATTTTTTTAAGAAATTTTCAGAGGTTTTGGATAAAAAAAACATTATCCTCAATGGTAGTTATGTACATTCTGTAGCATTGTTTAGAAATATGTTTATATTTTTTTCTAGTTTCATTAAATTTTATATAATCACTAATGGATTTGCTTTGTTTGAATTTTTTGTATTGACTTTTTTTTTTGCTGAATAAGCAATTAGCTCCGATGAGAACCAAACTGGGTAGATGTAGTTTTTTGGTGTGTAAAAAGGTACATAGGATTCAATAGTGTTAGAAAATGTTAAATAAATATGTCTAAATATTTATTCATGTTTTCATCTGAAAAAAAATATCAGTCTATATTTGAGTGATGCCAGTTAATTGAGTCAATGTCTGCTAGTATAAAATTCAGAGTTTTTTGTTCAGGTTTGGAATCTTTATGACATAGTATGTTTAATTTCGTGTATAGGGGAAGATGGTGATTATCCGTAGGTAGGAGTGGATCATTAGATATTTCTACAGATAGTTTAGGAATATTTGAGAGTACCAAGTCTAATGAGCGATCGTTATTGTTATAAATAAAATTGTGCTGGTAAAGGTTTCAAAAATTTGCTGTGTACAAGATTTCTCGTGCCCGGTCATTTTCGCTTTCGGTTGTGATGTAGCCGCTGTCATTGGATTCCCATTTTAGATTTGGAAGGTTATAGTCTCCAAGAATAACAAGTTTTGAGTTTGGGTATTTTGACAAGAGATTTTCAACGTCTTCACAATGGTTTCTATATATTTGAATATTGGAGAGTGATTGGAGATTTACAGCAAAAACCTGTATTTTTATTATTTAGACTGGAGAAGAATTGTCGGCGTTTGCGCTGTCTTGAAGAGTTTTGTTTTATATGATACCTATTATGCCGTGGCAACTAAAAACACATTGTATTCCTTGAGAGTCCCAAGGAAGACGATGTGTATTTAGTTATTACTGACCTAAACCAGTCATAAATATCTAGATTCATAAACTAGGTTAGTCAAAAATACCTACTTCCGAATCCAAATACCTAATTAATCTATTCCTGTAATTAAAGAAATGTCACCTATCAAAAAATGCTTCTTCAGTTTCCCAAAGCAAAACTAAACAATCTCTGAATGCAGGCCAGAGCGTTACTTTAATTTTTATTTGTTTTTGGGGTGTTATGCCGTGTTGCGCTAACTCCTTCTTTAGCCAACGTTTCGGACAACGTTACAGGGTCCATCATCAGGGCAGATGTGTAATTGATAGTGGTGAAAAGTGTGTTTAAGTTTGTGCGATACCGTGTTGTCAGCTCACTTCTCTACGAGCTGATTTTACAGAAAAATTAAAAATGGTTTTCTGCCAAATAATGACCCAAAACGTATATGGCAAATAATTAAAGAACTAACCTAAACAAAACACAAAAAAGGTAAAGAAATCGAAATAATAGAAACGGAAAATGTTATCATTTCTCTACACACAGATGCGAACCTATTATTAAATTTTACTAATAAATATATGCCAATATTAGAAGGCTCCGAAGTAGCAAACAAAACGTCGATTTAGTTCGTTTTTACCCAACAGACCAAAACGTAAATCGGGAGAAATAGCGCTTCAAAGTTTTTCTTACGAAAAACGCATATACAATGAAATTAGATCGATTCCAAGCTAACTTAAATGATTTAAAGTGATATTAATTTTTATTTTTAAGTTTAATTCGTTCCGAATGTTTAAAATTACGCAGAAAACACGTTTTTAATTTGAATGTAGGACAAAGTGTTGGATAAACACGTTCAGAATGTTGTTTAATTTTGGTGGAATTAAAACAAACTTGGTCTTGAAAACACATTAATATTATTTTTATCGTATAAATAAATGCTTTTTGCTTAACTCAATTTCGCCAAAAATGGTCTGTTGGACAAAAACGAACTAGAGCGACGAAAATACACCTACCTCATTTTGCTAACCAAAATACTACCACACGGTTATATGATATGGCCATAATATGTCAATCTTTATTAGAATATGGAATAATTGTATGGGGAAGTGCAAATAACGCCACTTCGAATCCCCTAATTATAACGCAAAAGGCCATATTGAAAATACTACTCAAAGTACCCCTCAGAACTTGCTCTGACCATATTTTTAATAATCTAAACATCATGTCACTCAAACAACTCTATGCTAAAACCATAATTATTTATAGTCACAAAAAAATCCACTTGATCTACTAACGAACATACCTAACTAAATCACTAGATCCTTCATTCAAAAATACATCTAAAACGAAAAAAACGAAGACAACTTTTGGACAAAGAAATTTCATTTACTACGGCATAAAACAAATTACCAAACTCCTACAAAAAAAAACTAATGTCAATATATTGTTACGTAATACAAGTCACCCTATAAAAAAGATGCATAATTTAGCCTCGCTTTCCCCATGCAAACGATCGTGGCGTACGTGTTAAAACGACACAACGCCGCGTGATCGCACAGACCACCCAGGGAGCGTTCTCGGCTCAACACTGCCCGCCACCGCCGAGCCCCGCCAGTCGAGAGCGGACCTCGGTCATGGCAACAGTGTGTTTCTCGCAGAGCGAACCACAAACGCTCACAATGTTCGAGCGCGCGGAATTACGTAATAATAGAAACAGACGCGATCTCGTGCCAGTTTCCTACTAGATTCATTTCGCCATCAAACTTACAATCATGTTTATTATTACGGTTCGGGCTTACTCAATGGAGTCCCGTTCCCGCGTAAAATCCCGAGTGCACTTCACCGCCTCAACTGACCCGCCGCCTGTGAGCGCGGGTACCTCTGGCTCAACATGATGCCCCTTACCTCATCGAGACGATTCGTAAGCTTTCAACCTTCCCCTTTTTCTTGTGTTCAATTCTCGTAAATTTCATGTAGAATCCACGCTTTATCTGGTCGTCATAAATTAGTAGAGAGAGTTAGTAGGGAGATCCATGTTAACCTGTATTTCTCGAGACATTTAATATACCTTGTGCCTTTTACTTATTGTGTTATGTATTGTGTTATATCTTAGCACTGGCCCCTTCAACGTGGATTTTTTTCTTTGGTTATTAGTAGTCCATCGGGAGGTCAAATTGGAAATAATCTTGAACTCTTTCACTGTGTTTTATGTCTTGCTTTGTATTAACAATTGAATAACTATGTTTTCTTCCAATAAATCATAGCTGTTCTACAAACCATCGCGTCAAATCTAAAACAACCGTGTCACATTAAAACTATTCTGTGTTAAATTACAAGTTCTACGAATCGTCACTCGACAAAATTTAATTACCGGTATTCTATCACAAGGTGCGCAACCAACATTTACTTCTTTTCGGACATCTCAAACATCACATAGTGATCTTTAACCATGAAGGTTTACTTTCCGAGTACAACTATTAGAGGAAACGAGCTACATTAAACTACAATTCAACAATTTCAAATCTTGTACATGATACAAAATAAATTCCTTGTTAGTGGAGCCATAAGCCAGCATCGTTCTGCAAAATTCATAGACAAGGAAAACTAACGCCCTTCTGTCATCTGATAATTTCGCTTTATATGTAATAAAGGTGGGTAGAGTATCCTTTTTGAAAGAAAAGTCTTGAAAGCCGACTTACCCTTTACATATAATTGAGATTCGCGATTGACGTAAATCCCCGACTCTCGGCCCTTCTCCGCCTCGAGCCTGTCGTGTCCAGGGAAAGGGATGCTTGCGTGTAAATAACCAAAAGCTGGTTCTGCCTAAATTCAGACAATTGGTCACGAATCACAAACAACCCTCCATTAATTGTTGAAAGAAAAAACAATACTTCCTCGAAATCTGTATTCGGAAATTTTTCGGAATTTTGAAAATTTTTTCGGAAATTTGGTTTTTTCGGAAATTTTTCAAAAACGCACAATCTCAGGGACTTTTCCATCAAAATCCCAGGGTAACCCCTGGCCATTTTTTTCAAAAATCAAGGACTTCGAAATTTTTCGGAAATTTTAATTTTTTCGGAAATCTGTTTTTTTGGAAATTTTTTTTTCAAAACGCACACCTCAGGGACTTTTCCATCAAAATCCCAGGGTAATCCCTGGCCGTTTTTTTTTTCAAATCAAAGACTTGGAAATTTTTCAAAAATTTCCTTCACTCATCTAGGACTTTGAAATTTTTCGAAAATTTTTTTCAAAACGCACAATCTCAGGGACTTTTCCACTAAAATTGCAAGGAGACCCCTGGCCGTTTTTTTTTCAAATCAAAGACTTGGAAATTTTTCAAAAATTTCCTTCACTCATCTAGGACTTTGAAATTTTTCGAAATTTTTTTTCAAAACGCACAATCTCAGGGACTTTTCCACTAAAATTGCAAGGAGACCCCTGGCCGTTTTTTTTTTCAAATCAAAGACTTGGAAATTTTTCAAAAAATTTCCTTCACTCATCTAGGACTTTGAAATTTTTCGAATTTTTTTTTCAAAACGCACAATCTCAGGGACCTTCCCATTAAAAACACAAGGAGACCGCTGGCCATTTTTTTTTCCATACTGGGACTTCAAAAATTTCACAAAATTCTTCACCTACCATCACAAGTAAACCCCTGTTTTTTTTGAAAAACAACCAGCCACAACACTCTGACAATTCTTTTTTCTTTTCACAATGTCTAACTCAACTAGCCACAAAATGAATCCTCGAAACAACACCTTAGGCATAATAGCCAACATCTGCTCTCGAAGTACGCAAAGTTTAGAAAAGGAATTGAAAGACAGGAATATTTCTCCTTTCAACAAAACCAAAAACGTCCTGATCAAACACGCAACATTTTACAACAGGAAATACATAAAAGGGCTGCAATTTCAACCCGGCAGTATAATCTCTGTCACAAACAGACACAATTTACGCAGGAAACATGTTACCTTTAAGGAAAACGACATAGTTTGGAGACGCAACAACACACTCTCACAAGGTGCTCTGTATTTCTCTGCAAAACTAGCTCCTCGCTTTGTTAAAGCAAAAGTCCTGAGAAAAATCTCCGATGTAGTGTACACCCTATCGGATGCCTCTGGGAAACACATCGGCAACTATCACGTAAAAGATATTGTCAAACTAGGAAGTGTGGACACAATAGACACCACCTTCACTAGGTCACACTCACATAACTAACAAACTTTTGGCTCTACCTTTGTCCCACGAGACTTGGCCCTCGTGCAGACAAATAGCATGTCTTAATGCGTTAGTTTCATATAAAAACTCGCTTTTTTTCGACCTCTGCAAGGTAACCTTTTTTTTCTAAAAACACAGAAGTGTCAACTGTGGTTTTAAATCATTTCTCACCAATACTTGTACTATTATGCTCTTTTGTATAAACCCTTTGTTATTTTTGTTTCTTTGTCACACCTCACCGTGTAATGTTTATAATTGTACTAATATTTTGTACGTATCTTCTCTAGAACTGATCATTCTAGTCAAGAGACTTTTTCCACTTCCCGAACAATTTATGCTCCCGGAGTCGACCCTGGACATCATTTG
Organism: Hesperophylax magnus; assembly: GCA_026573805.1. Classification (NCBI taxonomy): domain Eukaryota; kingdom Metazoa; phylum Arthropoda; class Insecta; order Trichoptera; family Limnephilidae; genus Hesperophylax; species Hesperophylax magnus. The sequence continues at coordinate 61,622 of JAIUSX010000214.1, read as the reverse complement.
TTAGTCGTTACCATTCTGACACTTACGACACTAAATACATAACTATTTTTTGTCATAAATACCACAAAAAGTCACGTACAACATTGTTTTGTAAATATTTTTTCTGTTCTTTGTTCTTCACATTGTTCTTTCACTTTGTTCTTCACATTGTTCTTTCACATTTGTTCTTCACATTTGTTCCAATGGGTTCCATCGTACATAAAACAATGGCCCCTTTGCAACATACACCCAATTGAGGTGAATACTCTACCCCTGTAACTTGTAATCATAATGCGTGTGTAAATTCCAGTTTGGTATCGTCATTTGATTCAAGTTTACATAGGTGTAACAAATAAAAAGTTACAATAACTTTGTTTTAAAGTTTTTTCAGTTTTTTCTAAAAAATTGAATGGCGCTCAACATTCCCATTTGCTCTAATTTGTTGTTTTTTCAGAATTTGATATTGACACGTCAATTCTGAAAAAGGTTGTTGTAAAGGGGAACAAACGCCGATTTGTCCTCCTCATCAATAACAATGTTACATACATAACACCTTTCGGTCACATTGAGTATGTAAAATCTTAAGATCTCAACTTCCTGACCCCAATTTGTTATATTATGTACTATATTTTGACTTAAATAAGCATTAATTTGCCTTGTCAAATACACCGAGCCAGGTCACTCATATTAAGTCATCCTGTGTCTCTAGGTGCCTTCTGTATCAAATTTGTAACATAAAGTTCACAACATTCGTGTTTGTGGCAATTTTGGTAACACCAAGTGTGTTTCCTTGTTTTTGTTTGGTCATTTTAAGTAAGTAAAACCCAATCAGGTCTTAAATAAACCACTACAAACCTTTTTTGTAAGCAAAGAGTAAGTAAAACCGATAAGGTCTCTTTCGCTATATGTGTGTCTTGTTTAAGACATCCTTGTAGGCATATGTTTTGTATTATTGCCAACTTAAAGCATAAACCCAACCAAAGGTTATGCCATCACAACATTTTGTAAGCAAAGAGTTAGTAAAACCAAATAGGTCTCTTTTGCTATATTTGTGTCTTGTTTAAGACATCCTTGTTGGCATATGTCTTGTATTATTGCCAACTTAACGCATAAACCCAACCAAAGGTTATGCCGTTGTCATTTTTTGATAATACCAATAGCCACTACTTGATTGTTTTTGACATTGTGTATGTATCTTTTTTTTCCGGTATTGAAATGGTACTTTTTTATTATTGAACGTTGATATGTTATTTTCATGATACATGAGAATGTTACAATATCCACCATGAGACGAGGGATCGTTATAAAATCTAACACTATACATGAGAATGTTATAATATCTACCATGATACGAGAAGTTCGTTATAATTACTTTTTTACTGGCTTACATACACTGTGGCCAAAGAGATAATTTGTCCCATTAAATGGTTATAAATATCTATGTTGTACCTTTCCTTTCAATACTAGGGTTCTTTCGTAATTCGTTCAATTTCTACATGAGACGTGGAGACGTTATAATACTTACCATGATTCGTGCGAACGATACAATATCTTGTTGTTGTTTTCTTTAAATAAGTTGACACTATGTACTTGTTCTACATGAGACGTGGAGACGTTATAATACTTACCATGATTCGTGCGAACGATACAATATCTTGTTGTTGTCTTCTTTAAATAAGTTGACACTTTGTACTTGTTCTACCGGACGTAGATCATTTTACCCTGACTTGTCACCCTTAATTGGGACCCTTTTTGTATAACTCATGACACTGAGGGAAATGTCCTTCACTGTAGTGAGAATTTTTTGTTCTCTTCAAACAAACATGAAGCTGTGCATTCAGCAATTTTTTACGCTAACTGATACCTGTGGACTTCTTGTCAGCGGACCCAAGAACCATCCACTATCCATTGACCATGGACTAGCCATCAGCTTCACTGTTGGTTATGAGGTATCGTGTCGTGGGAGTTAATTGAGACAGTGACACAAAACCACCTAACTCGTTGTCTGGGAGACGAATAAGAAAAACTCCCAGGTTTGTGAAACTTGAGCAAGGGTCTGTCATGTTCTCACAAACTGTAGAAGATTAAATACGACCCCTAATCTTTCACCAAATACACGTGAAAGTTTAGATTGTTATTACTGTGTATTCTCCTTCACCTTTTCATCAAATTCATGCATATTTGTGTAAAGAGTTAGGAAATTTGCTGGTTGATATATTTCGTCCTCACATAGAGATCGAATTGGGAATTAGCTCAGTCACTATCAATTTTCGCTACTCAATCCTCCATCCTTCTCCCCTCCATCAAACTCTTGTACATTTGTAAAAGCTAGGAAATCTGCTGGTTGACCACATTTCGTTCTCTGAAAGAGATCGAACGGAGAATCAGCTCCATCACCAGCAGACCTTCTCGCTCATCGCCATTTTTTTTCTCATCCCTCATTATCCTTGAGGTTAATTTCATGAATCTGGAAGGTGTACCCTACGCACATAGCGTATCGTCTGTCTATAAGACAATCTTTATCCATGAAATTTGCTTCAAATCTCTCCTTTTCACCCCATACCTAGGTAATCAACACATTTCTTGTAATTTTGAAAGTCGTAAGTTGTTATCGCTCAAGCGCTAACACCGGCCATGGAAGGCCAACTTCTTTCAGAAACTTGGTGTTACTACTGTACAACCACCTACCTATACCTTGTATATCAAATAGGTAACCTCACGCCAGTCGTGATAGTTTTTTGTCTCCCCAATCTCGGGATACTCATGGTATAGTCAGCATATTGGATCTCTCTCTACTCTCTCTCTACTCTCTCTCTACTCTCTCTAACCAACGACGTTTTTTTGTCTTTTTTGTCTTTTCTCTTGAACACAATTTGTTTCTCTCCAAACGTTTTGCATCATTGGTCTACTAGGCAGGTAAACTTCAAGAATTTTGGCTCTAATAATAACCTGTCCCTGGATTAAAAAGAAGACCAGCAGCCCTCCTCATCACCTGCAAGCTGAGCTTCTCTTCTTCGCCACCTTCACTTCCATCACTCACATCTCTCCAATCTCTGCGTACCAAAAACACCCGACCGCACCCAAATTAGGTGTGAGTCGTGCGTGCAGTTGCAAATCAAGTTGTCTCATCATTCAAACCACATTCAAAAGAACCAACCTCAGAGCATGCCAGCTCAAGGTTAATTATGTTCCTGCAATCAACCACTTGCCGTTTGTGCAAATCAACCACTTGCCGTTTGTGCAAATCAACCACTTGCCGTTTGTGCAAATCAACCACTTGCCGTTTGTGCAAATCAACTACTGGCAGTCATACAAATCAACCACTTGCCATTTGTACAAACCAACCACTTGCCGATGCGCAAACTCAACATAATAACCATTACACGCATCAACCATCAATCAACTTATTGGTATTACTCCATGTTATTACCAACTTCATTTCACCTTGACAACCACTGCTCCACCGCATCAGCATAATGGAATTCACGCTGGTACAACAACAAAACCCGGATACTTCTGGCCCTCCGCATCACCATCCCTCAACCACAACCAAGAAGCACATTTCAATTTCTATGGCCCTAGTGATACTTGAGTGCAATCTCAAATGGGTCAAGTTACAGTGAAAATGTAACTTTATAACTTCAGTGAAATTACGTCTACTTGGTACTCTACGAAAACACTACGCTCTTCAAACTTAGCTTACAGACCAATGAAATTTTAGAGTCAGGTTGTTGTCTTTTCATCACTGCATAAACTTGTATGTTTGTTCTTTTCATCACTGCATAACCTTGTATGTTGTCTTTTCATCACTGCATAAACTTGTATGTTGTTCTTGTCATCACTGCATAACCTTGTATGTTGTCTTTTCACCATTGCATAACCATGTATTTTTTTTCTTTGTTTTTTTTGTAAATCAACACTGTTTTTTTTCTTCTCTCTCTACTCACCTCACGACAAGATGAAGAGGATTTTTAGCGCCTAAAGCTTCATTACCACGTCGCCTTTTACTGGCGGAGGGGGAATGTGTTACGTAATACAAGTCACCTTATAAAAAAGATGCATAATTTAGCCTCGCTTTCCCCATGCAAACGATCGTGGCGTACGTGTTAAAACGACACAACGCCGCGTGATCGCACAGACCACCCAGGGAGCGTTCTCGGCTCAACACTGCCCGCCACCGCCGAGCCCCGCCAGTCGAGAGCGGACCTCGGTCATGGCAACAGTGTGTTTCTCGCAGAGCGAACCACAAACGCTCACAATGTTCGAGCGCGCGGAATTACGTAATAATAGAAACAGACGCGATCTCGTGCCAGTTTCCTACTAGATGCATTTCGCCATCAAACTTACAATCATGTTTATTATTACGGTTCGGGCTTACTCAATGGAGTCCCGTTCCCGCGTAAAATCCCGAGTGCACTTCACCGCCTCAACTGACCCGCCGCCTGTGAGCGCGGGTACCTCTGGCTCAACATGATGCCCCTTACCTCATCGAGACGATTCGTAAGCTTTCAACCTTCCCCTTTTTCTTGTGTTCAATTCTCGTAAATTTCATGTAGAATCCACGCTTTATCTGGTCGTCATAAATTAGTAGAGAGAGTTAGTAGGGAGATCCATGTTAACCTGTATTTCTCGAGACATTTAATATACCTTGTGCCTTTTACTTATGTGTTATTATTGTGATGTCCTTTTCCAACCTCCTGACCGATGGACGAGCTGCTGATCAAAGAACTGCCCACCCCTGATTGTACACGAGTCGCCTGCTCTACCATTTTATCTGAGCTTAGCCAATTTAATAACCAGGTTCGAGTCCCGGTTTATCCATATCTTAGCAATATTCAAAGCGTTAATTAAAAATATGGATCTCAGACACAGGGAAACACGAAACTGATAGAACATTGCAACCAAACACAGACTGATTGAAGTGAGATAGATAAATAGATTAGATTATATTAAAATTAAATTTTAATAAAATTAAAAAAAAACAAAAATGTAAATTGTCTTCCCCAGCACGGGAAATCCCAGCGAGGAAAACAACATGAAAACAAGTATATGTAAAAAAATATAAAAAAGCATGTTTTTACCTGTCACAGGTGACGACTGTATCATTTAGGCATATAAAAACACAAGCGTATTTTTTTTTTTATATGTGTTTATTCAGTTTTTTTATTTGTACATTATTTTCTCTTACTTAGATCTTACAAAACTGATCAATCAGTTTAATTGTAAGAAATCTCTCACTTTTTCTATTTATTAGCTTATAACAATATATTTAATTTCAACTTGATATCTTGGTACCACAATATTAATTGTTTTTATGTTTGACTGAAATTGAATGATTTGAATGAAACGTTGTGTCACAATTTCGAAGCAATCGGTGAAGAACTTTCCGATAAATACGATTTTGAATAAACGAACCTTTACGTTTGTATTTATATAGATTTCCTCGGTTATCAGGGATAATATTTACCTGATAACCAAGATTATTTATAATTATCTTCCAAAAATAATTGCATGCATGACTTGTGCCATGATTCTGGTACGTTTGTTATTATGATTTAATAGTATCTAGTTGTAAAGATAATAAAGATTGTTTTATTTGGTTCTGCAAATAAAAAGACAAGACAAGACAAGAACAATAGTGATTGGTTTATGAAACATAATCCCGAAAAAAAAGAGGCCAATATCCATAAAAGCTGAATATATTTTTAAATCGAAAGATACCGCAAATATGATGTACCAAAATGTTCTATTTTATACTATAAATATACTAGATATGAAAAAGGATCGCGGATGCTTTAAAATGGCCGGCGTTCCGTTGGATTACATTTAAATGCTTTTATGAATGGAACCGGTCTTCGGGTTCTGTTCCCCGCTTCCAGTAACACGACCAGAGGCTATTATACCGCCTTCCAGATGCGGTACACAGTGGGTAAAAGTGGAAAAGGAACCACACTTCGTAAGTCTGGAAACCCGAATAAATCGTAATAATTTTTAAATCTTAAAATTGACTCAAAAATTAAAAAAAAAAATTTCTTTGATTTCCTAGTAAACACATTTATTTCAGTTCATTTGTCTAAAGACCATAAATAACACAGGACATTTTTTTTCTGTTAATCCTAATTTTTCGAAGATTTCACGATAATTAATCTTCAAAACAACACTTGTTATGAAGGTTGAAAAACCATGTATTTTATATTCCATTTATTGAACAGATTAATATACTATTTTAAATTAAAAACTATGGCTCAAATATTTTTTGTATCCCAATTCTTCGATTATCTGTATGGCGCTATTCTTGCGAAAAATAGATACTTATAAGATTTTTATTTATTTTTCGAAATGCATATTTTTTAAATGTTGATGTCGTAAATTTGAAATAGATTTTACCAAACACATAGAATATCTAATATTATTAACCAGACAATCGAAAACATATTTTAAAAAACTATTTATACAGGGTGTTAAGGAACGTACTCGACTTACTTCAACCAGTGATTCCTGACATTTTGAATGAAATTAATGAATGGATGAAATTTGGTTTATTGCTGACCCATTTGACATACAATGACTGTTCAGACTTTAGCCAAGAATCAAACCAAACGAAAATGCCACCTGTATCTGTATTGAGTAATTGAAATATCCGACAGATGTCTCCCCTAAGGGCAATAATTCTGATTATATATACCAATACATTCAAATGAATTAGGTTATAAATAGGCTTGCAAGCCCATTTTCTTCCTCTTCTCTCTCTAAATAACGGATCAATAACAACCATGAAATAATTAAGGAATTCGAGGGTCGTTGTTTTTTGTTACCAGTGATGTGTGTTTTAAAGAATAAAACTTATCAATTATATTTCTTGGTATCATTAATTTAACGAGGCCATTACTGTAACAATGACGTTAGGATAAAAACGATTAAAAAATATTCTAATAATTTATCGATACATAAAAAAGGAAAAATGACCTATTTTAAAAATATTTTACGGCAAGGTAAACGTCATGGGATTGTAAATGATCCATGGGAAAAGTCATCCACTAGGTTTTTTGTGTTTCTCAATATTTTCTAATAGCAATCTGAATTTCGTATAAAATATTTTTATCACATAAACCAGCCATGATAAAATTTAAAAAAAAAATACAGGCGTATTAAAACGATTTCATCTAATGTCGGTCTGTATGAGTAAAATCAATATTCATAATTTCTGTACGTTTTCACTATTGGTAAATTTAATTACATAGCTCCTTTTTATTAAAACGTCATCCTTCTACTCAAATCTAATATTAAATACAAGAACTAAATTTATTTGATAGGTATCTACCTATCAAATGGCGGGTTCGAGAATAAAAGTAAAGAGAAAAACGGTATGTTATACGTTACAAAATTGCTCTATTAATTTCAATGTTTTTGATATATAATTAATTATTAAAATTAAAATAAAATAACTTTGTTTGAAAACCACTTTATTGTATATATATTTCTAAACAACCTGATTTAGTTCAACCCGAACCTTCACCAGGGTTTATAAAACCATTTTAAATTAATTACAGGTACATATAGTTATGCTGGAAGAGGGAGAGAAAACATCAACTTTGGTGGGGGGTGGGGGCGTGGAAGACTTCGGTAAAAGAGAGGGGGTAAACATAGGTGCATGGAAGGGAAATATATTTATAATGGGACTGTTGGTCAAATCTAATTGTTAATATTTTAAATTTATTTTATTGATTTTTATTTCTGTTATTATTGTTTAAAAAAATCCTTAAAAATCAATAAAAACCATTTATTAAATAAACAATTAGATTCAACAAACGGTACCATTTAAAATATATTTCCCTTCCCTACGCCTATATTTACCCTCTCTCTCTTACCTAAGTCTTCTACCCCCACCAAAGTTGATGTTCTCTCTCCCTCTTCCAGCTTAACTATATGTACCTATACACCTCTGTAATTAATTTAATATGTTTTTATAAACCCTGAAGGTTCGGGTTGAACTGAAACCGATTGGGTAGAAATATATATAATTTAGTCTTATTCAAATAAAGTTATTTTATTTTAATTTTTATAATTATTTACTAGCTTTTCGCCCGTTGCAGGCAACTAATGGGTAAAAATACTTTTGAATGTATGATTTGGCGTTGAATGCGGGTGGAGCGAGAGGTGTGTGCCTACTTTTATATTTATGATGTGATATAATGTGTAAAAATGTGGTGCGTGGTGTAATGTTTGAATGTGAATGAAGCCAGGGGTGTGGGACTACAAAATTAAAGAAAAAATGGATATTTTAAGAAAAAAAAGTGCCAAGGATCTTACTGATCATTTTTTCACCGAGCCGTTCGGGTTGGGAAGGTCAAGACGCGTAATTTGATACCCATATCGTATGTACGGTTTTTGTCAGCGACACTCTTGAAAAGTCCCAGGCAGTTTTATTTTGGAAAAAGCACTGCTCAATTAACACGCAAAATTAAACAACTTTTAAATAAAAAAATGTGGTAGGTAAAGGTTACGAATTCTGCTTCACGAGAAAACGCAATATTTCACTTTCAAATAAATGGATTTAGCTTTATTACCTACCTACGAACTAATTCAGTTAAAGAAAATAAAATCTGTAAATATTAAATTAATATATATATGTAACCCAACCTAATCTAACTGTGATTTTCTATATGAAAAAATGCCCCTTTAATAACGCCTGCTCGCGTCCCCTTTAGAGTTACATCCCAGTTTTCAAATAGTATGTGGGCTACGCTAGGTTTGTTTAGACTGGTTTGTGATTTAATTCTAATACCTGTTTTCCATGTTATTTTCTGTAACAAAAAATCGCCCCTTCAATAACGCCTGCTCGGGGGGTTTAGGGTTATATCCCATAACCCCTAAAGGGGTTTAGGGTTATATCCCAGTTTTCAAGTAGTTTGTGGGCTACGCCAGGTTTGTAAAGACTGGTTTTTAATTTAATTCTAATACTTTTTCCCACGTTCTAACCTAACCTAACCTCAAAAACACGCAAAATTTAAAAACTTTTAAAAATGTGTAGCAGTCGAGAAGAATCCATTGAATAATTAATAATAAACCGTTCGACCTACTGAGGTACGTACTTGCAGTTGAAATCAAATAATAACAAACCTACTTACTACAAGCACCTACTTGTCTATCGACGACAATAATACTACAGTCCATCTGGGACACTACGACAACTCGCCAGAAGGTTCGAGTCTACCGCCTAGGCATAATTGCCGCGCCGTCGAAACTTCGGGAAAGGGCCAGACCGAGCGAGTGGCCTCGATTTAATTGCAATTTACTACCTACTGTTGCCATCGGCCGTGTAGTATAAATAAGCCCGACGCAGCGAGTCAGTCAGTCAGTCATCTCTCAGCCGTCAGTTAACGAGGCTCAACGAGTGAGCACCCACGCTCCTCTTACTAGCGCAAAGGACATTATTCCCGGCTTCGCATCATGGACTCCAACGGGACATCATCATAGCGCCTTGTCCAGATCGCCGTCCCTGGCAAGCGCTACTCGGATTACAAGCGCCCTGGTTCCAGCGTCTCTGACCAGCGCTTCTTTCACGCCACCATAACCACCACGAGGATACGCAGCATCCTCACTGGTCACGCCGTTCCCATTCAACTGCCTACAAGGTCCGCCGCACCTTCGGCCTTCCGTCAGCACTGGAGTATTGATTCCCCAGATTGCCAGTGCCTGACAGTCATCAAGTCCCGGTCACCAGCGCCCGTCGTCGACTCACTGACCCGCGCTTGACCATCACATCACCGCAGCAACCGGAGTATTTAACATCTGTCCTATATCATCTCCTCGTCACGGCAACTGACTCAATAAACACAGTGACCTTCACCGACACCGACTTTCATTTCGTGCCTTCTCATACGATCCCCAAAAATGTAATATGTATATTTGCATGTAAATGAAGCAATGAATGTGTGACCACAAATGTATTAAAATATATTTTTGTTTAGAAAGAAATGAATATTTTGAGAAAAAAAAGAGCCAAGGAGCTTACTGATCATTTTTTCACCGAGCCGTTCGGGTTGTATATGGTTTTTGTCACCGACATTCACTTCAAAAGTTGTTATTTTGGAAAAAGATTTGCTCAATTAACACGCAAAATTAAAAAACGTTTAAAAATGTAATATTTATGTTTGCATGTGAATGAAGCAATGAATGTGTGACTACAAATGTATTTAAATATATTTTTGTTTAGAAAGAAATGAATATTTTGAGAAAAAAAAGAGCCAAGGAGCTTACTGATCATTTTTTCACCGAGCCGTTCGGGTTGTATACGGTTTTTGTCACCGACATTCTTCAAAAGTTGTAATTTTGGAAAAAGAATTGCTCAATTAACACGCTTAATTTAAAAACTTTTTAAAATGTTATATGTATGTTTGCATATAAATGAAACAATGAGTGTGTGACCACAAATGTATTAAAATATATGTATGTTTAAAAAGAAAAGGATATTTTGAGAAAAAAAGTGCCAAGGAGCTGACTGATCATTTTTTCACCGAGCCATTCGGATTCTGTAAGTCGAGACGCGTAATTTCATACCCATATCGTATGTACGGTTTTTGTCACCGACATTCTTCAAAAGTCCAAGCGAATTTTATTTTGGAAAAAAACATTGCTCTATAAACACGCAAAATGTAAAAACTTTTATGGAAAAAATCAAAATTTTAAATTAAAATGAAATAATCCTTTTTAATATTTTTCCCAAACTTCGGTGCTCCTGGTAGATTACAGCGTCCTCGAGGTAATTTTTGGCAGAAATGGCTTTATAAGAATTATCATTATGTAGGAAAAAATTTGTGATTTCAAACTTAGTTTATTTAAAAAAAAAAAATTACCGAAAAAATATTTTCATAACGCAATTAGGTACCTACTCGTTAAAAAATAAAGAGATAAAAACATTAAATATGAATGGCTCCAGGGGCGACGGTACCCATGCCCGCCTCCCAAATTTAATGATTATATTTCAAACACTAAAACTGGAAAAACTTTTGATTAAAAAAATGTCTATTTTACAAAACAATTAACATCGCTTCACCCTATTAACTTCTGCGCTCCTGGTACAAATTATAAATTTGCGTGACGCTATTTATGTAGTTTTTCACTACGGGGCGACGGTACCCGTGCCAAATTATTTTTACCAAACTTAATTTTATTTCGTAAAGCATTATCGATTTTCAAAAGATAAACTGCCAAAGTAAGTACCTGCACAGATTTTATCGTTTCTTTGAATTCACATCCCTAAAATAAAAGCACATCACTTCGGTCCCAATCTATGATTGGCTATTATTTCTGATTGGCCAAAAGCCCGACTGATTAAAAATGGCATTTTTTGGTTCAAATCGCAAATGTCAAACTTTAACTGGTTATTGTGAGACATTTTGAACCGAGCGCCATATGTAGGACGGCCGATTAACGTTCCTAAACCTTCGGACGATGATTTTTTTCGAAAATTTTACCCGCAGACTGCGTGTTTGCGACGGAATTCAATCATCAGGATGACCGTGTAGATTTGATAAAAAAAACGTACCACTTGGTTTTGCGTGACCACGTGACTATTTTTTTTCCAATGATACCATTATGCAAAGAAAAACATTTCCACTTAAATTAAACCACTTTCCCTAAAACAGGTGAAATTTCATAACATTTTGGGTGAAATAAAAAAAAAAAAAACAACTATACCTGATTAAATCAGACCCAACGCTCGATCAAAATCAATCGTGTTTTTAATTTACGTTAGAGTAATGCGGAAAACGAAACATTTTCGAGCGAGAGCGCACGAAAAAAAATTGAATCAGTTCGCGTTCGGGGTGCGTTCGAAATTGAATAAAAATATAAACGGTGAAGGAGAAAAAGTTTTACAGATCAATGGCGATCGATGAAAACGAAACATTGCGAAAATGCACCAAAATTTGGCCGTTTCGAAACCGTGCGTGTGGCAACACTGGTGATTTCTCGCCGGGAAACGTCGATTCCCAATCGGGAAGCTCTGACAATTAAACGGCCGCAAATCAACTTTTTGCCAGAGTGGGGCCATCCTGGCGGCAGGAAAGCGCACTGAGGCACCTCAGTATGGCGCGCCTTGAGCGCTTCCAGTTTCCGCCGCCAGAGGTTCCTCAAATTTTTGTCGACATCGAGCCCCGAACGAATCCGGTCGAGTTACTGCGATTTTCCACTGACTCGCTTTTTCTGTTTTTCCACGCCGAATTGATCCCCGGGATCTGTGCCGACAGAGAGGCGTCTCGGTCGCTTTTCGCCTGAAGCCCAAAACAAATGAAGGGCAACTTTTTTCGGAAACGCCGCGCAAGCGAAAATGAACCTCGAGTCGTATCAACTTGAGGGGGAGAGCGGTCGCTTTTCGCCTAAATGCCCCCGAAAAAAAACATTTTATTTTAATTATTATAATTATGTATCCACAAAGTGTTCGCTAGAAGTGATAAAATTTAATGAATTTTCCTTGAGAAAACAATTGTGTAGTTATCTATAGAAAACCATTGTGTTATTATTTATAGAAAACAATGCTGCCGGGTTTCAAAAGTAGCTCAATAACAATTATCTTTTAATTTATGAAATATATATCTTTTTTAATTCGTGATTATCAACAAAATGATTAATTTAAAAATATACTGATCATGAAATTTTGTTTATCGTTTCTAGATAATACCAGATACACCAAGTAGATATGCAAGTAAATACGTAGTAAATATGTGGGTGCAGCAGGACAACTAAAGCGAAAAGGACGCAGCCCAATGATGAAAAAATGAAATATTTACATTCAGTAAATCATAATGGCAAAATTGAGTAAAAAGTTCAGAATTTATTGTTTTTCTTTTCCCTGTCATTTGTATGACTTTTTTAGACAGAAGAATTTTTCCTCATAAAAGACATTAATGTAACGTAAAATCAGTCTTGTAAATACAACCATCAGATGGTAATAGTAATAAGGCCAAATGAGCCGCAGGACTAGTTAGTTAGATACATGAAGGGTATTGTTATAAGCCATAGTAAGTGTGATGATCTGACTGGGGTGTTTGATGAGTATATTAAATCTAACTGAATTGAACTTTTTTTTTTCATTTTTAATAACGTGGGGGTGGGAAATTTGGTCACCCCTCCTCTTTTTCACGTTAATAAAATGATGATAATCCTAACCTTTTCTGTCTAATTTAGGGGATAACTCTTCTCCATATCACTAAACCTCTTTGCATACTTCGTATGCCTTTCATAAACTACCTTCAACGAGCACCTATTATATTTCACATAGTATATAAGACCTTTGTGACTTTAACGTGCAATAGTTTGTCATCTTACATTGTGTTTTTTTGTTTAAAGGTACGGAAAGAATAGTGTAATTTGTTTGTGTGGTAACCCCTATTCTTTGAAAGTAGAGTGAGTGAAAACTCAGCTATTGAAAGACCCAAAACATTTAATCCAAAATTATATTTAATTAATCTTTCTAGATATGAATTCTAACTATTTCATCGGCCGTAGTAATGAATAGTGTGTACATAACCTGTTATAAACATAAATAGAGAAATATTAACATATCACGTACATTCAATTATCAGTAAAGGTATCAGTTTCCAATCGAAGTCCTCTTTGTCTGCAATCTCCATCTAATATCAAATTTAATATAATTGCTGTTCTGGCTCATCCAACATCAAAAATGTGTTATCTTTAGATAGTACATCGCAGACCAGGGGCCTTAGCATGAGAATCGATCGAACTTAACGATATCGGATTGCTAAGCGTATCTACCGACGATTTTATAACGACTTCCCTAGCATGAGAACGCTATTGATATCTCTAACGACATCGATAAGGCAATAAATACAAATCGATATACGCTGGCAATACTGGGACGGAATTGTCTATGAATTGGATAGACGTCAAACGTCAGATTTCAAGCGGAATCATTGTAACCGCCGTGTTTTTTTAAATATTTTACGATGTCGCAAGCAATGGTGGCTGGGTAAGTTATTTATTTATCTGTTTATGTGAAAGAATTTCCATTATTATCAAAGAGATATACTTACATTCTATTGTGTCAAAATTTTGAAGTTATTTTTACTAATATTTCAATCATACGCAGTATTTTAAGATATTCAAAATGCTGATATTATGATTTCAGGAAGAGAGTAAGGTCGACGACCAGTCAAATGGATCTGCTAACCAGCTATATGGCTGACCATTCGGAGTTCGCAGCTGGAAGGTTTGTGGGACCTCAGGGTTCCCAAAAAAATAAGGAAATGTGGCGGAATTTGGCGAAACAACTGGCAGAATTGGGTCCTGCTAAGTCAGCCGAGCAGTGGAAAACAGTGAGTATTTGTACCTACCTATACAAACTGGTTGCAGCAAACTTTGCTGACCTTCTAATATAATCTATCATCGAGACACTTGATATAAGACCGTAAATCACTTTTAACCTGACATTATTTTTACATTTTACAGACATGGCGTGACTTAAAATGTAAGTCGCGCGCCAAAAACGCCGATGCCAAGCGAGCTGCCCTCACGACTGGAAACACTGCCGAGATACCGGTGTTAACTGACCTGACACAGAAGGTCATCAACATCATCGGCAGAGCCAGTTCTGAGGGCAGCAGACTTCTAGAAAGCTGTATAGGAGATGGACCTGAACTCATAATGCAGGATGTTGAGGTCACTAATGTCTTAAAATGTTAATATAATATATTCTGTCAAAATTTAGTTGATCTTTCATTATCAATGACAATTATTTGTGTGTTTTACAGTATTCCGATGAACTTGGAGAAGGGCCCACAGATTTACAGTTAGCTTCCCCTTCTCGCCCGAGCAAGAAGAGGAAGCTAACTGACAAGCCAGATGTGGAGGTTCGGATGGTGATGGCGCAGGAGGCTAATAACAAATCATCCAAGGAGCTTGTGGGAGCTATTCATAAATTCTCCAATATTTTTAAGGTATTTCCTATTTCTCTTCGAATCACTCCCAAATACAGCGCTACACGTGTAAGTTGCCAGATTAAAATATAAAGAAATAGCGTCAATTCATGTTTAGGCCACCGCCAACTTATAAGTGTGGCACTGTACTTTTAAATTAGAATTAAATCTTAGTAGAACAAAATAAAATGCCCAGCTTTGACTTATTTTATTTATTTATTGTACTATTCCCAATGTACTATTTTTCCATTTTGCGCGGTGGAGTTTTTATTGTTCTGTTTGTTTAGATATTCTTTGTATTAAAAAAAAATAATAAACATGTAAAATCCAGCTTGGCGAGAAATTCAAAATGAATAAATTCATTTATAATCTTCCTTTTAGTATGTCGACTACCTATTGTTATTTAAATTAAATTAATGAGTTGTTATTTATCATTTCAGAGTTCAATGGATCGATTTGCTGACATTTTTGAGGTATTTCCTGTTCCTTTTTGTAATCATTTGTCAGGGCACCCCGAGACCGGGCAAGATACAGTGTCTACATAGACATGGTGCTTTTCTGGTCTCGTCTACTGGCACTTATAACTAATTTACTATAGAAGGTAAATTAAGTAAGTAAATTAATGAATTATCATCTCTTGTTTCAGAGATACACGGCAGTGGAACGTGAAAGGGTTTGTTTTCTCCAACGACAGTTGGCGAGGTATTTATTTGTTATACATCTATACAGGCTTTTAAAAACATTTAATGTACAAAATTGAACAAATTAAATTAAATATTGCATTATTTAATATGTCACTTGAGAGATTGCGAAGTATGTTCACAAGGGATGGAACACGATTATTAACAATTGTCCTTGGAGAGGCAAGCAGTCCAGCTAGGAGGTACGATGAAAGTAGAATGAATGAGATCTCTAATAAAACATTTCTAATTCTAGACAAACTCAACCATCGAAACAACCGTCAACATCATTTGCTAACTCGCCCAACTATACGTTGCAGTTGAAGTCGGAGGATGACTACGATTAGTTTTTAAGTTTTTTTTTATAATTTTCAAGATAAGTTTTTTATATACTTTGTGTGTTAAATTTTTATTTTATTAATGTTTTGTATGTTCATAATTTTTATGTTTCTTGTGAAAAAGTGAAACTCAACAACAAATGTCATTTTTTTACAATTTAGATACATACAATACAATATTTTAAAGTACTTGTTGTGTTATATTGCATGCAGCACTTTTCATATACATAATATACTTGATTAGTAGCAGTTCTTCAAACTCTTGCAATGTCTCTGGAAGGCGTGAATTGTTTTTACAATGTAGGTACATACAATACAATGTTTTAAAGTACTATTGAAGTTCTTTTTGAGAAATATTGCATTTAATATATTATCATTCGTGGGAGAAGTACTTTCGCACTAGTTCGTCTCTCACTCTGCGGGCTGCAACAACCCTGCTGACATCTTCAGGCTGGTGCAGCAGCTCAACCTCTCCTAACTCTACATTATCATTATAATCGTCTGTTTATCTGAAAATAGAGAACAATTTATTAATATTTTGTACTGTTGCCTTACTTTTTTAAATGCATATAGTTCAACAAGGAAACTGACTTATAGTGCTTCATCATGTTGTATAGTATAGCACAAGTAATAATTATTTGACCAGCAGCATCGGGCTCATAATGGAGAACTCTGTCTTTCCTGAGGTAACGGAATATAGCCTTCCATGCCCCAAATAGGCGTTCTACGGAACATCTCGCCTCACAGTGCGCCTTTGTGTATCTGTATTGGGCACTCCCCTCGACTGCATTCAATATTGGTGTCATCAGATAAGGCTCGAGTGTATATCCAGAATCGCCTGATTGAAACAAAACACCCATTATAATAGGTACATATAACTAAATGAGTTGTTGAAATACATACCTAGCAAGAAATATGTCCCAATTCTCTGATTGTATAGTCTGTTCATTTCAGTTTTGACTAAACTATTATTCCAAATGAATTGGTCATGGACAGTACCCGGGAAGCGTGTGTTGATGCTCAATATTTTCAACGTAGCATCGCAGACCTGTTTGTCAAACATAAAAAACCTTCAATAAAATTTGAAAACAACAATCCGGCTGTTTTATTTCTGAAAAAATATTTACCACTTGAACATTCAGCGAATAAAATCCTTTGTGGTTTTTGTACTGCTCCTCGTGTCTAGAAGGGGTGACGATGGCGATGTGGGTGCAATCGATGCATCCCAGAACATGTGGAAAGTTTAATTTTTCCCTAAAACTACTCTCTACTTGCTTGCGGGCTTCATTTGTAGCCGGAAAATGTATCCATCTTCTGTACAGATGTTCTAAAACTGCTTTCATAAACAGTTTTATGCACTTGCTAACGGTAGTTTGCCCTATCGCCAAGAAGTGATCTTGGCCTACTCCACGTTGGTAGCTCCCTGTAGCAAAGAAGCTGATGGGTGCGAGTACCTGTCAACATCATAATACAACTAATTAATAAACTTCACTTTTGATCATTTTAATCACTAGATCGCTTTTGGCAATATATTTGCGCCATTTTAAATGTCTCCGATTGCTTTACTGAAAAAAATTGCAGATATCTAGTGATTTGGCAAAATATTTACTATTTTTTTTTATAAATCCTACGAATATGATATAAACGGATAAATACAGGTAAAGTGCTATATAGTCAATGAATAATGACTATGTAGCACTTTAATAAGTTTTTATGTTTCCATGTTAAAATTCGAAGTTATGATTTTTTAAATGTCGGCGAAAAATTATCATCTGGAAATCTCTAGCAATCGAACGAAATTTATTTATTTCACGTGGTCGTTCCAGTGGTGGATAGATTTATATTGTGTTTTTGTTTTAGTAAGATATCAATAATATTTAATACTCTCACTTTAATGTATACTGGAAGTCCTAATGTATTTTTTGACACTAGAAAAGGAGTTAATTGATCAATGATATCTCTAGCCATAATACGAGATATTCGAAACAATTGTCTGAATTCCGTCTCTGCAAGTTCGGATTCAATTGATCGCGTAAACGACGCCTTTCAATCCTACGATCTTCCCTAACGCTGCCTCCTTTCATTGAACCAGAAATTTTGCATAATGAACGACATTATTAAAAAAATACGTATATCGACAGCCAATCAAAGTTTTAACTGACACTCAAGACCCCACGTTATATTCGGCGGGCTTTTAGCAACCGTCGGTCGGAAGTTATCCTATCGATACATTCTCATGCTCACAATTTTAACGATACCGTCGCTACTTTGACCATAGACAAGGAATTTTAACAATCGTCAGTTGTTATATTTTGATCGTGCTAGCATATGTCGTTAAGTGCTCATTGATGACGTATTTTAACGATATCGTATTGCTATAGGGTGTTTTGATTTGCACATAGCAACAGCTTACTGCACAGTTGAATATATCTACACGTGGCCGGAAATCGAATCACGTACTAAAAAAATGTCAACACACTAATACATACGCATGAGTTGGAGACGTCTCTGCCTGGTACGAACACGCGGGCTATCAACCAATCAGATGGCTAATTGAAGAAGATGCCCAAATAGGGTATCCCTTCCACAACGCGCCCGACGCGGGTCAAGTACTTGCCGCTAGCCCCCCACGTGCCAGTTCACCGCCAACCCCGTTGAGTTCAACATGATGGATAGTTCCGAGCTAGCGTTTGCCGCCAATTGCGCCCGTAAATATGGACCGGCCTGATTTGTTTCATAATGTGCCGCGTTTCTAGTCCCCGTTGACCACGTCAGGTCAATCACCAGCTAACCACAGTTCCATTACGTTATACCACTGTGTCATATCTCCATCGTCCTCACCCGTCTGAGGCGGCGAATCGTTTCCCGCCCAAACCTGAGTCTTTGCCTGATACCCACCAGCGCCATTACATTGTACAGCTGGGTCATATCTCCACCGTCCCGGCCATATGCTGACTACTGCCCAGGCACCTCTGTTCACCAAAGCCTGGTCGCGAAGAACCCCTTGGCAATCCGACCAGTGCTTCAGCTCCTCTACGCCGTATCCGCCCTCGCAGCCAGCCGCTTACCACTGTCTGATGCAGGCTGCCGCACCTCGTCCACGCCAGGCTGGGACAGTGAACTCGTAGACCCCTGCTCCAGTCCTGAGCGTCCGTCCAGCTCAGCCTGATCATGAGGAGCCCCTTGGCAATCCGATCATGGCACCAGCCCCATCTTCTTCGCCCTGCATCCGCCGTAATTTACACGTGAACTAATAATGTACCTTTGTCAATCAGAACCTATAGAGTCAGTAGATTGCTCTAGTATAACAGTCAGGCCTTAAAAAGCTATGTACCTTACGTAGAACTGTCTGCTTATCCTTTATATGTAACAATAAACATGTTATATCTCAACAGCCTATTTTATTTGGGAGACTGTCTAATATCCACCCCTGAAGATTATAGTTTCAATGCCCTGCCGGCCGTCTAGTATGGCAAGGGTTATTTGTATAACTCACTTAACTCACTTATAACTATCTAAGTTACGACATATACTGAAGGTATATGTAACACTGGCGCCAACGTGTCAGGAACTGACTTATAACTCACATATAATACTTATATAACTATAGAGATGTAACAAGGTCTATATCGACTTCTCATGCTAAGGCCCCAGGGAGTGCCGAGATATGGAGCTGTCAACATCCATAGTCGGATTACCCCGTTTAGATACATTCTAATATAAATCAATTAACCGTCCGTACAATAACTGTATAAACGTAGGAGGCTGGGTACACTTGTCAACGTTTCAGTCTTGGTGAATGTGGTGGAGGCTTGTAGTGAAGTTTAAAGCCAAGTTCAGAATGGAAATTATTTCCAAATCTGAGCTGACGAAAAAAATTTATTACTGGCAAAAAACTGAATTTAATACTGAGTAAAACACTTGAAAATATTTCTCGGAGACTTGGTGAAGGTTCTTCAGGAGAAAGGATTCTCTTTCAGAGGTAGTTGTTGAGCTGACTTTGTATAGAATTCGGTTCTCTATTTATAGAACAAATTCAAATCGGGCCCTCTCGGAGGAGATTTTCCTCTTTAGTGAGGAGTAAATAGGTTAGTTATTTTTCCTCTCCGTAATTAGTTTGCTGAGAGGAAAGTAATATTTTGATGTGATACCTTTAACCAAGTCAGTTCAATTTACCAAAACCATCACCCCAAGTCTCGTTTATTTATTTTATAATAAATTTTACAAATTTTCATATTGGGTTTGAAGTTAGATATCTTTGGTTTGAACATTTCCCAAAGAGTA
This sequence comes from Hesperophylax magnus, assembly GCA_026573805.1. NCBI lineage: Eukaryota > Metazoa > Arthropoda > Insecta > Trichoptera > Limnephilidae > Hesperophylax > Hesperophylax magnus. Next base: position 41,405 of record JAIUSX010000214.1, on the reverse strand, counting down.
ACAAATATATTTAGGTGTGATTTTTCATGTTATTATGTTAGCATATAATTATTTCTTGATGTTGATATTTATTCCGTGGTTGTATATTCGATCATTTTCCCGTAAATTGAGTCTGATGTTATCACAAATAGTCACTCTTGAATTTGTAATCATTGTGTGCTGTGCTGTGATTGGTTGGAGGCGGCGGCCATCATGGAATTCCCTCTGTGAATTAGTGGAATTAGTGAGTAGTGGAAGGGGATCAACGTAAATACTATGTCGGTTCCTTAGCGGTGGTCATTTCGTTGACTGGAGGCTCCGAGTGAGGTGGTGGATGGTTATTTTCAGATGTGCTTTAGGTTCTGATGCTATATCGCTATGTAATTATTTGATAAATCACATATAGCATATCATTTGATAGAGTAATTGTGATGTAAAGATTTTTAATTGTGTCGGCGACACGGTATTAAGCGGTTTCGAGGTTTGAGTGATTGATTCGAGAGATTGAGCAGATTGATTGCGCATTTTTTTGTGCGGTTTGTAATATAACCACAGAAGCCTAACTGTCTGGCGTGAGTCTTCACAGCCAGGCCCCGTTACTTTTGCCGGCTGGAGGAATCCCGCCGGCCCCCTGAGCAGGCGCCCGCGCCCCCAACTGCCTTTATCAAGGTTCAACACTTTTCACGCAGAAACACTCAAACAACGCAAATCCACGCTGGCCCCCACCAACCGCCCGCAAGCACCCGAGACGTGCTCCCTTTTTAAGAGGAGTCACCGTTCACCACAAAATAAGATGTTCCCGACGAGGATGCTCCCCGCAGACCACGAGGACTCCCCGGTCGTAGTACCGCATGGCGCCCACCAAATTGGGCTTAGAAGGAAGACAGGGACCATGCGCCTCACGGTTTCCGCCCCAAGGACCCAAGGACCCGGAGACCATCCACTACCACGGCTCCCACGACGCCCGACGCCACCGAGATGACGGAGCTTGTTACAGGCCCCTCTTGGGCAACAGGACCCAGTCCAGCCCCTAGGCGCCCCCCGATAGGCCCAGCGTCGACCTACGTGGCGCCACCGAGACCGCAGCAGCCGATGGAGATGGCTGCCCTCCAGGATGGAGGTTGGACGAGGCCGTCCAACCCCGTAAAGAGGCCCATGTCCCCACGAGGACCACAACCGCTCCAGTGTGGCAACCGGTTTACCGAGTTGCCCGAGGTAAGCGAAGGCGCCGGCGCGCCGCGAATAAAGCGTGCCAATACTAATAATATTTTCTCCCCCGCAGGTGCCGGCAGGAGAGACTGCGTTTCCCCGGTGGTGATGACCCTGGGGAGCATGACGCATGCGCATATAACACGGTCCAAGGACATCTGGGGGCTGGCAAATTATTTACGTTCAAGTACAATAGGGGCGGCACGGCCAACATCTTCGTGCGAACGATGGGGGACCATCGCGCCCTTACCAACGGACTGCGAGCGCAGGCTCGCGGATTCCATACGTTCACGGCCGAAGCCGAAAAAATGAAAAAAGCCGTAATCAAGGGCCTGCCGCTCGTGGAAGTGGAAAAGATCGGGGCGGATCTGGAATCACAGGGATTCCCAGCTGTGAAAGTGGTTAAGATGACCACCTCAATTGAGTACCCATTGTACCTCGCACACTTCAACAAGGAAGTAAATATAGGACAGCTGCGCGCGGCCAACAAATACCTATGCCACTGCCGCATTCGACTACAGAAGCATAGAAGCAACCATCTTCAGCACGGCACCCAGTGCTACAGGTTCCAAGACTTCGGGCATGGGTCCCGTAACTGCTCACACACAGCAAGGTGTGTTAAATGCTTAGTGGAGCATGCTTCGGCAGAATGCCCCAAAAAGACGAGAGACGAGCCCGCCGCATGCTGCAACTGCTCAGGCCCGCATCCCGCCAACTACCGAGGCTGCCCCAAGCGGGTAGCGTACGTCGCCTCTATCCAACAGCGACCTGCCAGAAGGGCCCAATGCCCGCCGGCAGAAAAGAACCCCAGCAGGCCACCATCATGAGCCGACGTAGCCGGAGGCACCGCCCTCGCTCAACGGCAGCGCGAGCCCGCGCCGCCCCCAGAGCCCCGCCCCCAGCCCCGCCCGCAGCAGGAGCCCGTGCGCGCGGCCACATCCAATGAGGATGACCTGGATATCATGGCCCTGCTCCAAGGCCTCCTGAGGATGCGATCACAGCTTGCCCGCTGCACATCAAAGGCAGAGAAGCTCTTCATCCTGATGGAGCTTCTAACGACCACCCTCGATGTCTGATTCCGAGAAGATGAGAGTCCTCGAATGGAACGCAAATAGCGTCCGCTACAAGACAGACAATTTGCTCGCCCTGGCAAACGAAATAAACACCGACATTATTCTCTTATCAGAATCCCATTGAATCCAAGCGTACCGCTGAGAGTGCCAGGCTTCGAGATTTGTGCCAAACACTGTATTCCTAAGGGATGAAAAAGGTGAGAACGGATCTGAGATTGTTAACTTATTCTCCAAATATTTCAGTTCTGTTTACACCAATGATGTTCAAACTTCTCAAAATATGCCAGACAACTACAACATTCATAAGTCTGGTGCAGACATATCTGGAAAATTTAAAACTAAATAAAGGCGCAGGCCCAGATCAAATTCCCCCCTTCTTCATCCTGAAATGCGCAAGCAGTCTCTCTAAGCCGTTATCCATTATATTCAATCGTTCCTTAAAAGAGGGTGTTGTACCTTATACTTGGAAAACTGCCTTCATAACACCAATTTTCAAAACTGGGCAAAAATCTGACATTGAAAACTATCATCCTATTTCAAAATTGTGTGTCTTCAGCAAGGTGTTTGAAAAAATAATATACGATCAGATGTTTCCCGCTTTGAAATCCTCACTCAATGTTAACCAACATGGGTTTATGAGTGGAAAATCAACAACAACCAATCTTATAGCATTCACGGAATTCTTTCAAGATTATATGGATCAACGTGTACAAGTAGACGCAATATACACGGATTATAGCAAAGCTTTTGACCTAGTGAATCACGACATATTATTACGCAAGCTTATGCAAATCGGAGTCCACGGCGATCTTCTCAGATGGCTCTCATCTTATGTATCAAACCGCAGTCAAGTCGTAGTTGTGGGTGGCTTTAAATTTGACTGGGTAACCGTCCCATCAGGTGTGCCTCAAGGATCTATATTGGGACCGTTACTATTTAACATTTACATCAACGATATTTACATCAACGATATAATGCTTCAAATACTCCAAAACATTACTTTACGCAGATTATATGAAAGTTTTTTATCCTATCAGATGTACTGCTGACTGTCAAAAAATGCAAGAGGACCTAAACCGTCTTAATATTTACTGTACAAAGCATACCCTTAAAATTAATGTTAAAAAGTGTTTTGTTGTGAATTTCACACGAAATAAAAATATCATTTTCAATGAATATAATCTGAACGGCTCAATATTAACCCTCCGTCGGGCGCAGCCGGCCTCAGAGGCCAGCGAAAGACATTTTTTCCCTCTCCAATTTTCAAAGGCGGCCCCCCGTCCTTTCCCTCATTTCACTCGCCTAACTTTAGGAACCTCACACAACGCCCGTCTTTAGTCAGTCGTGGGTCTTTACGCAGCTCACTTACACCTTCCCTGGCTTCACAGGCTGCCTGCGCCCGATTACGTCACAATTTTGAAGGTGGGGTTTTTAAGGATATTTTTATGTGCAGTTGTTCATTATGCCTGTTCTGTATGAAATTTATCAGTATCTTGAGAAATAAGTGCTGTATTGTACCCTGGCCTTTCAGGCAGGGTGCGCCCGATTTAATTATAATTTCAGTTTTTCTCTTTTCTGGCATTTTATATACATATGTTTCTGCCGAAATGGCTAGAAAATATGATCTCTCTCAACGCAATGATGTTGATGATATGGTGAAGTTTCTTCTCGATGATGATGCTTCTGAAGATCCAGTTTTGGTTGAAGATTTAGGCGATGAGAGCGATATCGGACAACTAGCTCGGCGAAGTCTGAATACAAGTGGAATGCCGATTCAGTTGAAATTTCGTTTGAAAAGGTTTATTCCTCACTAGAAAAAAAACCCCACATCTTCTACAAAACCTCCCAAAAGGCGAAAGTGTGGAATATGCGTGTTTGAATTAGGATTTAGGAGGATAACGAATTACGAATGTTTAGGTTGTCATCAACCGATCTGTTAACTCCACGTAAACGCGCTGTGCCTAACTTGTTTTTCGGCTGCTGATTTGGGAACCTCATCGTCCGTATCTGGCTACGGCTGCAGTCAGTAGAGACTACCACTTACCTTACCTTTAATTTTTATTACTTTAAAACTCGTATTACTTTTATGGAGCTCGGTTTGACCAATTATTTTGAACACTGTTTTCGAAAAATTGTTTAGTTTGATTATTTTAATTTATGGTTGGTAATGTTTAATAAACTGGTTATTCTGTGTTATATTTGGTTTAATTCCTTTCTATAGATCCTAGTAAAGACTATCCAACAAGTATTTTGTATTAGAATTAATATAGTGGAAGATGAGGGCTAAAAATATATGGGTGGCCTCTCAGGCCGGTTGCGCCCGATTTCGGTTCGAGCATAGGTGCGCCTGACGGAGGGTTAATCAACATAACAGAAATCAAAGATTTGGGAGTGACATTGGACTCTAAGCTTATTTTTGATATTCAAATACACTCAGTCACATCAAAAGCCTCTAAAATGTTAGGATTCATTCTTAGGACATGTAAAAAATTCAACAACTTTAGAACAATGAAAATCCTATATTTTGCTTATGTCCGCAGCTTACTAGAATACGCGTCACAAGTTTGGAACCCGCAATACATATCGTATGTGGAAATTCTAGAACGTGTTCAAAATCGTTTTCTACGATACTTGGATTTCCGCAGCTACCGCCCACATCTAAGTCACCAAGACTCAGCAGCGTACTTCAATATACCATCATTAGAAGTTCGAAGAAGCTCGGCCGATGTACTTTTTCTTCAAAAAATAGCCAGGTCCATTGTTGATTGCCCAGAACTCCTAGAACGAATACAGATACGAGTTCCTAACAGACGAACCAGATCAAACATGATTTTTAGCCTCCCTCGATGCAACACTAATTTTAAGCAGAATTCTCTAATCTATCGTGCGTCCAACACTTTTAACACACACTATTCACAATTTGACATATTTAACTCTGCACCACACTCCTTAAAATCCCACAGACACTCTCTCGATACCTTACAATAACAATAACTACAGATACCATCTAATACAACCACCACTTTATTAACTTCCTTTATACATACCTCAACCTAACCGATCCCTCCTCATCCTACCCCCTCCCTATTCCCCCCTAAATAACTTTTTTTCTTGAAATGTAATTTTCACTTGTATATAATACCTATGTGGAAACCTGTAAATGGTTTATTTACTGTAACTAAATTATTATTATGATGTTATTGATTGAACTGTTGGTATCCCAAATATAATAAAATAAAATAAAAATAAAATTTATCGAGACCACCGACAAGAAAGATCATGCGGAGGAACCGCAATATTCGTTCGACAATCTATGAAATCCACAAGAATCACCACTCCGAAGTTGAAGCACACCGAAGCCACGATTATCGAAGTCACCATAGAGGGTAGAGCGCATACCATTATCGCCGTCTACTGCACTAATGGAAACCTACTGAGAGAAGACCTGAGTAAATTGCTCAATATGGGACCAATTGTTGTGATGGGAGGCGATTTGAACGCCAAACACAACTACTGGAATAACTACAGAGGTAATGCGAACGGAAAAACGCTCTTTACACACATGCAGATAAATACCTTTTCGATATTGGTGCCCGACAGACCTACGCACTACTCGCAGCTTTCTAGATATCCGAGTACATTGGATATCGTACTCGAGAAAAATGTAAAGACAATATCTCCACTGCGCACGCTAAACGAGCTATCATCGGACCACCTGCCCGTGAGCTTCACTATAGGAGGCACAACTTCAAGGAGCCCCAGAAAACAGCGCAATTATAAGAATGCGGACTGGGAAGGATTCAAAAGGGAAATCAACGAACAAATACATCTCACTTCGGGAACTCTGCGCTCGCCACAAGAAATCAACGCAGCTACAAGCACTCTCACAGAGATACTTCAAACAGCACAAGACGCACACATACCTCTCAAAGAAGTACACTCATACACGATCAAGCTTCCCGAGTATGTCTTATCGCTCATCAAGGATAAAAATCGCCTGCAACGCATGTTCCACCGCACGCGCGACGAATATGTCAAGACAGCATACAACTGCCTGCAGAAGGAAAGCAAGACCGAAATCGCAGAACTCAAGCGCGAACTTTGGAACAAAAAAGTTGCGTCGCTCACGCCGAAGGATAATTCCCTATGGAAAATGGCAAGCGCGCTGAGACATAAAGATTTCACGATTCCACCTCTAGTGAAATTGAACGGCTCAGGGACGGCGCTGTCGCTACAAGAAAAAGCAGACACACTCGCCGACGGATTCGAGAGAGCCTACGTCGCTACAAACGGCCTTTCCGACCCGGTTACGGACAGGATCGTAGCCGATTCTCTACGAGACCTGAGCGAATCAGAGCAGACAAACGCTGAAGATATTCATTTTGCTACGCCGAGCGAGATTGCAGTCACAATCAAGCGATTAAGAACGAACAAGGCGCCGGGAAGCGATCAAATACACAACATTCTACTGAAACATCTCCCTCAAAAAGCCATCATCTACACAAAAAAATTGTTCAATGCCTGCCTCATGACCGGGCATTTTCCCCAGATTTAGAAATCAGCAACCGTGCTGCCCTTCGCAAAGCCGAATAAAGACAGAGCACAGCCGACAAGTTACCGGCCGATTAACCTATTATCTACGCTGAGCAAGGTATTTGAACAAATTATACTCAAAAGGCTTGTCCGACATAACGACAACAAGACTTTGCCAGACGAGCAGTTCGGCTTCAGAAAGAGGCACTCTACGACCCACCAACTAACCAGAGTAGCGGAATTCATCGCAAGAAAATACCGCTTCACCGCCGCTGCACTAATCGACCTAGAGAAGGCATTCGACACCGTTTGGGTAGACGGGCTCGTGCACACGCTGCACCGCACTAATACGCCCATATACCTAACGAGGCTGGTACAGGAATACCTAAAGAATAGATCCTTCAGAGTGTTCATAAGGAACGTGCTATCTTCAACGCGTGAGATTCCAAAAGGCGTGCCACAAGGAAGTTTACTGGGACCATTCCTCTTCATTCTGTTCACCTATGAAATCCCCCGAGACGAGGGATGCAATCTGTCTATCTACCCAGATGACGTCAAGCTATACGCTTCCTCGCTGAAAGCGAATATGGCCGCTATTTACCTACAGAGGGCACTCGACGCGCTCGTAGAATACTACAAAAAATGGCGCCTGAAACTGAACGAGGCGAAAACCGAATCTCGTTCACGAGAAAACGTGTAAATAGAACACCTGACTTTAACATCGAAATGGGAGGACACAGCATTGAATGGAAAGATGAAGTGACATATCTGGGCCTGATCATGGACTCCCGCCTCAACTGGAAATCTCACCAAGCCAAGATGCACACTAGGGTGTATCGATTTTTAACTTTTTTTTTGTTTTCAAATTCCAAGTTGAAATAAAGTTGCTACTAGGTACCACAACTTACCACAAAAAAATTTGGATTTTTAAAAAAATGTTTAGGTCTCCCGCACAAGGCCTAAAGTTTTAATTTTTTTCAAAAAATATCAAATTTTTTTTAAATTTAAAAAAATAAAATCGTAACTTTTGTGTTTATTCCAAGTTAAAAACAGTAATATTAGGTCATAAAAATAAGTAAGAAACGATTTTTTTTTATAAAATATGGTATTTTGGTCTCCCGCACAAGCCCTAAAGTTTGTTAATTTTGATGAAATTTTGTAATTTTGTGTACATATATGAACCATGTTTTTTTTAAGTTTAAGCCACCGGAATTAATTGTACTTTTCTTACAGAAGGCATAAAATGAGACAATATATATATACATAATTCTTATATACATACAGTAAAAATATATACCACATATATACTATATGTATATAATATGTTTTATACCTGAAAAAAGATAGTTGGACGGTGTAAATTGTATGAGAAAGGTGTTGAAAGAAACTAATGTTATTTGCTATTACTGTTGTTTATTACAAAAGTATAAAAGGTTATAACATGTCATAAAATGTAGTATAAAAACTAAGTACAAAATGTTGCTGATTACTTTCCATACGACATGAGTGGCAGTTTTCTTGTTCTACTGCAAATTTACTGACTTGTTTAAGTATTTGTCCTTTCATCTTGGCTTCAAAACCTTAAATCAAAGTTATGTATAGTATTAACATAGGCCTAGTGAAAATTTTATAAATGTTATTACAGTTCCCAAATGAAATTTCAATTTAATATGGAAGACAATTCTATTGCTGAAGAGTTGGCCAAACGAAACCCCGGCAACATCTCGCACGCCAGGTGGCTTACTCTGGCAAATCGAGTCCTTCGTTTGTATGTAGCCACCGATGATCCGACCCCTCAGCTAAGAAAGCTTGCAGAGTTCATGATGAAGGTCTACATACCATCATGGTTCTCAAGTAAGTGCAATCCCCAAATCCTGCAAGCTTCCATTCATTTTTTTAAAATGATTCTTTTCAGCAATTACTTGGTAGATGAGCTAAGAAAAGTCGTCCATGCAACGTTACAGATAAATGCTTTCATGGCTCACCCAGAGCATGTTTTGATAGCTATGCTGTTCGATGAACGAAAACATATCAGAGCCTTGGCTTATAAGAGAATCCAGAAAGCTCGCTCAACCGTAAGGAAAGTGGTAAGGGTATTTAAACCCCCTCAGATCAATTTTGATGCCGAAGACTATATAGATATGATTGACTGGAAATCCACTTCAGTAACCGAACCCCCTCTTGTTACTGATATGAGCCTAGAAGAGTTGGAGTCAATTGCGGAAACTGGCAGAAGTGGAAGGGTTGAATTTAGAATTCCTTCTCACACTCAAGCGGTGGAACGAATTGTCAAGGAAGTCACAGAAGCTTTGAAGCGAGTATGTGGGCTCATCGAAAGAGATAGTTTTATCCGTGCCAGACTGGAAGACCGTAAAGAGTTACCTACATTCGAGACCAAGAGCCAGTACAAAACCTCTGCAAAGGATTAGAATTTAAGTAAGTTTTTTTCGACTATTTTGTAGTTATGTTTCTAAATAACGTCTTTATCATACTGTCTTCCATATTAAATTGAAATTTTATTTGGGAACTGTAATAACATTTATAAAATTTTCACTAGGCCTATGTAAAAACTATACATAATTTTGATTTAAGGTTTTGAAGCCAAGATGAAAGGACGAATACTTAAACAAGTCAGTAAATTTGCAGTAGAACAAGAAAACTGCCACTCATGTCGTATGGAAAGTAATCAGCAACATTTTGTACTTAGTTTTTATACTACATTTTATGACATGTTATAACCTTTTATACTTTTGTAAAAAACAACAGTAATAGCAAATAACATTAGTTTCTTTCAACACCTTTCTCATACAATTTACACCGTCCAACTATCTTTTTTCAGGTATAAAACATATTATATATATATATAGTATATATGTGGTATATATTTTTACTGTATGTATATAAGAATTATGTATATATATATTGTCTCATTTTATGCCTTCTGTAAGAAAAGTACAATTAATTCCGGTGGCTTAAACTTAAAAAAAACATGGTTCATATATGTACACAAAATTACAAAATTTCATCAAAATTAACAAACTTTAGGGCTTGTGCGGGAGACCAAAATACCATATTTTATTAAAAAAAACCGTTTCGTACTTATTTTTATGCCCTAATATTACTGTTTTTTAACTTGGAATAAACAAAAAAGTTATGAATTTATTTTTTTAAATTAAAAAAAAAAATGATATTTTTTGAAAAAAATTAAAACTTTAGGCCTTGTGCGGGAGACCTAAACATTTTTTTAAAAATCCAAAAAAAATTGTGGTAAGTTGTGGTACCTAGTAGCAACTTTATTTCAACTTGGAATTTGAAAACAAAAAAAAAGTTAAAAATCGATACACCCTAATGCACACGCGCACGCGACAAGCGATCGGCATGATGAAGCTAATTTTTAACAGACGAAGCCCGCTACTTCCCAAAACCAAACTCCTCATCTACTACTCGCTTATTAGCCCGGTACTGTTTTATGCGATTCCCGTATGGAGCAGTATCTCACACTGCATTAAAATCTCTACATTAAAATCACATACAACACGAGACTCAGAACAAACCTGAAGAGATTACACGAACGAGAAAAAATTCCAACTCTATACGAATTCACACACAGACTGACTGAACGCTTTTACAAATCACTCAGACATAGCAAAAACACACTCATTCGTGACATAGGACAATACAATGCACCGAGCGACTTGACATTCAGATACTCACACAGACTACCCAAACACATCCTCATGGACCATGACCACATATGGCACGAACCAGATTCAGACGTGGACGAATAAGCAGCGAGCAGTAGGTATTTCCTAAACTCCCAACTTCCTTCCTAAATATATAATGTTTTTATATCTATTTATATAATATTTTATAATTTATATGTATATGTATGTTTATTCTCTATCTTCCAATAAGTATATATTAACATAAAAACAGACACACACACACACACACACACACACACACCACAAAATGCAGGACATCATATACCGATGTTACTGAAGGCCGCATATGTTTCAAGTTGACTATCGGCCGCTCCTTCCTGGGTAAGGTTTTCTGCGGTTTCCCTTACTCCAACAGGCAAATGCGGAAGGATTGCCACAAAAGGACGCAGCGGAATTTCCCCCCCGTTCCCAACACAACACAAACAGACACGTATGTAGTATATGGCCGCCGTTGGTGCTGGTGATGCTGGAAAAAAATGCAGTTTTAGTAGGGTTTTTAGGTTACAAATTTTTACCCTCTCGAGAAAATACAAGGCCTCTAAGTCTCTAAAAGCCAGGTAATATTTGAAACACCCATATGAGGTAAAAATTGTGAGGCGCATATGACGCCGTTCTATTTGTATGAAGAAAATTAACTTTAAATTCAGTAAATTTAAATGATTCGCCACTTCATGGAATATATGAATCTAGAAAATAAAAATAATTTTTTTTTTACGTAAATATGAATTTCATTAAAAAATGCTGGATATTCTGGATACGTATGATATACTTAATTTATGTTGTTCAGTAGAACGTGATATCGGCTATCACCTGATGATTTAGAAGGTTCGAACAAATTAAGCAATTCGAAGTTCATAATCGTTCGGAATATTCTTGATTTTCATAGTGCAAATAAATAGTGAATCCTACTAAGAGCTATCAAACCGGAATAATCTATATTATTATAGCCACCATTATCTCTGCACTCAAAGGAGACACGGAGTCGAATTTAAGTCGAAATAATGTAGTTTTTTTAACAATAACAATGTTTTTTTTTATATTTTTTTTTTATAGTTAATACCTCACAAGAGTCCCAACTGCTCCCGTCTGGAGCCAGTGAGACTATGGCATCCCCAATTGGGGGATGTTGTGAGGCTGAAGGTAAGTGGGGAAGGGAAAGAGGAAGGTGGGGAAGTACCTGGCTATTCAGATCTAGTCACTAAACACGGCTAAAGCCATTTGGAGCAACGTTTCAATTCTGAATGGTGGTCTTACACCAGGGCGATACTGGTAGTATCTTCCACTCTGGAACGTGCCGCAAATATACTATATATTATTTTAATTAATTAATTGTGAAATAACACAAATAAATCAAATAAAATTTATTTGCGCACGCCGGGTTCGAACCCGCGACCTTCGGAATTTCAGTCCAATGCGTTACCACTGGACTATGCCGGCCGTCAAATGTGGATTTCATCATACTACATGAAGAGAATGGTAGAAAATGTCGGGGATGCCCGAGCATGACATGAGTCTAATAAGTATTTGTGGTAAAACGAGACATTAGTGATGTACGAAGAAAGAGGTGTCAGGAGAATGCATGACTTTGAAGTTAATGGTTGAAAAGGTCGAGGGAGCCTGAGGGAGATATTGCACGACCAAGTGAAACAGATACTTATTACAAGACAATAATATTATTTCCACCGTCAAAATGCACCCACTTGTCAGGTACTCTAGAATTCACAACGACAAAACTTTAGCCCAAACCATTTCCATTTCCCCGAGCACCGCCGTGTACACGTCAGCTTGTCTCTCAATTTTTTTTTGAATCCAGTTATAACCTGTGGTTATTGCTTATCTATAGTGTACCGATAATATTTTTGTTTTTTTTTTGTTTGAAGAATTACTTACGTTCTGTCGCGGAATTTGTACAGATAAAAATTTATTGCTACATTTTTTTTTATAAACTAACTAACTAACTAACCATCACGCCGTTTCCCCGCAGGGGTAGGCAGAAAGGACGGACTGCCAAACAACTCGGTCTTGGCACACACTTTTTGCCTCATTCACATTCAAACATCGTCTCATACATACTCTTCTATTATTCTGACTCTTGACATGGCCCGACTCGAGTATCTGATTCACTTGATCGTGCCATGTCTTCCTCGGGCGTCCCCGACTTCTGATACCATTCGCATTTGCATCATATATCCTCCTTACACTCCTATCTTCGCTCATTCGCTCTACATGCCCAAACCATCTAAGCGTCCCTTTCTTAATCTTACTCATTACGCTTACATCAGCCTTGCACTCTTTGCGGATCTCCACATTCCTCACATGATCAAACATGGTTTTACCACACATACGCCTCAGGGATCTCATTTGAACAGCATTCCATCTACTTTCATCCTTTCTTTGCCTTTTCATGATAAGCTATTTTTTATAAGACAAGGTCTTATGCATAGCATAAAGGATAACAAATAATTACAAACAAAAATTATCCCCCTGAAATATCAATAAAAATTGAAAATATCTCCCTAGTAAAAATAAATGCCGCCAACGGGAATTGAACCCGTGCCTTCTGATGTCCGGTCAGGTGCTCTGAACTACTGAGCTATGTCGGCTTATTTCCAACCAAATAATTCAATATGTACTAGTACCTCAATCAACAATTACTGCTTATTATATATTTTCACCTTAAGAGGAAACCCAGGCGCTGAGAAATTTGAACAATAGGTATTTTAAAAATCACTTGCTATTTCACTCGGCTCAGCGAGCGCACTATCGATGTGTAGGTACCCACCCAACTAAGAGTGTGTGTGTGCATGTTACGCTCGACTCCCGCCTCTCCCACATCCCGCCTCCTCCGCCTCCCGCATCACCCGTCTTCCGTCCTTCGTCATGTATCTAGTGTTTGTGGTTATCTTTCCAGCTTATTTCTCCGTTACTGATTTTGTCTCGGCGTATAATCTCGGCGAAATGGATTTTGATAGGATTTTCACTATCATTTAAAGATTTTCTTCCGAAAGGTTTACACACGTAATTTATAAATATGTATTATATTTATAAAAAGGAGAGGAAAGTCAGTGTGTAATCAAGTGATTTAAAATATATTTTAGGGCGCTTAAATTGCTAACGCTGGCTAAACCTTGTGAGATACATCAAAATAATGTACTACTTATTAATTGTATTGCTCTTACTTACTTGACCGGTCAGTGGCTGAGTGGGCATCGCGTTTGGGTCCCACCCGGGCGTCCCATGTTCGATTCCTCGGCTGGCTAAGTTCTCCATCACAACACAAGCAATACCTTCCGCTTAGTGTGGTGGTAGTAGGAGTTTTTCAAATGTTAGGTTATTCGTAACCAGGGAATGTTTGTCTTTCTTTTAAAAATTACTACTAAAATATGTAGGTGCGTACATTTGAACTGCCTCCGTGGTTGAAGGGTAAGGCTCTTGGCTACGAATCCGCAGGGCGCGGCGTGCGCAAGTAAATTTTATAAAATTAATTTGTGTCGTTTTGCTAAATTAATCCATCAAAAATAGTATAAAATACTTGTTTGAACAGATAGTTATCTTTTTTGTTTATCAAAACTTAACTAAACCATTCAAGTCATTTGAGACAGGGAAAAGAATTAAAATAAAATATTTATTTTTTATTTTAGTAAAATTCCTGAAATCAACAGGTTTTATAATTCCCTTGCGATGTTTATTTGGCCAAAAAGACCAATTTTTACCACATAAACATCGCAAGTGACAAATTTTCGATATAATATTGCAATTTTTTGTTCACTATTTTGTTTTACGAACCTTATTATTGTGTTTTGTTAATAGAGCCAACGCCAATGCCATTCGTTGAAATTTTGAAAATGACATGAAAGCCATAACACCCTTGCCAATCACCACACTTCAAATCGGATGGTGTGGAGGAAACCTCAATTTTTTTCCACTCTACCTCCTCTAGACATGTCGGGGTTCTGAAAATCGAATCATGAGTAAAATTGAACTAGTATTTAAATATCCATGTAACTCGAAAATAATAGAAAATGTCATGACTAAACAGCGCAACTTTTCCTACTGTGTTTTGTTATAACAGATCACCACGCAAATGGCATCTTTTTAAAAATATATATTTAAAAAAAAATTCTTTAATCATTGTAAGTTGAGGATTTTTTGACTTTCATGCTAGGTACATGTCCGTGTTACGACCAAATTCTGTATGGGGTTGCTACAGGGTTTTGTTATAATACTCGTCCAAATAAGTCGCGTCTCTACTTGAGCGCACACATACAATAGTCAGGTGGCTTCTTGCTGCTAACTCATCTTCAGTCGCGTCGCGACTTGAGCGTGCGTTTAGACTGGTGGCTGCCTGCTGCGAGTCCATCATCTCCAGCACCAAATAAGTCAAGACGAGTCGGGACTTGTGCGTGCGTATTCCTATATAATACATGTCTTCAGCGCTCATCATTCATTAATCTTCTTACTATCAGTAAAGCATCCCGTATGCTGTTTTGGTTCAGTAAACAGTTTGGCTCAGTGGGACAAGTGGAATAACAAATTTGCGAGGATATCGGGTAGATAAATATCGGTTTTGTCCTAATCCCGATGTTTGTGGTTGTATATAGTTTCGATTTCTCCGTTAGCTGCATCACTCCAATACTTGGTTACGAATTACACATATATGATATCGGTGAGTACCTACTAAACAACTTAACTATTCATAAACACAAATTATAGCAGAAGGATTCTCGAAAAGCATGGAAATGCATGGTTTGAAATTCAACAAACTAGTTGGTGATAGCGACTCCAGCATCATGAAAAAAATAATGCAGCAAATGCCATATGAGTCCAACCTCATAGTTCAAAAAATTGAGTGCAAAAATCACTTTCTCCGCAATTTTTGCAACAAAATTAAAGCACTTGGAAAAAAAACCAACAACGCTAAAGGCTTTGTACCAGTTTACATAAGAAAAAAGGTTGAAGCAAACGTTTTACGCATGCGAAAAGCTATAGTTGGAGCAGTAAATTACAGAAAAGAGCAAGAAAACACGCCACACTGTGATAAAGTAAAAAATCTGAAAATGGACATAAAAAATGCCGCAAACCATGTGTTTGGTGACCATAAAAAATGTTCATCATACTATTGCAAGTCGGAGAAGTATACTAATGATCTGAATTTAGTAAGCGATCTTCAAGATTGTGGAATATGGACTGATATCCAACAATTCAATTCAATTTTTCAATTCAATTTGTTTATTCCTTTAAAAACATTACAAAATTACATTTTATTTCGTTTTTTAAATACATTTGTAAAATGGTATTACATAATAGTTAGCGGTGTATAAACTATACCAGCATCAGTAGAGCTTGCCTTTTAAAGGCAGCTTCACCGATGCTAAATATGTCGATATCCGAATTAATTCTGTTCAACAGCAAGACTGCTCTCCCCACCGGCATGACCATTGGCAAGTTGGTCCTGCAGGCCGGGAGATAAAACAGTCTATGCTGTCGGTGACGGAGATAACCATCAGGAACATAGAGACTAATACTCTCCATGATAGTCGGATTTTCAAACCATCCACGAATCAGTTTGAAGAAGTGTGATACAATATGCACATCTCTTCTGACCCGTAGATGGTTCATACCGAGCATGCCCAAGAGAAAATCAGTAGGATAGAGCCACGGGTAGTAATCATACTCCCTTAGGTAGAGGAATCTCAGAAATTTCTTCTGCACTCTCTCCAACATAAGGGAAAAACTCTCAAACAAATTGACTTTAGTAGGAAATGCAGAAAGTCTAATTATTGACGTCACAAATAATACTGTGGAGCAATTCAATAACGTTATTGCCAAATTTATAGGCGGAAAAAGAGTTAATTTTACCAAACGGGGATCTTACCAAGCAAGATGTTTTGGAGCAGTAACTTCATGTAATAGTGAATTGGCAACCCATTCACGAATTCAAAAGAAAATCCAAGGCCACAGTCCTGGCAAATACACGAAGCACTTTATAGAAATAAATCGACGTTCGAATGAGAAAACACAGAGGTGTCGAAAAAGAAAACTAAGGTTTAACGAAAACACGACAGAAAAGAGAAAAAAAGTTACAGGGCCCGATGAAAATTATGGTCAATTGGAATTAGAACCAGATATGCCACCAGAATTCTTTGAAATGAAAAAAGAGGAATTTCTCAAAGAATTATCTCCATCGAATAAGAAAGAACTCGAACGGAATACGGTGGGGCAAAGCAATAATAATTTGTGGGCAATTGAAAGGCGTCAGAGGTTAACAGCATCTAACTTTGGAAAAATATGTAAGCTGCGGCCAAAAACTTCAGTAGCGAGAGTATTAAACTCGTTACTGTACTCGCCGTTTAAAGGAAATATGGCCACAAATTACTGGAAAGAAAATGAAAACGAAGCAATAGAGCAATTTACAAAAGAAACGAAATTACAGGTATCCGCCTGTGGACTATTTATCGATGAAAACAAAAACTTTTTAGCGGCAAGTCCGGATGGCCTCATCGGTGAGGATTCTATAATTGAAGTTAAATGCCCTTATAATATAGCACATATGTCACCAGAAGAGGGAATTGAACAAAAGAAAATTGATTACTGTAAAGTTGAAGATAATGCTTTAACATTAAAACGGAATCACAATTACTTCTACAAAGTACAAGGCCAGTTACATATTACTCGTCGTAATTACTGTTATTTTGTTGTGTGGAGTCCTAAAGGTTTACTGTATGAAAAAATTGAGAGGGACGATTCAATCTGGAAAAAAATCGAACCACTGTTGGACGACTTCTACCACCAATGCCTTTTACCAGAAATAATTGACGGTCGCATACCAAGAAATTTACCGGCGAGAGAAAGATCTAAACCATAAATTGTTTTAATTTCATTATCTATTTGTAAAACATTTAAAATTTTGTACAATAAAACCTTTAACAAACAAAAAAACTCATTTAATCACTGAAGACAATATAAGAGAATCTCATTTGAAACATTTTTTTAATTAATTAATTGTGAAATAAGACCAATTAATCAAATAAAATTTATTTGCGCACGCCGGGTTCGAACTCGCGAATTTCGGATTGGGAGTCGAGTCTTACCACTCGACCACGCCGGAACGAATCTTATTATTGTGTAATTATTCTTATTTTGTATAGGTCTTGGCGAGGGATGCCTTTGCCCACCTAATGCGTGGCTGGCCAGATCAGGAGAGACTGGTTGAGGGAGACCTTTTGATCACTCCAGCCTGCCTCTCGAACCATCGCCTTGCACCACAATGGTAGGGATGGAATACGGTATATCTACTTATAGATAATATAGCTTAGTGTTCTCAAAGGGAGAGAGGATATACGGCCGACCCTGAGGGAAAAAAAATCCCCTCAGGGCCTATGTCATCCTTGGGGATACTGTGTGGAGGGTATTTTGAGGAAAGAAAGGAAAGGAAGTCCTGGGAAGGAAAAAGGCATCAGGGGTGGGTAGGAATCTGGGTGTCAATTTCTTCATGAATGACCATCATATGAATCCATACCTCCCACTGCGGTGCAAGGTGATGTTCCGGAACAGTCCGGCTGGAGAGGTCAAAAAGTCTCACGCATTCAGTCTCTCCCGATCCGGCCTGCCACGCAACTGGCGGACCGATGCATATATCGCCAAGACCCGGACAATCCTCACCCCCATGAACCCGGGCACCCCTGCTCAAGTCACCAAACGTAGCGAACCACTTGGGGTGACCTATGACAGAGGTTATCCAATAAATGGTTCCCGGGGCGGCGGTACCCATAACCACCTCCCAAATTGAAAATTATTATAGTACTTGACGTATACAAATTGAATTTGGTCCAATTTTAGTAAGATCGGCAAGTATGGTATACTTGAAATAAGTCACTAAACCAAAAAAAAACTAATAAAATATATCAATAACTCGGGAAAAGACAACACTAGTGCACCGACACAATTCGATATACTACGCTACATCACTTTGCTGTATATTTATTTGTCGAAATACAAGTTAAATAAATAAAATAACAATATACATTATAGGTTATTGAAGAATTATAATATTATGCTAGTTACCCAAAAGTTATTTTTAAAAAAATTATCCATTTGAGTGTTTCGTATCCATATTGGCAATACGGAACGAAATCACCTCGGAGTTGGTCTGGCCGTAACGGATGTTTTTTTTACAGATATTATTTTACGTAAACATATGAAATTAAAGTAAGAATATCGGAATACTTCACCAAACAAACACAAAAGTGACCAAACGGAAAAAATAATAAAAAAAACATCGATTACTCGGGACAACACAACACTAGAATATCGAATATCGATTAATGACTGCGTGACATCACTTCGCACAAAAACATACGTATTTATCTAAACCCTGTCCTCCGACCCTTACCTCCCGAATACTGAGCGAAAGGGACACATGCAGCTCGGGCTACAAATACCTAAATGAAATCTTCAAAATCGAGGTTTTGTATTCCCCATTTTTCTCCTCCAAAAGTTAACCGATTTTAATTTTTTTTTTACCAACTACATAAAAAGAAACTATTCTATGTCGGACCGTTTTGCTTTTTTTAAAAATATATTGTCTAGTTTGTAGACTGAACGTCTTTTGACTGCGTTTAAATCAGGCAATTTCATTGATTTTTGGAAGGTCATAACTTCTATAAGAAGCAATTTATCAAAAAAAACAAAACGTACCGACACGCAAGTCGCCGATATCTATTTTATGTTAAAAAAATATTTGCTCTAGGGTTAAAATCCAGAAAGATAAATGGGGACTACGTTTGTATAGAAAAATCAACGCCCGGTTACGTCTTAAGAACTTTAAGATGGCACGAGGTATATGTCAATATTTTATGGTTTTCTGCATTTTCGAAGATGCTAACAGCACCTCGAAAAAAATGTTAAACTTAAGACCAATGCATGTTCTCTCAATTAAAATCAAATATTAAAAAAATCTTTCTAAATAACTGATTATAAAAGATTAGATTTTAATTAATCTACCAACAAATGTTTTTATCTGTGGTCATGAACCACAGATGAAAACCATACATCAAAAGAAAATATATATAAAAATACATATATATTTTCTCATAGAATACATTTCAACCTACACCACCCTATTTATAATTTTGTTTTTAAAATATCTAAATAATGATGAAATATTATTTTTGGCTTTAGTTATGTTGGGTAACCGGATCTGAATAGTCACCCACTTACTCTTACCCACCTCTTTCCCCTCCCCAACACCTTCAGCTGCACAACGTAACCCAATTGGGGAAGCCATAGTCTCACTGGTTCCAGACAGTTGGGAGCACTTGGGACTCTTCTGCGGTATTCATGTGAATGTGAATGGTAAGAGAAGTCGGGGACGCCCGATTAAAATTTAGCACGATCAAGAAAACCAGTGCCCTTAAGGTGATTTTTAACTAAAACGGCGACGTATAAATTATCAAAATATTATTAAATAATGAAGTCGGGCCGTCTCAAGTCTATCTGACGTAGCATAGTGTATCCATGTAGCATAGTGTATTCATGTAGCATAGTGTATCCATGTAGCATAGTGTATCCATGTAGCATAGTGGCTAGTGCACCTGACCTGCAATCAGAAGGCTGCGGGTTCGATTCCCGTCGGTGGCATTTATTTTTTCTCGCATGATTTATTCAATTCATATCGGTATAGATATGATATATAGGTATATAAAAATACTACTAATAGATGTGTACCCGGAGTTACTCGGGATCGCGAATGGTTTAGGCTTAGAGTAAAGATTTGGGGTTGTGAATTTTAGTGTATTTTAAAACTAGTTATTATTTGTAAAATCAAAGTTGCAATATCGAATTTTAGAATAATCTTTATACTGAATTACACAGTTCTGAATATATATAGTTATAGCCCTGGTATTTTAGTACGAAACTAGATGTAGGCAGCCTGCAGGTATTCCGTGTTACTACATGAAAAAAAATATTACAACCAAATGAGCAATACAAAATCAAATTTTAAAGCTTCTACTAAAATACATATTTTGACACATTTCAAAGGCTGGTAGAGCCACCATTAAAAAAACAAATACACGGAACGAATGAATTTGCCACCCTGAAGAAATAATAACCCTAAAATAATTTTGTAGGTCCCAAAAGCTGCTGCTAGGCTGGTCATGTTCAAATAAGGGCATGACATCAGCATCCAAGTGGAACATCTTGGAAAAGACTGGGAACTGGAACACAACGGATAGGGACAGGAGTTGATGTAGAGGCAGAAGATGGCGATCCCACCCTGGCCATGTACCATTCGTTATCGTGCTTATTTAGCACGATAACGAAGAATAATATGGATTTCATATATGTTATCGTATATGATAATCAAATTCTTTACAATCTTCCAATTCTAGGAAGGAAGAAGATATCTTCACTGACGATGATTTTATCTACTTTCAAAATGAAATGTAATTTCGGTGAGCCAAGTTTAAGCTCAAGACAATTCAAATAAAGATATACCTGTCAGTAAACAATTGATGATTTTTATGGGCGATTGATTATCTAATATCATAATACAAATTGATAAGTAGACACTCACTAGATAGATTTTCTCACGACGTATCAAATCTGCCTTATCACTAAGTTTCGAATTTTAGCACATACTTATCTAGTATTTTTTTTTTTATTAAAACACAAATAACTTAGTTTACATCACTTTATTTCGATACAAAATCTCAACATGTTTCGTGAACCAAGTTCACATCATCAGGAGCACAAGTATACTAAAGTTATAATTAAAATTAGGTCTAGAAAGAAGAGGTAGAAGGAGCGGGGAGAGGTAAGAGTGGGGGAGGGTTATTCAAAGTAGGAATTAAAATGTCATTAGACGGGAAAGACCGGGCAATTGGGAAAATATTTAAAATGGGGTTTATAAAAATTTTTTGTTTATTAATAATATCTGCTTTCATATTCACGTGTTTTCTTATTTCTAAGATTTCAAAATTATTTGAAAAATTGATTTAAAATTTTTTCAAAATTATTTGAAAAATTGATTTAAAAAACGGAATGTTATTAAACTTCAACTTAAATTCTTACATATGGAATTGGCTAGTGCTTTACACCCATTGGAATGGGACCTGCTTGATGATCAAGTTAGATCTATAGCTAGTATCAAAGCATACAAAAAAGAAAATTGTTCTTGACAAAAAAATTAAAAAATTGTGTGATAATAATAATAAAAAAGTTAATGCGGTAGTGTCTCCAACTGAAAATAAACAATATAAATTCCATGATCGAGTGATTAACATGTCTAATCATGAGTTTGAGGAGGAAGAGTTAAAATTATTAAATAAAGGACTTAATCATAACTTGCATTATAATTCTAATATTAAAAATAGAGAAGAATTAGAGTTGTTGGCAGTGGATATGGACAATGCTTTAATTAATCAACCTAAATCGTACCATTATAAATGTGCTGAAGGGATAAAAAACATTAACAACAAAAAAACAGTTCCAAATCGGGAAAAGAATATAATTTCTAATACTGACATAAAAATTGCTAAGAATATTTCTAAAATGGTGAGGGAAAAAAATCTGGTTGTTACAAAGGCAGATAAAGGTAACAGTGTTATCATCATGGATAAAGTTGACTATATTAACAAGACAATGGATTTTCTACAAGGGGACAATTTTGAAATTATTCTGAATAACCCTATTAATAAATGTCAAGAAATGGTGAAAGAAACGGTTAAACGTTGTAAAAGTGATATCATTGTAAACATGAAAAATAACAAAAATTTGATTTTAATTAACCCGAAAATTCCTAAACTTTACAGCCTATTAAAAATACATAAACTGAACAAACCTATTAGGCCAGTAGTCTCTAATTGTAATGCCCCAACTTTCAAATTAGCGTCAGCAATCAATACTGTAATTAATAATGCTAATATATTTCAACCAACATACACAGTTAAAAATTCGTTAGAATTAGTTAATTATTTAAAGGATTTGGAAATTCCTAATCATGCTATGTTGGTTTCTTTTGATGTAGTAAATTTATTCCCTAGTATTCCAATAGAAGAAAGTAAAACCATCATCAATAATTTGTTAAATTCATCTAACTTACAGAAAGACCTTATCCATGACCTTATTTTATTTTTCGAAGTTATTTTTAAACAAAATTATTTTCAATTTAACAATACAATTTTTAAACAAAAAGATGGCTTGGCCATGGGGAACAGTACGAGTCCTTTGATTGCAGATATTTTTATTAATCATTTAGAAAATAAGATTTTTAATAGCGGTGCCTTGTTACTTAAAAATGTATATTGTTGGAAGAGATATGTGGACGACATTTTTTGCATTTGGTTAGGAACAGAAAGACAATTGAACATGTTCTTAAACTTTTTAAATAAAATACATAAAAATATTCAATTTACATTAGAAATAGGTATAGATAAGAGTTTAAATTTCTTAGATTTAAATTTAACAATAATAGGTAATAAAATAGATTTCAATATTTTCCGTAAAGATACGTATACTGATATTATCATACATAATTCATCAAATCATCCCTTTTCTCAAAAAGTCGCAGCTTTCCATTCTATGCTTAATAGATTAATTTCGATTCCTTTGTCGGATCCTAATTATACCTCAGAATTAAATATCATAAAACAGATAGCATCTAATAACGGCTATCCTTATAAATTGATAGTTGAAATACTAAATAAAAAAATTAAACATAAACTCTTTAAACTTTATATTTATCCTATTTATAAAGATACAAACAAACAATGGCGTAGAATTCTATTTGTAGATAATGACACTTCCAAAATTATAAATAAAAACATCCCCTTCACTATTCAACCGGCGTTTTATACGGATAACAAATTAAAAAAATATATTCTTAATAATAAAGATATTGATAGTCAAACTAAAAAATCAGGTGTTTATAAACTCAACTGTAATGACTGTAATTCCTTTTATATAGGAAAAACTAATAGAAACTTTGAGATCAGAATTAAAGAACATCTTAGGGCTTTAAAGGGAAACTGTGAATCAGAATTTGCGGATCATTTATTAAATAACGACCATACTTTCGATATTAATTCAGGTTTTAAAATACTACATTCTGGTTACAAGGTATCTCAAATCAATAATTTTGAAATCTTAGAAATAAGAAAACACGTGAATATGAAAGCAGATATTATTAATAAACAAAAAATTTTTATAAACCCCATTTTAAATATTTTCCCAATTGCCCGGTCTTTCCCGTCTAATGACATTTTAATTCCTACTTTGAATAACCCTCCCCCACTCTTACCTCTCCCCGCTCCTTCTACCTCTTCTTTCTAGACCTAATTTTAATTATAACTTTAGTATACTTGTGCTCCTGATGATGTGAACTTGGTTCACGAAACATGTTGAGATTTTGTATCGAAATAAAGTGATGTAAACTAAGTTATTTGTGTTTTAATAAAAAATAAATAATGCCATCACAGAGTGAAAAGCAGTTAGAAGAAGTTTTCTTCGAAAAATTACTTATCTAGTACCTAATTAATTACTTACCTTACATGTAACCTAACCAGACTGTATTTTTATTTGCTTCTCATGGGACTAAATTATGTTATATTATATATATTTCCGTATTATATAGTATGATGCTCTTTAAAATTTAAATTGGTGAGATCATATCAAATCGAATCATTATTATCAACCTTATTCGATATACAACACCCCACTGACTGGAACATATAAAAATAGCGATAACGAGCGATTGATTTATTCAGAAAGCTTATATTAATTTCGAGGATGCCCATCAAATTGAATACACAATACACCGTGAATGTGACTGAGATTATTATTATCACCTCAACGATTTTGATATAAAATATGATGTATTCTTAAATTCCTTGTATCTGACACACATATAATATTTGAATGACACATTTGTTTTATAAAAATATGGCATTGAAGCGTGATTGATGAGATATAAAAATCAAATCAGTATCAACCTTTCGCAGCATGGAACGGAAGCATGAGGACAATTTTTCTAGCGCACCTATACTTCAGGGACACTTGTATAGTTTGGGGACAGGCTCAAAGTATCTGTCCCCAAATTAACATTTTCCATTAAAAACGCAACGCACGGAATGAAGCCAATTTTAAAATGATGTAGAAGGCAAGGCTTTGAGCCATACATTACTAAAATACCTATTCATATCTTTTCATACTTTGACAACGTGGACTCTTTTTGGCTATGAATTCGGAGGACGCGCGTTCAAATTACGGCGTGCGCAAGTAAATGTTATTTGAAAAATTAGTGTAATTTTACAATTTATTACGTTTAAATAATACTAGTACGTTGATACATCGATAGTATATAACTTTCACTTTGCACTGGCACTTTCGGCACATTTATAGATATGTACTTTCAGTGTCGCCAGGCAGTTAGAAGCAGACTATGGAGTGAATTATTTTTAGATACCACCTATCTGTTTGTACATAATAAGGTAGAGACTAGAAAATAATTATTGTACCACGCCCTTGTGGTGATTTTTCACAAAAAAAAAGATTAATATATAATTACTATGATGCTCGGACTTGTTTTTAACATTAACACCATACAGGAGGCCCTAAGGAAAATATTTTCTCTCATGGCTTATGACATCTTTGGGGATACTGTGTGGAGGACATTTTGAGGAGAGGAAGTCAAAAATTCCCAGGTGACGAATAACCTGACAATATTTGAAAATCTCCCACTACCATCACAATAAGCAGAAAATGTTGCTTGCGTCGTGATGGAGGACTTAGCCAGCCGAGGAATTGAACACACTATGCCTGGGTGGGAACCAGACGCGATGCCAACTCAGCCACTAACTGGTCTGAAATGACTCATTACGAATAAAAATAATATTGTAATAGACAAATATATTATAAAAATTACTGCCACCTCATTTTTTGTTGATTCATAGATGAGACCATGAGAGAGATGTTCCGAACAAATTAAGTGCTTTTAACATTAGCTCCACACAGGAGAAAATAATTTCCTTTAGGGCCTATGTCATCTTCGGGGATGCTGTATGCAGCGTTTTTTTAAGAAAAAGAAGAAGAGGAAGATCTAGGAATGAAAACGGTATGAGGGTTTGGTAGGAATCTGGGGGTCGGTGTGTCCAGGAGTGACGTATGTTAGAACTCATTCCTCCCACTTCCAGTGACTAACGTCGAGAGAGTTAAAAGAGAGGTAAAACATCTCCCTCAACCGGTCTCTTTCCACATGTTTCCACGACCGGATGTCTGAGGTACATAATATGTTGTTACAGAATATATTAACATAAACCCACGTTGCGGGGATATTGTAACAATATAAACTGACTTTTTAAGAGGAAGCTACAAGCCAAAAATGCGTATATTCTTGGGATACCTTATATTGTAGGCAATTAATAGGCATTAAAATCGCTTCACAAACGGAGTCTAGAAACGTTAGATTTCAAGTACAAAACTGTTTTTTATTTATTTTTTAAATAATTTTATAAGAATGAAAAAAAGTTAATCAAGTGAAACTGTCACAGATATTCTTAGCTATAAAACTGTATTTTTAAAAAGTTGTTTCCTTTATGCGTTCATACATTTCTATTGAAAAAATGTTTTTTTTAGTATTAATTTATTTTTTTATTTATATTCTACTCAAGCGAAACTATAGTAAAACCTTTAATTTATCCAAAGCATATTTTTTGATATTCATAATGTACACCAATCCGTTATAAAGATTAATCAAAATAGTGATTTGGCATTAAGCTTCGCCTTAATGTGATCTTGCACCAAATTCATTTATAACATGAATACGAATGTGTGTGGTAGGATGCATAATACATAAAATTGCATAATCTTATATTTATTTTCAACTGTACAAATGAGCGATAAATTAATTATGATGAACATAATGAGAACCAGAGACTATATAATTTAAGATTGATAAATAACTCAGATCGCGTGCAAAGTTCGAGGAATCACTTCCACATAGGAATTTATTGAAAATGAGTGTGACATTAAATATGACTATAAGATCTGACCTTGTTACGTATGACCTTTGATGGCGCCATCAAAGAATTGAACTCACAACATTTCATAATGAATAAGCACGATGTCCAGTAAACATCAACTAGCTCCATAATGTCGTCTGGAGCTCACCCCACAATCCTTCCAGTGATTCGTCTCTGCTCGCTTCCCGTTGAGTACTGAACGTTGAGTGCTGCTAGCTTCCCTTCCAAAATAGACAGCTATCATAGACATATGAATATTAGTAGACCTGCCCTAAGTGATTAAAAGCGTATT
Organism: Hesperophylax magnus; assembly: GCA_026573805.1. NCBI lineage: Eukaryota > Metazoa > Arthropoda > Insecta > Trichoptera > Limnephilidae > Hesperophylax > Hesperophylax magnus. The sequence goes on along the minus strand of JAIUSX010000214.1, from coordinate 14,575 downwards.
ATCCCCACTCCCTATACCGGTTCCATTGAGCCGGCTGGGCTCGCGTTTGGCCTCAAATGAAATTTGAAAACGTGACGTCATCATTCTTGTGCGAACTATGGTCGAGGCATCATCGGTTCATTTTACTAAATAACACGGCAAAATTTTGACTTGTACTATGAAAACTGGTAAAAATAGATGTGAAAAAAGAGAATAAACCCAATTGTCGTATTACATTCCATATATAAGCATTATTTTACTTTATTTTAAGCATATTCACATCGTATAATATGAATCAGTTGTTACTATCACATAGAGAAACGTCTGGACGCGAAACACAAAGCTGGTTGGTTGCTGGGAAGTAAATTATGAACATTTATAAAAGTGTCTTAACTAAATACTCTGAAACTAACTACGACTCTGAAAATAAAAGCTGCCTTACTTTGCCGAATTTGGACTTCGCAAATTTGTTCATAACGTGGCGAGTAATTTGCGCTCCCATGTAAAAATGTCTATTCATTCAAAGCAGATTTTACTTTTAAGAAGTAAATGGTGATATTATAATGCGAGATGCCTATTTACTGTCAGATTGATTTATTGACGAATCACAGTCAGCTTCACTCGTTCCCTCGTTCCCTCGTTCTTCAACAGTTGATTTTACCCCTCGCCCATATCTTCTCGTCTATTAATTCCTATGTCTGTGACAGCTATACAATCCATGGGTAGGCGGTCCGTAGTTTCCACTATGGATGAGTCAACCTTAAATACCAGGGCTAATATTGAAACTGTTACAATGCCCCCTGAGCCAAAAAAACTTATGCCTCATAAGTCCGAGGTTCTCCTGAAACATCATGAAATCCAGACTTGAGAGATCTCCAACAGCAATGTCCTTGTGGACATCTGTACAGCAGACTCGGAATCTTCCAGTGGTTAGCACGAAAACCGCAACCCTGGTTCCAGTGTACTTCAAGGAGTTCAGTTGACCAATATTAATGAAGGTAAAGTTGTAGCGGCATTATTGAAGAAAGATGTTGTAAGTCACGATGGGATCCAGCAGTGATTATGGAGATTGGTGATGTTTTCGTCCTAAAATCTTCTGGATGTCTAAGCTAACAACTGGTTACCATTTAGCAAACATAATAAACAGTTAATGGAATTAAATTTGTAAGACCCTTTTTAACCTAAAGAGTAATAATGATTAAGATTTTCTCGGTAGATGGCAGTAGATGGCTGTTCATAAGAGTGAAAGTTAATGAAAAGGTTATAATATTACACCGGGTCACTGTAGCCAGGATGCGGCTAATGGCCTCCGCCAACACGTTGGTGACTGCAGCCTACCAGCACCAAGCGCCACTCCTGAGTGAGCGCTGGGCCCAAGCTCACTCAAGACCACGCCCTGCATAATTTATTACGTAGGTACCTATTATTGTATTTATTATATAACCTATGTAAAATACCGATGCCTTTTGACATGTAAGGCGTATTCCGTCTACGGAAGTAGGCTTTAGTTACGACTAAATTTCAGTTCAATCGCATTATCTGTTAAATACGTTTAGCTAGCTACAGCTGTTTCAAAAATTTACTTTAGAATTATGAAAATAAATAATGCTTTTATATTTTAAATATAAGGAGGATAAAAGTTATCAATGTCATACATAATTTAAAAGCTAATCGAATTTTGCAAAAAGTATATTTTTTAGTTTTTCTTCAAATTAAAAATTGAAAAAAATATTCATATAAAATTCATTCTTTTAACAATCCTAATATTATTTGCTTAGCTATTGGAGATAGTAAAAAGTTTTAATTGACGTTCTTCTTTACGTGCCGTATCAGGTCCCCCCGACGTTGGCGATCACTCTTGAAAATGTCTCTTTGTCTTGCGCTGCCCGGAATAGCTCCTCCACACTTCTAATGCCGGTCCACTCTCGTATGTTTCGCAGCCAAGACATTTGTCTCCTACCAGGCCCTCTGCGACCCTCTATCTTGCCTTTCAATATTAACTGGAGCAAGTGATACTTCTCCCCTCGAAGTACATGACCCAGATATGAAATTTTCCTGATTTTTATTAATCTAAGCAGTTCTCTCTCTGCTCTAGCCCGCCTGAGAATTTCTGTGTTGGTGATCATGTCGGTCCATGGGACTTTGAGTATTCTCCGGTGAAGCCACATTTCAAAAGCCTCTAACCTGTTCATGGTATTTACTTTCAAGGTCCATGTTTCACATCCATACAACAAGACCGACCACACATAACATTTTAGCATTCTCTGCCTTAGTTTTAAGCTGATATTATCATTGCAGAAGAGAGATTTCATTTTAATGAACGCAGTTCTTGCTGCTTCAATTCTGCACCTAACCTCTACATCTGGGTCAAGAGTCTCCGTGAGAATACTGCCGAGGTATCTAAATCTTTCGACCTTTTCGACATTGCAACCATTTAACTGTATCACTGATTCAGAGTGATCTAGTCGTCCAAAAGTCATCCATTTTGTTTTATTGACTTTGATTGTTAGGCCCAGTTGCTCACCAGCATTATTAACAAGATTTAATAGGTCTTGGAGGTCATCGATACAGTCAGCTAGTAATACAGTATCATCTGCGTATCTTATGTTATTAATGACAACTCCGTTGATCTTAAGACCCTTCTCAGTATTACTTAGGGCTCTTTTAAAGACATAGTTGGAATAGAGATTAAACAATAGTGGCGACAGGATACAGCCTTGTCGTACTCCACGCTGAATGGCAATTGCATTAGATCTCTCATTCCCATGTCTTATTTCTGCTGTTTGGAACCAATACAGGTTTTTTATGAAATTCTGGTCTTTGGTGTCAACGTTACAATCCGCAAGCATTTTCATTAGGTCAGCATGTTTTACCCTGTCAAATGCCTTTTCGTAGTCAATAAAACAGGCAAAAACTTCCTTTCTTTGGTCACGGCACTTTTGCAATAGTACATCGATAGACAATAATGCCTCACGCGTCCCAAACGCATTTCTGAAGCCAAACTGGGTGTCATCCAAGTCCTGCTCGCACTTATTGCGTATCCTGGCATGTATTATTTTGAGGAATAATTTAAGGACATGACTCATCAGGCTTATTAATCGATAGTCACTGCACTTCTTAGGGTATTGTTTTTTAGGCAATGTCACGAAGGTGGATTTTAGCCAATCTTGGGGTATATTCCCTGTGTCGTATATAGAATTAAATAACCTCAACAGGTAGTCAACATTTTCATCATTAAAGAGCTTCAACACCTCAACTGGAATATCGTCTGGTCCGCACGCTTTTCTATTGTCTGAAGTCTTTATCGCATGAAGAATTTCTGATTTTAAAATCGATGGTCCATGCAATTGATCATTGGGAATATTAATGTCAGGTCTAATATCTTTGAATGTATCATGAATATACTTTTCCCATGTTTGTAAAATATCTTTTTCATCCAATATTAATTTATTGGAATCGTCAACTAAACATGATGGAGTAATTCTTCTTGAAGTGCCTGTAATTTTCTTTAATTTTTTGTGAAGTTTGAATGCATTGTGACTACGACTGTACGATTCTAGTTCTTCACACTGTGACTTCATCCATTCTTCTTTGGCTTTTTTAATTTTACGTCTAATCGTTCTTTGTAAGTTTTTATATTGTGTCTCATTATGTTTGTGTTTACGTCTCTCATCCATTAAGTTCAAAATGTGGTCAGTCATCCAATTCTTTTTTCTAATTTGCTTATCAGCTTTCAAATTTGCATCACAGGTTTCACGTATAACTGACTTAAGGTTATCCCATTGTGTTTGTATTTCTATCGATGGATCACAAGGGAGTAGCCTAATATTATCGTTCAAAGTCTGAGATACCCTATTTCTGACCACTTCTTCATGGAGTTTCGAGATTTCCATTTTAATTTTGGTTTTGGGCTTTTTTATTTGTTTTAAGCGTAAAACAATATCGGCAGTTAACAAAACATGGTCAGAACCAATGTCCGCACCAGGGTACGTGGTGACTCTCTTTACGGAGTTCTTGAATCTATGGTCTACTAACACATAGTCAATTTGGTTCCTGACAATATCATAGATTGTTCCATCCTGAGGTGATCTCCACGTATAAAGCCTTCTTTTCGGGAGTTTAAACCAGGTATTTAATACAACCATATTTTTATCCTGGCAGAATTCATATAGTCTATCACCTCTTTGATTGCTTATGCCTAAGCCATATTCACCAACTATATGAGAGCGGCGACCTTCACCAATTTTGGCATTTAAGTCTCCAATGACAAAATTGACTTCTCCTCCTTTCAAACTTTGCAATGTACTGGCTAGTGAGTCATAAAAAGATTCCACATCACCATCATATCTCACTTCCGCTGTTGGTGCATACACTTGAATAATATTCATGTTGATGGGTTGACAGTTTAATTGTAATAATATTATTCTGTCCGAGATGGGTACAAAATTCTTAACAAATTTTACATACTTCTCCATGACAAATACAGCAACTCCGTTTCGACGGTTTCTGTCCTGTGGGTCACTTCCTGAGTAGTATAGATTTCCCTTCTCATGTTGGTGTATGCCGCTGCTAGTTCATCTCAGTTCACTAATTCCAAGAATATCTACTTTTAATCTTTCCATTTCCTGTATTGCATTATCCAATTTACCGCTGTATAAACTTCTTACATTCCATGTTCCTAGTCTTATTTTTGAATTCACTATTTTGAGCCGGGAGATTCTTCGCACCCCTGGCCCATTTAAGGGCCGCCCGGGACTCGGGGCCATTGGTTGGTTTCTCTCCATAGTGATATGCTGGGAAAAGATACTGGAGTGGTTTCCCATTGCCTTCTCCAGGGATTTTTCTGTAGGGGTTACCTTCCCTTAGCTGAGCTGATCCGGTTTTATGGCGCCGGAAACTCGCCATTCGCCCTCTCCTTATCAGCTACGACCATGATGTTAGGGTCAGTGGTCATATTGCCCGGGACTCGCGGGATCATAAAGACCACTCTAGGACGCTAAGGAGTAGGACTTACTGGAAATGTTGCTGATGTTATTGCAAGATGGCGTATCACGGTATTTTATAGGCCCACATCCCCCAGCAGGAAAATGTTCCACCGTGGCCTTTCCAGTCATTGAGCCCCGTAATTGTAATTGAGTAATTGACGTTACACTTTGGTAATTGTATAAAAAGTTCATTTCTGGACATAATTTTCTGATTTATGTTTTATTTTAGGAAATATAGTGGTTTTAGTAGAACCTTCAATTAAATGTTTGAGTGGGCACAGAGGGAAGCACTTTATTACGGTAATTTAAAAATAAATAATAAATTTTAAACACAACAAATAAAATTGAAAGGCTTTGCATTAATTTCACAAGCGGGCAAAGATTGTTAATTTTTTATCATTGCAGACAATATTAGCGACTCTGAAAAGAAAATTTGAAACAGTCAAATTATAAAAAGTTTCGGTCGCTTCCAAGAATTGAACAAACGACACATTCATCTTCATTTTCTAAGCGAATAAATTTATTGGCTGCTATCTTTATGTATGGTTGAAATGCTATCTAGATAGTATCTTAGATAAATATATCCATTTTTAACTTTATGCATTTATTGACGTGCCTACAAGTGTAAGACGATTTTTTTGGAATAGCTTTATTAGTAGTATTATTCAATAAATTGAAATATTTAATCATTGGAGATTGTAATCTTTCTTTGTTTTCAATGATTAAATACAAAAATTATTAAAAAAAGTTAAATTCATTATATTTTATTTATGTTTTATTTTTTTATTTTTTTTTTTCAGCATGGAAGAAAATAGTGTTATGATAAAAAATGTTTAAGCGATTTTGATAAGTCCGCCAGAAGGGTGTAACACTTTAAATATTTAGTCTGCATATAATATAATAATGCCATTTGTAAGTAAATAATTGAATAATTCGATGTAGAATAATAATAATACTGTTTTTATAAGTAGAACACTATTAAATATATGTTTAATATACTTTAGTGAATATATTGTCTGGGTTATCCCCTGAACCAACGATTCAAAAAGTTATTGGAATTCTCGTTAGCGATTGTTATAAGCACGCTGGGTGTCATTGGGGTCAGTTTCGGTTTCCCAACGTCTGGGCCATCTGTGGTTAAGCCTCCAGAAACTAGCTCGGAGAAGTATTTCCAATGCCATGGCAATACAGTTCCAATCGATTTTTTTTTTAATATTTCGATTTATGAATTGAAGCACAACGAAATTGGTACAATATTTTTTGGACTGACTACGAGAGAGTTTATGAAAATGGACCATTCGTGAACTGGCGCATCGGAGATGAAAATATGGGAAAGGTAGAGAACTTTACGTCAAAGATATTCGAGGGATGGAACTCGAGCGCTATGGGCAGTGCACCGGGAGACTGCGCCACGGTGGACGTGCAGAACAAGGAGCTGAAACCCGTGAAGTGTGACCAGAAGTTCCCGTGGCTGTGCGTCCTGCCAGACATACAACAAAGGCAGTTCGACTATATATGGATCAAATATGCACGCACAGAGTAAGTCATTATGACACATTTAATTAGGATAGTAAACATTTGAAGGCGAATGTAGAAGCTAAAACAAATCGCATTATTATGGCCCAAGCGGCTTATTGACATTATTTACAGTTGCCATAAGAAATGTAGTTTGCACAAAGCGTGTATGATTATATTTACAAAACTAGCATTGGGATCAGCAAAAAATTTAACAATCCATTAAAGATGTTCACAGATTGTAAAGTTTATGGTTCATATCTATCAAAATATAGAAATGCTAAACAACAACGTAAATTTACAATTAAAAAACACTACTATTCTCCATGACATGTTAGTAGATGGCTAATTTCCCTTAAAATGTGCGAGAATGTTTATATAGATATAATAACATTTAATATAAGTAGGAAATATTTTTACTAACCCTTAGCATCACTCGCTATTTCCGGTCTACACAGGTACACTCGTGGGGGACCTAGGTTCCCCGGGGCATATCGAAAAGTATAGGCCCGATTACTGTACCTTGTGGAATTCCTCAGTCAGAAAACATATCTCACCAAGTGTATAATATAGTTTAACATATTGTTTCCTATTTTCTAAGAAACTTTGGAACCAAATTAAATCGTGGTCTTTTATCCAATCTTTGGATCCAAAGCCTTTTTTAGATCAATAAATATTCCTAGGCACCTACGACGCCTTTCCAAATTTTCCATAACTAGAGAAGTCAATGTTGCAATGGGATCATAAGTTCCCTGATTAGGTCTGAAACCATAATGAGCTTGTCACATATATTCTGCCTAATTCAAAGGCCATATATCATATAAAAATTGAAACAAAAATGCAGTTTTTCAAGATAATATTTTAAGCTTAAATATAAAACAGGCGTGAAATTCTAAATAACTTCAACCACATGGGTAACGTACTTGTTCACTTGTGAAAGAATTATCACTTTGTAGGAACATTATTTCGGTCTGTATCACTTTACTTTTACATATTTTTTTCACTTTCGCTATATATTCTATTTCTTAACTTATTCCTGAGATTTTGCACATATTTTTGATTAATCTTAAAAAAAAAGTTTTTTGTATTGCTAACGTAACTATACTCGTGGGGAATCTAGGTCCCGAGGCGTTAAGATAAAACGCAAACCGAAAAAAAGAATAACAATGTTTGCGAAAATTTGCATAGTATTGGATCGTACTCTCCCACCAGTGGCGCTAAGGGTTAAATTATTCGAGTTGACGGTATTATATAAGTTTATGTAAATTACGTCTATTAGGAACTTTATTGTAAATTGTTCATTTTTTCATCATAAGTATTGTAACCAAATTTAATTTGCTTTCTTTTGTTTTTAGCAACGATTTAATCATTTTCAATACCAACAAACGAACACCAAAATCGGATGATATTTGGTGTTTTCATGAATCCCTAAACAAGACAGATAGAATAAAAATGGAAATCAAGGATTTGAATAATACAACACAGTTCGGTGTCACAGCAATAGAAAATGGAAACTATTGGTGTCTTTGCAAAAACAGAAATGATTATTATTCATTCGACCCAGAAAAGGTGGTATTTGTAAGAAATGAACATTCATATAAAAACACATCCGTGATAATGATAAAAAAGTTGAACTCTTAAGGTATTTGCTGAATATTCAATCTCAACATTCGGATGATTTGAAACGAAAACTTTGTCCTAACGGCAAATGCCCAAAAGATAGGAACACAAGTATTATGATAACCGATAGTGAAAATTTAGATAATTTTACGATATCAGAGAAATTGGACTTCGGTGACAAAATATTGTTGCATGTCACTAAGGGGGATCGCATTTTGTTAAATTACTTTCTAAAGGAGGATGTCATATTCACAAGGAAACTGCTATTCTGCAAGGATAATCAATTCGTCCCGGAGACTAAAATAGGTAATATATTTTTCATTATATATATTTACTTTTAATTGATTTTCACAATTTATGTTTTGCAATATTTAATATGTTAAGGTGTGATTTGTAGTCTGATTATATACGTTGTTTTTAAACTTTTACAACAGTTTCGTTAAAGTTAAGTGAAAGTTTGTCAGTTACTAAAGTGAATTTTTTTGGAGTTTTATGCCGTGTTACAATACCTCCTTTTTACCCAGCGTTTCGGACGGCATTACAATGTCCATCATCAGGGCAGATGATGGACATTGTAATGCTGTCCGAAACGTTAGCTAAATAGGGAGGTAGCGCAACTTTGTATTACTGGTATGACAGCAATACTGTGATTATAAATGTTACAAAGTCTTTGTCATGAAATCACAATTTGAATTATTTTACATAATATGGAAGTGATATTTTGTTTGGCAATTTAAAAAAAAAATAATTTAGTGTAATGGACTGAAATAGTTCAAGTGCTACTTTGTACACAGTGCCAAGCGCTAAAATACCTAGGGCATCATAGAACATGATGTAAATTTCGACCGTTGCCTAGAGGTTTGTTTCGTAATATTTGCCATAGCAACTAGAATGATCGGGAATGTTTTTTACATTATATTACCGATAGCGGGAAGGAACTCGACAGTCAGTCATCAATTAGCAGTTATACAGTCATCAACATAAATTGCTGCCTATTGAGGCGGCAGGCCGTTATAGCTGGTTCCTCGATACTCCACTGCGCCACACGGACCTACCATACCACAACAACAACCAACAACCTCACCTTTCATTTGAAATATCCTCAAAGGACTAGTAATAAACTGCTCTTTGTATGCATTAATCTACGATTAATAAAATTCAATTCTAAACTTATTGAGAAGTCAACTTATCCCATTTAAATAAAAATCAGCTCCAACTAGGTTGAAAATTTATAGGGGTAGAATTTTGCAATCGTATAAAGTATAGCAGGCGAAAATATGGGAATTAATGAGGGTAACGTTGGGTAATTTTTAAATTGAGATATAATGATTGCCTGTTTTTCCCTTTCTTTATATTTATTGTCAGTCTGTATTTATCTCTACTTTATTAAGATTTTTTTTTCAAAAGAAAAACAAACATTCCCGGGTTACGAATAACCTGACAATATTTGAAAAACTCGTACTACCACCACAGTAAGCTGAAAATGTTGCTTGTGTTGTGATGGAGGACTTAGCCAGCCGAGGAATTGAACACGCTGTGCCTGGGTGGGACCCAAACGCGATGTCAACTCGGCCACCAACCGGTCAATTCTAATGTTTCTAATTACTCTCTTAATTTCTCAATATTTAGTATGTAACAGAATACTATATCTGTACACATACACGTAAAGATGATTCAGATGTTTCAATTGTTCCTATTATACAGGGTGTATCGGCACGTACCCGACAAACTTTAACCAGCTTTTCCTTAGCACATTTGGAGTAAAAAAAATTATGGGCACTTTGCTGTCCGGTAACATTTTTTTTCAATTAAAAACAAAAAAAAATATAAAAAAATCCACACTCCGTCACTGTCATTGGCATTGTTTCTCGTGTTCAACAGCTGTTATTAGCAAGTGTTTCCAAAAGCGTCTTCGCTCTTTCATACACACTAAATAATAATAGTTGAAAATGAGACGAATGGTGCCATGCCATTTCGTTGTGATTGTAAAAGCGCGCCAATGTAGGTACGTGCATATATTATTCAACGAAACGCAAATAAAATATTGCAAGATGGGTTTTCAAACTGTGACAAAGGATAAAACAGTGGTGAAATGTGGCGGAAATATGAATGATAAATTTTTTATTAAAAAAAATGTTACCGGACAGCAAAACATGGGTTACCAGGTAGAGTATTGTCCCGCTAAAAATGAGGGGGTTCAATTCCCAATTGCTACCGTAACATTTTTAATTTCGTATTTTCGTGTTTTCGGTTTCACATTTTTATGAGATTAGTTAATATTAGTCGAAAATGTAATGATTTTGATGAAATTCACAGGTAATGAAGTCATACGAAGATGGGACCTCTGCCGAGAGTACAGATGTGAAGGCGAGTATAGATTCGGGGCCGTTTGGAAAATCGAATACCACAACTACTGTGAACCAAACATCACGAACTTAGTAAGTATTTTGTAAAATATCGTTGCACAAAAAAATCTTTGTTTAGGCGAAGGGCAAGGGATTTAAATTTTCGGTTCATGAACGTATTATTTGGATTATTCTTTCCTTTTTACGCCCATAGGGCTTTTACTTTGGGTACGTGAAACGGTTACATTTATGTATGCAAGTATTAGTAATAAATAAAGGTTGCATACAGAGATATTAGAAGAACGAGATATGCTATGTTGGCCGTCGGACCGTAGGCGGAGTACTACCTAATTAGGGTACTTTGAACGGTATCGGGACGTGTACGCACAGAAATCTGTTCTATGTATTAGTGCGGATACCTTAGCGCAAGCGAAGGTGTGCAGTAGTATTGGTGAACAAAACCGGCGACACTGGGCAAAACAATTCCACACAGTACGAACTGCTCATAGCACATCTCGTTCTTCTAATATCTTTGGTTGCATACAATAAAAATTACTTATATTGGAAGACATGGTACGATCAAGTGAATCAAGTGAATTGAGTCTGGCCATGTCAAGAGTCAGAATAATAGAAGAGTATGTTTGATACGAAGTATGAATGTGAATGAGGAAGTGTTTGCCAAGACCAAGTTATTTGGCAGTCCGTCTTCTCTGAAACGGCGTGATGGTTAGTTAGTTAGTAAGTTACATTTCAATGGTTTACAAATTTAAAAAGAGATGTAACTTAAAATTAACAATAACAATAATTTGCAATGAGTTTTTTATGTGTGTTTGAACATTGAATTAGTTATTTATGTTAAGGATGTCTGTATCATTTGCACATTCGTTTGAATAATAAATACATAATCTATGTAAGTGAAGAATTGGTTAATTTGCTTCATAATTTGTTTGTGTGCGGTGAGATTGAAATAGGTAATTATACCTAGAGTGGCGAGTTGGTACTTTTAGAATAGACTCAGAAGTCCTCGACAGTCCGAATCCGAATTAACTATTTAAAAAATTATAATAATGATATGTAGATAATCTTCTTCCTGCTATTTTTAACATTTGATCTAGCCGAAACTCGGCAGATAGACTCGCTGTCCATTAAAATGCATTCCATCAATTTTTTTTGGCACTCACGCACTCACACACTCACGCACCCACACACTCACGCACCCACCCTCTCACGCACCCACACACTCACGCACCCACACACTCACGCACCCACCCTCTCACGCACGCACACACTCACGCACCCACACACTCATTTCTCCGAAATTGGATACGTTATAAAAATTTACAGAGTTATATATATTTAGGAAATCTCGGCACTCGGCATATTATATCAATAACATTATCAATAAGGCTCTTAAGACTCTTGGATTTGTTTTGAGAGTTTCAAAAGACTTCATTCCGATAACATTGAAAAGATTCAACATAACTTACTGAAGTATACAAACTAAAAATTGCATATTCCTGTAGAAAACATTGATTATAACTACTTACTAGATAAATTGTCACTATTAAAACTTTCTGAAAGAAGAATAAACACAGATTTAATAGTATTACATAAAATACTTCATTACAAAATTGACTGTCCTGAGTTACTCCAATTAATCAGCATCCACATACCCAAAAGATCTTGCCGAAATTTACTACCTTTTTATTTTTACAATACCAGGACACTGTCTTATCAAAATTCCACGATTCCAAGACTTCGCAGTCTCGGAAATAAATATTCTGATCTGGGAGATATATTTCATCATAAAAATGTTCAATTTTTTTTAAATTTTTTTTTTTATTAGTTTTTGTATACATACATATGTAACATAATCATGAGTAATTAAGCCTGCAACATTGATTAAAAAACTGTAAAACACATATATGTATACGATATATAACCTTTACGAGAGTTAAATTACTCGTGTGTAAAGGCGGGAACATAGAGAAGTTTATTAAAAATTAAATTAAAAGTTAAAAATTATAACACAATATATACGTGCATAGATAAAAAAATAATAATATTTATAAATATATATAGAAGTGGGACTTGAAAGTCTTGAAAAAGTTGAGAGGTTGAATAATCTGATAAATAACAACATAAATATTGTTTTTTTCAATTCTTTTATATATCGAGACACAAATAGACATCTATAATTTCCGCAATATATATTTATTTATTTTTTATTTTGAATATCTATTTATGTCAAACTTCTTATCATTTTTACTGATGTATCTTATTTTATTATATGCTTTTGTTGTAACATTTAATATTTTTTCTTTTTTCGTTGTATTGTGTTTCCTTTATTGTTTTAATTTTGTAGATTTTATAATAACTGTAATACTCAACTATTAAACTTTGTAGTGTGTAAAAGCCCATTAGAGCGTGTAATAAATAAAATAAATAAATATATATATATATTTTTAAGTTTTAAAAGACATTTTAACGTTAATAGCTGGGGAGGAAGGTTCAATCCTCACTCAAACCAAAAAATAAGCATTTTTAAATTCATCTATTAATAAAAATATATGTGGTTATTATAGTAAGAAAACTTTATTTTTTATAAGTTGATTTTTTATTAATGGATTGGAATAACCTTCCCCAAGTAAGTATTTTCCTAAAAGCTACCTAGAAATGTCGCTAATAAAGTGGCTTGGACTCCTATTGGAATACCAGAAGACAAACTGAATGGCCGTGGCGTGGATGATGGTGATCAAGTACGGATATTTGAAGGTGCCTTATCGAGGCGATGGGTCTCCGACCCAATATCGACAAGGGGAAGAAGATGGTATTAGGTTTCTAAGAGATATTAATAAATAAATACTTTACAAATCCTTTCTGACAGACCTCGGAAGTGCGGCTAAATTTTCTGACCCAAACTCTTGAACATTTGCTCGAATATACCACTGTGAACACTACGAATTTCGAAAGTGTCATTAAGATGGTCAGCAACCAAGAAATGGACAGCAATATTACGATTCCTCCTAGGATAAACTATATGATCTTCCAAAGCTTGGAAACCTTAGCCAGCCGAGTGAAACTACAGACAAATAAAAACCAAATGAAAATTGTACTACCCAATATGGCTATCGTGATCATAGACAATTATAATTCTGATACTCCCGTCATAGGAATCAGAGTCAAATCGGCGGGAGTTGGTTCTCCCCTTTCTTCAGTGGATGTTTTAACCGCGGGTTAGTATTTTTAAATTTCTTAATTATTAGATATTATTATTGCAATGAAGAGTTTGCAATGGTGCTAAAAACGCTTAATTGTTCGTGGAGAGCTTTTGTGATGTTGTGTCTCGGACCCGAACCAATATCTGAATATGGATTTGGTGAAGCTCCGGGAACATCACCAGATGTCGTCAAGTGTGCGATTTGTATTTATAATTTTATTTATATCAGTCGACTATTTAGACACCGATTAATTTTAAATCATACAATAATGTTACTCTTTTTGCTTTTGAAAGTATCATCATCTACAGTTCTAGAGTAATAACATTTGAAATTCCTTTATCGATAGGGGTTAACCAATTACACGTCGAAATGTAATAATTCCTAAACTTTTTCTTTCAGAATCAAAATTTGAAGATTTCGAAAACATCAGTATTTTGGTCAATGTGTCTTCTATGCTGAGGGCACATCCGAATTCTCGACTTTCCTTTGTGGTGTATAGAAATGAGGAAGCATTTAAGTCAACTAATCAAATTATCAGCGTAAAGCTAGGAGACACATCTCATTTTGGTGAAAACGAACATATTGACATTAAAATGAAACTAAATAATAATAGCCAAGGGAACGTATGTGCACACGGGGAGTTTAATTTGACAACAAGTGAATTTTATTGGAAGACTAAAGGATGTCGACATCTCAAGGAACTCGATGTTGGAGGATTGGCTTTCTGCAGATGTAATGTGCTGTCACATTTTTCCCTTTTGTCGAGAGATGAGCTGCCCACCGAAGACCCTGCTACAAAACTAGAAAAAATTGTAAGTGTTTTATATTAAATATACATATTGGTAATTGTGGGTTATGTACGAGATTTGTATGTTATCTTTACATAGTGTTGTTTATGTTTTTATTGAAT